>JAVANC010000026.1:2593388-3793388 GCA_033319125.1 Parnassius glacialis | reverse complement strand
AGGTGGACTGTGTGCTCGTTTGTCACCCTTATCCTATAAAAAAAACCATAACTACAAAACTAGAAGACTTAAGACAATTCATTTAAGTGTTTTTCTTACATATTAATTCCCTCTATTCCCCATACCCCGTTGGTCTACTAAATACGGGACAGCCTGTATAATACCAACTTAAAATGTCAGCTTAATTCTGCTGTGTTTTGTATGGTGAGTCTAAAGAACCGTAGACCTTTTTACTGGTAACGAATTATTCTATCGTAGTTCTCAGAGATGACGTTGCATCTAAATTTTGATTCTAAGGCCCACAGCATCCACTTATCAACAGATGGACTGTGTGCACGTTTGTAACCCTCATTCCATAAAAAATGTTTCAAAACCTGCCTTTGATTTGAATGCATATCATCGGGCACGGTTCGTTTGGAATGATTGAGAGTTTAGGGCATTACAGCATCTCCTGCGCAGTTAGTAATTTTTACATTATCATAAAACGATTGGGGAAATGGTCTTCAATGTGGTCAATCTTCAATCTAAAATTCAGCATTATTATTGTCATATTTTCCAAGAGGAATCACTTAAAATGAAACTAACAATAGAACATCTTATAACTTCAAAGCCAAAGTTGAAGAAAAAATATTTTTATTTAAAATTTGCTTGAAGATACCACCTTTTTGGCAACCAAAAAAAAAACTACCCCATCACTCCAACAAGTCCATACTGTGGGAAACCTCTTGAGAAGTAGTAAGAACAGTAACAATTTAATGTTATAATATATATACTATATATACACAATTCAATAAAAATCACAAATTGTTTATAAATACTAAAAGACGGCAGTCACAGAATCAATTCGCTATCTATATAAGAACTTTATTGATTTATTGCTACCGGTAACAACGTATGAAATAAAGTTGAAATAGAAATATGAGCACAAACAGAAATAGCTATGAGTAACGACACAGCGCTATAAAAGCCGGAAAATAAAAAATGGCAGAACCACCATAAAGCATCTTTTATTGCAGCAATCAATAATATTTTATAGATACATTCAATAACGTCTAGAATGGGAGTAACTCAAGCGTATAACGCAATAATTACAACGAACGGGACGTAAAGAAGATTTACGCGGAAACGGCGAGTCTGAAACAGTCCCCCTTGACTATAAAACCCCGTACACACGTTCATCTGGAGCCTTCTCGATAAACAAACCGTGGCGGAACGGATAAAGCCGAAAGACTAACGTATATCTCGGCGGGCAATAAAATAAATCCAACTCGCCTACATAATAACATTCGGAGCGCTGAATTATTTTCTAATCCGCCGACGGGAAGCTAATAGTTCGCACGTGCTGGCCTTTAAGCTGAGTTACTGCAGAAAACATCCCAAGAAAAACATGAATTTCCTCCCCGGACCGCTCTAATGCTCCCTTAATGCGGACACCTTAATAATTGTCAAATAAATTTCGGATAAAACTGCTGGAAAAAGCGCTGCAGCATTAGCGCGGCGAGAGTGTAACGACGTCATAAAGTTCGTGAGTGATGTCGATCTAGCGGATAAAGTGTTCGGATGTAAAACATTTGCTTTTAAATATAATTTTATATACGTAAGGACGGGAAAATTGTACAATTCCAAATATATTTTTTAAAAGTTTATTAATTTATGAATACATATATTACTTAGTAGTTAATGTTTCTTTGTAAACTGCTAGTTTTCATGTCGGGATTTAAGATCTCTAAGAACAACAATCGCCGCGACTGCAACAGGCTGAATTCTTGCATGCTACAGTCCATATGGCAAGATCATCATCATCATTACAGCCCTTCACAAGTCCACTGCTGAACATAGGC
The DNA here is from genome assembly GCA_033319125.1 of Parnassius glacialis. Taxonomy (NCBI): domain Eukaryota; kingdom Metazoa; phylum Arthropoda; class Insecta; order Lepidoptera; family Papilionidae; genus Parnassius; species Parnassius glacialis. The sequence goes on along the minus strand of JAVANC010000026.1, from coordinate 3,791,547 downwards.
CTCCCCCAAAGAATGCCACAAAGCACGGTCCTGAGCCACCTGCATCCATCGACTTCCTGCATATCTTACCAGGTCGTCACTCCATCTAGTGGGGGGACGCCCTACACTTCGCTTGCCGGAACGAGGCTGCCACTCGAGAACCTTTCTTCCCCATCGGTTGTCGGTTCTTCGAGCTATATGGCCGGCCCATTGCCACTTCAGCTTACTAATCCGTTGGGCTATGTCGGTCACTCTGGTTCTACTGCGGATATCCTCATTTCTGAGTTTATCACGCAGAGAAACTCCGAGCATAGCCCTCTCCATAGCTCGCTGAGCGACCTTGAGCTTCCTCATACGGCCAGCAGTGAAGGACCACGTCTCAGTTCCATAAGTCATCACTGGCAACACGCACTGGTTGTACAATTTCGTTTTAAGGTTTTGAGGTATGTCTGACGAGAAGATGTGTCGTAGCTTCCCGAACGCTGCCCAGCCGAGTTGAATCCGTCGATTGACCTCTCGGTCGAAGTTGGACTTACCTAGTCGGACTATTTGTCCCAGGTAAACATACTCGTCAACAACTTCGAGCTTAGTGTTCCCAACAACTACCGGCATAGGTGTGACATGGACATTAAACATGATCTTTGTTTTGTCCATGTTCATCTTAAGACCTATCCGTTGGGAAACACTATTGAGGTCATTGAGCATAGTGCTTAGGTCCTCCAGCGATTCTGCCATAAGGACTATATCGTCGGCAAATCGAAGGTGAGTGATGTACTCGCCATTGATGTTGATACCGTATCCTTTCCAGTCCAGAAGCTTGAAAACGTCTTCCAATGCAGCGGTGAAGAGTTTCGGGGATATGACGTCACCCTGTCTTACACCTCTCTGCAATTGGATAGGTTTCGTACTCTGGTTCTGTACTCGGATAGCCATCGTAGCCCTACTGTACAAGCACTTCAACACTTCGATATACCGAGAGTCAACTTGGCACCGCTGAAGGGACTGCAGCACCGCCCAAATTTCGACGGAATCAAAGGCTTTCTCATAGTCCACATACGCCAGACATAGTGGCAAATTGTACTCCTCGGACTTCTGTACAATTTGCCGTAGGGTATGTATGTGGTCTATGGTGCTAAAGCCCTTTCAGAAACCGGCTTGTTCGGGAGGCTGGAAGTCGTCAAGTCTGCGCGCGAGACGATTCGTAATGACTCTCGAAAACAGCACGTAGACGCGGCTCAGAAGGGAAATCGGTCTGTAGTTCTTCAAGAGAGCGTTGTCGCCTTTCTTGAAGAACAAGACCACCGCACTTCTGCTCCACGCCTCCGGTGTAATGCCACCATGGAGGACGGAATTAAAGAGCCTCTGAAGGACTTCAAGTACCGGTTTTCCACCCGCTTTCAGAAGCTCCGCTGTAATTCCATCCTCGCCTGGGGCCTTGCCGTTTTTAAGGTGCTGAAGAGCCATTCTAATCTCGCTCAGACTGACGTCCGGGATATCATCGGAATAATGTCGGATAAGACTCGCTCTTGGATCGTTACTCACACTTGCGTGTGGCTCCAACGATGACGTGTACAGCTGCCCATAGAACCTCTCAATCTCACTCAAAATCTCAGGTGCCCCGGAAACGATGCTGCCACATTCGGTCTTCAGCTTTGACAGTTGGCTCTTTCTGGCAGACAGATCTCTGGCAAAGACTTTGGAGCCTTGGTTCCGCTCGATCGCTTCTTCAATACGAGCTGTATTGAAGTTGCGTAAGTCCCGCCGCATGCATTTGGAGATCTGTCTGTTCAGTTGCCTGTATGCTGTCAAATCTGTTGAAAAATGTAGCTTCATCTCCCGTCTAACAGCCTTGAGATTAAGAGTGTGATCGGAGAGTTTTTGTGTTCTTCTGCGGCGGGTCTTGCAGAACTTAATTCCGACCGCATGGACAGTTTCCACGAGCTTGTCATTCAAATCGTCCACTTCATTGCAGTCTTCTAGGCACTGAAAACGGTTTTGTAACTCGAGCTGAAAGGTTTCGGGACTTTGGATTAGAGCACGAGGGGGACGGAGCGTTGACTTCATTAGACGAGACCTCTCCAACTTAACGTTTAGGTTCAGTGTGCCTCTAACCATTCGGTGATCGCTGCCGGTTTTCACCCTCGCGATCACTGAGACATCACTGAACAGTTGTCGTTTGGTCGTCATAATGAAGTCAATCTCATTTTTTGTCGAACCGTCGGGGCTCGACCAGGTCCACTTCCTGTGGGGCCGCTTCCGGAAGAAAGAGTTCATCATAAAGAGTCCCTCTTTCTCCATGAAGTCGGCCAGCTGCTGGCCCCTTGGGTTCCGTTGCCCTATTCCAAATTTCCCCACTTTCAGCTCACCGTTCTCTCTTGTGCCTAGTTTTGCATTGAAGTCTCCCATTAACACTGTATATTGGGTTTTGGAGGAATGCATGGCTCTAGAGATATCCTCATACATTTCCTCCACCTCCTCATCGGGGTGTGCCGAGGTTGGTGCGTAAACCTGTATGACCTTCAGCGAATACCGTTTGGTGATTCTGAGTATAAGGTACGCAACCCTCCTCGACACACTCTCAATCTTTACAACGTTGTTAACGAGAGACTTGTGGACGATAAATCCGACACCTCCTTGGGACAGATGGTCGCCCTCCCGGTGATAGAACAAGTTGCCGGATTCGAGGAATACCATGTCCTCCCCCTCTCTTCGGACTTCGGATAATCCTATAATATGCCAGCGTAACTTGTCTATCTCTTCTTCCAGCTCCACAATCTTCTCGTCAGTCCTCAGGGTCCGTGCGTTGTATGTTGCCAGGTCAAGTCGTTGTAGGTGGCAACCGAACCTCCACCGGAGATTCTTAGCACCCCCTGCCCCGCCGTTACCATGGTCGCCACCGTAGCCAGGAATAGCGGGGCCGCCGGGGACTGGGGGCCGTCTCTTCGTAACTTTCATTATGGGGGGTATATTGCCATAGTTGCCACGCTTGGCGAGCGGGTTGGCAACCGCAGTTTTTTATTGTATTTTGCCGTTACCAGGAAGATGCTGCTGCCCATCTCCTGCCTGTGTCCCTTTGTCGCCTTTTACGACAGATCGGAGACAGGTATTTCGTCTATACGGATTTGACTCCTGCATTCAATCCTACCTCCAATCTTACTGCACAGATACCTACCTTTGTGTTTAAAAGACCATGCGCCTCTGTATAGTGACCCTTTATCGAACAGCTTCTGTTTTAAAATAGCAAAAGTTGTGAAAGTGACTAAAAGAATATCACTTTATAGTAGTAAGCGTAAAAACGAGCATATCATCTTCGTAATGGTAATTGGCTGCTGTAGCCAATAGGTCCCTACAGTTATCCTTAAGTAAGAATTAAAATACAGATGCGGTAATAAGCAGCAACGTACGTATCTTTACAATGCTCCACAAAAAAGAGTGTCACAACAAATGATTAAAAAAATTGGACAACCGACTTCAATACATATTAACAATGAATTAAAAAACTACTGGTCAGACCTTGATCAAATTTATACGGGACTAAAAACACATAAAAAAAAGAAAAAAAATTGAGTAGAATTGAGTACCTACCTCTTCCGTTTCGAAGTGCGGTACGCCGACGCTTAATATTTTCCTTCTAACTGTCTCGTTGCTCCAGTGTTCATAAGTGCTAACAGTAACAGTGTTAACAGTGGTAGAGCCACGCGGCGGCTTTTGTTGTCGCACGGATGGGCCGGCTCGAACCGGGGTGGTACCACGACCTCACAGAATACCAGCGTGAAGTAGAGATTTACCTCTGCCTTTCGCTTGGTGAGTGCAGGTGTCCGGAGGCCCTTTTCACTGGAAATGAGGCATTCCATGTTAGTCCTCACGGGTGACAACGCATCTGCATTTTGATTCGCAAACGAGGATAGATGTAGATGTCTATGGGCCGCAGCAACCATTTACCATCAGGTGGACTGTGCGCTCGTTTGTCACCCTTATCTTATAAAAAAAAGTGCATCTGCTGATGGGTCGGGTCAATATCAGTTAATGGAATTTTCTGTCAAAAAGTTTTTAGTAGCAGCGCGGAGTCAGAAAGTTGGCGATGCTTTATCTCCGTGCCTTGGAAAGCACGTGAATCCGTTGGTCCTACGCCTGATCTCGCTCCGACCGTATGAGATTATCGTCTCATCGGACTATGAGATTGAGGGAATAGAGTGCACCTGTGCTTGCGCTGTAAGGTCCTAGGATTTATATTCAGCCTAGGAGTCCGTCTGGCTAGATAGCACCCTCGTATCTACTTATGCCGCCAGTCAGCAGTGCGCACACTGTTGTATTCCGCTCCAATGATACTCTCAAATTATACTGGCTCTCTATAAGGTATAGATATATAGTGCAATTATATCTATAAGATATAATTGCACGTATTCCATCTTAGTCCTCAGTGGTGACAACGCATAAAACTTACTACCATGAACTGCTGTAGTCATTTACCATCAAGTAGACTGTAAGTTAGTTTGTCATTTTAGTTTTAGATAACAAAAATACTCGTGCAATATATTTGTTCTTTCTGCGCATATGGCTAGTCTTGGATAAGATCGTCGTAGCCGAAATTCGGTCCCGAGGAGATTTTTTTTTTATATTTTATTACTTTTAGGGTTCCGTACCTCAAAAGGAAAATACGGAACCCTTATAGGATCACTTTGTTGTCCGTCTGTCTGTCTATCTGTCTGTCTGTCTGTCTGTCTGTCTGTCAAGACCCCTTTTCTCAGGAACGCGTGGAGGTATCAAGCTGAAATTCATATCATATACTCAAGTCTACTGTCCCTTGGAGCTGTGAAAAAATCAAACATCTAAGCTAAAGCAATCAAAAGATACAGCCGTGTATGCCGCAAATATTATACCGCAAGGGAATCAAAACCTACAGGGTACTTCCCGTGAACTCAGAATCTTGAAATTTGGTACGAAGCAACGTATTATAGCACAGATAAGGGAAAAATTGCGAAATGCATAAATTTTTAGTTACATCATATAATAAAAAAAAATTTAATAATTTTAACCTACGGATTTGTTCGGAACCCTCGGTGCGCGAGTCCGACTCGCACTTGGCCGGTTTTTTAATTTATAATAGATGTCAATAATCAAACATTAATTATCTCATCCTTTATGTTTATCAGTCTTGTTTAAAACTTCTAAAATTATTATGAAATATATGGTTTACTTATTTTGATTTATAAAGTGTATTTAATCAGCTGTCAAAAAGTTTGAGGCAAATTCTCATCTTGTCTATGACACAGGACATAAATAACGTGCAATATTTTCACGCCATTTCAACTCTGCCCTCCACAAAGGAATGCACGTCTGTTTAGATTAATGTACCTTCATATATTTATACCCGGTTGTAGTGTTCAACAAACCTATTCGCCTTCTAACGTCAGTTAATGTGCGATCTGAAATAAACTGAAAGTATTAAGAGTTAAGCTTTATTTTCACAATTCACTTTGGCGACATTCGACGTTTTAAACGAATGAAGGGGATGAATTTTCCGCAAAGTTCTCTCAGTGTCTATCCGAGCACTTTGTAAGATAAAAATGTGGACCCGAAAGGAGAATAGATCAAGTCTGTCTGCGGATAACTGGTGGCTGCAGACAACAGGCAAAAAGTAGCTTCTGTAGGGTGACCACTTTTAGTTTCATCTATGGATTTTTACTGTAAGTGATATATAGACAAAGTGTGGGCATGGAACCGATAGAATGCATTAAATACATCACTTCTTTCTATATTCTTAACAACACTAACTATTCTGTTGTATGCATCAGTTCTGAATCCACATTCAATACATTAAGTAATAGTTTCTCTCCATATTCTTACAAAAAGTAATTAAAGTAATAGTGCTTTTTTTTTAGGATAAGGGTGACAAACGAGCATACAGTCCACGTTTGCGAAAAAAAATGCAGATGCGTTGTCACCCGTGAAGACTAAGATGGAATGCCTCTTTTCCAGTAAAATAAGTCTCCGGTTCTCTACACTCACTATAGGAAACACAGCAGTTTAAGCTACTATTTTATGCTGGTATTCTGTGAGAGAGTGGTACTTCCCCGGTCGAGCTGACCCATTCGTGCTACAACTATACTACTAATATAGCTGGAGCATGGCTCTACCACGTAGAAAATTGTTTATATGGCTCAGTAATGCAGTGGCTAAGAATTTGGCGGAAGTCCTGCGAAGCTTCGAATCCCGCTCGAAAGAATACAGAGTGTATAAATGATATGTCCTAGATGGACCAAATTAAGAGTACTCTAAATCGATTAGCAAGCGTTTTGATATGAATGAGACGAGGAGGTGTGTCAGGGTCTTGTTAAATGAATGTTCTGATGTTATGTTATGTTTATCCATGTGCAAGTTATGTTTACAAAACTTCTTCACGATACAGTGAAGAAAACCATAGCTTTTCTTTTTGACCTGACCTACAGGATGAAATGGGGTAAACTCTTTTACGCCGTACGAGCAGATTAAAAAAAATATTACAATCCATTTTAGTATTGTCGTATTCAATGCTCTTATGAATGAATTTCTTTTTAATATGAAAAAAAAAAATTATTGACTGATATTCCTAAAAGATACATAGTCGTTGAATGATGGAGGTAGAACGCCATGATGTTTCAGTCGGTGCGAGTACAACATAACCCGTCCTTTCCTCAGCAGGTAATGCATAGGCATTACGGGAAAAAGGTGGTTGAATGCAAAAGGTACCAATTTTCTGTAATCGTTAATAATAAAAAAATGCCTTTTTAATTTTTAATTAGTGACATTGCTAACCTTTTAATTAAGTATACCGCGAAAACTTTTTCTTCTGTTAGTTATTCACTTCTGAAGTTGTGGCCAGTGACAAAAAAAGTATTACGGTAGTAATTCTAAAGTTATGCGCGCATGGAAGCTAATGTCATCGGCCGGTTGAGAAATTGGTCATGCATGGAACGTTTATTCCGTCGGGCGATTATTCAGCGCGATTTATCACCAGAGGCAGAATCGAAAAATATATGAATATCATAGAATTAGTATGAGTTTGTGGTTTTCTTTTTAAAACACGTTAGAAGACACAAGTACAGTATGGAGTTTGACAGCAAATTTCAAATTATTTCAAAGTAGCGCCACGGTTAAGGGACGTCTTTTGTGACAAAGACTTTTCTTTAAGCCCAAAATGGGTCGGCTCGACCGGGGAAGGACCAGGCTTTCACAGAATATCAGCGTAAAGTAGCAGCTTAACGTTGCTGTGTTTCGTATGGTGAGCGTAGAGAACCGCAGACCCTTTTTACTGGAAACGAGGCATTCCATTTTAGTCCTTACGGGTGCATCTGCATTTTGACTAGTAATCGAGAAGTAGATGTGTGGACTTACCATCAGGTGGACTGTGTGCTGTTATACTTCAAAAATACTACCAATAAACCACGTTTTGTAGTTAGCCCGTCTCTGTACAATTACTTATTGCAAGATAAAATACCTTGTACTTTTTCCACTTAAATATTTGTTCTCCATGAAGGTATTTTTTAACTTTCATGTAAATCAAGGTACATCACTCACTCTATAGATGGCAACGCCGTCCGTCCGTCAGTGTTTTAAATTGAATGAGAAATAAATCTTGTCAGTTTTAAGGCCAAATCGATGGCAGTACGTCAGCTGCTGTCGCATCGCTGCTGCCCCGTGCAAGGTGTTATGTACATATACATGCAGAAAATCCTTTTCGCGTTGTTCTAAAATTTAGAATTTTAGTCCAGTAAAAATAGGTAGTTAAAATATATTTTAATAATTAAGTCGTTAACGTTCTGATGCCGAGGAAATAATAAAATGGGATTAGTGTAAGAACATTTTGGAAGCGGTTTTCACATGTATATTAATTAACAACATTTCACTGTATGGCTTTAATGAGCTATAAAAATGTCAGTTACCGTAACAGCGTTAAGTCTATGCATTCCCATATCCCATTGATTCATAACGAGAATATTTTCTGCAGTTGCCACGCTTGGCAAGAAGGTCAGCAAGTACTATTTATTATATATATATATATATATATATATATATATATATATATATATATATATATATATATATATATATATATATATATATATATATCTAAATACACACAATCAAAATACACATGCGTTGTCACCCCTGAGGACTAAGATGGAATGCCTCGTTTCCACTAAAAAGGGTGTCCGGTTCTCTACACTCAATATACGAATCACAACAGCATTAAGCTGCTATTCTACGCTGGTATTCTGTGAGAGCGTGGTCCTGCCCCGGTCAAGCCGACCCATTCGGGCTATAACCATAATATAGCTGCAGCGTGACTCAACCATGCATAATTGTTTTTCCTGTTACTGGTTAATGCTATACCGTTTCTGATAACCTCATTACAGACATTAGAAAAGACACGTCAGTCGTTCACTTCAAAAGAGAAGCTTAAAATATATTATATAATTATTAAGTGGCGAAGCTTGCGAAGTCACTTATTGATTTCACGATGTCTGTCCGTCTGTCCGTCTGTCCGTCCGTCTGTCCGTCTGTCCCACGATTATCTCGAGAACGGTTTCGAATTTTCAAATTCTGTTTTCAGCAATCGATTACTGATCACCCAGGCATCTGAACCTCCTATTTTGAAACTGATTGCTCAATGGCAACCGTTAGAAGCCGCTACAAAGCTGATTGCTTCGCCACTTTGCTATGCTGTTAGCTTGCTAGGTTTATATTATATTATTTACAGTATGTAAGAAATTTCTTTAGACATCTAATTTAGGTCGATACTTACCGATATAGAAGTTACATTAAAATAATTTCAATCTACAAATAACTTTCTAGACAACCTTAAATCTAGATAATACAATGCTATTACCATAGAATGATACTATCGCCATTATTTCACCAATGAGATGCCGAGATATCCAATTACGAATCGGCCCAGTAATCGATCTACTGACAATGAACGTTTCGAGTTCTTTTATCTGTCAGTCAAATGCATCGATTGTCCCGAACCAATCGAGAGTGTAACATATATAAATTTGCATATAATCAAACAAAAACTAATTTAGACGAGTCAGTATCACCTAGAGAATAAAGTTTATAATCGGCTGATCAACTTGTTCATGAACTGAAAACGTAAAATGACGGTGCAGCAATGTTCTGAGTCGAGATTGATTGACGTTTGATCGAGATAATATAAGCTACGGAACGAACAGCTACCGGTGGGGAAGGGTTGTCAAAGTTCTCACAAGTAATAAGAATTCCAGCTTTGCGTTGCAAATAATTGTTTGTATTGTTGCTGAGAAATGTAAGCAATTGTGTTTTTAGAACTGGTTTTAGTATGTAGTAAACATTTTAAGTATTTTCTATTAGTTGCGATATTTTGCTTGACGGTAATTTTGAATTTAAACTTAAGATGCACTCATAAAATCAATGGCATTTCTAGACTAATTTAGGTCTATCTTTTCTATTGTAGACTTTTTTACAACTTTCCATCACAAAAACTTCACCATATTTACTTTCCTATAAATCCCATTTTAAGTAAGTTAAAAACTTTGCTAATTATTTCGGTGTGACTGAACAATATTCACTTTACCCTTAAACCTTTCTTTAGAATAAAACTAATTTTAAGGGTTTTAACGAGTTTGATTTTGACTTTTTAATTCCTGCCGTTTCGAGCACTTAACAGCACCCATTGAGTTCCCCCTGTGACCATGAGTGATAATTAAACGCGATAAAATCCATAAAATAAGTAAAATTAAGTCCTTAAAATACTTATTTGGTGTAGTATGGCTTTCCAAGAATCATCATTCATCATTATCATTACAGCCCTTCACAAGTCCACTGCTGAACATAGGCCTCCCCCAAGGAATGCCACAAAGCACGGTCCTGAGCCACCTGCATCCATCGACTTCCTGCATGTCTTACCAGGTCGTCACTCCATCTTGTGGGGGGACGCCCTACACTTCGCCTACCGGTACGAGGCTGCCACTCGAGAACCTTTCTTCCCCATCGGTTGTCGGTTCTTCGAGCTATATGGCCGGCCCACTGCCACTTCAGCTTACTAATCCGTTGGGCTATGTCGGTTACTCTGGTTCTACTGCGGATATCCTTATTCCTAAGTTTATCACGCAGAGAAACTCCGAGCATAGCCCTTTCCATAGCTCGCTGAGCGACCTTGAGCTTCCTCATACGGCCAGCAGTGAAGGACCACGTCTCAGTTCCGTAAGTCATCACTGGCAACACGCACTGGTTGTACAATTTTGTTTTAAGGTTTTGAGGTATTTCTGACGAGAAGATGTGTCGTAGCTTCCCGAACGCTGCCCAGCCGAGTTGAATCCGTCGATTGACCTCTTGGTCGAAGTTGGACTTACCTAGTCGGACTATTTGTCCCAGGTAAACATACTCGTCAACAACTTCGAGCTTAGTGCTCCCAACAACTACCGGCATAGGTGTGACATGGACATTAAACATAATCTTTGTTTTGTCCATGTTCATCTTAAGACCTATCCGTTGGGAGACACTATTGAGGTCATTGAGCATAGTGCTTAGCTCCTCCAGCGATTCTGCCATGAGGACTATATCGTCGGCAAATCGAAGGTGAGTGATGTACTCGCCATTGATGTTAATTCCGTATCCTTTCCAGTCCAGAAGCTTGAAAACGTCTTCCAATGCAGCGGTGAAGAGTTTCGGGGATATAACGTCACCCTGTCTTACACCTCTCTGCAATTGGATAGGTTTCGTACTCTGGTTCTGTACTCGGATAGCCATCGTAGCCCTACTGTACAAGCACTTCAACACTTCGATATACCGACAGTCAACTTGGCACCGCTGAAGGGACTGCAGCACCGCCCAAATTTCGACGGAATCAAAGGCTTTCTCATAGTCCACATACGCCAGACATAGTGGCAAATTGTACTCTTCGGACTTCTGTACAATTTGCCGTAGGGTATGTATGTGGTCTATGGTGCTAAAGCCCTTTCGGAAACCGGCTTGTTCGGGAGGCTGGAAGTCGTCAAGTCTGCGCGCGAGACGATTCGTAATGACTCTCGAAAACAGCACGTAGACGCGGCTCAGAAGGGAAATCGGTCTGTAGTTCTTCAAGAGAGCGTTGTCGCCTTTCTTGAAGAACAAGACCACCGCACTTCTGCTCCACGCCTCCGGTGTAATGCCACCATGGAGGACGGAATTAAAGAGCTTCTGAAGGACTTCAAGTACCGGTCTTCCACCCGCTTTCAGAAGCTCCGCTGTAATTCCATCCTCGCCTGGGGCCTTGCCGTTTTTAAGGTGCTGGAGAGCCATTCTAATCTCGCTCAGACTGACGTCCGGGATATCTTCGGAATATTGTCGAATAAGACTCGCTCTTGGGTCGTTACTCACACTTGCGTGTGGCTCCAACGATGACGTGTACAGCTGCCCATAGAACCTCTCAATCTCACTCAAAATCTCAGGTGTCCCGGAAACGATGCTGCCACATTCGGTCTTCAGCTTTGACAGTTGGCTCTTTCTGGCAGACAGATCTCTGGCAAAGACTTTGGAGCCTTGGTTCCGCTCGATCGCTTCTTCAATACGAGCTGTATTGAAGTTGCGTAAGTCTCGCCGCATGAATTTGGAGATCTGTCTGTTCAGTTGCCTGTATGCTGTCAAATCTGTTGAAGAATGTAGCCTCATCTCCCGTCTAACAGCCATGAGATTAAGAGTGTGATCGGAGAGTTTTTGTGTTCTTCTGCGGTGGGTCTTGCAGAACTTAGCTCCTACCGCATAGACAGTTTCCACGAGCTTGTCATTCATATCGTCCACTTCATTGCAGTCTTCTAGGCACTGAAAACGGTTTTGTAACTCGAGCTGAAAGGTTTCGGGACTTTGGATTAGAGCACGAGGGGGACGGAGCGTTGACTTCATCAGACGAGACCTCTCCAACTTAACATTTAGGTTCAGTGTGCCTCTAACCATTCGGTGATCGCTGCCGGTTTTCACCCTCGCGATCACTGAGACATCACTGAACAGTTAGCGTCTGGTCGTCATAATGAAGTCAATCTCATTTTTTGTCGAACCGTCGGGGCTCGACCAGGTCCACTTCCTGTGGGGCCGCTTCTTGAAGAAAGAGTTCATCATAAAGAGTCCCTCTTTCTCCATGAAGCCGGCCAGCTGCTGGCCCCTTGGGTTCCGTTGCCCTATTCCAAATTTCCCTACTTTCAGCTCACCGTTCTCCCTTGTGCCTAGTTTTGCATTGAAGTCTCCCATTAACACCGTATATTGGGTTTTGGAGGAATGCATGGCTCTAGAGATATCCTCATACATTTCCTCCACCTCCTCATCGGGGTGTGCCGAGGTTGGTGCGTAAACCTGTATGACCTTCAGCGAATACCGTTTGGTGATTCTGAGTATAAGGTACGCAACCCTCGTCGACACACTCCCGATCTTTACAACGTTGTTAACGAGAGACTTGTGGACGATTAATCCGACACCTCCTTGGGACAGATGGTCGCCCTCCCGGTGATAGAACAAGTTGCCGGATTCGAGGATTACCGTGTCCTCCCCCTCTCTTCGGACTTCGGATAATCCTATAATATGCCAGCGCAACTTGTCTATCTCTTCTTCCAGCTCCACGATCTTCTCGTCAGTCCTCAGGGTGCGTGCGTTGTACGTTGCCAGGTCGAGTCGTCTAAGGTGGCAACCGAACCTCCACCGGAGATTCTTAGCACCCCCTGCCCCGCCGTTACCATGGTCGCCACCGTAGCCAGGAATAGCGGGGCCGCCGGGGACTGGGGGCCGTTTATTATTGTCATTGCTCATGGGGGGTATATTGCCATAGTTGCCACGCTTGGCAAGCGGGTTGGCAACCGCAGTTTCTTTATTGTATTTATGCCGTTACCAGGAAGATGCTGCTGCCCATCTCCTGCCTGTTTCCCTTTGTCGCCTTTTACGACACCCACGGGAGGATATGGGGTAGTGGATATTCTTGACCGCCACTACACGGCAAGAATAGGTGGTACATAATATTTTAGCCCTTATAGATTTCGGTTGAAATTTACATTTCACGATCTTTTAATATCAAATGGAATGCCTGGATAACGCAAATGAAATATCCGAAACACAGCGACAAATTTTATGAGTGTTTTGTTTCGAATTTAGAACTCCGAACTTCAGATGGGTACACTGTTGCGAAATTATTTCTTTTTTTTTAATAATTTGACAACACTCATTAATGCCATCGGGTTTTTGACGACTCTCGGATGTGGACACGTTCGTAGTATTTACACTACAAGCACAGAGTAAGGAGTTGTGTTAAATCTCATGTGTTAAAAGCGTGCCTACATCCGATAAAAGTTTTTAAAATTACTAGTTAGGCTGAGTTTCCATCAGAGATGTGCGAGGTAGAGGTGCGAGGATGCGTAGCGAGGCTGTGGAACGGGTGAGTGTTTCCACCAGAAATGTCCTAGGCCGCTGAGCGGTGCGAGGGTGCGTAGCGCCGCTGAGAAACGGTGCGCAGATGAGCGTTGCGAGTGCGAGGATGTGTAGTGGGCTAAAAATATAATTATATCTATGGCTGTTGTGAAAAAACAGTAAAAAGTTAACAGTTAACAGTGGTAGAGCCACGCGGCAGCTTTTGCTGTCGCACGGATGAGCCGGCTCGAACCGGGGTGGTACCACGACCTCACAGAATACCAGCGTGAAGTAGAGTTTACCTCTGCGTTTTGCTTGGTGAGTGCAGGTGGCCGGAGGCCCTCTTTACTGAAAATGAGGCATTCCATCTTAGTCCTCACGGGTGACAACGCATCTACATTTTGATTTGTAATAGAGGATAGATGTAGATGTCTATGGGCCGCAGCAACCACTTACCACCAGTTGGACTGTGTGCTCGTTTGTCACCCTTATCTTATAAAAAAAAAGTTTCAAATTTAAATTTTACAAAAAGATATTATTATAAACAGGAATGTTATAAATTATTTCCAAATTGAACGTAGTTCGTTTTGCTTAACCTCGCAAGACATCCCTCGCACACATCCTTCCATTGTTTTGTATGTACAAAAACCTCGCTCCGCTGAGCCATTTTCACTAGAGCTGTGCAAAATGAGGCTAGAGGTAAATAAAGTGATTCAATTAGTTTTTAACAAACAGATCCCTCGATACGCATCTTCGCACGTCGCTAGTGAAGACGCAGCCTTATGATTTTTATTTGGTTAAAATCCGAAATATAAAGATAAAACACACTATACACAAAACGAAAGAACTTCTCAAACTTGATAGTAATTAATCGTTGATATAAGGAATGTTTGACGTCTGGCCATCCGTTACTAATTTAGTCCAATTACAACATTTCCACGTTTCGGAATTGATAAAAGTAAAAAACGGACGCGAGACAACGGGCGCGATAAGGAGCTACTCGTTTATTATGTTCATTATGATAGCGCGGCCGCGATGGCGGGTGATTCGTTACGCTTTATCCGGTAGCTGTTTGTTGAATGAGGTAGCGTCAACAGAAAAAGCGCTTTTGGATATATATATATATATACATTTACATTTATCCTCGATTTAGAATAAAAGTACAGATACATTATCACTTTTGAGGACTAAGATGGAATGGCTCGTATCCAGTAAAAGGGGTTTTGAGTTCTCTAACACTCAACATACGAAACATATAACAGCATTAAGCTGCTATTTTACACTGGTATTCTGTGAGAGCGGGGTCCTACCCCGGCATCTTCTCTTCAGGTATTCCTCAAAACTTGAAAAGAAGATTGTACAACCAGTGCATGTTGCCAGTGACGACTTATGGATCTGACACGTGGTCCTTCACTGCTGGCCGTACGAGAAAGCTCAAGGACGCTCAGCGAGCTATGGAGAGGGCTATGCTTGGTTTCTCTGCATGATAAACTTAGAAATGAGGATAACCGTAGTAGAACCAGAGTAATCGACATAGCCCAACATATTAGTCAGCCGAGGTGGCAATGGGTCAGCTATATAGCTCTAAGAACCGACAACCGATGTGAAAGAAAGGTTCTCGAGTGGCAGCCTCGTACCGGTTGGCGGCGTTGGGCGATTCCCCCACTAGATGGACTGACGACCTGGTAAGTCATGCTGGAAATTGATAGATGCAGGAAGCTTCCTTGGCGGAGGCCAATGTTCAGTAGTGGACTCGTGAAATGCTGCAATGGTGTTTATGTGGCTCTACCACGTAATTTTCATTTAATATATTGTCTTTTTAGATTTTTGCTATGTATGATATGTAGAAGAGGCGGTGCCTCTTCTACATATTATATCTCTGTTTATCCTAATAGTTGACTTGAAGAGAATGCCCCATGGCATTAATTCTGCCATTTGTACCACTTTGTAAATTCAAGTATAAATCAATTAAGTTATATAAAACAATTTTAATGTTGGTAAACTGTTATAAATTTTCATAAAATCTCTTGGTTTTTTGTGGCTTTGAAGGCTGAAAAATCTACTATATTTTTCTATAAACGCAATATTGATTTCGAATTTCTTTTCTATTACTTAAAATATCTTCATTATTCTTTGCGTAGTAGCGAATTTAGACATCTTGTCAGTCATGTTATAAAAAAGAATTCAAGAAAATTTTCATCGATTTTTATATAAATTTTATATAGATATTTTATTTATTTTATTTGATATAGATTATATATAAATTGTCATTATCAGCATTTCCATCTTCCATGATAATTTATAAATATTTCACTGCCTCCATATTACTATGCCAGGTATTGACAAAGGCAATAGGAGACTTCGCGAAATGCGGATTGTTACATGTGACAAATGAATGAATGATATGAGACTAAAACTCGCTTAACTCGGTCTCTCACAGAATACCAGCGTAATATAAGAGTTTTCGTACCATGCTGCAGCTACTTTAGTAGTATAGTTGTAGCACGAATGGGTCGGCTCAATCGGGGAAGAACCACGCTCTCACAGAATACCAGCGTCAAATAGCAGCTTAACACTGCTGTGTTTCGTATGGTGAGTGTAGAGAACCGGATACCCTTTTTAGTGAAAATGAGGCATTCCATCTTAGTCTTCACGGGTGGCAACGCATTTGCATTTTGATTCGCAAACGAGGATAGATGTAGATATCTATGGGCCACAGCAGCCACTTACCATCAGGTGGACTGTGTGCTCGTTTGTCACCATATTATTACTATAAAAAAAGACTATTATAATGCCATCAGTTGAAGTCCATTTTGTTAAAAGTCTTTAGTCAAATTTTAAAATATTGTGAAATAAAATCTTATAATTACATATTATAGTCCCATGTTTGAGTTGATTATACAGTATGTACTTTTTGATAAATCAGGAAAGTTTTACTCTTTGTAAATAAACTAGTATCCCGCTCCGGCTTCGCCTGTATAAGGTCTTTTAATTGGGCGCTATTTAGTTATAATATATATTATTATTTAGTTGTAACACGAATGGGCCGGCTCGACCGAGGAAGGACCACGCTCTCACAGAATACCAGCGTAAAATA
Source organism: Parnassius glacialis (assembly GCA_033319125.1). Classification (NCBI taxonomy): domain Eukaryota; kingdom Metazoa; phylum Arthropoda; class Insecta; order Lepidoptera; family Papilionidae; genus Parnassius; species Parnassius glacialis. The sequence continues at coordinate 3,775,088 of JAVANC010000026.1, read as the reverse complement.
GCAGTTTAACGCTGCTGTGTTTCGTATGGTGAATGTAGAGAATTCCATCTTAGTCCTCACGGGTGACAACTCATCTGCATTTTAATTCGTAATCGAGGATAAATGTAGATGTCTACGGGCCACAGCAACCACTTACCATCAGGTGGACTGTGTGCTCTTTTGTCACCCTTATCCTATAAAAAAATATTCATGTTCCACTTTTGTTAAAAGAGTCTTAAAGTTTTTCAGATAAAATACAGACTAGATCCTCGCATACATAAGAATATAGGCCGTGCTCTCTATCTATTTTTATAACAATCGGTTAATCCATTTGGAAGATCAGCCCGGCCTGACAGACAAAAATTTCAATAATCCTTGTTTACGTCTTAATAACATGCGAATATCGCCTGAGCTTAATAGACGCCAGTTAGTTACAAACAGACACTGCAATTTTATTTGTATGTATATATAGATACAACAAAATATTACACAATGTAACAAGTTAGCTTATATACCTTCAAGTAAATGTAATAAAGAAGCTACTGTAACAGTATATTACAAATTTCCATAAAACGTTAGTAAGCTGTCGGTACACGTCACGTGTATCAGATGATAGGCAGTCCAGCGATCGGTTGCAGAGCAAATGATATGCTTTTGACAGCAACTGAGATATTTCAACGTAGATAATATTGAAGTCGGCGCGATTTCTGTTCACAGCGGAATAAGATAATGCCACTAATGCACTGTGCTAGTAATTTGAAATGAGAAACTTCTATGTAAAACAAAATAATCTATTTTGTTTTAGTTACAGTGGTAGAGCCAGGCGGCAGCTTTTGCTGTCACATGGATGGGCCGGCTCGAACCGGGGTGGTACCACGACCTCACAGAATACCAGCGTGAAGTAGAGGTTTACCTCTGCGTTTCGCTTGGTGAGTGCAGGTGGCCGGAGGCCCTTTTTACTGGAAATGAGGCATTCCATCCTAGACCTCACGGGTGAATACGCATCTGCATTTTGATCTGTAACAGAGGATAGATGTAGATGTCTATGGGCCGCAGCAACCACTTACTATCAGGTGGACTGTGTGCTCGTTTTTCACCCTTATCCTATAAAAAAAAGATAACTATTTTGTTCCGAAATATTAAAGTTTTATCAAAATTGTAAAGTGTGATCACAAGAAAGCTGGTTTATTTTTCACTCAGAAGCTAAGTTAAGCGAAGAAGCATAGCCAGCGTTATTGGCACTATGCAGGAAGTAAGACTGTATAATAATTTTAGTTCTACTTAATGAACTTCTAATGTATATATTTATGTATTGATAGGGCCACGCTGCAGCCTTATTATGGTTGTAGCACGAATAGGTTGGTTTGGTCTCTCACAGAATAACAGCGTAAAATAGTAGTTTAATAGTGCTGTGTATCGTATGGTGGGTATAGAGAACCGGAGACTCTTTTGACTGGATACGAGACATTCCATCTTGATCAAGAGGTCAAGAGCAAGAGTGACAACGCAAGTGAATTTCCCACAGCATCACTCACCACCAACTGTGTGGTCGCTTGTCATCCTTATTCTATATTAAAGTAAATCATTAGTGATTTACCAAGTACTAAGTCGTGAAAGAAAACATAGTTAAAAATCTTGCATAAGAGAAATTAAAAATATTTCGAAGAGATGTGAAGTGCCGCCAACGCGCGGTGAACAATTACTTGCTCTAAAACCCTCTCAGAAATGAGAGGTGGCATGTGCCCAGGAGTAGAATATATATAGACTGTATGTACATTTACTTTTTAATATAAAAAAATATTAAAATAATAACTGTCTTTCCCTATGGGAGGAAGTAACATCTATCAAAATACTACTTTACAGATTGATAATGATGTTGATGACGTTAAGTAACGAGCAGAGTCTATCATCTATCTATATAAAAGGAAGTCAGTTTAACATTAACATTATAACAATTTCCAGAAATGTCAAGTACCAACTACATCACTTCAGGTTTGTATTAAAGGTTTTCATTATTTCGAGAGCTTTCTATCCAGTATAATGTTTGCCTGATTTACACTTATTACTTACTTTATTCAAGCAACAATGAATTCTATTACATACACTAAAGGTGGAAAATGCTTTAAAACGTGCCGTTAGCTTGCGGCTCCTCTGGCGACGGGAACGTTTCGAGTGCTCAAAGCACTTACCCTTTGATCTTGTATTAAGTGATCTGTCAATGTTACATACATTATCTTTTGAATAGACATTTATAAAGTGTAGACCTGGTGTAGACCCTATGAGTTTTTTTTATTCATCATGACTAAATAAAAAATGGAATAATGAGGAGTTAAAAGATCGTTATCGTAACAGCCTATTGAAGTCCACAGCTGAACATCGGCCTCCTCCATAGATTACCTCTTTGGGGGGATATTTGCCATAGTTGCCACGCTTGCCATGCGGGTAAGCAACCGCAGTTTTTAATTTTTAGTTGTATTAGGAAGACGCTGCTGCCCATCTCCTGATTTGCTTCCCTCTGTCGCCTCTTACGACACCCACGGAATGATATGGGATAGTGGTTACTCTTACATCCAGTACAACTAAAATCTTTAAATATAGGGCAACAAACATAGAATACTTTGAAGGATTTACATCTGATGTGTGTTTGAAATAAAAATTATATACTGCGTATAATTGATCGATACGTTCCACTTCTGGGCACAGACTTCTTCTCATTTATCATCCACCGTCGTGAACTAAGCTTAAGTTTATGAGCTAAGTTAAAGTTAGAATTACAGCATATATACGTCCCACTGCTAGAAACAGGCCTTCTCTGATTTTTGAGAGGGTTTTAGGGCAAGAATATGTTCACCGCGCTGCTCCTAATGTGTGTTGGCCAACTTCACAAGTCTTAGAAATATCATCATCATCATCATTACAGCCCTTCACAAGTCCACTGCTGAACATAGGCCTCCCCCAAAGAATGCCACAAAGCACGGTCCTGAGCCACCTGCATCCATCGACTTCCTGCATGTCTTACCAGGTCGTCACTCCATCTTGTGGGGGGACGCCCTACACTTCGCCTACCGGTACGAGGCTGCCACTCGAGAACCTTTCTTCCCCATCGGTTGTCGGTTCTTCGAGCTATATGGCCGGCCCACTGCCACTTCAGCTTACTAATCCGTTGGGCTATGTCGGTTACTCTGGTTCTACTGCGGATATCCTCATTCCTAAGTTTATCACGCAGTGAAACTCCGAGCATAGCCCTCTCCATAGCTCGCTGAGCGACCTTGAGCTTCCTCATACGGCCAGCAGTGAAGGACCACGTCTCAGTTCCGTAAGTCATCACTGGCAACACGCACTGGTTGTACAATTTTGTTTTAAGGTTTTGAGGTATTTCTGACGAGAAGATGTGTCGTAGCTTCCCGAACGCTGCCCAGCCGAGTTGAATCCGTCGATTGACCTCTCGGTCGAAGTTGGACTTACCTAGTCGGACTATTTGTCCCAGGTAAACATACTCGTCAACAACTTCGAGCTTCGTGCTCCCAACAACTACCGGCATAGGTGTGACATGGACATTAAACATAATCTTTGTTTTGTCCATGTTCATCTTAAGACCTATCCGTTGGGAGACACTATTGAGGTCATTGAGCATAGTGCTTAGTTCCTCCAGCGATTATATCTATAATATATATATCCTTAGAAATATATTTATTCTTATTTCTCAGACATGCAGGTTTCTTCACGATCTTTTCTTCACCGCCAAGCACCGACAGACTTTAAAAACCGACCGGGAATTGACAGCGAGGTCTAAGTGCTCGCTAATTTCACAGTACGTGAGCACCCTGGGTTCGATCCCTGCTTGCACAGAAATTGTAAATTGTTATTTTAAGTCGGTTCGACAAAGGGACACATCGTGAGGAAACCCGCATCTCTGAGAAATTGAAAATATATTTCGAACACATATGTGAAGTATGCCAATACGCATTGGGATAGCGGGCTGGATTATTGTCTATACATATAAAAATAACTGACTTCTATCAAGCTGTGGGGGTTATTTGTAGGACATAAAACCGTTTCTAATTTTTTTTCTCTTTGAATTAATCTTGGGTATGGCTAAGCTTGCCTATTATGAGAAATATCATTTTAAACTACTTTTACAGCTGATTGGCTATTTCCATATACTGTTGTAAAAAATTTTTCGGAGAACTACATCAAAACACTGAAGAAAAAATTGTTACAATAAGTCATTATTATTACATAAAGCGATCGTCCATACAAAACACGATCGAGTTAATTTTATTTAAAACTAGTGACCCACCATAGATTAACCTATATAGGGTTTATCAATGTGGCATTATTAAGATTTGAGATAACCTTTTTATTTAAACTATTTGTAATAATAAAAACTCTTCACGTTTTTTAGATAAAATATAGCCTTCACAAGTCCACTGCTGAACATAGGCCACCCCCAAGGAATGCCATAAAGCACGGTCCTAGGCAACCTGCATCCATCCAATTAAATTATAGAAAGTTGTGTTGGTGATAATAAAGAAATATAAGAAATATCATAATAATATTTTTGTTCTTCAAATCATCATAAAATGAACGTTAAATAAAGAGAAAGATGTTATTCGAACTAATAAATGCAGTGACGGGAGACCCCTATCCCTACTTGTAAAACACAGAGGAAGTTAATAAAACGTTACTTTCTCTGTCATAGCAGTCTTTGCTGGTATTTCCTGATAATGATAATGAAAATAATGGTGAAGTTCAACCTACAACCAAACAAGCTAAAATTTTATTTCGTAATTTGCGTTAAAATATGAGTTTATTTAATTTCGCTACATCTGTAATAAGATCAGTTGTTGTGAACATTTTATAAAAATTAAATCTCAAGCGAAACGTTGTCGAAATAAGTTTAGCATCGGAACGCTATGCATCCTCTGACGCGAGCAAACTGTAATCATATTTTACTGATGCTATAAAATGTATTTCTTCAAGAGCTGCCATAATTTTAGGATGAGGTATTGCTTTAATGTTCAGATATTCCTTCAGCAAAATAACAGCCGCCATCTTCATATTCCTTCGATAATGTTTTGCCACGTGCATGTTCGTTAGTGGACGATATTTCACAGTAATCCGCCTCCGCATAAATCACGCCTTTGATCCCGCGAGCATGACTCTCAGTTAGCATTTAGCGTCTCGCGTGAAACCGCTCGATTTATATCGTGCCAGATTATTTATGGCGTATTTCATGTATCTACACATTTAAATCTTCGTAATTGACTGTTTCAGACGCGCTTTGGATTTCTTAATAGCGATAAATTCCGCATCGGATATTTTGATCTACGTTGCACTCGTACTTCGTGTTTACAATTTACATTTTATCTGTTACACAAAACATTACGTTTTACTATGAAGAAGTTCTATTCCGTAATGCGGGTAGAACGTATTTTATAATTATTAAAAATATATTATGCGTAGACAGTTAAAATTTTTATTCGCAAGTTTAAGAATTTTACTAAAATAATATGACAATTTAGAGACAAAACATCATTTTGTTGCATTTTTTATTTGTTGTACGTATATAACTGTTAACGCGCAAAAACTGACAACAGTGACTTTCTAAATGTATTCATGTAAATTGTAAATAATTGGAACGTATAATAACTTTTTAGAAAACGGCATGGAATTGTTTAGCCTATGACAACTCGGTAGCGCAGGAGCTAGTTAGTGTAGACACAGCTTCAAATACCACACGAAACAATTATTGATTGATTATGTAGTCTACGAGTTATTGTTCCTTAACTGGTTCTTGGCTCATGTTCAACTTATTATTTACTATTATAAATAGCAGTAGTACGAAGTTTTTAAACCAACGAAATAATCACATAATTGTATAATCTATAAAATAATAATATCGATCATTTTCCGTTTCGTTTAACGCTATAAAAAGATAGTTTCAGATTTTATGGAACATAATAACACTTTTATAATTTAAATACTTATTGCTGCGTTTTGTATGGTGAGTAACGAAAACCAGATATTATTTTTACTAATAATGAGGCAAACCATCTTAGTCCTCAGATCCCTACTATATTTTATTTTTTAATTTTTAGTTTGGAAATTCTTAATCAATATAGATGTCAGTGACTATACATTTAGATTATAAGTTTACGTGATGGAGCTATGTTGCAGCTGTTTTATAGTTTTAGCACGAATGGGTCGGCTCGACCGGGGAAGGACCACGCTCTCAAAGAATACCAGCTTAAAATAGCAACTCAATGCAGCTTTTTCGTATGGTGAGTGTAGAGAACCGGAGATTCTATTCACTGGATATGAAGCATTCAACCTTAATCCTCAGGGATGATAACGCATCTGCATTGTGATTCTTAAACGAGGATAGATGTAGATGTCTATAGGCCACAGCATTCACTTACCTTCAGGTGGGCTGTGTGCTTGCTTTTCAGCCGTATTCTATAAAAGAAAAAAACTATAGCCACAAAATTCACTTATCAGGATGACGGTTTGCTTTTTTGTAGTATAAGGGTTTCTTTATTTTTTGAAATACGTTACCCCCACACTAGGGTTTTCTCCTGTATCGTGGAGGCAGTTTACAAACACAAATTGCACAAGGACAAACATCCAGACCCGGAACAATTATTTGTAGGTCATACAAATACTTGTTCCATGCGGGATTTGAACCCGCGCCTGGGGTGCAACAGCAACTCGGGATTTCAACCCGCGCACCCCAGCGCAGCAACTCATTGCTAAGCCACTGCGCAACGGAGCCGTCAGTGGTGACAAACGAGCACACGGTCCGCCTGATGGTAAGTGGTTGCTGCGGCCCATAGACATCTATATATATCGTTTCGTTATGTTGTCGATTAAATCAGATGCGTTGTCACCTGTGAGAACTAAGATGGAATGGATGGCCTCGTTTCCAGTAAAAAGGGTCTCCTGTTCTCTAAACTCACCATACGAAACACAGTAGCGTTAAGCTGCTATTTCATGCTGGTATTCTGTGAGAGCGTGGTCCTTCCCCGGTCGAGCCGAACCATTCGTGCTACAACTATACTACTAATAGCTGCAGCATGGCTATACCATGTAAAAATCTTCTTTGCTACCCTTACTTCTATAAAAGTACGCATCTGCATCTTGAGTCTTTATTGAGGATAGATGTAGATGTCTATGGGTCACAGTAACCACTCACTATCAGGTGGACTGTGTGCTCGTTTGTCACCCTATCCTATAAAAAAAAGTATAACCGCATTTATAAGTACATTTTATGAGTCGTCACGACACGGGGAAAATTCCACGTTAAGAAAACTTAAAAACTGTATAGGTTGTAAAACCAATCAAATAACCATACTACATTAGTCAATTTAAATAGATATTATGTCTTTCGCTAAATTTTATAAAACTTATTATTCTGTTTCTATGTTTCGTTTTGACTATTCTCATAGCTTTTACTTAAGATCAGATAGACTGTGTGCTCGTTTGTCGTTCTTACTTCAATAATAATTTAAAATTAAAAAATTTGTACAGTCGACTTCAATGTAAGTTATTAACAATAACTCAAAAACTGTTGCTCTGACCTTAAACAAATTCATATGGAACCACTCGAAAAGTATCAGCTTTCAAATAAAAGGGAATCATCGAAATCGGTTCACCCAGTAAAAAGTTATGAAGTAACACACATAAAAAAAGAGAAAAACATACAGTCGAATTAAGTACCGTCTCCTTTTTGGAAGTCGGCAGAAAAGTGTACTCGCATTTATAACTTTAATATTAGCATTCAAATAACATAAAATCACTACAACAGATCCGCTAAGTGCTAACAAGAATTGATTTGCGGCACTCATTATAAAATCGTTGACCGGCCGCACCGACCCAAGTTATGACGTTATTATCAAACCACTCGCTCCTTTAATAACAGCGTCGGCGTAATGATAAGGCATAGTGAATAATAGCAGTCTGCGCCCTGTGGTTTTCATATCAAATTATACAGCGTCTTAGCCCCAAGTGCTGTTAGCCGTTGATTAGCATCCACTTAGTTGTTGACTTTTTTATTATGATCAGTAATAACAAGCTGGAGTGAACGTCAATTAGGTTTGGACGGTTTTATGCGTCAGTTGATTGTATGTATATAGCTTAATACCTGTCTGCCTCAACGGTCTAGTGGTTGTAAAAGCTAATCATGAGGTCCTGGGTTCGAATTCCGGGTCGGGACAAATTGAGCTATTGCGTTTTCTGATAAGAAAATATCAGTAGCAGCCCGGAGTCAGGAAGTTGCAGTGTTTCAGCCCCGTGCCTAGGAAAGCACGTAAAGCCGTTGGTCCTGCGCCGGATCTCTCTACGATTGTGTAGGGTTACCGTCCCATCGGACTATTAGAGAGAGAGAGAGAATAGAAATTGCACCTGTGCTTGTGCATATACCTATGCAGATGACTGGCTGCCGTGGGAGAAATTCGGTGTAGAGGACATTATTGTTATTATAGATTAATAAGCAAGATTATCTATAGAGATAAGAGACTTTATTTCTAATTGGTTCAAAAAAATGTCTCAAAATAAGAAATTGGCGCATGTTATACACAAAAAGGTTCCGTGCTATCAGTTCTAGTTCTTCCCCTTCACAAAAACATAACGTAATTTCTTACTTTTCTTTTTATTAAAATAATATTTGATTGAGGTAGAGCCATCCTGCAGCTAATAGTTGTAGCACGAATGGGTCAGCTCGAACGGAGAGGGAACACGCTCTCAGAGAATACTAGCTTAAAATAGCAGCATATGAAACATAGGAGCATTAAGGTCCTATGTTTCATATGGTGAGTGTAGAGAACCGGTGACCCTTTTTACTGGATACGGGACATTCTATCTGGGTCTTCAATGGCGACAACGCATCTGCATTTTGATTTGCAAACGAGGATAGGTGTAGATAACTGTGAGCCACAGTAACCACTACCATCACGTGAATTGTGTGCCCGTATGTGACCCTAAAGTAATTTAATTCTGATAGATTTTCACTTATATAAATAAAAATAAAACGGCGTAGTTGTGTGCGTTGCCAGTATTTCCCGCCTACCTTTGATCTTTTCGTATCGCTACTTGAGTTTAATTGAAATTGGAATGTACATAAATATTCAGGGTATTATTTGGATATTGTTTATCGCCATGGTTCCGATCAAGGTAACTACATTTTCGTTATGAGGTCTTTTTCTCTTTTGACTGCTTCGTTGGTCTAGTTGTTATAACGTGATGGAATCTGGGTTCGAATCCCGGGTCGGGACAAAATCAGTTATTGTAGTTTTCTGTCAAAAAATTCTTAGAAGCAGCCCGGATTGATGTTAGCGCTGTTTAGTGTCTCACCTCCGTGTCTCAGAAAGCACGTAAAGCCGTTGGTCCTTCGCCTGATCTCTCTGCGGTTGTGTCGGACTACCGTCCCACTATTTTTTTTACAGGATAGGGTGACAAACGAGCACATAGTCCACCTGGTGGTAAGTGGTTGCTGTGGCCCATAGAGATCTACATCTATTCTCGATTACGAATCAAAACGCAGATGCATTGTCACCCGTGAGGACTATTGCCTCGTTTCCAGTAAAAGGGGTCTCCGGTTCCCTACACACATCATACGAAACACAGGAGCGTCAAGCTGCCATTTTACGCTGGTATTCTGTGAGAGCGTGATCCTCCCTGGTCGAGCGGACCCTTTCGTGCTACAACCATAATATAGCTGCAGCGTGGCTCTACCATGTATAAAATGAGCTATTAGAACACTATGAGAATGAGCGAATAGAGAGTGAATATAATCCTGTCCCACGCAGATGGCTTCTCACTGTCGAGACTGGCCGGCGTGACCGAAATTCGGTCAGGAGGATATTCATCATTATTATCATTACTGGATCTTAAGGGATTACACTTTGAACTATGCCGATATACAGACTGAGTAATGAAGAACGACTGATCTCATGAAATCAAAGTTGCTGAATTCACACACAAGCTGGTGATAACGAACGTATCACCAGTTAGATATATTATTTAAGGCAAACCCAAACAACTATAAAAACAACTTATTCATTGATTCAAGTTATACGTGGTAGAGCCATACTGCTGCTATATTATGGTTGTAGAACGAATGGGTAAGCTCGACCAGGGAAGGACCACGCTCTCACAAAATACCAGAGTAAAATAGAAACCTAATGTTGCTGTGTTTCGAATGGTGAGTGTAGAGAACCGGAGATCCTTTTACTGGAAAAGTGACATTCCATCTCAGTCCTCAGGGGTGACAACGTATCTGCATTTTGATATTTAATTGATAGTAAATGTAGCCACAGCACCCACTTATGAGGTTGACTGTGTGCACGTTTGTCACCCTTATTCTATAAAAAGAACCCTGTCAACGTCCACTGCTAATCACAATACTTCCTTTTATAACCCGATAACAAGATTTACAACGAGATATCCACGAAAAACTCCGGCTTGGATGTTTTTGACCCAAGATCCAGTATATTCAAAAGAGCAGTAAAACAATTTACAATTATGCACACTCATTCCCATTTCACATATGTTTTAAATTTCTTATTTGTATATCTTTAGTTTTGTATAATGAAGTTATGTAGTCGTACGTCATAAACATTACAAAGCATAGAGTTGATCTCCTGTATTTAATATAAAAATTATGTGTATGTACATATTTAGGATAACAACCTGGCACAAAACTGTTAAATATATAATATTATATTTTAATGTATTTTGATTGTTATCTGTTTTGTTGTCCATATTATAATAAATAAATAAATAAGCTTCCCCACAGATTGCCTAATAAAGGGAAGGCCATAATTTCCACGCGTTTCGGACGGTTTAACAATCGCAATTTTTTTTTGTAATACTTATTTGTTTTTAGAAAGACGCTATTGCCAATTTTTGATAAAGGTAAATTATAATTTAATTTACATGTGATATTTGCGTAGGTAGTTTTTTGTGTTTTAAATTTTATAAAATGTCTGCGATGGCGGTGATACACCATTCCCCTTAAAAAATTGTAAAATAGGAGCGGGACTTTAACGGTTTTTTAACAACGTATCCGGCCATTTAAAATTTTAAATCGTTTATAGTCACCGTAAATACAAGCTCAAATTATATTTTCCTTACTTGAGTTAGTTAGTTAAGGTTAAAAAAATTACCACTTTACTCTCAGAGCTAGATTTTAATAAAAATAAATTGAACTAACTATCTATATAAAATACTTTAGGGTAATAATAATAAGCAATACAAATTACAATAATAATTACCGGTCAAAGGGTATTATGGGTGTTCGAGAAACAATTCAAAAATGGAACTGAAATTATAGTTGTCGGAGAATATAACTCCTTATAATTATTACGTCGACAAAATTTTGGGCGGGCAAACACTTCATGAAGTGTTTACACTGCGGGCGAGCACTCGAGCGAGTCACTCTACTGTGCCACGGTAGCGCGGCGAGTGTTTTGTTTTGACAAGCTGCTAAGCAAACAACGCTGTCACGAGCGACGGAATTATTGTACGCTATTGTTGGGCAGGCAGGTTTAGTGTTGTGTAGATCTTTTTCACTATTAAATTGCAACAGATCGATAAAACACTAGAAATGATTTTTCATAATACATAAAGTAAAGTTAAAGTTATTGTATACTAATTATTATATAGTCATTATACAGTTATATTAAACTGCTGGTGGAAAATAGGACGTTTTTTTTTAAATTTCAATCCGAATAAAAGAAAATTTAACGCAATAAAATCCACAAAATTAGTTTTATTTAATGTGTAGTGTGTCCGTGGAAAAGCAAGGGGAGATCTCCCGCCAGGCAAGGTGTTCAGCCCGGGGAGCGGCTACGCTCCGAGTGGTAGTTCGGAACTATTCTTTATAATATACTGCTTTACTTTGGAAATTTGATAGCGCGAGTTAGACTTCAGTGCGTTTCGCTCGTGGCGCGACGACAGCGCTGCCTCAGTAGTATTCGCGTAAATATAATACATAATTTTAGAATTCATTTTACGATAGTATTCTGTGAAAGCTTAACGTCCTAGGTCAGGCCAACCCATTCGTGCTACAACCATAATAAAACTGAAGTGTGACTTTTTTTGACCTATTTTTTATATAAATACATGTATGTAATTGGTAAATGGTCGTGTAATGGCGACACAAGCTAATTCATCACCCTATTTTCATCCCGTGAGTTTCATAGCAGGAGACTATGGTAATTGTAAACCAATCTGATGGCTTTCGATATATTTTTTTATAGGAGAGGGGCAAACGAGCATGCGGCTCACCTGATGGTAAGTGACTAACGCCGTTCATGAACAACTGCAACACCCGGGGAACCAAGGGAATTGCAGATGCGTTGCCGGCCTTTTAAAAAGGAGTAGGCTCTTTTCTTGAAGGTCCCTAAGTCATATCGGTCCGGAAAAATCACTGGTGGTAATCGATTCCACATGGAAGTTGTGCGAGGAAGATAACATCTTCTAAATCGCACAGTAACCTCGTATTCGCCAGTCGTAGAATATTCAGGCGCAAAACGCAAACGTTTAAAACGTTCACGTCTGCTATTGCATTCGTCAGTCCGTCTGCCAAGCGTGACGAATAAGGGTAATACTCCCTAAAGCGGAAAAGTCCCATGCCCAGCAATGGACTTTTACGACCTGACGATGAAAAATTGGAGAATGTAGTATGCACCTAAGGCATTCCATTAATTTCCGTTGATTTAGAATAGAATAGAACAGAATAAGTTTTATTCAATATAGGTTATTAAATAATAGATATTAAAAGACATATTTTTATTTATCAATGGTTCGGTAAATATCTTGATTATATTTTTTTTAAATCTATAACTTTATAATAATTTTATACAATTTTTATATGAACTTTAATGAAACCAGCATAATGGCAATCATCTCATTCCTAGGGTTTATTTTGAATCATGTATTCCTTAATATATAATAATTACTATAACACTTTTTTTACATTTTTACTTTAATAAAAGACAAACTTTTAGGTCTGTAATACAAAACGAATAATTCGCCATCTCTCCGATACTATAAGATTCTATTGACTCTTGATATGCAAATAAGATTATATGAAGGCGATACATTGCATCACTACCTCAATATTATAGTCATATCGTATTTATAACATTTAATCGATGTCACATTTTCATCGATGTCATACAGATTGTATATCACATCGATGAAGTTATAACATCAATATGACATCGATAAAATGTATGCACGTTACTAATAAATTAGAGTGGTTTTGTGTGATCGATGATCGAGTCGAGACAGTCGACTTAATCGTGTTTACATAGTTCACACTCGATATCGAAAAATTTTCAAAAGCCGCGGGTGGCCGGCTACTGTTTGCTTTTCGTCTATGATTTGAACGGTCGTTCATTCACTATTCAAATATGACACTTGATAGCTTTTGGGGTGCTTCAATACTATTCCAAGTTTATTTCAAACTTATTTTAAATTGAATGTAACGTAATTAAAAAGTATTTAAAAATTAAACGTTTTATTTATACGTCAGTTATTGCTATATTATACATACATAAATAAACTTTTACGGCTATCGATCTTAATTTATGAAATATATCTGTAAATGAAATATAGTTATTTCTTATTTGTATAAGAATAAAATTTCATTTGTCAAATGTTTTTTTTTTCAAATATACCACCGTTTTGAAATGTAGAATCTCTGACTGAAGAAGAAAGGATGAAAGTAAAGCCTTAAGTATAATTTTTCTAAAGGTCAGTGTTAAAATTTGTGTGATAAAATGATTGAATGATTCATTATGTGATAAAATGATAACAAAATTACACAGCAAAACAAACTTCAAACCGACTTCAAAAAAAGTAGGAGGTTCTCAATTCGCCTGCTTTTTTAATGTGTGTTACCTCAGAACTTTTTTGTAGATGAACGGATTTTTAATGATTCTTTTTATTTGAAAGCTGGTACTTCTCATGCGTGTCCATATAAATTTGATCAGGTTCTGACCAGTAGTTTTTGAGAAATCTTCAATAATGTGTAATTAATTAACTTCGACTATATTGATGATGTTCTCATTTTATTTATAATGAAATCGATTGTACAAAATTTTTAATTTTACCACTTGTTTGAATTCTCACAGAATACCAGCATAAAATAGCAACTTCATGCTGCTGTGTTTCGTATGGTGAGTTTTTTTTATAGTATAAGGGTGACAAACGAACACACAGTTCACCTGATGGTAAGTGGTTGCTGCGGCCCATAGACATCTACATCTATCCCCGTTTGCGAATCAAAATGCAGATGCGTTGTCACCCGTGAGGACTATGATGGAATGCTTCATTTCCAGTAAAAAGGGCCTCCGGGCACCTGCACTCACCAAGCGAAACGCAGAGGTAAACCTCTACTTCACGCTGGTATTCTGTGAGGTCGTGGTACCATCCCGGTTCGAGCCGGCCTATCCGTGCGACAGCAAAAGCTGCCGCGTGGCTCTACCACTGTTGAAAAGTGTAGAGAACCGGAGATCCTTTTTACTGGAAACGAGGCATCCATCTTAGTCCTCATGGGTGACCACGCATCTGCATTTAGATTCTTAATCGAGGATACATGTAAATGTCTATGGGCCACAGCAACCACTTGCCATCAGGTGGACTGTGTGCTCGTTTGTCATCCTTATCCTATAAAAAAAACATACGAGTAGTCACAAAGCACTACAATTCCCCGAAGAAGTTTAGTAAGTTATTACCATCCGGTCATACAAGATGCAAGAGTACACACTTGACTGTATATATTGTTTGTCTCAACATTGAATCGGGACATCAAACACCTCAGTCCCCCTGTGACCGTGGTAAAGCTCCCGAAACGAAGTGTGTATTAAAACTTGTAGGCAACAGGTAGGCACGTAAATATAGACTGAACATCAAAACTGACCATGGTTTCATTGTCAGTAAGATATAGGTCTTTTATCTCACTGACAAAATGGTATAAATCCTTAGTGTGTGCTCTTGTGTGTCCACTAAAAAGACCTACACTAACCGATATTTAAACGGTGATTCCCACCATCATCCTTCACAGTTGGCTGCCGTGGGCAAATTTTTGTTACTATTACTACCATATCTAGAGGTGTCACAGACAGGATTGGCTAGATTTTGGAGCGAGCTTCTATTAGAACATTCTTCAAGCCGCCGAAGAAGATTAGTCAGTTTTTTCCATCCGTCAAGTGCAATATTCCTCTACAAGATGCAGGAGTGTACAAGCTTGATTGTGAATGTGGTCTCTAATATAGGGCGAACAAAACGATTTATCAAAACCCGCGTAAAAGAACACATAACTGACGTAAAACACCAACGTTCCGGGAAGTCTGCAGCTTATAATCATATCCTAGACGACCCCCGCCATTAGAGTCATTCGGGTTTACTGAGCTCAGTGGGCAAGTGAGCGCAGTGAGTGTATCTCCCGAACGGGGAACGAGTGAGATGTTTTTGTTTCGGTCGAAAGTGCTCTGCTAGTCGCGACTTGTCTCTGTGGCGGCGGTTGATGAATAAATTTAAAAAAAAAAAAAACAGTATATGGTGTTTAAATCGGTAGGTTTTTGTTTAATGGAAAACAGTGTATCATAGACGTTATTGATTTCACAACGGTAAGTTGTATTTTTTTTAATAATAATATGTTTACGCTACATTTATAACAAAAATGATGTTATATTTGTTTTCAATTTATTTGATGAGCTTCCATTTGCAATTTGGTGTTATGGGGAAAGTGTGCGCGGGTAAGTATGCGCATATATACACTTGCCCCTTCGATGTTATTTTCGTTCATACTTTTTACTTTCGTTCGTACATTGTTTTAGGGAGAAGTAGGGTTTACTAACACTATTTTATTTCATTTTTCAGTGTCTCATCATCAAACCACGAAATTATATAAGAAAAAGACCTGAACTTGGATCGGTCACTGAAGAACAAGTCTCTAGAGCCAAAGCAATCATTGAGCGTAGAAAACGCTGCTGCGAGTGCTATTGGTATTAGTAAGTCTTGTATTCGAAATCGACATCATCGTCTTGTAGAGGAAGAACAAAGTTTCCTCTGGCCATGACTTCTACAACAGTAGAATACTTTTGTCCTCTATGTAAGGAAAAATATACAGAGCCAAGTACTGAAGAATGGATTCAGTGCATATATTGCACAGACTGGTGGCATGAGGATTGCACTGCATATGAGAGAAGGGTTTTCTGTGATAATTGTGTTGATGATTCCTAAATTAATATTGTTTCTAATACATTAGACAATCCCAACTAAAATATGTAGATCTCTAACTATTAATAATTAGAAATTTCTATAATTTAATTTTAATTGCAATAAATGTTAAGTTTATTTTATTTTATGAGAAAATTGTTATTTTTATGCAAAGACTAACAACCAATAAAATATTTTCTAAGTGGCATTACAATAAAGAACCTTTACTCTTAAATATTGTGTATATTTTGATTAATCCAAGGAATGCACTTACTTACCCTATATGGGTGGTCGATTTTATGTAATTAAATGCTTGCAAAAAATAAGCCACCAAGATTGCTATTCTCGTTTTTATTTCACTTTAGAGGATACTATATGGTTTATCTCAGAGCCGTCTTTTATATTACTAACTCTTTTGTTTTATGCGTAGAGACTAATATTTACCAAAGTGCCGCACACTTGACCCGACATCTGACTCTGACATTAGATTTGATAAACCACAAATTCTCGCGAAAGAGCAACAATTCCTACCAAGGATAATACGTAAGGCTATTGAATTAAAAAAAACACCCTAATTTCAATAGAGAGGGAGGCTGGATACTACCACCTGCTTGGGATCCGTAATTAATAAAATTAAAACTAAACCCAAGCATACCACTGCAAGACTTCAAGACAAAGTAAGTTCATTCTGCGTAGATCGGACCAAAATTAATAATTAAAAAAGCTGAAGGTACTCCGGGTTAACTCTGACATCGGGACGTGAATCATCTCAGTCCCTCGTGACCATGGGTGCTGTAAAGCACCCGAAACGTCGGAAATTTAATAAAAATAAGTTAATTTTGCCGTGTAGTGGCGGCTAAGAATATCCACTACCCCATATCTTCCCGTGGGTGTCGTAAAAGGTGACATAGGGAAACAGGCAGGAGATGGGCAGATCTTCCTGGTAACGGCAAAAATAGAATAAAAAAACTGCGGTTGCAAACCCGCTCGCCAAGCGTGGCAACTATGGCAATACACCCCCCATGATGAAAGTTACGAAGAGACAGCCCCCAGTCCCCGGCGGCTCCGCTATTCCTGGCTACGGTGGTGACCATGGTAACGGCAGGGCAGGGGGTGCTAAAAATCTCCGGTGGAGGTTCGGTTGCCACCTACGACGACTCGACCTGGCAACATACAACGCACGCACACTGAGGACTGACGAGAAGATTGTAGAGCTGGAAGAAGAGATAGACAAGTTACGCTGGCATATTATAGGATTATCCGAAGTCTGAAGAGAGGGGGAGGACTCGGTAATACTCGAATCTGGCAACTTGTTCTATCACCGGGAGGGCGACCATCTGTCCCAAGGAGGTGTCGGATTTATCGTCCACAAGTCTCTCGTTAATAACGTTATAAAGGTTGAGAATGTGTCGACGAGGGTTACGTACCTTATACTCAGAATCACCAAACGGTATTCGCTGAAGGTCATACAGGTTTACGCACGAACCTCGGCACACCCCGATGAGGAGGTGGAGGAAATGTATGAGGATATCTCTAGAGCCATGCATTCCTCCAAAACCCAATATACGGTGTGAATGGGAGACTTCAATGCAAAACTAGGCACAAGAGAGAACCGTGAGCTGAAAGTGGGGAAATTTAGAATAGGGCAACGGAACCCAAGGGGCCAGCAGCTGGCAGACTTCATGGAGAAAGAGGGACTCTTTATGATGAACTCTTTCTTCCAGAATCGGCCCCACAGGAAGTGAACCTGGTCGAGCCCCGACGGTTCGACAAAAATGAGATTGACTTCATTATGATGACCAGACGACAAGTGATGTCTCAGTGATCGCGAGGGTGAAAACCGGCAGCGATCACCGAATGCACACTGAACCTAAACGTTAAGTTAAGAAACCTTTCAGCTCGAGTTGCAAAACCGTTTTCAATGCCTAGAAGACTGCAATGAAGTAGACGATTTGAATGACAAGCTCGTGGAAACTGTCCATGCGGTCGGAGCTAAGTTCTGCAAGATCCGCCGCAGAAGAACACAAAAACTCTCCGATCACACTTTTAATCTCATGGCTGTTAGGAGGGAGATGAAGCTACATTCTTCAACAGATTTGACAGCATACAGGAAACTGAACAGACAGATCTCCAAATGCATGCGGCGGGACTAACGCAACGTCAATACAGCTCGTATTGAAGAAGCGATCGAGCGGAACCAAGGCTCCAAAGTCTTTGCCAGAGATCTGTCTGCCAGAAAGAGCCAACTGTTGAAGCTGAAGACCGAGTGTGGCAGCATCGTTTCCGGGGCATCTGAGATTTTGAGTGAGATTGAGAGGTTCTATAGGCAGCTGTACACGTCATCGTTGGAGCCGCACGCAAGTGTGAGTAACGATCCAAGAGCGAGTCTTATCCGACACTATTCCGAAGATATCCCGGACGTCAGTCTGAGCGAGATTAAAATGGCTCTCCAGCACCTTAAAAACGGCAAGGCCCCAGGCGAGGATGGAATTACAGCGCAGCTTTTGAAAGCGGGTGGAAAACCGGTACTTGAGGTCCTTCAGAAGCTCTTTAATTCCGTCCTCCATGGTGGCATTACACCGGAAGCGTGAAGCAGAAGTGCGGTGGTCTTGTTCTTCAAGAAAGGTGACAATGCTCTCTTGAAGAACTACAGACTGATTTACTTTCTGAGCCGCATCTACGTGCTGTTTTCGAGAGTCATTACGAATCGTCTCGCCCGCAGACTGACGACTTCCAGCCTCCCAAACAAGCCGGTTTCCGAAAAGGCTTTAGCACCATAGACCACATACATACCCTTCGGCAAATTGTACAGAAGTCCGAGGAATACAACTTGCCACTATGTCTTGCGTATGTGGACTATGAGAAAGCCTTTGATTCCGTCGAAATTTGGGCGGTGCTGCAGTCCCTTCAGCGGTGCCAAGTTGACTGTCGGTATATCGAAGTGTTGAAGTGCTTGTACAGTAGGTTTACGATGGCTATCCGAGTACAGAACCAGAGTACGAAACCTATCCAATTGCGGAGAGGTGTAAGATAGGGTGACGTCATATCCCCGAAACTCTTAACCGCTGCATTGGAAGACGTTTTCAAGCTTCTGGACTGGAAAGGATACGGTATCAACATCAATGGCGAGTACATCACTCACCTTCGATTTGCCGACGATATAGTCCTTATGGCTGAATCGCTGGAGGACCTAAGCACTATGCTCAATGACCTCAATAGTGTCTCCCAACGGATAGGTCTTAAGATGAACATGGACAAAACAAAGATCATGTTTAATGTCCATGTCACACACCTATGCCGGTAGTTGTTGGGAACACTAAGCTCGAAGTTGTTGTCGAGTATGTTTACCTGGGACAAATAGTCCGACTAGGCAAGTCCAACTTCGACCGAGAGGTCAATCGACGGATTCAACTCGGTTGGGCAGCGTTCGGGAAATTACGGCACATCTTCTCGTCGGGTATACTTCAAAACTTGAAAACGAGACTGTACACCCAGTGCGTGTTGCCAGTGATGACATACGAAACTGAGATGTGGTCCTTGACTGCTGGCCCGATGAGGAAGCTCAATATCGCTCAGCGAGCTATGGAGAGGGCTATGCTCAGAGTTTCTCTGGGTGATAAACTCAGAAATTAGGATATCCGCAGTAGAACCAGATTGACCGACATAGCCTAACGGATTAGTAAGCTGAAGTGGCAATAGGCCGGCCATATAGCTCGAAGAACCGAAAACCGATGGGGAAGAAAGGTTCTCGATTGGCAGCCTCGTACCGGCAGGCGAAGTGTAGGGCGTCCCCCTACTAGATTGAGTGACGACCTGGTAAGATATGCAGGAAGTCGATGGATGCAGATGGCTCAGGACCGTGCTTTGTGGCATTCTTTGGGGGAGGCCTATGTTCAGCAGTGTACTTGTGAAGGGCTTTAATGATGATGATGATGAAGTTAATTAAATGCGATAGAATCCGTAAAAGTAGTTTTATTCAATGTGTAGTTTTCACGTAAATACAAGAAATCTTTATTAATTTCATTAAATTTTTGTCAACAGTGTTATTGCGATTATAATTGTACGGTGATAAGAAAGAAACTCCAAATAGGGGTTTAGAACAAGAATAATAAAGCATGCCTAATGGTTAAAATTGTAAATAACAAAAACCCGATGACGTAAAACCCTATGTCGCTGCCACAACCAAGACAAATCTAACGACAGCCTACATAATATATGTTAAATACCATCAAGCTGTTTAGTCTACAGGGCGTGCTAATGAAATAGCCATACATATATACATAAACTCGTTAAATATTACCTTCCTTCTGAGGCAATCGGATAAATAGAAGTAACAGAAATAAACAACTGGAACTAAGAAAAAAGGAGAAGAGAAATACTTTTCTCTTCCTTCTTTCTTAGTCCAACCAACTGAATGTAACATTTTGAAACAATTCCGTTTCCAAACAAACCGTTCGTAGCAAATAAAAGCACGATCTGGCGTACATTGTAACGGATAGCGGTTGTCAAATGCGCAAGGTATTTAATGTGCTAACAAAATTTACGGCGTTTTAAACAGAGGTTTAACGTTAAACGAGTTAATTGCTACCGCACTCGAGTAGTAATCCGAAAACATCCGTTTCGCATTCGAACGTGATCTTAATAGGATAACCCTTAGATTTTTATGAGGATAATCATCCCAAAGTAATATGTTCTTTTTGCCATTTTTTATAGAAGAGGAGCAATTGAGCATACGGCTTACCTGATGGTAAGTGACTACCGCCCCCCATGAGCAACTGCAACACCAGGTCACCAGGGTAATTGAAGGTGCGCTGCTGGCCGTTTAGATATCAGTAAGCCCTTTTCTTTTAATATATACAAATTAATAAAATTGAAGTGTCTGTTTGTAATGCCGAAATAACAGCTTTTTACTATATGCATATGTATATGTATATACGGTACTTATAACAAAACACAATGTTTAAAATGTTTGTCTAACTGTCTTTCTGTCGGTCTGTCTGTCTATCTGTTTGTTCCGGCTAATCTCCAAAACAGCTAGACCGATTTTGACCTAACTTTCACTGGCAGATAGCTGATGTTATAAGAAGTAATTTAGGCTACTTTTATTTTAGAAAAAGAATTAGGGTTCCGCGCAAAAAAATTAAAACCCATGAAAGCCAATCGTAATAAATTACACGCGGGCGAAGTCACGGGGTACAGCTAGTTTTGTAATATTTTGACAAATTTTTACTATCTATTGGGTAAGTTCCTAAAATGCTGAATATATTAAAGTATCTTAAATTGTATTGTTGAATTAATTGACAAAATATTTAAAACAAATAAACAAAGGAAATTATAACAGAAACTAATATAGGCTAAGATTCCACAATTGGGCATACATTTTTTGAATATGTTACCCCATACTTACCATAAGGCTACGTACTGAAAATGCAGTGGGCATTTACGGTACTGTGTGGCTTGGGCGTATGCCTAGCCCAAGCCACACAGTACTGTAAATTTATTTATTAAAATTTGGTGAATTTTTCACCATCAGTCGGTCATCAGACCTTTACCCTTAAGTAGCTGGGTGCACACCATGCAAGCGATGTTGGATTACGAATCAAAGGATAAACTAGTGTATGGTTCCTTACAATCCATCATAAATTGTAGTATTATTAAAATAACGGTCTTAAAAGACCACTGATTAAGTCGTGTGCCTCGTAATTAAAATGTTCTCCAGACCGTGTTTTGGTCACAGCAATCAGTCTCAACGGAGGATAGGATTATACTGCACGAGTATATGCGCTAGCACAGGTACACTATTTTCTCAATCTCACAGTCCAATAGGACGGCAAACAGAACGGGATCAGGCAATGGATCAACGGTTTTACAAGCTTTCTGAGGCACTAACATCGTTTGCAGAACTTCCTGACTCCGGGCTGCTACTGAAAATTCCTAGATAGAACAACCATATGAACTGGTCATAAAGCCCCGGTTTCAAAATCATTTTGAAACCGGGGCTTCATGACCAGTAGTCGTAATTGGAACGAAGTTCTTTATCGGACGGTACGGGTTTGGCGGCGACAAAAAGTGTAAGTTTTTTCGTCACTACCCCTTGTGTCATAGTGTAGACGGCCTTGACGGCGAAATATAGAAGTGACATGGAATAATATCCATCTCCCTCGCACTTTTCTTATCTTGCCATGAAAGAAATATTATTTTCATTTTAATAGACACTAGTAATTCATTTATTTGTATTTCGTAATCAATAATTTAATACCGACGTTTATCGATAATAATATACTACGCAAGGAACTTCGTTCCAACCGAGTGTTCCACGACACTCACGCAATTTTTTTAATAGTTCTCGTGTTTATTTTTTTAATATTATATATTCTTCTTTAGATATTACTACGAGAGATCTTACTCATTTATTTATTATAGCTTTAAAATTCCACTGCTGAACATAACAGGCCTACCCCACAAATTGTCTTAAACAACGCATATTTACCATAGACGCCACGCTTAGCACACGTGCTTGTAATCGCAGTTTTTTTTATTATTTTGAGAACTTATTAGAAAGATGCTGCTGTCTATCTTCTGCCTATTTTTGTCCTTATACAGAACAAAAATAGTTTCTAGTGGCAATAAGTAATCTCAAACAATGTCACTTGTTTCTCATTCCATTATAAAAATGACGTAAGTTTTCGTTTACTCCACAACTTTCACAATTAGGTGCATCGGTTCTTTTCATCAAATAAGAATATTTTTTGATGGAATTTGACCTGAATTCATTCTAAATACTAGCTGTTCCCCGCGACTTCGCCCGCACGTAATTTATTAGCATTGGATTTCATGGGTTTAATTTTTTTGCACGGAACCCTAATTCTTGTTCTAAATTAAAAGTAGCCTATGTTACTTCTTATAACATCAGCTATCTGTCAGTGACCATCCGGTCAAAATCGGTCCAGCCGTTTCGGAAATTAGCCGGAACAAACAGACAGACAGACAGAAAGACAGGCAGACAAAATTTTTAAAAATCGTGTTTTTGATATAAGTACCGTATATACTTTCATATGTATATAGAAAAAAAACTGTTATTTCGACATTACAGACACTTCAATTTTATTTGTTTGTTTAGATTGGTTTCGTAATATTTATGTTTAACTTTTTTATCTATAAACCAAGGTATTCGGGGAGGTTCACTCTGTATTGTTTTGTATCGAATACATTTAGTTTTAGAGCGTTCGTTGAAACATTATTTGCATTCGATATAACATGAGTTTTTGAACTTCGCCAGTATTACTGAGTAGCGAGGGTCAATATTATACTCTACACCATTAGTCAAACTTCTGTAGCACAAATTATCGTCCGTTGTTGTTTGGTATGTAAGCGTTATGGTAGTTTAAAGACAGCACCAACATTGACACCTACGATTCCAGCGGAACAAGATGAGACGATATATTTTTTATGTCTCTCCTACTTGAAGTTTGTTTGTCCCTTTTCCTTCTTCTTTTCAGTACGTAAAAGTTTACAGCTAGATATGTAAGGAGAATTTACCTAAATCGTCTTGCTCAAAAAGATCTGTCGCCTTTTTAAAATTGCTTCCCGTCGCTGGTCTGGGTATTTTATGTCTGACCTCAACGAGGTGGTAAACCGCCATCTATTGGAGGGAATTGCCACAGAACGAACTTGGGTGATGAATTTTCTTACGTAACCACTATACGATATTTCATTGTCCTACATATTCCCTACGATTATTCAATCGCCATAATATGTTGTCACCCTACAGCCATCTGCATTATTTTATGGAATCAATTAGAATCTCAAATTTTTGAGAGATCAGCTAGGGGTCGTGGAGGAGTAACTCAGATTAACCGCGTTCTTCTCACAATAAAAATAATTAGAAATGTTAATAGATGACAGATAAATTTTATGTGTTTATGGGTTCCGTAGAAGAAATAATGAATGTTAGAATTTTTACCCCACTGCATTGTTCGAGTTTTAAGTGCAAAGGAGGCCGAATGATTACAGGCTACGATGAATTTCATCTTTTTTCTCAAGGGTAACAGCGCAAATGTAGCCTTTCTTTGTTTGAAGTTGTTTTTGATTTTCCATATGCTACCATTTACTATCAATGTGTACTGTGTACACTACGGTGACTGTATTATCAATATTTATGAATATTTATGTTTTTATAAAAGACAAAACATAAGTATTAAAATTTATCTTCTCACATAAATTGAGGAATTACTGAGTTATAGTTCTGGTGGATTAAGAATCGGATAAAAAATTATAAGGACGTCATATTCTTTTAAAGTTACAGTATATATTCACTTCACAACTGGGCACAGGTCTCCTCTAATTTCTAAAAGGGTTAGGGAGTAATTAGCCCTGCTATACGATCCAGTATGTGCTGAAGGAGCATGCCCTTGAAATATTCACTCCTCACGCATACAGGTTAGACGTTTCTTTTTAAAACTGAGCACCATTAAAATGAATACGAACAATTTCATTAGAGGCAGTAGGGGGAAACAAACCAGGAGATGGGCAGCAGCGTCTTCTTAATAACAAATAAATTGAAAAACTGCGGTTGCCAACCCGCTTGTCAAGCGTGACAACTATGGCAAATGTCAATAATGGCAATATAAGGGAAGACTTATGTTCAAATTATAATATGTTATGAAGGTACGGTACAGCAGTATCGAACCCGTGTTGCTCACACACTGTTAAGCGCGGCGCCCACCTACGTAACGTAACACGTGATCTGACGCGTGATTTGACGCGTAACTTGTCACTCGCCTCAACATTCAAAGGGATTGTATGTAATAACGCCCATTTGCGTGGCGTGACGCCGCATGACGTGACGTGCCATTCAGCTTGCTACTAGTGACGCATTGAAGTGGCGCGTAACATGACACTTGTAGTGACTTGTATACGCAAAATGAAAGGCGACCTAGCTTTTAATATTAAATTCATTGATTTAGTTCATGAAAGACCATGTTTATATGATTATACTAGACCCGATTACAGTAACAGGAACTCGCAAGATGCTTCTTGCAACTTGTAGTGCAAATCTATGCGAAATGTAATTCTAATTTCTTCATAAAAAAAATTCCCTTAGGGATGTACTCAAAATCTTCTGCTGGCACTTTGAATGTTTGAAATCTGTAGCAAAACAAGGGCATGTTTATCCTCTTCAGGCGAGA
The DNA here is from genome assembly GCA_033319125.1 of Parnassius glacialis. Lineage (NCBI taxonomy): Eukaryota > Metazoa > Arthropoda > Insecta > Lepidoptera > Papilionidae > Parnassius > Parnassius glacialis. The sequence goes on along the minus strand of JAVANC010000026.1, from coordinate 3,749,691 downwards.
TTTTGGCCCAAAATGAACTCTGCGACATGCTATTGTTGCACAGGTTGGTGCAAGCAGTGTCACTCGTGGTCACGTCAGAGCATCGTCAGAATCATGCTACAAGCCATGTCGAAATAATGTAGCTTAGGTGGGCGCCGCGGCTTAAATGTAAGTATAGCGAACGTTCAGCTACTGAACTACCATGATCCCTAACTTTTTACGAAGCAACTTTTTACGCCTCACTTCTAACGGTTCCACTTTTCATTTGGATGAGGAACTCTAAACCAGTTTTTATTGCTGTAGCACTCGAACGCTATCTCAATTTCGGGCGCAAGTTAAATTTTTATCGATATGTCGACACATGGGCGGCACTTTGTCGCCGAATTTTCTTTGAAAGAAACTAAGTGAGATAAAACAGTCGTTTATTTTTAAGTTAAAGTGTTTTACTCTCATGGTTGAAAGATTTATGTTTTTTTTAATGTAATAAAAACTTTCGTTTTCAATTTGACATTTTTAACGTATTTATAATTTTTTTTTTATATATTTTAAGGATTATGTAAAAATGGACTTACAAGTTCACGACCCTTCAGGACGCGATGCAGTTTGAAATAAATTGATATATGACAATGCATCTAAAAATTATTTTATATCTTACCTCTTGCTATTTCTGCCTCAAGTGCATTACACTTTTCAGATCAGGTGGAACGGAGAAAAAATGTTTTTGCTGCATGCAGCATACGTGTTTTATACGTGGTAGAGCTGCAGCTGTATTAGTAGTATAGTTGTAGCACGAATGGGTCGGCTCGACCGGGGAAGGACCACGCTCTCACAGAATACCAGCGCCAAATAGCAGCTTAACACTGCTGTGTTTCGTATGGTGAGTGTAGAGAACCAGAGACCCTTTTTACTGGAAAAAAGGCATTCCATCTTAGTCCTCACGGGTGACAACGCATCTGCATTTTGATTCGCAAGCGAGGATAAAAATGTAGATGTCTATGGGCTACAGCAACCACTTACCATCAGGTGGACTGTGTGCTCGTTTGTCACCCTACCCTATAAAAAAATACAATACTATTACCAATAACGTCACAACCTATTAGAGTCCACTGCTGAACGTAGGCCTCAATACTATTATTATAATTTAATTTTTATTACCGTATTTTTACTAAACCACTTTCGTGGTCTGTTTGAGTCCAATTTAGTAATTACTTTTAACCCTTTCGCTGTCCCGTGTACTACATATAGGGCACTGCTATTGTCTTACTATTGTGTCTGGAAACCGGACAGTGAAAGTGTTAAGCTAACTTTTCGATGAGCTAGACACTTTAAATTTTGAACATACCTTAGAATCAGCCGACAATTAGGAATATGATTAAAATTGTTATATTAAAAATGTCTAAAACATAAGTTTTAAAAATTTACATGTTTAAAAACTTACATACTTATTTCCATGGTTACCATCCATGCAGAAGAGATACTCGTATCATAGCTTTCATTAAATAATTATGTAATCCTTTTGACTTTGAGGGAAGAAGACATTGCTACAATGAGTTGAAGTTTATATAATAATGTAATTTTTACTGTTTTTAAAAAAAAACATACTTCTTAATTATTCTTCTTTAAAACACGTTAAAAGTAAAAATAAGGACCACAAAGTAATGGCATCAGTAGGTTCCAATAAACCTAGCAAGCTAACAGCATAGCAAAGTGGCGAAGCAATCAGCTTTGTAGCGGTTTCTAACGGAAAAAAAAAATCAAAATAGGAGTTTCAGATGCCTGGGTGATCAGTAATCGATTGCTGAAAACAGAATTTGAAAATTCGAAACCGTTCTCGAGATAATCGTGGGATAGGCGGACAGACGGACAGACAGACGGACAGACGGACAGACGGACCGGCGGAGAGACGGACAGACGGACAGACGGAAAGCGGACAGACGGACAGACGGACAGACGGACAGACATTGTGAAATCAATAAGTGACTTCGCAAGCTTCGCCACTTAATAATTATTATTATACTTTATGTGTGTATTGTTGCATAGCATGAAAGAAAGAAAGAACATGTTTATTCACTGCAGCAATTACTTTTACAAAAAATATACTTATTGAGTGGCGAAGCTCGCGAAGTCACTTATTGATTTCACGATGTCTGTCCGTCTGTCCCTCTGTCCGTCAGTCTTTCCCACGATTATCTCGAGAACGGTTTCGAATTTTCAAATTCTGTTTTCAGCAATCGATTACTGATCACCCAGGCATCTGAACCTCCTATTTTAAATTTTTTTTCCGTTAGAAACCGCTACAAAGTTGATTGCTTCGCCACTTTGCTTTGCTGTTAGTTAGCTAGGTTTATTACTTCTATTTATATTTGTGGAAAGCCAGGGCCACTGATGTGACTGTCTTAATTCAGAAATTTTATATCTTCAAACCTCATTACAAATTATGTCGAATAAATATAAATCAGCAGAGAATGAGATAAAAGAACACATACTGGCCATGGATAATCTGGTAAAGTCATGTAAATATAACGAAAAACGTTTTGACTCCTTATTAAAACATCAAAATGAGTATCAGCGCTCAATGCCAGGTTCTTTATGAACAGTGTGTTAATAACACAACAAGCAATATTGACTCATTTTCTTCATCTACACTCTATGACAGTATTATAAAAAATATATAAAACTAAGAAGTAATTCAGATAATGAAAAAAATAAAGTTATTATGTATTTTTCATTCATTCATTCATTACAGCCCTTCACAAGTCCACTGCTGAACATAGGCCTCCCCCAAAGAATGCCACAAAGCACGGTCCTGAGCCACCTGCATCCATCGACTTCCTGCATGTCCTACCAGGTCGTCACTCCATCTCGTGGGGGGACGCCCTACACTTCGCCTACCGGTACGAGGCTGCCACTCGAGAACCTTTCTTCCCCATCGGTTGTTGGTTCTTCGAGCTATATGGCCGGCCCACTGCCACTTCAGCTTACTAATCCGTTGGGCTATATCGGTTACTCTGGTTCTACTGCGGATATCCTTATTCCTAAGTTTATCACGCAGAGAAACTCCGAGCATAGCCTTCTCCATAGCTCGCTGAGCGACCTTGAGCTTCCTCATACGGCCAGCAGTGAAGGACCACGTCTCATTTCCGTAAGTCATCACTGGCAACACGCACTGGTTGTACAATTTCGTTTTAAGGTTTTGAGGTATGTCTGACGAGAAGATGTGTCGTAGCTTCCCGAACGCTGCCCAGCCGAGTTGAATCCGTCGATTGACCTCTCGGTCGAAGTTGGACTTACCTAGTCGGACTATTTGTCCCAGGTAAACATACTTGTCAACAACTTCGAGCTTAGTGCTCCCAACAACTACCGGCATAGGTGTGACATGGACATTAAACATGATCTTTGTTTTGTCCATGTTCATCTTAAGACCTATCCGTTGGGAAACACTATTGAGGTCATTGAGCATAGTGCTTAGGTCCTCCAGCGATTCTGCCATAAGGACTATATCGTCGGCAAATCGAAGGTGAGTGATGTACTCGCCATTGATGTTAATACCGCATCCTTTCCAGTCCACAAGCTTGAAAACGTCTTCCAATGCAGCGGTGAAGAGTTTCGGGGATATAACATCACCCTGTCTTACACCTCTCTGCAATTGGATGGGTTTCGTACTCTGGTTCTGTACTCGGATAGCCATCGTAGCCCTACTGTACAAACACTTCAGCACTTCGATATACCGACAGTCAACTTGGCACCGCTGAAGGGACTGTAGCACCGCCCAAATTTCGACAGAGTCAAAGGCTTTCTCATAGTCCATATACGCCAGACATAGTGGCAAATTGTACTCTTCGGAGTTCTGTACAATTTGCCGTAGGGTATGTATGTGGTCTATGGTCTAAAGCCCTTTCGGAAACCGGCTTGTTCGGGAGGCTGGAAGTCGTCAAGTCTGCGCGCAAGACGATTCGTAATGACTCTCGAAAACAGCATGTAGACGCGGCTCAGAAAGGAAATCGGTCTGTAGTTCTTCAAGAGAGCGTTGTCACCTTTCTTGAAGAACAAGACCACCGCACTTCTGCTCCACGCCTCTGGTGTAATGCCACCATGGAGGACGGAATTAAAGAGCTTCTGAAGGACTACAAGTACCGGTCTTCCACCCGCTTTCAGAAGCTCCGCTGTAATTCCATCCTCGCCTGGGGCCTTGCCGTTTTTAAGGTGCTGGAGAGCCATTCTAATCTCGCTCAGACTGACGTCCGGGATATCTTCGGAATAGTGTCGGATAAGACTCGCTCTTGGATCGTTACTCACTCTTGCGTGTGGCTCCAACTATGACGTGTACAGCTGCCCATAGAACCTCTCAATCTCACTCAAAATCTCAGGTGCCCCGGAAACGATGCTGCCACATTCTGTCTTCAGCTTTGACAGTTGGCTCTTTCTGGCAGACAGGTCTCTGGCAAAGACTTTGGAGCCTTGGTTTCGCTCGATCGCTTCTTCAATACGAGCTGTATTGAAGTTGCGTAAGTCCCGCCGCATGCATTTGGAGATCTGTCTGTTCAGTTGCCTGTATGCTGTCAAATCTGTTGAAGAATGTAGCCTCATCTCCCGTCTAACAGCCATGAGATTAAGAGTGTGATCGGAGAGTTTTTGTGTTCTTCTGCGGCGGGTCTTGCAGAACTTAGCTCCGATCGCATGGACAGTTTCCACGAGCTTGTCATTCATATCGTCCACTTCATTGCAGTTTTCTAGGCACTGAAAACGGTTTCGTAACTCGAGCTGAAAGGTTTCGGGACTTTGGATAAGAGCACGAGGGGGACGGAGCGTTGACTTCATCAGACGAGACCTCTCCAACTTAACATTTAGGTTCAGTGTGCCTCTAACCATTCGGTGACCGCTGCCGGTTTTCACCCTCGCGATCACTGAGACATCACTGAACAGTTGTCGTCTGGTCGTCATAATGAAGTCCATCTCATTTTTTGTCGAACCGTCGGGGCTCGACCAGGTCCACTTCCTGTGGGGCCGCTTCTTGAAGAAAGAGTTCATCATAAAGAGTCCCTCTTTCTCCATGAAGTCGGCCAGCTGCTGGCCCCTTGGGTTCCGTTGCCCTATTCCAAATTTCCCTACTTTCAGCTCACCGTTCTCTCTTGTGCCTTGTTTTGCATTGAAGTCTCCCATTAACACCGTATATTGGGTTTTGGAGGAATGCATGGCTCTAGAGATATCCTCATACATTTCCTCCACCTCCTCATCGGGGTGTGCCGAAGTTGGTGCGTAAACCTGTATGACCTTCAGCGAATACCGTTTGGTGATTCTGAGTATAAGGTACGCAACCCTCGTCGACACACTCCCGATATTTACAACGTTGTTAACGAGAGACTTGTGGACGATAAATCCGACACCTCCTTGGGACAGATGGTCGCCCTCCCGGTGATAGAGCAAGTTGCTGGATTCGAGGATTATCGTGTCCTCGCCCTCTCATCGGACCTCGGATAATCCTATAATATGCCAGCGTAACTTGTCTATGTCTTCTTCCAGCTCCACGATCTTCTCGTCAGTCCTCAGGGTGCGTGCGTTGTATGTTGCCAGGTCTAGTCGTCGTAGGTGGCAACCGAACCTCCACCGGAGATTCTTAGCACCCCCTGCCCCGCCGTTACCATGGTCGCCACCGTAGCCAGGCATAGCGGGGCCGCCGGGGACTGGGGGCCGTATCTTTGTTACTCTCGTCATTGGGGGTATTTGCCATAGTTGCCACGCTTGGCGAGCGGGTTGGCAACCGCAGTTTTTTTATTATAATATTGGCTATTATCAGGAAGATGCTGCTGCCCATCTCCCATCTGTTTCTCTTTGTCGCCTTTTACGACACCCACGGGAGGATATGGGGTAGTGGATATTCTTGACCGCCACTACACGGCATTATGTATAGTGATGAAAATTTAGGAATATCATTAAATAACTATTTAAAGAGGCAAGAGATAAATAATTATTGCATGACTGGAGCATCATTAATCCAAATAATGAATAAAATTTTAACTAGTAAATTTTGCCCTAATACTACCTACATTAATCATTCTTGTTGGAAGAAGAGATAATGTGAACAAAATCAATTATTATAATATATTGAATATCTTAATAACTTAAATGTATATAAAGTAATGGTAATCCTTTATTATCATGTCAATTATAACGATAACTTTAATTTAATTAAGAAGTTTATGACTGGAGATAGGTACTACCTATTCAAGTATAGTATAAGACTGATAACAAATCAGTCATCTGCTTCTATTGAGCAGTATAATGACTTTACATTGAATTTGGAATCAGTTCCAAGTAACTTAAATTAGAAAATGAGACAATAGAGGTAATCTTTATCAATCATGGTAACAATTTGAACTATCTAGAATGTAGCCCACAAATAGTTAATTGTATAATTTCTGACAAAACAATCATAAAAATTGTATACGAGTACACCTGGTGCATCAAAATATGCAAGGTATGTTGGACAAATAATTAGAAAATGAAGTGTTTTTAAATAGTTACAACATACATATTTTTTGTATAACTGAACATTGATTAAAAGATTATAACTATAATATGTTTACTTGAAGTAAACACCAGGTGGTCAGTTGCTTTAACAAAGAAAAAAACTTACGAGGTGGCTCCTTAATATTAGCTAATAAATCATTAATAAGTAAAGAACGTAAGGATATTGTGGGCCTCTTTGTTGAACAAACTGTAGAAATGGCATGTGTTGAGTTCGAGCATTTCATCGTTGTCGGTGTTTACAGACCCCCACATTCTATGTATGATTGTTTTGAAAAAATAATGGAGGAAGTTTTGAGGAAAAAGTCTGGAGACTTTAATATCAATCTCCTTGAAACTTCTTCCATGAGTATTAAGTTTAGATCTTTACTCAAATCACACAATCTTGTTAATTTGTTCTTTGATTATGATAAAAAAAATTCATGATGAAATGTTCTTTGATGAAAAAATATTCTACATCAAATATTAAGTTTTTTTTTTAATGTAAATAAATTACTAAATCACAATCAGTTTGGATTTACAAGTTTTGGTGATTTACTCGACAACTTACCGGCATAAGTTGTCAAATTGTTGTTGAGCTAATCAAACATATTTTCTGTGCATGGGAAAATTCAGAAGATGCTTTGGGTATATTTTGTGATCTTTCCAAAGCTTTCGACTGTGTTCACCATGAGACATTAATCAGGAAGCTATGGTGTTTTTATACATAGCGCTTAAACGTATTGTCATATCTAAATAATAGAACGCAAACAGTTGTTATTAATGGATGCAGTTCTTCTGGATCGGTATCTGAGTGTTCCTCAAGGCTCAGTTCCTGGTCCCTTTCAGCTCTTAGTTTATATTAATGACTTACCTTACTTGGTAGGGAATATCCATGATATAGTATTATTTGCTGATGATGCTTCGATTGATGATTTTCAGACTAAAAAGGCATTTAGTGGAATATGACAGGGTAAATAATGCTATATCAAAAGTTGTAAATTGGTTTAACGTTAATAATTTGCTTTTGAACAGCAATAAAACGAAATGTATTAAATTCACTATATCTAATGTTAAAAAGGTGACCTCACAGAATACCAGCGTGAAGTAGAGGTTTACCTCTGCGTTTCGCTTGGTGAGTGCAGGTGGCCGGAGGCCCTTTTTACTGGAAATGAGGCATTCCATCTTAGTCCTCACGGGTGACAACGCATCTGCATTTTGATTCGCAAACGAGGATATATGTAGATGTCTATGGGCCGCAGCAACCACTTACCATCAGGTGGACCGTGTGCTCGTTTTTCACCCTTATCCTATAAAAAAAAACCTATCAGAAGTCAAGTGATGAACATGAGCCTCCCACCTTGCAACATTTGGCAGATGGGTTGCCAACCACAGTTTTTATTTTTATTTTCAGTCGTTTTTTGTAAAATGCTGCAGCCCATCTCTTGATGTTTAGTAGGCTGTAAAGTTTTTTTTTAATATAGAATGTCAATTTGCTAACATATGAAAACCTTATATTTCTTATTGCAACGTCATTACCATACACTAACAACTATGATGCAATGCATAATAACATCCGTTTGATAGATTGTCTGATTTCGAACGAGGCGATGGTAGCGATAAACAAAAAGTATTTATTACTGTCAGTAATAAGCCCCGCTGTATACTCTATCACGAAGCAACACACGTCTGCACCCACCTTTACGCCGCAAAACGTCGTCCATCATCGTCATGGATGATTGATAATACTTTTTCAAACTACCGGTCTCTCTAAACAAAGTATGCACAACTTATTTCAACATCAATTTAACTACCCCAAGTTATGGTTCATTTCACATTGTTAGTTATTCATAATTTATTTTCTATTGTCAGTAACGCAAATTGAGCTAAATTGTAATCCACATAGGGTAGACATTTGCGTGGCTGTTTATATATTAAGGGCTCGTTTGCAGCGCGCTTTGCACACAATGTAAAGACATGACTGGTAGAAGTTTTTTTGTTTGCAGCGATATTGAGCCGGTGCTAATTCCTCATTGATGGCAGAGATAGATGTTTCAATAGACCATCGTAATTGGATAGCATTTGATTGTATTAATTTATTATCTTCTTATTTGCTTGTACGAAATACACCAAAGATATTTTCAAAAAGTCATTCGCAAATATTTTTTCTTCTTCCACTACTGTACATTCCCAGATGGATTGACGATCTGAAATTCCATACATTAGTGTTGAAGAGCACCCAGACCATCTCCGGATTGAGAATAAGCAGCAATGACTGCAAAATCGAGAATCGAAGACTCAGTTCAATTCCAACATCTATTCTATGCAGACAAGGCTTCCTAAGGACTCAATTCGAATTCAAATTAATATTATTTTGTTTCTCATCATCATCATCGTATCTTCACAAATCCACGACTGAATATGAGTCTTCCCAAAGGAATGCCACAAAAAACGGTCATGAGCCATGCAGGTGGCATCGACTTCCCAGATACACTACACTCTGGTATTCTATACGTGATAGAGCCATGCTGCAGCTATATAAGTAGTATAGTTGTAGCACGAATGGGTCTGCTCGACCCGTGAAGGACCACCTTCTCACAGAATACCAGCGTAAAACGGCAGCTTGACAGTGCAGTGTTTCGTATGGTAAGTGTAAAGCACTGGAGACCAATTTTACTGGAAAAGAGGCATTCTACCTTAGTCCTCACGGATGACAACATTTTGATTCCTTATTGAGGATAAATGTAGATGTCTATAGGTCACAGTAACCACTTACCATCAGGTGGACAGTGTCTTTGTTTGTCACTTTATCCTATTAAAAAAAGCTTCGCTTATCGGTACCCCGTTTCCACTCGAGAATCTTTCTTTTCCAATCGGTTCTTTGAGACATGTCGCCGGCCCATTGCCACTTCAGTTGACTTATCCGCTGGGCTTTGCTCGGAGGTTCTTTGCGCGCTAGACTTAGAAAAGAGGATAGCCGCAGTATAACCTGAGTAACAGACATAGCCCAACGGATTCAATTTCTAGTTCAGTTTCAGTTTATTTCTAGTTCATTAAATAAACGTTGTTTAAAAGACTAAGTCCGTGACCCGTATAACAAATCGCAGTAAAGACGTCTCCCTTTTTTGACGCTGATGCATCTCGCGGGAAGTATTCTAGGTCTGGCGTTAAATAGATTATTATTTTTTTCGTAGTATTTTTATGTAGATAGTTCTACCGCAATCTGTCAGAAGACATAAGAGGTTTTTGGAAATTTGACATTTTGACACTTACGGGACGTAATGAGTGATGAATTCTCTTACGTTATCACCACACGGCAATTTTTTTTAATAGGATAAAGATGACAAAAGAGCGCACAGTCCACCTGATGGTAAGAGATTGCTGTGGCCCATAGACATTTACAACTATCCTTGATTACGAATCAAAACACAGATGCGTTGTCTCCCGTGAAGTCTAAGATGCAATGCCTCGTTTCCAGTAAAAAGGTTCTCCGGTTCTCTACAATGACCATACGAAAGACAGCAGTGTTAAGCTGTTATTTTACTCTGCTATTCAGTGAGTGTCGTTCCCCGGTCGAGCCGACCCATTCGCGCTACAACTACTATACCAGTAATATAGCTGCAGCATAGCTCTACCACGTAAAATTATATCTTCCATTGATATATAATGGGATAAAAATACGCATTCTTATTAAAGTTTTTTAACTATTATATATAGTTATATATTTAAAACAATTTTTTTAATTTTTTTTTAAATACCTAAACTAACAAAAAAGCAACAAATATTATTTGGTTTTAAGCCCATCAAACATTAATAAATCTCCGTATTAGACATAACAGAAAAATAAACAATTTGTTTTTTATACTAGTATATTTTCATAGGCATAATAATGTCGGTTCGTTTGACTATGTATATGATGACTTATTTCAAAAATAAGTATGATAAAAAATGAGCACACAGTCCATCTGATGGTAAGTAAACGCTATGGTCAATAAATACATCAATTGACCCACGATTAAGAATCAAAATGCACATGTGTTGTCATTTTGAGCACAGAGATGGAATGTACTGTTATCGCTAAAAATGTCTGTGGTTCTTCTGGGTCAATTATAATACTAAACCCAGCAGTATTAAGCTGCTATTTCAAGCTGATATTCTGTGCGAGCGTGGTCCTTCCAGGACCGACTTATTCGTGCCATAATACAGCTGCAGCGTGGATCTCCACTCACATTTAAACCACCAAATCTTCCATACGGTGTGTTAAGATTAAAAAAATCATAAAGAAACGCTGAGGAGGATAACCGTACATATTAATTTTTTTTTTAGAAATCAATATAATATCAATTTCGCCCTTCAGTATATTTACAAAAAATTATGTACACAATTTAATGTATTTCCACGACTGTAATCAAATAGTGGTTTCAAACCCAAATCTTTTAAATTTCTTAGTCCCTATCCATAGCTGTAAGCAACTGTTGCCTTTAATTGTACGTTACAATGTAATCTCTACTCAGTATAAACTTATGTCATCGACGCTAATACCAGTCTTTATTCAAAATGTCTCCTCACCTAATTTCCAATTCCGATCAACTGTAATATGTCACGTCAGATATCCTACGCCGTCCTGTCAATCCCGCTGACGGAGGAATGAGTCCCGATCTGCCTGTTTTTTGTAGAGGTTTGCATTTATTTGCAAATATGCTCCCGAATTCGTTAGGACGTACGCGGGGAGAATTCGCTGAGGCGTATTTGAAATTTGCAGTTTTTTGAGCGTCGACTCAGACGCCTGACGATTATATATGGGTTGTCGGCAACCACCAAACATAGACCGCGATGCGACCGTGGTCAATCATTTAGACAACAGTTTTTCTCATCCCCTTTTACAAAATTTAAAATTCTCGGACCACGAGATTTGGAGTTTATAAGGAACACGAACAATGAGGGGCCGTGCATGGCCTGACTTAATGACTGTCAGTTGTTAAATTTCGAAAATGTCACTAAATATAACATAAAGAAAAAAAATTATATAATATATAATTAAGAAGCCGTGGTCTTTATGGAACTAAGCACTCGCTATATATTTCACAACACCCAAGCAACTTGTGTTCGATCCCGCCGATAGTAATGAAATTGTTAATTGTAATTTTAACGCTAATTTCCCATGTGCTTGATGGTGAAGGGAAACATTTTTTTACAGAAGAGGGAACAAACGAACATGCGGCTCAGCTGATGGTTAGTGTAGACCGCCACTCTTACCGGCCTTTTTAAAAAGAAGAAGTTCGATTTTTGAAGGTCCTTAAGTCGTATCGGCCCGGAAAAATCACCGGTGATAAATAATTTTACAAATAAGTCGTGCGCAAAGGAAAACTCCCAATAAATAGCACAGTAGTGGACCGCCAAGCATCTAGATGATGTAAATGGTAACGTGGACTTTATCTCGATGTGCGTTGGTGAAATATATATTTTTTTAAAAAGACCTGCATTTCTGGGAAATAAAATATTTCAAGGACACGCGCATACTCTTTCAGAAATGGGAGGAGGTCTATGCCTAGCATTAGAATATAAAACGGTTATGATTTTAACTTTTCACGAAGTAAAAAGTAAAATGAAATTAGTTTCATTCAACACAAAATATATTCTAAGAACTATAGCTCAAAAAAGCTAAAGAAAAAAAGAATTTTTCCTGGTGATCCTAATTAGGATACTAGAATAAAGTTATTAAATTATAGTAGTGGCATCGGTCCTTGATTCGAGTGCAAGTTTTCAAGTCAATCGGCAGTCTATAAGTTGGTGAAAATTACATTAAAATATTCCGTGACATAGTTAGATAGATACACGTGAAGCTTATGTTAAAATCTGCATTACTCAAGCTTGCAGAAGTCGCTGTTGAAACAAGAACTGCGTGGGCGGTCTCATGCCTCCACTAATTAGAGTTTCAGATGTGAACGCGGCGGTGCAATGAAATGCGCATGCAAATGTGAACGGATTTACATTCGTTGCGTAGAATATTAAATCTGAACTGATTCTCAGTAGCATTCATGCATAGACGTCCAGCGATATATCATCACAAATTATGTAAATCGACGGACGCGTAGATTATTTCAGATTCATTTTGTGCGTTTATCTTTATATATATAATTTTTCTGTATGTGTGTATATGACTGAATTCCTAAACAGCTGGACCAATTTTGATAAAATATTGTGTAGGTGTTATTAAATTGATTATAATACAAATAGAGTAGATTCGCAACTGGACCCAGTGGTGATGTTATCGAGATCCAGAAATCACCCGTACGAAGCCGGGGCAAATCGCTATTATATATACAAAGTAATTACTTTAGGAAACTAAAGGTAATGTAAGATATTATAGCTTCGTCCTAAGAAATTAAAATTTAGTTTGTGACACGTGTTTATAAAAAAATTATTAATAAAAAATTAACTTACTGCATACATACATGAATTATCAAGCCCGAAGGTTAAATAGAGACTGCGGACTACAATTCGGCATGACCCTAACACATATCTCTCGTTCCTTCACATCCATAGCATTCACACGGTTTAAGGTTCTCATAATTTGACCCATCTTGAAAACGCCAATTAGGTCGATAAATTACCGCCTGGAGAGTCCTTTACCCCTCCGGCACTCTCTTCTGCAGCATATAAGTATTGCACACCTTATAACGCGAAGAGTTATTAGGTTTCATTCATAACGTGAAGCGTCGTCAAGGTTAATCAATGTTGTTGTCTTAAATGCCTCTATCATAACCATATTGCATTTATACGATAATATGAGTAGCCGTATATCCAGAAAACTCTCTGATTTTTTTTATAGGATAGGGTGACAAACGAGTACAGAGTCCACCTGATGGTAAGTGGTTGTTGTGGCCCATAGACATTTACATCTATTTTGTCACCCGTGAGGACTAAGATGGAATGCCTCTTTTCTAGTAAAATGGGTCTCCGGTTCTCTACACTCACCATACGAAACACAGCAGTGTTAAGTTGCTATTTTACGCTGGTATTCTGTGAGAGCGTGGTCCTTACCCGGTCGAACCGACCCATTGGTGCTACAACGATACCAGTAATATAGCTGCAGCATGGCTCTGCCACGTATAAATTAATCTCTAAATCTAAAATCTCTAATTAATCCATCTTATACTTTCTAAAAAATCATTTTATATTGTTACTTTGATAACAGACGGTTTGAAAAAAATTTTACGTGGACGTCCGGATGTTTATTTTGTATGTGGTCACGATAACTCCCGAAGAAATTGAGGTATCGAGACAGGGTTTTTTAATTAGCTTCGGAATTACATCAACTGGTTCGGAGTTTTCGGAGTTAGTTTCGGAGTTACATCAATTGGTATTTCATATCAATTGCCTAGTCCTTTGTTATTAAAATAAATTTCAAGTTTTATAAATTTTATTGCTACTAAATTTTCAAAGGCGCTGTCATTTTTTCTTTAGCCCTTTATAGACAAAGGACAAGTGTACCATACAGCCTATATCGATTTTATACTTTGTGTAATCGATTTATTTTGGTAATTTATTTTTTTCATCAAAACTAAATGAAACGCTCATGAGGCGTGCTTTTTTGGATTTTACAAACTATTTTTCTCTTTCCTCATTCATTCCATCTACATGTCCAAACCACTAAAGCGTTTCTTTCTTAATCCTGGTCATATGATTGTCTTGAAAAACAAACTTTTCTTCACTTCATCAATCAAACTTTTTCTTCTTTCTTATTTTAAATTTTAACTGTATCGGATTGAGTTTTCTCTGATAGATCGGGAGATGGTGACAGAAAATAGTCTCCCATTTTCTCCTGCATGCCTTTTTAAGAATTGATAACTAACCCTAAATTATGAAAGAGAGGGGTTACGAGCCCTTGCGCGCTTGCACGTCATAAAGAAAATGGCTTCTCTTTATGTAAAGAATTTTAGAATTTTCACAACATTTTCCTAATATTTTCCACCCTTGGTCATACGAGGGGTGCATGGCGATTTTCGTAGAGTATTTTTGAGATAAAAAAAACTAAACTACTAACACGGAAATGTTCTATTTTTTTTTTCATTTTTACGTAACCCTTTGAGCCCCGTCGGCAGTTGCGAATTGCATGCCATCAATTATTATAGCTTAAATTTGTTCCAACTACGTTATATTACAAAGTCATGCAATATAATGTCACGGAGAAATACTAAAATTTTTTACACAAAGAAAAGCCATTTTCTTTATGGCGTGCAAGCGCGCAAGGGCTCGTAACCCCTCTCATCTTTCATATTTTAGGGTTAGTTATCAATTCTTAAAAGGCATGCAGTAGAAAATGGGAGACTATTTTCTGTCACCATCTCCCGATCTATGACCGGAGGAGTAATAGGGTGATAGAAACTCCGCGGTTGTTCCTTATTAAAATACATACACAATAAAGACTCTTGTAACTAAAGCATGCCTTGTGTTCTTTAACATCGCTCTGTATGTATGAATTATTTTTTCGTAATAAGGTTTGCTAGATCTTACTTCTTACTAATATCATAAACATGAAAGTTTGTGAGGATGTTTGGATGTTTGTTACTCCTTCACGCAAAAACTACTGAATGTTTAATTGTTAGTTTTAATTTTAATGAAACTTTAGAATAATATAGCTCATACATCAGAACAACATATCGGCTATTATTAATAAAGATATTGTGTAAATTGGTCAAAATATAACAGTAAGTTATATTTTGACCAATATAAGTAAGTCGGAAAAAATCTGTCATCTGCGAGCTATTTTGGCGTGTGGTGCAAAACCTGTAAAGTATAGTTGGTTTAATTAAAGTATAATATCTACGCGAACGAAGTCGCGGGCAAAAGCTAGTTAATAATGAAGAAGTAAACAACTAAGAGATGAAAGTAAGTTATCTATAATAAAGCTCATCACTGTAGAGGTGCATGTATTAGAGTAATACTGTGTGTTTACATCGAGATATATGTAGGTTGTTATTTTACTTTTTATAGTGAATTTATGATATAGAGTTGACAAATATCGTTTATTATTTATTGTAAATATTTATTATTAATTCAGTTAGATATAGAAAGGCCCCAAATACATGGAATGACGACGTGGTAAGACATGCAGGAAGTCGATGGATGCAGGTGGCTCAGGGTGGATGAGTACTATGATTGAATTGATGCTACATCTATGTCAAATTCTCAGCACTCCATGGGTTGACAGGTAGAAAATCCTTCAAGGCATAAAGTCCGCCCTTCGTATTATTTTATTTTAAAGAATGCAATAAAGAATAAATAAATAACAGGCAGGAGATGGGCAGCAGCATTTTCTCGATAACAGCAAAAGTACAATAAAAAAAACTGCGGTTGCCAACCCGCTCGCCAAGCGTGGCTACTATGGCAAATACCCCCCAATGATAAGAGCAAGAAAGAGACGGCCCCCAGTCCCCGGCGGCCCTGCTTTTCCTGGCTACGGTGGCGACCATGGTAACGGCGGGGCAGGGGGTGCTAAGAATCTCCGGTGGAGGTTCCGTTGCTACCTACAACGACTCGACCTGGCACCATATAATGCACGCACCCTGAGGACTGACGAGAAGATCGTGAAGCTGGAAGAAGAGAGACAAGTTACGCTGGCATATTATAGGATTATCCGATGTCCGAAGAGAGGGGAAGGACACGGCAATCCTCGAATCCAGCAACTTGCTCTATCACCGGGAGGGCGACCATCTGTCCCAAAGAGGTGTCGGATTTATCGTCAACAAGTCTTTCGTTAACAACGTTGTAAACATTGAGAGTGTGTCACGAGGGTTGCGTATCTAATACTCAGAATCACCAAACGGTATTCGCTAAAGGTCATACAGGTTTACGCACCAACCTCGGCACATCCCGATGAGGAGGTGGAGGAAATGTATGAGGATATCTCTAGAGCCATGCATTCCTCCTGAACCCACTATACGGTGTTAATGGGAGATTTCAATGCAAAACTAGGTATAAGAGAGAATGGTGAGCTGAAAGTAGGGAAATTTGGAATAGGGCAACGGAACCCAAGCGGCCAGCAGCTGGCCGACTTCATGCAGAAAGAGGGACTCTTTATGATGAACTCTTTCTTCCAGAAGCAGCCCACAGGACCTGGTCGAGCCCAGACGGTTCGACAAAAAATGAGATTGACTCGAATTCATTATGACGACCAGACGACAACTGTTCAGTGATCGCGAGGGTGAAAACTGGTAGCGATCATATGTGGAAGCTCAAGGTCGCTCAGCGAGCTATGGTGAGGGCTATTGCTCGGGGTGTCTCTGCGTGATAAACTTAGAAATGAGGATATCCGCAGTAGAACCAGAGTAACCGACATAGCCCAACGGATTAGTAAGCTGAAGTGGCAGTGGGCCGGCCATATAGCTCGAAGAACTGACAACCAATGGGGAAGAAAGGTTCTTGAGTGGCAGCCTCGTACCGGTAGGCGAAGTGTTGGGTCACGCCCCACTAGATGGAGTGACGACCTGGTGAGACATGCAGGAAGTGGATGGATGCAGGTGGCTCAGGACCGTGCTTAGTGGCATTCCTTGGGGGAGGCCTATGTTCAGCAGTGGACGTGTGAATGGCTGTAATGATGATGATGATGATGAAAGAAACAAGAATTAAGAAGGTCTGTTATGATGACGACGACGATGTGGTTAATTAACATATAAGCTATAAGAAGCGGCATTTGTTCGTGCAAATATCAAAGATAAATCAGATATAAAATAAAAACACTGAATTGATTTGTGATAGTGAAGACAAACAATTCTGGAAATTTAATAAAGCCAGTTTAAAATTTCGATCCGATTCCAGTTAAATGTTGCGAAAAGAGCCGACGGAATATTTATATCCGAACAAAACACGTCGCAAATATTTGAACTTCGCCGACAGAGTCGCCGGCACGTCCTGATATTATGAGGGTCTTGTCCGCATCAAACTTCACGGGTGGGTGTCGGTAAAAACTGGAGCGCTTCATTCTTCAAATGCCTGCTTCGACTCAGTCTTGTTTAGGGATGTTTCTATTATTTCGTACCTGCATTTCTTTGTACTGATATCATTGAAAAATTATATGAAAATCATAAATTATGCTGAGTAACAACTACTTTAGAATTGAAATTATATATCATCCTAATCATAAGTCATTACATCACGCATACTGCTATCGTCTATTTAAAATAATACACATATTTATAAAGTATTGTTACATTATATTATATACGTCCCTCTCTTGGGCACACAGCTCATCACTGAGAGGGTTTTAGAGCAAGAAAGTGCACTGCACTGGCCCAATGCGTGGTAGCGGACTTCAAATGACTTGGAAATATTTTTTTTATTTGTTGAGCATGCAGGTTTACTCACGATGTTTCTCCAGACCACAGATCACGTAGTAAATCAGCACTTAAGATTGCAATTAACAATTTCATTGGTGCCGGTGGGGATCGAACCCAGGTTGCTCGCGTTCTGTGAAATACATTTCCATATATTTATAATTATGTGAATAAATGATTACCATATTTTAATTTAATTAAGCTTTGATTCTGAGCTTTCAAGACTCACATATGGATTTAAATCTATATAAATAAAAAAAAGTTGAAGTGTCTGTTTGTAATGTCAAAATAAGAACTTTTTACTAAAGGTTCCGCGCAAAAAATTAAAATACATGAAATCCAATCGTAAGTATCGTTCCACACATATTAAGTCATCGGACAGTTATACATAAATGTCATCGTCCCAAAATCCTGTACTATGAAAAAACAAAGACAGCTCTAACTATTTCCGCATAAAGACGGTAGCATTAAACACTTGTCACTATAAAAAGTCATCGATCAGCAAAGGTGGGCAACGTTGCGAATGCAAGTCGTTTGATTTGATCATCAAGGCTCCAAACGAATACAGGCAAGCGTGCGTTTGATCGTTCAATAAAGCGACAATAGCGTGACAGAGACTCTCGAGACTTAATTAGATTTATTGTTCGCTTCCAGCTGTATTGCAGGCGAATGTGGGACTTGGGATAACGTCTTGCCTTACGAGGATGAGGGTAATTGAATTTTCTTATTGGCTGACTCCGGAGGGTGCTCGAGTTTGGATTTCATTAAATAGGCATGATAGCTTAATTATTACTCCGTCTAAGTGATTTTCGTGAATAAATTAATTGTTGATTATATTTTAGACGCGAAATCGCAAGAACATTACTTACACGATACATTATTTATTTCTTTGTTCTTTATTGAATGTTATTCAATGTATAAAAACAAAAAACGGACTTCATGCTAAAACATTTCTCTGCCAGCAAACTTTAGGGCAGTTATAAGGTCAAAGGCGGTTAAAAAATTGATATATATAATCAATACATTACTGAGACTAAACCGAAATACATCTGTTTGTATAATACATAAAAAGTTTATTGTGTGTGTGATATAAGGTCAATAACATAAAAATAAAAAAGACAACAATAACGATGGTGATGAATTTGACAGATCACCGATTTTGAGACCTTATGTAAGAAATTAGATTATTTAAGTACATTTTTTGAAGGATTTATTAGGCCTTAAACCTTTAGAATACATCTGACTGTCTGCCACATGAGATGAAATTAGAACCTTGATATTCAAAAACTAACCTTTTTGGCGCCTCGCTAGACCAATATTTGAGAGATGACGATTCTACTTTGAAGAGAGGAATACCCGATGCAGTCCACGTAGGAACGCGCATCCGGAAAGAGTGAGCTCTTTCCGGATGCGCGGAAGCCCATTCTGACTCAGTCATGGTCTTAAATCGTGTTAATTTGTAAACTATACTACATAATATGTAATGAGCAAATCCAAGATGGCGGATATGCTCCAGGAATGATGAAGACTAGCAATGGACTAGGTGATAGAAGTACTTTCCTTTCTAGGAGCTTATTTTAGTCAAATAGCAATGCTTGTACTGCTATGTTCCAGTCTGAGATCCAGTGAAATTACAGACTACAAGGCGATCCATCTTAGACCTCAGAGGTGACAATGAATCTATAGTATTTTTGTTTGTAGTAGCTGTAGGCGTCCATTGTCTTCATCCTCCGAGGAGAAGCTGCCATAGGTGTGGAGTGGGGCCACGGATGTGATTTTTCTATGTTTTAAGTCCCGATGGCTTTATTGTTTGTTTTTCCCAGAACGGAGATGTTTTTCGAACATGTGGTAAATCAAACTTAAAATGACTTTCAATATTATTTTTAATCTATAGTTTATTAAGTAAAAAAACTACTTCTTTCATATTTCACTTTCTGTTGCCTATACTTTAAATGTTGTACAGGTGATTGATGAGCACAGAACCCTCAAACTAGTAATGCTGATCTCTATCAGCCTTCTTCTTTTTCCTCACTAGCCCGTAAAATTGCACTTTATAGGAGAGTCTTTATAGGAGAGATATGCCTCAATCCTCACGCTTGAAATACTAATAGAGTGCAATAGGTAGTATCATTTTTATTTAACTCTATAGGGCGTTTAACACTAATTCGGCTAAAACCTCTGTCCTGGGAAGAACCAGCTAG
Organism: Parnassius glacialis; assembly: GCA_033319125.1. Lineage (NCBI taxonomy): Eukaryota > Metazoa > Arthropoda > Insecta > Lepidoptera > Papilionidae > Parnassius > Parnassius glacialis. The sequence goes on along the minus strand of JAVANC010000026.1, from coordinate 3,729,671 downwards.
AAACCCAGCGGGACTTTTTTTAATTTACAGTTTTTCTTCCCAGGGGTTATTATCAATCATACACTCTTTAATAGTATAACCCCTACTGAACAACTTTTGATCAATTAATTAAAATTATCACGCTTTGGCAAGTAGGTACTTACTTATATTGGCATAATTAATGCGGGTCTGGATGTTAGTCGGTGTGCAATTTTTGTATGTCATACGCCCGCCACGATCTCTACGGAATGGAAGAAAAACTAGTGTGGTCGAAACGTTTTTGTATTAATAAGCGGAATTTCAATTTCATTGACAACCTTTCAGAAGTAGGCCCTATTATTTAGTCTTTTGTCTTATTCTGTAGTTCATTTTAAAAATAATCATTTTTTAAAGTTCAAAACTTTCTAAGCAAACTATCTTTGCCATTTTTATTATAAAAAATAAAACAATGATACCAATGACTATTTTTTATTATTAACTTTTAAGAAGGCTTTAGCTTGCTCATACTTTGACTTTGTTTATCCATGCAAACGATTGTTATATTGTTTTGAATATTCGAACAATTGAATTTTAACACAAGAATATCTCTAAGAAGATTGAATTCTTTAAGACTTTTTAAAGCTATGTACTACGTAATAATCTCTTTAGATATTTTTTTTAAACTACTTTATATATATTAAAGCAACAATAGCATCAACTTATCAGCAGAGTAACACCCCAACAGAATAGTCCATTGTTTGCATAAATTACCAATAATGGCGTCAAAAGCCCATTTCTTTAAAAGGTTCATTGACGATGCCCACCCAGGAAGTATCCGAAATTCCCATTTCCTTTCATAAGGAGCTTAACACAATAGGTCTCAGGTACTATAATTTACTGCATCATTATTGGCTTGGTGGAAGTTGGCGCCAACAAATTGGCCGGTCATTCGTCAATTATTTGACACGTTAATTTGGCAAATATGCACTGCGGTTCTAGTGATTAAGCGGTCCCAATTATAATGGGGAATTATGGGTTTATATAACGAATGATTTACGAAAATTAAAAAAAGACAATTGGTGTTCAGGTAGAAAAAGTTTTTTTTTTTAAGTATTAGGGTGACAAACGAGCACACAGTCCACCTGATGGTTAGTGGTTGCTGTTGCCCATAGACATCTGCATCTATCTTCGTTTGCGAACTAAAATGCAGATGCGTTGTCACTCGTAAGGACTAAGATGGAATGCCTCGTTTCCAGTAAAAAGGGTATCCGGTTCTCTACACTCACCATACGAAACACAGCAGCATTAAGCTGCTATTTTACGTTAGTATTCTGTGAAAGCGTGGTCCTTCCCCGGTCGAGCCAATCCATTCATGCAACAACTATACTATTTATACAGCTGCAGAATGGCTTCACGTGGTAGAGCCATGCTGCAGTTATATTAATATTTTTATTAGTTTTGCAAATGTAATGATTTCTTATATTTACGCGAACACTACACAGACACTACAGATTTTATCGCGTATATTAACTTATTTTATATTCTCGACGTTTCGAGCACTTTACAGCACCCGTGGTTACGGGGGGGACTGAGGTGTATGACGTCCCAATGTCATAGTTACCCACGGCTACTTCCAGATGAAAATTATTAATTTTTGTTCCGATTAACGCACTATGAACTTACAGTATCTTGAAGTCTTGCACTTGTATGCTTGGGTTGGGATTTAATTTTATTAATTATGGGATCCCAAGCAGATGGTAGCAGCCAGCCATTTTTTCTATTGAAATAAGGATGTTTTTTGATTTCAATAACCTCGCGAATCATCCTTGGGAGGAATCGGTGTTCTTTAGCGAGGTTTTGTGGTCTATCAAATCTAATGTAGTGACGGGGGCGATCCGGTACGTTTTCACAGACTGTATTTTTCCCGGAGCGTCGATTCTTCACATCAGCTATGTGTTCTTTAACGCGGGTTTTTATGGATCTTTTAGTTTGTCCTATATAAGAGAAACCACATTCACAATCAAGCTTGTAGGTACACTCCTGCATCTTGCAGAGGGACATTACACGTGACTGATGGTAAAAATTTACTAATCTTCTTCGGCGGCTTTAAGTTTGTTTTAATGGAAGCACGCTTCAAGATGTAGGCAATCTATGTAGCCAACAATGCCTCCTAGTAAGAAGGTTTCCGGGCCTCTGATACACACAATCCACCTGATGGAAATGAATATTGTGGTTTATAGACTCTTATATTCTTCTGTAGTTGCAACAAACAATGCCTTCTAGTAAGAAGGTCTCCGGTCTTCTGCACTCGAAATACTCGTACGTAACAGAGCAGCATTCATTACGTGGTAGAGCCATGCTGCAGCTATAATAATAATATAGTTGTAGCACGAATGGGTCGGCTCGACCGGGGAAGGACCACACTCTCACAGAATACCAGCGTCAAATAGCAGCTCAACGCCGCTGTGTTCCGTTTGGTGAGTGCCGAGAACCAGATACACTTTTTACTGGAAACGAGGCGTTCCATCTTAGTTCTCACGGGGGACAATGCAACTGCATTTTAATGTAGATGTCTATGGGCCACAGCAACCATTTAACATCAGGTGGCCTACTCGTTAATCACCCTTATCTTATACATAAAAAAAATCTGTTAATTTACGCTCATATTATATGAAAGCATGGTAAATAATTTAAAATTAAAATTTTTGTACAACCGAATTCAACATAAATTATTAAGAATAACTCAAAAACTATTGGTCAGACCTTGATTTAATTTTACTGGACTACATGAGAAGCAACAGTTTTGAAATAAAATATATTGGTAAATCCAATTGGGCATACCTTAAGCGCATTAAAAATATTACGTGTAACATGATTGATTATACGGAATTACTAAAGTAGTTTAAATACATTTCGACAGCACTATCGGCTTCAACACCCTCGAAAACCATGAAAATGACACCCATGATGAAAAAATTGATACCTATTGCAGCCGCCATCTTGGATTTACATTTCGACAGCACTATCGGCTTCAACACTCTTGAAAACCATGAAAATGACACCCGAGATGAAAAACTTTATATATATTGCAGCCGCCACCTTGGATTTTCATTTCGACAGCACTATCGGCATCAGCACCCCCGAAAACCATGAAAATGACACCAATGATGAAAAAATTTATATCTATTGCAGCCGCCATCTTGGATTTACATTTTGACAGCACTATCGGCTTCAACACCCTCGAAAACCATGAAAATGACACCCATGATGAATAAATTGGTACCTAATTCAGCCGCCATCTTGGATTTACATTTCGACAGCACTATCAGCTTCAACACCCTCGAAAACCATGAAAATGACACCTATGATGAAAAATTTTATACCTATTGCAGCCTCCACCTTGGATTTACATTTCGACAGCACTATCGGCTTCAGCACCCTCGAAAACCATGAAAATGACACCCATGATGAAAAAATTGATACCTATTGCGGCCGCCATCTTGGATTTACATTTCGACAACCCTATCGGTTTCGACACCCTCGAAAAGCATGAAAATGTCACCCATGACAAAAAAAATTATACTACTTACTTTTAGTACGTACTACTATTATTAATTCTGTGATTTTAAATATTGTAATAAAAAAATCTCTTATTATTATTATAATCAAGTATTTAAGAAATTTGGTTATTCGAATATTGTCTATTTGTACAGCGATCTTTTTGAGCCACTGAAAACAACCGAAACAATGTCCACTCACGACGGCGACTGAAGCCGAACTGGCCGAACTAAACTTAATACAAAGGTACTCTGTGAACTACACTACTCTGTGGCTGTAGATCCCCATTTACAGAAACAATTTATATACGAGGCAACCAAATCAACGAAAATTTCGCCATTTTGGAGCCGAAAAAAATTAATTATAGCTAAACAAAACAAAATTACACTGCCATTTATATTTAGTGGCTTCCCACATGATAGATGAAGAGATTAAAAAATAGATTGAGTTAAACAATTGATATTTTCAAAAGATATAGTGTTTACAAGCCACAGGGACATGATAAATCCACACCATAAGCCACTAAAACCCTTTTTTTATTTAAAAATAGCAATTAATCGATTTAAAAAAATTATTAATAAGTTCAACAATCATTTATCTTTCTAACAATGTGCTTTTTATATCATTTATATGTATAATATGATTGCTAGATACGATTTTATTCGATAAAATGTTGGAATTTTAATTTTTAGGCGATAGTAGAACATTACCTTGCGCTTTCGCTTAAGGTATGCAAAAGAATCATCGAAATCAGTTCACCCAGAAAAAAGTGATGAGGTAAGACACATAAAAGAAAAAAACATACTGTCGAATTGAGTACCGTCTCCTTTTTGAAGTCGGTAGAAAATATAACAGATCAACATTATAACAGACGTTCTGACGTCTGTTAAAAAAAACATACATATAGTGCCACCAACTTATCTGTTCAGGTGGACAAAATTGGAACTAAATCCGCCATGTTGCCAGATGCCAGATTGCCAGATATGGAAAATTAAAATCACCAAATAATGTACTTGTGAAACATAGTAAAAAAATTATCTCAATTTATTGCAATTCATCTAAAGTACCTAGCTTTGTAGTTTATGTTGCTAATGTTCTAATGCCCCAATTAATTGAAGATCATTTGTAATCATGAAAAAAAAAAATGAAAATGAATACATACTAAAAGATGCGTATTTAAATGAATCCTTTATTATAGAGCGTCAGAGCGATAGTAAAGGCGATTCCAGTGACTCAGAAGATGAATTATTGGAACCAGTAGCTAACGCGGGTACATGTTTCAAAACAGAAATTCCTGGAATTCAGCCGCTTGAACTCCGAGATCAACACCACAATAATTTTATAAAATATAAATAACATATATATAAATAATAACACTAATTCTCACTAATTTTATATATTAACACGAAATTTGTTTTATTTTATATCATGTGTAAAATAAATATGTAGTTACCTATTTCCTCGGGAAATTTCTTAAATAACAATAGTAAGCACTCCACTAGCGACGCTGTCAACTGAACAGATAAGTTGGTGGCACTGTAAACTCTGGTTTATGTATGTTTTTTTTGTGGAGTTTATGGCCTGGTATCTAGACCTTTATGCCAAGTCTTAAGTATTTTTATTCGGTTTATTATAATTTCCCCACTGTATTTTTGATGAATTTATATAGAGGCACGTAATAAGTTTTATTTTTTAACATATTACTCAGGCGGCGGGAGGGATCTTACACTGTCACTTGATTTTGCACTATGTCACTAATTTCACTGACAAGAATCAATCTGTCAAATGAAAAGCACTCACAGGTAAATATAAAATGTTCGATATCACCAACAGAATTATTGCAGAAGGAGTTTATGTTTGTTATGTGTGTAGTTTCAAGATACTATATAGAAAAATAGCCTCATTGCTGTAGTGCTCGTAAATCGCAATAATCGCATCTACCACGGGGAGTGCTCTGAGGAATTGTTCGGACTAATTCCAGCCGCTCAATTTCACCATCGCACATCGCGACAGAACTTGCGATACCATCCATATCATCTAGATTATTGGCGGTCCACCACTGTGCGGTTCAGAAGAAGTTTTCTCCCTCGCACAACTTCCTTGTGGAATCGATTACCACCAGCAAATTTTTCCGGACCGATACGACTTAGGGACCTTCAAGAAAAGAGCCTACTCCTTTTTAAAAGGCCGGCAACGCATCTGAGATTCCCCTGATGTTGCAGTTGTTCATGGGCGGCGCTAGTCACTTACCATCAGGTGAGCCGCATGCTCGTTTGCCCCCTCTCCTATAAAAAAAAAATCAACTGCTTATCATGTCGTCCTGGGTTCGAATCCAGGGGCTTGCTCAAAATCGTTAACCATGGGTATTTCTTCAATGTAGTACAGCTATTTAAATTAAAAAATTAGCATTCAAACGATAGTAAAACGACATGTATTTAATTGACAACACCAATTGTTAAACAGGTGAAAGGTAACAGTGTGCTTTTAATTGGGGAGGAGTTGAGTCTTGTTGAATCCACTGTTTTTCTTGGAATTACAGTCGACGCGAAGCTTCATTAGTACCCCCATATATCTAAACTACGAGTAGCTTGCAAACTTAGTTCTGCAGCATAAGCTGTAAATAAGATTAGAGGCCTTAAATGTGTTGCAACAGCTCGATTAGTTTATCTTAGTTGTTTCCATAGTATCATATCGTATGGCATTTCGCTATTGAGATACTCGACTAATACCGAAATTATATTTGTTTTACATACATAAGACGGCCATAAGAACAATCTATGAATTATAACCTAAATAGTCGCTAAGACAAAAACAAAATTTGATCTTCTGGTATGTACACAAAAACAAAAAGAGCTTTATTAAAATTAGTGATGTAAATTCTGTAAAAACAAGGAACAGGCACAAGCTAGATAAGTATATCAATAACTCGATTCTCTTCATAGGGTAATGTAGGTACATAATATATGCTTTTGCAACAAAGTATGCAAGACCTATAAAAGGCTTAAAAAAAGGCAAATACGTGTTGTTTAATAAGTGTTATTATACTATTAAAGAATACATTAATGATAATAACCCCTGGGAATTACGTGATCACTAACATGCTGTTTCTAAACGTTTTCATACTTAATTGTATAGAATATTATATTTTAATTAATATTTAAAAAAGACCCGCTGGGTTTCTTGCTGGTTCTTTCCGAGCCAGTGATAAAGATTTAATGATTTTCAATAACTATTCCTGCAATCTAAATTGAAAAAAAATCTATTCAATTCTATTCTGTCTAAACTAATTCTGTGTAGAAATTCTTAGTACCAGCTCGGAGTCAGGAACTCAGCATTGTTTCACCGCCGTGCTTCAGAATGCACGTAAAACCGTTGGTCCTGATCTGATCCCGCCTGATTTCTAACCGGTGCTTTCGGATTGCCATCTCCTCGGACTATAACTGTGATGGTATAGAGAGTGCACCTATGCTAGCCCACACACTTGTGCATTTGAATCCAGTCCTGCACAAAAGACTAATCTCCGTTGAGACTGACTGCCGTGATTCAGTCTGGAGGACATTATTATATAGAATATATCAATATTAATAATTAAAAATGTATAAAAACAAGTTGCAGTACGCAGACAATGACGAATATAATTTGTAGTAGGGGAATGACTAATAAAGTAATTTTAAAGTAACACGCTTTTTCAATTAACACCTTCACGGCACAGAACTTTTAAATTTATCATGATTACTCTTTGGTTTTTCGATGTCATTCCTTTCCTGTACATAACAATTTAGCATACGCAATACGCGCGAAACCGCTAAGCATCTCTGCGTATATCAATTGGGGTCAGATAGCACTTAATTTTCCTTTAGATTCAGATTCAAATTATAACATGTCCTCAGTATGTTAATACAGTAAATTTTAAGGAAAAAAGGAAGTATCGCTGGCCACATACATACATATATATATATATATATATATATATATATATATATATATATATATATATATATATATATATATATATATATATATATATATATATATATAAGTATGGTAAACAACCCTTCTATCCTACAGGAGATGAAGTTGTGCGTGTCAGAACGAAATAACGAGTTACAGCGAAGAGTACGACTGCTGGATTAGATTGATTTATTCGGATGTTCTCCGAACTAATCCACGAACGCTAGTTTGTTATTTCTATATTTTAGTTTATACTAATGTATCTATAAATATCTATCGTATTAGGCCAATCCTGTAGTGATAGTCATAGGTGGATAAAATTATAAATACATGAAAAGACAAATAAAACATTCAGTGTAGGTATAAATATGCTAATTGGAACAAATATCATTTTTTTTATAGGATAAGGGTGACAAACGAGCACACAGTCCACCTGATGGTAAGTGGTTGCTTCGGCCCATAGATCTTTCCTCGTTTGCGAATCAAAATGCAGATGCGTTGTCACCCGTGAGGACTAAGATGGAATGCCTCATTTCCAGTAAAAAGGGCCTCCGGCCACCTGCACTCACCAAGCGAAACGCAGAGGTAAACCTCTACTTCACGCTGGTATTCTGTGAGGTCGTGGTACCACCCCGGTTCGAGCCGGCCCATCCGTGCGACAGCAAAAGCTGTCGCGTGGCTCTACCACTGTTGTCTTCAAAACGCACGCAAAACAAATCTGAACACTTTAAGTACACATGACCAGATTAGGTTTGCTGAATGAAATAGGATAAACTTGGTAGTGAAACTAAAACCCCGGCTTAAAACTACCAGGAGAACATAAGCATTATAATTTAATTATGACGACTAAGTACCTAACAGTTGCATTGATTTGCTCTCGCCGCAATAACTCACGTAAATATTGGCTTCGCCAAACACCACTCTGACTTGATTAATCGCCCAATTGCATCTATAATCTGCCGGTGCCGCTCTTGCCTCAACAAAGCCGATTTCAGCCGGACGTAAATGGCCGGACGATTGTCGGTCCGCGTTTTGGCCAAATTACATATTATTCGGTCGGGATCGAGAACCTAAGACCGAGTGTTGGCGCCTCGTTTTGACCGGTCGTTACATTATTGAGGGGCGAGTCGAAAATGACTTCGACGCACAGGGGTGGACTCTACGGAACTAATTGCTTAAGTATTTCCTTTGTTCATTTCTAATATCTTACGTGTAATTTCTTTTTGTAAATAAATTTAATTGCTTTTTTTTTAAATTTATTTATTAATGTATTTATGAAACAGTGGTGTTACTTAATTCTAAACTCGCCAAACTTTTACGTTTGATGGCGAGAGGCGCTCTTTTACAAAACAATGAACCACCTTATGTACTACTAATATTAGACACAATAATACACAATTATACAATATAATAATATATAAACCCATGACATCTTAATGTTATGTTAACTATATATTTTTATATATATCTAACTTTAATTATATGAATTATATATTATCTAGTACTTATATATTAATATATTGTAATATTTTAATCTAATACAATGTACTCGTATATAGAGTTCTATTAACAATCCTGTATAATGTTTTTCAATTTTTTCTTAAGTGATCCTTTACTAATTTTTACTTTTTCTCTTAGTAGACCTATTTTGTTAAACACTTTAGCTACCAAATACTTAGATGTTCTCTTACCATAATAATTCGTTATTTTTGGTAGTACCAGTTTGTTTTCTCTAACCCTATGTGTGTTGTACTTACTTTTAAATTATAGAGTTAAACATAAACCTAAGGAAAGCAAACGTATTCTTAAAACATACATAATATGTAGGTATATTATGATTTTAAACGTAATTCTTTCCTTCTAAATTAGATATGATTGGGATCATTAGTTAGATCATTATATTAAACATTTGAAGGTCTTTATAAAAGATGCCTTCATTATTCATATCCCATGAATATCCACTGCTAAATAATTTATTCATAGTAGAGCCACGATATGGGGCTGACTAAACCGCGGAACGACCACGCTTTCACAAATTACCTGCGTAAAATAACAACATAACGCTGCTGTCTTTCTTATTGTCAATGTAAATCGGAGATCCTTTTCACGTGTAACTAGGCATTTGATTTTAGTCCTCAGATGTATTAATGTATTTGGATACTTCATTAACGGCGAATGAAGATATCTATGGATCATAGCATACACTTACATTCAGGTAATCAAAATTCGATACAATGTTGCTTTGTTGCACAAACAGGTAAGTATTTGGTACCTATATCCTACCTCTATTAGATGACACCTATTATCATTACCGAGGATTTAAATGGACTGCCATGATACAAATGAAAATAACATCTGTTTCCATCACTCTCCAAACGAAATCCACGTTCACGTTGATATGCTGTAAGAACTGTTGCCGTCCTTCACTAATCTACACCCATAATACCATGCACCGTTACTCTATCACGTAAAAGAGCGTAATTCATGAAACTTCTGACAAAAATAATATTTTTTTAATAATTGTTTTGAATTAAATTGCGTTGAAGTGAATGACACGGTAATACATGCAAATAGAGGAAACTTCTGTACGTGGACTTGTCGCCGAAGCTAGGAATTACCTTATTGATTTGCATAGATTGAATATCGCAGTACCAGAAGTTTCGTAGCAACATGCTCTAGATATTATATTATTAATTCTATTATAAAGTTTTTCCGAAACGTTCATCTGTCATTAAGGTACAGAAACATTTATTTAATTATCTATTAAATACATTTGCCATTACTGATTTACATATTTTTTCCAAAAATTTAAAATTAGTCTGCAGCAATGAACATAATAATCAAATATAAATATGATCTGCAGAAAAGAAAAAATAAATATATAGATGAATATTCAACCTAAATCAGACCCTGTATTCAATCGAAAAATATATAATAACTGGAATTACGTGATTAGAGGTCCGACTGCGGTTAAGTTATTTTTACTTAGAGCCAGAACCGGAACATTAATGACCGTCACTTAGGCCCGGAATTGCTTCTAAGTATACCTTAGATAAGTATAGCTCGGCGGGGCCCGCTCTACCATTACGCACGTACCAATATGCGGCTGTGTCAATCATTCTTTAGCCTGTACTGTGATTAGCACGTCTCTTTCAAGGGTTGTTAAAAGTCCTATTAGGCCACATGCGTTGGATTTTAACCTGCGTGTTATGTTATTTCTAGGTATTTTTTTAAACGACATGGCCAGGTAGTTAGAGCACTAGGTCATGAATCTTGGTTTCGAATCATATCTTCTTCTTTATTAGCCTGTTGAAGTCCACTTCTGGACATACGTCCCTCCCTTTTTTATAGGAGAGCATACGAGAGCAAACGAGCATGCGGCTCACCTGATGGTAAGTGACTACCGCCGCCCACCTACAATACCAGGAGCAACTACAAAAAAAAGGATGAACAACTACAATAACAGGGGAACCACGGGAATTGCAGATGCGTTGCCGGCCTTTTAAAAAGGAGTAGGCTCTTTTCTTGAAGGAACGAACCTTCAAGAAAAGAGTCGTATCGGTCCGGAAAAATTGCTGATGGTAATCGATTCCACAAGGAAGTTGTGCGAGGAAGAAAACATCTTCTAAATCGCATAGTGGTGGATCGCCAATCATGCAGACGGTGTGGATGGTATCGAGAGTTCTGCCGCGATGTGCGTTCGTGAAATTTGGCGGCTGGGGTTAATCCGAACAATTCCTCAGAACACTCCCCGTGGTAGATGCAAAAGAAAATGCAAAGGGATACAACATCTCTTCGCAGTGCCAATGAATCGAGCCGATCGGAAAGGACTCGTTCGTCGATGATCCGAGCCGCTCTACAGTGCTAATATTTCCTTTAACCAGTCATGGCAAGCTTTAAATGTTTGTGTGTTTTACTTCTGAGCCACACACCCACTGGCTATCGCAGAATCTATTTCTTCTAATTATTCCTCGTTTAGAGGCGAAGTACGTGTCGTATTATTGATGGTAGTATATTGTCCTTAGTGTAGATATTTTTTTATTTTTTTTTCAACAAAGTAACAGTTCTAATTACAATATAATATCTTCGTGCCAATAAACATAATTTTGTTTGTCTTGGCACTGCAACGTTTGATCTACTTGTAAGTATATTATTTTGCTTAAACTAAATATTACCTAGTATTAGAGTACCTAGTGCCTATTAAGTTAAAAACGAAGGTGATAAACGAAAACACAGTCCACCTGACGATAAATGATTACTGTGGCCCATAGACATCTACATTTAACCTCGTTTACAAATCAAAATGCAGATGCCTTGTCACCCGTGATGACTAAAATGAAATGGCTCGTTTATAGTAAAAATTGTCTCCGGTTCTCTACACTCACCATACGAAACACAGCAGCATTAAGCTGGTATTCTGTGAGAGCGTGGTCCTTCCCCGATCGAGCCGACCCATTCGTGCTACAACTATACCAATAATATTGCTGCAGCAAAATTTGCTAAAATTGTGCAATAGCATATTAAACATATTTTGATATTAACATTACTTTATATCAACAATATAAGTACTTACTTAAAATTGGTGTTGGATTTATTTATTTATGGTTGGTTTGGCTATGATGTGGGAGGGATAGAGGTGCTCTTTGAGCATAAATTAAATAATGTGCATTACCCAAATACACATCATTTTTCACGTGGTGCTTAGTTAATTTTTTTAAAACCTGTAATATATTACTCAATTTTAAATACTAGTGTAAATCAAACATTGTAATATTCATAACAAGACGTTCACAGTGTAATTATCTCACAGTAACATCAAAATTCGATAAGATGCAACAGCGAACAGACATCTATGTGTGGCATGCTGTGTAAACACTTTTACCACAGAAGAAATAATAGTACAAGATCTTTTACTTTGTATTTACGAATGCATGCGTGCAATGGCATCCGAATGCCGGTTGCAATGCGCGCGGGCGGCCATCTTGTGACGTCAGCGGGGAGTGGCCGCGCTCGCTCCACCCTGACCCGCCTCAATTGTTAATAGACTTACAAACTTTCATGAAAGTTTGTCCTTATTAGTTTCTATAAACTACTTTTTTCTAGAACTTATTAGTTCTACAACTGTTAAAGTTAGACGTAAACATGTTTATGTTACATTTTTTAATTCTAAGGTTATAAAAATATGACGTAAAGGTAATTTATAATTTTCATTATTGTAATTAGGCTGTTGCAAGTGGGGTTACCAGATGCGAAATTGAAAGTACTGATAAATAACTAGAATTTCATAGAAAAATCCTGATATTGTGTTGCAAACGTAATTAACAAGTGTGAAAAACTAATTAATGAATGGTTATGTGCACTCTCAATCCACGTCTCAGATTCCAGTTGTACCACGCAAAAACCTACTACTGAATTTTATTGAAAAATCGAAAAAGCCCGACATTCCTAAAATCCGACCGCAATCATAATAAAAGCCAAACATTCTGGCATATCAGGACAAATCCTGACATACGATACCCCTAGCTGTAAGTTAATGTTGCCGTTGGAAAAAAAAAACATTTTGCTCCGTGGGGGCAGTAAGAGGCGGCTATGGTAAATATGATAAGATTCTTGTGGCTACCGATAGATGGCGGACGACGGGCAGCAGCGTCTACACGTCTGGCGGCGATGTCCATGCGGAGGCACATGTCCAGCAGTGGAATCATACATGTAAGTTAGAATGAAACTGTAATTGGCTTCAACTTTCCGTCCTTTTGACTCATAAGAACGAAGCTTCGTAAATTTTATAGAATAAAATATATGTAATCATTTTTTTTTATTAAATATAGATAATTTCTTATATACTTATAACACTTCCATCCATTGCATTACAGCCTATAAAGTACCTTACTGAACATAGGCTACCCTCACAGATTGCCTAATGAAGGTATTTTGTTAAAGTTGCCACGTTTGGTAAGCGGGTTGGCAACCACAGTTTCTAATTATTTTCAGATCAGCAAGATGCTGCCATGATGCCGCTACAAATGATCCCATCTGCTGCTAGGAACGAAATGGGATACTGGATATTCTAACACCGGCACTACACGGTTAAAAAGAATACCTAATTAAAGTTATTTAAACTTTATCACTGGTTTGGAGAAAAGCAAGAAAGCCAGCGGGTTTTTCGAAAATTAATTTATCATACACAATCCAGGGGTAATTATCACACACATTTAGTAGTATAATAACCCGGATATATACCGGATGCAGCCGTTATCATTACAGCCTACTATAATGTCCTCCAGACTGAATTTCGGCCACGGCGGCCAGTCTCAACGGAGACTAGCCATCTGCGCAGGACAGGATTATAGTGCCCAAGTGTATGCGCAAGCACAGGTGCACTCTCTATTCCCTCGCTCTTATAGCCCGATGGGACGGTAAACCGACACGACCGGAGAGAGATCAGGCGCAGGACCAACGGCTTTACGTGCTTTCCGAGGCACGGGGGTGAAACACCACCAACTAACATACGCCTCCCCCATAGATTGCCTCACATGTTGCCACGATTGAAAAGCGGGTAGGCAACCGCATTTTTTTAATTTTTAGTCGTTATTAAAAAAGACGCTGCTGCCCATCTCCTAATTTGTTTCCCTCTGTCGCCTCTTAAGACATCTACTGAACGATTTGGGATAGTGGATATCCTTACACTGCCACTCCACGATAATAATAAAAAAAGAGACGACTATCACATCTTCATCTTATTTACGCGGAGTATATTTTATACAGGTTATTCTGCAATAACCGGCCAAATTTGTAGAGAAGGTTCAGAATAAGTAAAATAGGCCAATGGTGAAGAAAAATTAATTTAAAAGAAATCTCGAATATTCTGTTTTCTTTTTGTTTTAAATTCACAATGCGTGGTATTACATAATTTAAGTGATTTTATTGAGCACGTACACATTCGTAATTGACGATTGGTAGGAAAAACGTTGTGAATTGAATCCCTCACAGAAAAGCGCGTAGTTGTTGCATATAAATCACATTCAATTTGGGAATATTTCCATTGATGTACAAATTTGTATAATAATGTTTATTTGAAATGAAAGTAGAACACTTATTTATTCATATTTTCAAAAACTGCAATATTAATCATTATTATATACGTATATACTATGATTATGCATACAATTTAATAGGCGTTTTTCATTGTAATATAATGATAGAATGTTGGTCAGTTTTATTCATTTTTATAATCTTAATTTATTTTTTAAATTTAACATACCTAATTTTTTAATTTTTTAACACTTGTGTCGTTGAATAAAATTAATGTATATAGTAGTTACCTTTAAAAAGAATTACAATTATCATGAGTATTAAAATATCATTTACATATTGTAATACTATTGTTATTTCTGTTGGTGATCCTTATACAATAAATAAATAAATAAAACTTATACATTTCAATTTAAGTTTAAAATTTGGCTACTCATTGAAAAATAACCCCGTAAAGAATAAGGGTGACAAACAAGAACACTGTCCACCTGATGGTAAGTGAATGCTATGGCCCATAGATATCTACATTTACCCTCCTTCAAGAATCAAACTGCAGATGCGTTGTCATCCTTGAGGATTAAGGTGGAATATCTCATTTCTAGTAACAAGGGTCTTTGGTTCTCTACACTAACCATACGAAACACAACAGTATTAAGCTGCTATTTACATTTTTTACGCTGGTATTCTGTGAGAGTGTGGTCCTTCCCCGGTTGAGCCGACTCATCCGTATTACAATCATAATAAAACTGATGATAGATTAGTCTTAACAATCGGCGGAAATTACATGTGACATACATAAAAAAACGTACAGTCTCTTGGCGGACTTTTTAACTTTTATATACTAAACATATTCAATAAAGTAGCGAACACGGAATAGTTACAGGTACACTGAACTTAAGAGTTAAGTTGGAGAGTTCTCGTATAATGAAGTCTACGGCTCAACGGTCCGCCTCCCTCATGTTGTAATCCAAAGTCCCGAAACCTTTCAGCTCGAGCTACAAAACCGTTTCCAGTACCTAGAAGACTGCAATGCAGTGGACGACGATATGAATGGAAAGCTACATTAGTTATATTTTTATAATTATAATTTTATTATTTATTATACAGTCGGAACTAAGTTCTGCAAGACCCGCCGCAGAAGAACACAAAAACTCTCTGATCACTCTTAATCTCGCAGCTGTTAAAATTACACATTTGACGGATCTGTGACCGCTGTGGCTTAGCAATGAGTTGCAGTGCTAAGGGCCGCGGCTTCGAATCCCGCACGGAACAAGTATTTGTATGGCCTACAAATAATTGTTCCGGGTCTGGATGTTTGTCCTTGTGAAATTCATGTATGTAAACTGCCTCACGATATAGGAGAAAATCCTTGTGAGGAGGTTACGTTTTTAAAAGTAGATTAAAAATAATAATATAAATGAAGTCGTTTGCATTTTATTATGTGGGTGCTCTAAGAGTACATATTGGGATATTCTAAAAAGTTCTTATAGCTTCTTATAGATGGTGTTATGCCATCGCTTTTATGCCAGGCGTAAAATACGACCTCTGGTACTGCATTTAAAGATTTTTGTCCTTAACCTTAACCTTAACCATAATATAGCTATAGCATGGCCCTACCACGTAAACCTCTTCCACCATGAACCTTTCTTCTATAAAACCAAAATTCTATTGCTTATTACAGGCTTTCCCCATACATAGCCTCATACGTCATAGGGTGGCATAGTGAGCATAGTAGCCTAACTTGGCAAGGTTCACCAACCGCATATTTTTTTTAGGTGTTGCTTGCTTGACTGCTAGCTTCTTTCTGTCCACTTTTGCGACACTCACGGCACGATATGAAGACTACTCCATTATTTCATTAAACGTGTAGTCGCCGCATATCCGCCAGAATATGCGGTCACTACCAATGATATTTTTATTATATCATTGGCCACTACACGTTTTAATAAAATAAGAATACCGTTTGTAGCTTTCTTAGTTATAAATAAAATTAAAACATTTTCCAGGTGTATCATGGCTGAAAGATCGACTGTCACTTTGTTTAAAAAACCCATAATTGAACCAGGATAATCTACAACAATAAATAATAAATCGTTAAATATAAATCACTATTTTAATTAAATTGAGTTAATTATACGGGAATAGTTCAAGATCAAGGATTAACTCACTTAAAATTTAATTATATACAATGACTAACGAAAACCTATTGTGAGCTACAATTCGGCGTAACACAGCAGTTAGCCGGTCGCGTTTCGTCTCGTCACATCCGAGATGTCAGCAATAATTCAACATGTCGGGCAAAAAGCGCCGGCGGCGAGATCAAAGGCGGCGGCGCTTCAGACGCCCCGCTGAAATGACTTGTTTCTCAGTTAGCTTAGTGTAAACAGGCCGCTGCATCAAAGGCGCCGGTCGGGGCTTAGGCTGCTCTGTATGTTTTCGAAGCGAATCGATTCGTAGTTTTGAATATTTTTATTTATTTTAAGGGTTGCTTAAATGATTACCATAAATATACTAAATGATATTGCTGAGTGAAGTTACGGAAGTGAAAGTTGGGTATGGCAGAAGAAACATGATAGCAGAATAAATGCAGTTGAGATGAGAGCATTAAGAAGTATGATAGGAGTTAAACTGAGTGACAGGATAAGAAGTCTGAAAGAAGATGTAGTGACAAAAATTGAGAAAGGTATGCTGAGATGGTTTGGCCATGTCGAGAGAATGAATGAAGAACGATTGACGAAAAAAGTGTATAAGGCGAGTGTGAATGAAAGTGTTGGAAGGGGTAGACCTAGGCGGACATTTCTAGACCAAATCAGGGACGTCTTGAAAAAAGGCCAGGTCAAGAGTACCCTAAACCGTAGAGCATGTATGAAGGGAATAATGAAAGTGGACGAAGCGAAACAAGTATGTAAGGATCGTAGCAAGTGGAAAAAAGTGGTCTCTGCCTACCCCTATGGGAAAGAGGCGTCATTATATGAATGTATGTATGTTTATTGCTGAGGACAATGAAGGATGAAGAGCCCACTGATAATAACGAACTTGTTGTAACAAAACTAGTAAATATATTATTTTTGAATAATAATGTCTGCTATCAGTGTAAGGGGACTTCTGATTTGCACAAATATTTACATTAAAGTGGCCTGAATGTACAAACAATGCGTTGCAACGCCACACGCTCTGCTGAATGCTCTCCACATTGGCCTCGTTTGGAACGCGTGTCAATTATTCAAACACTGAAGGTTAACTATGACATCGGGACGTCAAAACACCTCAATCCCCCTCCCGTGACCATGGGTGCTGTAAAGCACCCGAAACGTCGGGAATTAAAAAGTTAAATTAAACGGGATAGAATACGTAAAAATTAGTTTCATTTAAGTCTTTGCGTAAATATAAGAAATCATAATGAGGCAGCCGTCAGTATTTTACGTTGTCTAAGCAAGAGGCCGCTTAAATTATTTGTTGCACGCGCCTCAGAACCCCTTTTCTCTCAAACTTCAAACTTAAGTGTTAATCGATTTATCTTTACAAAAATCAACCTTGCAAGCCCCGTCCTATTTATGTGGAGCGGACGTAACGTCGGCACCACTAAAACTTTTTTTTACATCTCCTCCCGTTAATTTGTCAGAAATACAATATTTATCGAGAGCCGGGGGGAGGGGCTGACCGCGGTTATTTTAATGAGGACAGCAAAACTATCAATTAAACGGCGCCTGGGTTACAAAGGACCGACGTGGTGAATGTTTTTTTTTTTATAAAAACACAAACAGTTATTTTAGTGGCACCGTCTGGTCGCCTACATCAAAATTTTCACCTTTGATTCCTACTTAAACATTATCTAAATTAGAGGACGAGTGACTTTACGAAACGATCGGGTCCGATGATTGATTGACGCGCAGTGAATCTTTGTTTTTATAAATAATTGTATAATAATACGGTCGCGTTTGTTCTGTGCGAAAGATAATTTTCAAGTTACCATAAGCGGTCGCTGCAGGCATCTTTATGGGCGATTTCCTATTAATATGCCACGGGCGTTTGAAAATCGATACTAAATCCGAAGTAAAATTGCTTTTTATTGAACAGGTACCTACATAACAAATAAGGAATGGGGAACTGCACATGATTTAATCTTTGCTTTAAAAACTGCATGGTACTTTTGAAATCAATAATAACACATTTTTGCCATTATTTTTATTTTATGCAACAAATAATTATCTCAATAAGTAATACGTTTAGTAATATACTTTGGTATATTTAATAAGGTTTATTATAAAAAATATTTTCAATTAATTAAGTTTGAAATGAATTTGTTAATTATCATAAAATCATAATTTTTACTTTATTAACAATTAATTCATTAATTATGTAATACTTTTAATAAAATGTTTAGATATATATACATAAAAAGATTTTTCCAAGTCACTAAACAAAAATATAAAATCAATTTATTTATCATCACATTTCACTTATTATTGTTACTTTATAAACAATTTATTCATTCAGAATATAAAAATAAAATACACGTGCGTATTTATTAAGGATTTTAAAGAAGTTTTTTTTTAAAACGTCAAGTAAAAGTTTATAAGCTAACACGAGATAGTAAATCCATATTTTTTTTAAAAAACTTCTTTAAAATTACTGTCATAAATCCTAATTCAAACCTTTGTGTGAGGAGAGACTTTGTGTGAGTATGAAATATTTAAAGAAATGCCTATTAAGTAACAGGTCCGTATTATTCCAAACTTGGAACGAACATGTTACCCAACAGTTTTTAGAAGGTGCAATCTAACACTGCATTGCGTGACTGAAACGCATAAATAATGCAGCAACATTCGCGTCCCAAAGCAATCTCACCTCCCATCATCTCATGATCACATTGATTAACGACGCAAGTTATAACTTGTTATTTAGTACTTTGAAAAATATTCTTTAAGTTTGTTGCTTATGTCTTATTATTTTAATCTTTAATCATTACACGTGCCAATTTTACAACGTTTTTATTAACTCTCGTGTATGTTATTTTTTATATAGGATAGGGTGACAAACGAGCACACAGTTCACCTGACGGTAAGTGCTTGCTGTGACCCAAAAACATCTACATACATATATCCTTAATAAAGAATCAAAATGCAGATGCGTTTTCACCCGTGAGGATTTCTTGTTTATTGAATAAGGGTAACAAACGAGCACACAGTCCACCTGATGGTTTTTTTTATAGGATAGGGTGACAAATGAGCACACATTCCACTTGATGGTAAGTGGTTGCTGTGGCCCATAGACATCTACATCTATCCTCGTTTGCGAATCAAAATGCAGATGCGTTGTCACCTGTGAGGGCTAAGATGGAATGCCCCTTTTCCAGTAAAAAGGTTCTGCGGTTCTTTACAGTCACCGTACGAAACACATCAGCATTAAGCTGCTATTTTACGCTGGTATTCTGTGAGAGCGTGGTCATTCCCCGGTCGAGCCAACCCATTCGTGCTAGAAATATACTACTAATATTGCTGTAGCATGGCTCTACCACGTACAAAATGTACGTATGTCTGTTTGGGTAGAATTTAGTAACTGATTTCACACATTTCACAGTCCAGTTTACAACAAAAATAACCGTACTTGGACTTAGCCTCGATTAAGAATCAAAATGCGGATGCGTTTGTCACCCCTAAGTACTAAGATGGAACGCTACGTCACCAGTAAAAAGACCTGTAAAAAGATCTCCAGTTCTCTTCAGTCACCACCAAAATACAGCAGAATTATGTTGCTATTTCACGTTGGTATCTGTCCGAGCGTGGTCTTTTAACAGTCCAGCTGATCCATTCGTGTTGCTTAACACCTTAAGACTGTCTTATTACTTGTTACACGCTTTCATTTGCTTCGCGTGTTTTTATCTGATAGTATCTACATAACGGAATCTTTTAATGTAATTTCATCAACTAGTAGACGACCGATTGACTTTAAAATTTGTACTTGTATCAAAGGCTACTACGGCAGTACAATATTTTTTTTTTGTTATTTAAAAAACGTTACCTCCACACTAGGATTTTTTCCTGTATCGTGGGGGCAGTTTACAAACATAAAGTGCACAAGGACAAACATCCAGACCCGGAAAAATTATTTGTAGGCCACACAAATACTTGTTCCGTGCGGGATTCGAACCCGCGGCCCTTTGTGCTGCAACTTATTGCTAAGCCACTGCGCCATGGAGCCGTCAATTTGATAACTTTATTCTAGTATTTTGATCAGGATCACCAGAATAAAATGAAATATTTATCAGGATCATTACAGCATAATCAATGCGTGTTGTTTAAGTTTTTTTAAAGTTTTATATTGCTTAAGTTTTTTTTAAACTTTTATATTGTTTAAGTTTTAAACTACAGAGAATGTTTAGTGTTTGGGAGTGATAAAATCTGGTCGTTCGTTAGAAGATTTCAATAACATTCTCTCAAAGCGATCCCAGTCGTGTTATAATGCGCAACAGTATCGGTAGACTGGAGCGATAAAACTCGGACGATGAATCAACATATCGCTGAAAGGAACGTCGATCTGTGACAGCGCCATTACTTTCCGTCTGCTACCCATCAGCCTTTGCAAGTGATGTGCAAAGATCACATACTCAGTCTTTGGGATCTTAAATATTATTTGTGGTGGGGGTGCAGTCGCGGTGTAAGGATATACCCGCTTGCCAACTATGGCAAATATACTCTCTATGAGGCAATCTATAGGGGAGGCCTATGTCCAGCAGTAGATTTTGATAGTCTGTCACGAAACGATAAGTATATTTACCGATACTGAGTTGGAAAAACTAGAAACTAGGATTTATTTAACAAGTTTAGTTTAAGAACTGAAGGTAGCCGGGCTAACTATGACATCGGGATGTCAAACATCTTAGTCTCCCCCGTGACAGCGAAACGTCGGGAATTAAAAAGTTTAATTCAACGCGATAAATCTGTAAACTTAGTTTCATTTAAAATTCAGTGACTTCAATTATGTAAATTAACGTTTTGGGATATTTTTATTTTATTTAAATTATACAATATAAAATACAATATTTTATTATATACAATATTAAAAACTATAATAATAAAAAAAAACTAAAACTAGAAACTTAATTATCATATATTCCTACCCCCCCGGTATCGTTACAAAAAGTAGTTTTGTTGTGTGCGAGTAAGCTATTAAGTTCTTGCATGACAAATATATACATTATTTTTTTAACCCTTCAGTACTAACTGTAAACATAAATTACAGACCAAAACATCGGGCAACGTCCATCACTACACAACGATTAATAAAAACAAAACCGAAATACCCCGATGAGATCAAAGATGGCGTCAATTAGGTCGATGCAACGTGATACGGCTTCAAAGTGCGCTGTTACGACTAATTTCTTTTTCGGTGGGAGATGTATCGCGTCAAACCCTTTTAGTGGCGGAGCGATTTGTTTGAAATGTGCGCCCACCACACGCGGTGTAATGCTAAAGGTTGTGGTCTCTCTCATAAGTCATCGCTGGAGATATTACCATCTTCTTATCATTATATTTCATATACATTTTTAAATCAACAATAGATTTTTTTAATTTAAGGATGACAAATGTACCTACAGTTTTTCAGATGGTGATTTAATACTGTGGCCTGTAGATACCTATAGTTTTTCTCCAATTTAAAATCTAAATAGCCTGTTACCTCTAAGTTACGTAGTAACATTGTTTAATATTTACTCTGCGGGTTAATATGGTATTCCTTGTTACCAAGAAAAGAGTCTACGGTTCTCATAAGTCGCTGTAATATTGTCCTCACGACCGAATTTCGGTCACGGTGGCCAGTCTTAAGTGTTAACGGACACTAGTCATCTGCGGAAGACTGGATTATAAAGCACGATTGTATACGTAAGTGTAAGTGCACTCTTTAATTACTCACTCTTATAATTCGTCCCATCGGTTAACCGACACGATCGGAGAGAGATTAGGCGCAGGACCAAAGGCTTTAGGTGATCTCCAATTTCCAAGGCCCGGGGGTCAGACACCGCCATCTTCCTAACTCTGGGCAAAACTGAGTATTTCTTGACAGAAAACCCAGATACCTGCGATGCAATGCGTAACGCATAAAATATAACATAATAAAAAGGAATAAGTCTACGGTTCACTGGAATCCAGCACTAAACCACCCCAAGTGTGAGCGTGGGCTGGATTGAAGTGTAGAACCCATACCTCCAATTAAATATCTCTTCTGTATTTTATATTTTATAATGACTACAAATTTAATCACTAGTGTACACATCGTGTACACACGTTATTATTGGTGTGTGTTTGTGAGTGTATTAATAGTAATGAAATATAGGTTTAGGTTTTCTAAACCTAAGGTGTTTTTTTTAAATACATACAATTTGCAAAATAATATCAACTGATTTATTTTATAAAATACTAACAAGAGTGCATAAATAATAATAATGGATGAATAAATTGCATCCTTGTCAGAGACAATTTTTTTTTAATTTTTTCTATCCAGACGGTTTAGTTTTATATAAGTGACACTTTACTAGACGGTAGAACTCATTTCTGCCCCCAAATGTCAGAACCTGGACAACTGTGTTCCGGTGTGAAGGGTATAGAGAGTCATTACAATTATACACTGTGTGACATTCCATCTTAGTCCTCAGAGTCGCCTTTATTTGAAATAGGATGCAGGTGTCCACGGGCCGCAGTAATCACTTATCATGAGGTGGAATGTTAGATCGTACGCCAATTCAGTTTTATAAAGAAAGAACCCTTATATAAACGCTTTTAGCAAATTTTTTCCAAATTCAAATTTCGGATATGTTGTTAAAATTAGACGTTTAGATTGCACGCTGCATTTAATGACACGAAACTGAAAATTATTTAGGTATACGATGTTCGTTTGTTTTTTAATAATATGGACATGGAATTCGCGTGCCTTCGTAATAACAGTACTGTCTACTCATTCGATCCCTTAAGAAATGACTTAAGGGACCGACCAAATTATTCATTAATTTCCATGTAATTGTGTGGAATGGAATAGAGTGATTTTTATTCAATATAGATTATTAAAATGAGGGCATTATAATTAATACAGTGTTATAGTTGAGACCTCGTTTGAAGTATTTAAAAAACTTGTGCCAGAAGGTTCTACTCATTGAAAGTATTTCTTTTTTATTTACCACTGCTTAGGAAAATACCTCTGGGAGGAAGCAGAAAGAAATCCAGCGGGACTTTTTTTTTAAATAATTCACTTAACAATAGTTTTTTACAATTTTTAAATGAATTTTAAGAGAACCAGCATGGTGTCGAACATCTCATTCTCATTGGTGTTTTTCATTTATGTATTCTTTGATGTGATTTGTGGCATTCCTTGGGGGAGGCCTATGTTTAGCAGTAGACTTGTGATGGTGATGTAATGATGATGATGATTATGATTCCTTGATATTATCATAACACTTTTTGTTCAATTTTATAGATTATAGAAGGCCCCGTATCTTTATCAGCTTCACACCAAATTTATTGCATCTTTGTTACATCGTATAAGAGAAGACCAGTCCATTGTACACATCGTATCGTATCGCATCGTATTGTTATACGAAATGGATTTTTAATATTCACAAGTTGTTGATGTGAGACATGTCCTCCGACTAAATTTTGGTTACGTTTACTAATCTCAAAGGAGTCAGTCTCCCTCACTCATTAGATAAAGTTTTGGCCGTATTGGATTGTCATCCAATACGAGATCAGAAGAGGTGCAGAACCAATGGTTTTACTTGCTTTCGAAGGCACGGGGGTGAAACACTGCCCACTTCCTTAATTTGGACTGCTACTGAAAATTTCTTTACAAAAAACCAATAACTGATTTTTATCCAATCGAGGATTTGAACCCGGTACATAACTAGCAGTGGCAAGTCGCAGTCACAGTAGTAAGTACTATCAACAGACCAAGGAAACAGTCATCATTTACATTGTATTTTTATTTGTGCTTCATTTTGTTAAATTAATTTATAAAATCACGCTGTTGGCAGCCCTAGCGGCGTTCAAAAGCATTAGCCGCGCAAGGCGTGACGACACGTGTAAATGGCGAGTTGCGGTTAGCTGAAAGTAAGAATTTTAATTGCCTTTATGCACTGTCAAAAGGATGAACTTCAACTTGACTTTAGAGAAGTTTCAAATATATTTTTGAAAGTTGTTTAAAAAAAATATTTTCCACATATTTGCTCGATTAAAAATCAAAATGCAGATGCGTTGTCACCCCTGAGGACTAAGTTGGAATGCCTCGTTTCCAGTAAAAAAGGGCTCTACCACATTTTAAAATAATTGCAATAAATTATCGCAATGGATGGTGGTTAATCGTGCAACAAAATAACTCCAACCGGGGTACCTACAACGAAGAGATGCCCCAACACATATTACTTTGTTTATTCTCCACATGAAAGACAATAGTTTTCTTATATATACACACAAATCCAAAGAATGTGTTACAAAAACTCATTGCCTCCTTGAGTGCGGTAGACATTTTAATCGTTCAACTGTACTTAAATGGTGACACGGTAATATCCATAATTTAGTAATTAAAATAAAACCCCAGGGACACGCAATTCAAGGCGTCCATGACGCGCGAGAAATTCGCGATGGGAAATTGCGCTCGAGTCTCTTCGCATCGAGCACGTTCGAAAATGGTAATGATTCATAAAAATATTTCGCCGGCGAATTATTTCTGTTGGTATAATTAATCAGTAATTATTCGTTAAGGCGCAGCTATATTCCCGAGTAAAAGTAAAATAAAGTTGTATATAGTGTAACTGCTGAAAACAGGACTATAGCCTTATTTCAGAATATATGGATCAGGGAAATATTGCTCCTCGATCATGAATAAGCATAAACATAATGGTATGAAAAGATAAACATTTACAGCGATTTGACTACCTTTCATAAGTTTTTCCTTAATTAACATCGATCACTAATAAAAAAACTAGATACACAATAACTGACTAAAATGTCCTTACCGAATGAACGCCCACTCAAACGTTTGGGTGCGCTATTAATTTGTGCGTAGCTTTGTAAATACAACTTTAAACAATGCGTTTAAGGTTGAATTTACATTAATGTATATTTATTTCAACAAGAATTACGTCAAAACAATTGGCGACAGTTTTTAGAGAACTTTTGCAAGGGATTGTGTATCTAGTTTTTTATTAGTGTTTGATGGTAATTAATGAACATTTTAGGTTTAAATATGGAGTAATGAGTTATATGTTTATCTATTTACATATATACCTATCATATATTTCTACATATTCTATGTATTTGTCTCATGTTAGTCTTCTACTTATAAATCCCATAGTAATGAGGGATTAAAACGAAAAAAATGTATTAGAGTGCCTAGCATGTCTTAAGGGCGACCAATGTGAATAGGATATTATTGGACTTGCGCTTGGGTAGGCGATGAGCTTCCTTAATTTACAATTTTATCATCCATTACATCTAAAAACATATTTTGGACTCTGACTAAGCCTCATATTTTGTATTAATAAAATAAAGGTGACAAGCGAGCACACAGCCCACATGATGGTAAGTGGATGCTGTGGCCCATAGACATTTACATCTATCCTTGATTAAGAATCAAAATACAGATGCATAGTCAGCCCCGAGGACTAAGATTGAATAACTTGTATCCAGTAAAAAGGGTCTCCGGTTCTCTATACTCACCATACGAAACACAGCAGTATTGGGCTATTATTTTACGCTGGTATTCTGTGAGAGCGTGGTCCTGCCCCGGTTGAGATAGAATAGAATAAAATAAAATAATTTTTATTCAATATAGATCACATGTGTAATTCTTATTGAAAGTAATTTTTACTTTACCAATGGTTCGAAAAAAAAAACCTCTGTCCTGAGAAGAACCAGCAAGAAACCCAGCGGGACTTATTTTTAAAAGCATATTTTACATTAATGGTTGGTATATACAAAATTTATTTTAGAAACACCTTGGAAGCGACCACCTCATTCCCAGGGGTTATTATCAACCATGTATTCATTTATACTATAATAACTCTTTTTATACAGTTTCAACTTAACAAAACATTCAAACTTGGTAATAGAGAGAGTCTGTACACTTTCCGGGACCCTGTTGTAATAGCGTATACATTGCCCCAAGAATGAATTACTGACTCTGTGGAGTCGAGAAACTGGTATCACTAGCTTGTGTTTATTCCTAGTGTTTACAGAATGTACATCACTTTTTTTACTAAAACTACGTTTGTTTTTGTGAACATACATTCAATTTTCGTAAATATACTGAGAAGCTAAAGTTAATATATTTATTTATTTAAATTTATCTCTAAGATACTCTCTCGGTTCTAGGTTGTAAATAGCTCTAATGGCCCTCTTCTGTGATACAAAAATAGTTCCCGAATCAGCCGCATTTCCCCATAGCAAAATCCCATAAGACACTATGCTATGGAAATAACTGCAATAAACTGATCTAGCTGTCTCGACACTAGTGAGACCTCTAATCTTTTTATAGCATAGGCTGCAGAACTTAGTCTGCTCGCTAGTTTGGACATATGGGGGCCCCACTGAAGCTTTGCGTCGAGAGTGATGCCAAGAAAAACAGTGAATTCAACAGGGCTCAGTTCTCTCCCGTTTAAAAACACATTGGTACTCAGATTTTTAACATTTGTTGTTGTAAATTTAATACATTTAGTTTCATTTACGTTTAAATGTAGATTATTAACGTTAAACCAATGCACTAATTTTGATATAGCATTATTCACTGCGTCACATTTAAATTATTGACGTTTAAGTTTAAAAATCAAGGGAGTATCATCAGCAAATAATACTATATCATGATTATCTCCTACAAGAGAAGGTAAGTCATTAATATACACTAGAAATAGGAATGGGCCGAGAATGGAGCCTGTGGGACACCCATATAAGTACAGGTGACCCGGAAAAACTTTTACCATTGATAATAACTTTCTGCATTCTATTACTTAAATAAGAAATAATAAGTTTAAGCGCTGTGTTCTTGACACCATAGCCCGGATTATTTAATTAATGATTAAAATGATTAAAATTAAAATGACAGATAACCCTTAAATATATCTCAACCATAATATAGCTGCAACATGGCTCTACTATGTAATATGATACGTGCTATTTATATGTATTAGTATATACTACATATACATTTTTCTACACTACGATCGAGGTAGTAGACGAGTATATTACGTAGGCCAGATTGTCAGATTATGTAAGTCCCACTTTGAAAGAGGCCTATCTACATATCCAGCTCGCACTCCTCAAAACTTGAAAACATGATTGTACAACCAAGGTCTATTGCCAGTGATGACATATATATCTGAGACATGAATCTTCAATGCAAAACAAGTTTCAGATTAAACTAGTATATGAATAGTGCTGAAATGAGGATGACGCTAATTCCTTTTACTACAAAGATTTAAAACAAAAATAAATTTTGAAAATCCAAAAGTGCACACACCAAAGGCTGCTGTAATATTTTAAATGGATTACATTAGTCATTATCTAAAGGAACTAGCTCTACATGATTCTGAATGTAGCAAAAAAAAATTAGGTCGTATTGTTAAGTAGTTTTCAAGATATCTTGTACACAGAGAATTTATTAACCACAGATTAAGAATATCAACAATATTTTTTCGTACTTTTTTTTAAAAATAATACGTGTTGTTGAATTTAAAAAAGCATCAGACTTATTCATTAGTATTTCCTCTTTAACATCAGGCTTGTGCATTAGTATTTCCTCTTTCTAATCATGTCCTTTCCATAACATATAACTGCGATGTAAAATAATAATAAACACGACTTAATTTGAGTGAAATGAGTGATTTAAAAAATTTAACAGTAGAGCCTATGCCAGAGTTCGGTTGAACAGTGTATAGTGTCCGGAATCGCAACAAGTTAATTACAAGGAATGCAGTGTCATTCAGGCTCCAGTTTGGTTTTCCCTTTCTTCCATTAGGTAATTGCACATTTTTCATATTAGTCTGACGGAGTAGAATTCAGCCTCAAACATTCATAACTTAATTAAGATTTAATATAAAGTGTTCGGGTCTGGTTAATTTAAGGGCACAGAGCAGCAACATTATAATCGTTTATAGTAAAGTTCCTTATTTTTAGTATACCTTGACAACATTACTTTTTGTATACATTGAGTCGTAGCTGCATAAAGGCATCGAATTCCGTGTAATGTGAAAACATTGTATTGTAATCATCTCAGCGCAGTAAAAATGCCATAGGTAAGGATGCTAAGAATACAAAGAATAGGAATGATAAATTGTCTAATTGGACGCCTTAAGGTCGCGATTTAGAATCGCGCAAGGATCAAGTACTTGTGTGCCCTACAAAAAGTAGTTTGTATTTGTGCAATTTCTGTTTGGATACAGGAGAAAATCCTAGTGCATTTGTTGTAGCGAGTGTTCATAAGAGAATTATTTTATTCGTGATTGGTATTCTCGTGAAAAAAGGTAAATTCTTTTAAATAAAATAACGGTGACAAACGAGCACACAGTCCACCTGATGGTAAGTGGATGCTATGGCCCATAGACATCTATATTTTAAATAAAACTAATTTTACGGATTTTATCGCGTATATTAACTTATTTTTATCTTACCGACGTTTCGGGTGCTTTCCAGCACCCGTGGTCACAGGGGACTGAGGTGTTTGACGTCCTGCTGTCATAGTTAGCCCGGCTACCTTCAGTTTTTTAATATTAATTTTTGGTTCGATTTACGCAGAATGAGCTTACAGTATCTTGAGGTCTAGCAGTGGTATACTTGGGTTTGGATTTGATTTTATTAATTATGAGATCCCAAGCAGATGGCAGCACCCATCCATCTTCTCTATTGAAATTAGGATGTTTTTTAATTTCAATAGCCTCGCGAATATCATCCTTGGGAGGAATCGGTGTTCTTTTGCGAGGACTTGTGGTCTATCAAATCTAATGTAATGTCGGGGACGATCTTGAACATGTTCACAAACTGCAGACTTCCCGATACGTCGGTGCTTCACGTCAGCTATATGTTCTTTAACGCGGGTTTTTATAGATATTTTTGTTTGTCCTATTTAAGAGAGACCATATTCACAATCCAGCTTGTACACTCCTGCATCTTGTAGAGGGATATGACACTTGACGGATGGTAAAAATTGACCAATCTTCTTCAGCGGCTTGAAGTATGTTTTAATGGAAGCTCGCTTCAAGATGTAGCCAACCTTGTCTGTGACTCCTCTGACATAGGGTAGTACAGCAGGCACACGCTCGACTGTGGCTGGCTTCACTCGGTCACTGCGACGTAGGCGCGGGACCCGAAGCTTGTTGTCTTGCAGTATTTGCTCGACGTGCTGAAGCTCGGCGGCCAGATGTTTTCTGTCAGAGATCCCTCGTGCTCTCTGAAACAAAGATTTTCCCACGGT
This sequence comes from Parnassius glacialis, assembly GCA_033319125.1. NCBI lineage: Eukaryota > Metazoa > Arthropoda > Insecta > Lepidoptera > Papilionidae > Parnassius > Parnassius glacialis. Next base: position 3,699,725 of record JAVANC010000026.1, on the reverse strand, counting down.
AGCTAACTGTGAAGGATTATGATGCGAATTACCATTTAAATATCGGTTGGTATGGGTATTTTTTCTGTACACAGTATGACCAATAGTGTTATCAGGATTTCGGATGACTAAAACATCTAGGAAAGCTAAAGTATTGTTTGCCTCTAACTCCATTGTGAATTGTATTTTAGGGTTTATGGAATTAAGGTGGTTTAGAAATGCAGTTACTTTGTCAGATGGTAAAATTGTGAAAGTATCGTCTATGTGCCGCTTGTAGAATCTTGGATTTACAGGAGAAGTACGCAGGGCTTTCTCCTCAAAGTCCTCCATGAATATATCGGCGACTACGGGAGATACAGGTGAGCCCATTGCCACTCCGTCTTCTTGCATGTAGAACTCTTCTTTCCACAATAATATGCCAGTAGGGCTAGGGCTAACGATGACAGCAGGATGTCAAACACCTCAGTCCCCAGTGACCACGGGTGCTGGAAAGCACCCGAAACGTCGGGAAGATAAAAATAAGTTAATATACGCGATAAAATCCGTAAAATTAGTTTTATTTAAATGTGTAATGTTCGCGTAAATATATGAAAACATCTTTATTTATCAACGATTGACAATCATTATGCAGAAACGTTTTCACCCTTGAGCCAGTAAAAAGTGTCTCCAGTTTTTCACAATCTATGAGAGCGTGGTTTTCCCTGGTCGAGACGACCCATTCGTGCCACAACCACAATATAGATGCAGCGTGGGTCTACCACGTATGAATTTATAATATTAATCGAAGAAGCATCATATACCATTTCATTGAAGTACAAACTTGGTTTGCAAAATAGCATAAAAATTCATTCCTACTAAATTAAAATTAAAATGATTTTGTAACTTAACCTTAAATACAAGCTTAATAAACACTTGCTTCCTTCGTATGTCTTTTCGGCAAAAAAATTGTAATCAATTTTTAAAACACTTGTTGACATCTGCTTAAGCTGAAATTTGTCATATTTGTGTAACTTCGTTACAATGCAACAATGTGGTACTATAGAGCTGATCTGACAATGGGTCCGAATGCTGACCTTTGCTTATTTTTGATGGGTTTACATTAAATTAAATTTATTTCCATTTAATTCAACACCAGTATAACATACTCAAACAACAAGACAAGGTGGTTAACAAAAGACTAACAAAGTTCATTGAATCGAATAATTTAATATCACCCAGGCAATTTGGCTTTAGAAGTGGAAAGTCAACAGATGATGCTGTCAACTTGTTAACATCTACAGTAGCCTCCCATTTGGATGCTCATAAAACCAGTATTGCTGCATTTCTGGACCTGTCGAAGGCTTTTGACACAGTCTCGATTCCAATACTCTTAGAGAAGCTGGAATCTCAATTTGGCGTAAGAGGCGTAGCAATTGATTGGTTTCGTAGCTCCCTGACGGATAGAAAACAATGCGTTAGAGTCGGTGGCTTCGTCAGTGGTCAGGAAACAATCAATTTTGGAGTACCACAAGGCAGCATCCTTGGACCTACGCTTTTTATTATGTATATAAACGACATATTCGCTAATGTCGAAGGTGAAATAATTTGTTACGCAGACGATACAGTTTTAATATATGAAGGATCCACCTGGCCAGAGGTTTTTGGGAAGGCTGAAGTGGGTATGAGACGAGTATCTGCGTGGTTGCGGAATAATCTTCTCACGCTGAACTCATTTAAAACTAACTACGTTTGTTTTCACAAAACAGCAATTTCTGCACCTAGCCCAATACTCCAATTAAATCTGCACACCTGTGAACATGGCCGGAAACATTGTAGCTGTGTGGTGTTGATTAAGACTGACGTGGCAAAATACTAAGGTATCTTGATTGATCAAAATTTAAACTTCAAAGATCACATAAGATCTCTTTCAGGACGACTGAGAAAAATTATTAACATCATGAAACTGCTCCGACACTCAGCATCTATAGAAATTCTCCGGTCTGTATACTTTGCCCTATGTCAGTCCTTGATCACTTATTGCTTAACATCCTGGGGTAGTGCCGCGAAAACACATATTATACAACTAGAAAGAGCACAACGATCAGTTCTTAAAACTATGCTCAAGAAACCCTTTAGATATCCAACAGATAGGTTGCATCAGGAAAGTAAAGTCCTTTCTGTGCGTCAATTATACATTTTAAAATTAGCTCTCAAAGTCCATCAATCTGTAATTACATGCAAATACTACAAAAAAATACTCAAACGAAGAGTATTCAAGGTCTCCTTACCCAAAACCAATTTGTAATTTGCCAGACGTTTTAGTCCCTACATTGATTCGGTAATTTACAATAAAGTAGTTAGCGCTTGCGATATAAAACATTGCTCTGTAAAAGAAGCTAAAACAAAAATTGTTTCCTGGCTCACTTCTTTAAATTATGACTTGACCGAAAAAATATTCTTACACCTAGCATAAAGGCAACTACCATTATTATTAAGAAATGCAACGTTTTACTCTATCTCTTATTATACTTTGTTCATTTTATACTAGTTTTTTAAAATTTAAATTTTGTGATTAAGTAAACCAAGCGAAAACTAGACATAAATAGTCAATGCTAAATAGGTACCCACGATACAGGATTACCTAGTGTGGGTACCAACGGATACTTCAATGAGTTGTAGTTGTTTTCTGTAAAATAAACATTTTTCATTTCATTTTTTCATACATAAATTGAAATGAAATTGTTGTTTAAAAAAAAAACAAAACTGAAACAGAGTTACTATCATCATTCTTTTCAATCTACATTTCTACATGGACGTTTTCAGCTGATATTTATTTAAACTTTCATGCACAAAGTGTGTGCACAGGGCATTCTCTCCAAGTCAACAATTAGGCTAAACAGAGATAGACGAACAAGAGGCGGTGCAGCAGTAATCAAAATTTAAGGGTCTAAAAAAATAAAAATATTATATATACATACATACACATATATACTTAAGTACACACAAATATACATATACAAATATACACATACACATCATATCCATGCATACAGTACATATATACACAATACATATAAATAAATTGGTAAATCCAATTGGGCATGCCCTAACCGAATTAAAAAAATTACGTATAACATGATTATACGGAATTTTTAAAGTAGTTTAAGTTCACACATGTTTCCACTAATAACCTTATTATACTTCTAATTTTCCGATAATTTTATGTCGAACTTCAATTTAAAAAAAATTTTGGAAAATCCAAAAGTGCATGACGCATAATGTTTATATGAGAGTGAAAAAATGAAGAAAAAATTGTAATTTGTAATTTTATTCGTCAAAGAATTCCAGTAGCAGTGATAAAAGTATACTTTTAAGTCACTCTTTCTAGTCCGGAGGTAAAGTCTCATTATAACTAACAAAACAAGCCCAAAACTGGCATATCTAGTTCTCCTCGTCGAGGAGTTCCAGTAGCAGTCGTCAAAGTACACTTTCAAGTCCATCTATCAAGTCCAAAGGTAAAGTCTCATCATATCTAACAAAACGAGCCCAAACTCGGCACATCTAGTTCTCCTCGTCGAAGAGTTCCATTAGCAGATACCGATGAACACTTTCAGGTCTGACAGCACTATCGGCTTCAACACCCTCGAAAACCATAAAAATGATACCCAAGATGAAAAAATTGATACCTTTTGCAGGCGCCACCTTGGTTTTACATTTCGACAGCACTATCGGCTAAAGCACCCTCGAAAACCATGAAAATGACACGCATGACGAAAAAATTGATACTACTTACTTTTAGTACGTATTACTATTATTTATTATGTGCTTTTAAAATATTGTAATAAAAAATCTCTCATTATTATTATAATCAAGTATTTAAGAAATTTGGTTATTCGAATATTGTATATATTTACAGCGATCTCTTCGAGCCGCTGCAAATAACCGAAACAATGTCCACTCACGACGGCGACTAACGCCGAACTGAGTGACGCAGTCTCTATTTAGTAATAAATTATTCATACAAGCCTGCCGAATAGACCGAAAGTTGTGCCATTTCGCAGCCAAAAAAAATTATTATAACTAAACTAAACAAAATTAAACTGCCATTTTCATTCAATGGCTTCCCACATAATAGATAAAGAGTTTTAAAAATATATTGAGTTGAAAAATTTGGGAGCACGGCAGTGCCCCCGCCAAGTCGAGCAAAAAAGCGGCACAGCCGTACCATCCTTTTCTCGAAGCAGTTCAGGCCATTTCCGAAACCCTTTAACTTCGTTATGGATAAAACTAGAAATCTGAATTTTTACTAACCAAGTAAGCATTGTATAAACTCGGTATATTTCAAATTTCATTGAATTTGAACCAGTAATTTAAGAATTATAACTAGTCAAAGTTTCTTAATTTTGTCACTCACTGACTGACCGATCATCAAAACTCTAAGGCACTTCTAGCAGAAATAGAAACTTCAAATTTGGAATACAATTATTTTTTAATATATAAATCAAGGAATAATTAAAATATTTTACAATATCGGTCCAGTTTTCGAGAAACACCAACTGCATAAATAACTTTGTAATCCCATATAAACATATAGTATTACAAAGTTACATTTGAAGTGAATGAATCAGTATACAACCTATATATATGTATAATGGAATAATAGGTGTAAATAGCTACCTAGATATAATATCTACAAAAAGAAATGAGATGCCATCAAAAACATAACTTGTAAAAAAAGCCAAGTCTCGCAAGTCAGTTCTTATACCGTAAAAAGTTGTGAGGTCCATGTAATACCAAGTCGGTTAATTTATTCAGTCCATAGATTGATACATAGATTGACTTGGCAATATAAATCCACATCATAAGCCACTAAAACCCCTTTTTTATTTAAAAATAGCAATTAATCGATTTAAAAAAAAATATTAATAAGTTCAACAATCATTTATCTTTCTGACAATGTGCTTTTTATATCACTTATATGTACAATATGATTGCTAGATACGATTTCATGCGACAAAACGTTGGAACCTTAATTTTTAGGCCCTAGTAGAACATACCGACGCGCTTAGAGCGCTTACGGCATGCAATATTATCTTTGTCAGAACAAATATGAAAAATACATAATTAAGTGTATGAAAATAAAAGCTGTGTTAGTTAAAACTTGCAACGATTTTTTCACATGCTTACGGACTTGATTTTTGAAACAAACTTATTAAGAGCTTTTTTAATGTCAAGAAGGATGTCGTTTCAGAGCCTGATGACCGTGAGGGCGAAAGAGTGAGATAAGTAACCAGTACGTTGTAAAGGAGTAAGCAACTTAAGATTAGACGAAGAACGGAGAAAACACATCACACACAAGCACATGGATCGTTCAGATTTGTGAAAAGGGTGCAGAATATTCTAACATATCTGCGCTGATGTAAAGGCAGCCAATTTAGCTGAGCACGAAAAGAATGTGTGTGGTCGTATTTACAAAGACCATAAATGTATCTGAGTAGACCTTCCAACGTACTAAGATGATGTTGAGACTGGTCTAGCAACACACATCGACATAATCAATAATCGGTAGAATAAGTGACTAGACAAGTAAAATCTTAGTATTGGTAGGAAGAAAGTTTTTTAATCGGTATAGAGATCGCAAAATTTCTCCTTCTGTATATGTTTGTTTCATGTTAAGCAACCGTCAACATACAGACCAAGGTTCTTTACATGGGTAGAAAATGGTATGACATTATTTTGAAACGTAATTGATGGTAGGGTGGGAATATCTAGGTTTGATAATAATCGTGGGCTATCTAAAATTATTGTTTGGCATTTAGATGGGTTCACGTTTATGCCATACACAGTGGACAGTTCAAAGATGTATTTCAAGTCATCATTTAATAATGAGATAGCATTAGTGATATTTGAGGGTTCCACTTGCACATATAACTGCAGATCATCGGCATACAGATAGTAAGATCACTTGAGATTTATGTGATGATATTGATAAAAATTGAAAACAGTAGAGGAGAGACTATACCGCCTTGAGGGACGCCAGTAGACACATCACACCAGTCAGATAGTATATGTCAAGTGCACACAGCCTGTTGGCGCCATCGAAGATATGATGAGAACCATAATTGAGCTGAAGATGAGATATTCAAATGAGAAAGAAGAGCCAACAAGATATCATGATCAACAGAATTAAATGGGTTAGAAAAATCAATTAAGATGAGGACGGTCAGTTTTGATTTTTCCATCCACTCTCGGATTTCTCCCGTCACCTTGAGATGAGCAGTAGTTGTAAAATGACCATTGCGGAAACCGGACTGAAAAGTGGAAAGAATATACTTTGAGAAAGCAAAAGAAGAAATATGTTTATGATCAACAACTTCCAGAACCTAAGAGAGAAAAGGCAGGATAGAAATTATCCTGCCTTTATGCGACATCATAGTCGACCTCAGTTTGCAAAATTTGAGAGAAACCCCTAATAGGTCAGTGTTAGTCTCCCATGATAATGTGATGTATGTAGGCAGAACTGAAAGGCAGCACATTTTATTCCAAATCGGAGAAGTAGTCTTGAGGTGGACAGTAGACAACTACAACAAACACCTTAACACTCTTGATATTAATTTCGACAAAAATGTCTCGTATTCCATTGAACCGGTATATAGAGAAGAAGACGTATTTTATACGGTATATCACTACGCAGATATATAGCGACACCTCTGCCCCTTTTACCAGTGCGGTCGTTATGGAGCAAAATATAACCTGGAAGACTATAAGACGTGAACGAGACTTCTGGTTTAAGCCAGTTTTCCGATATGAGTATAGCATGAACCATGAACTGCACTAGAAGATAAAGTATCCAGGAGCTCCGTTTGATGTTGAGGAATACTTTGCGCATTAAATTGCAAATGTGAAAACAGTTTAACAATTTTTGAGATTCTTCATATACACTTAGCGGCACGGAATGTGGCCCAAACATAAACAAACCGATAACAGGCGATTTTGGCGCAGTGAATAAGAATTTCAAGTGGCAGATTGTCAAGACGTTTGTTTTTGTTGATTTAAGAGGGCAAGCACGAAAAAAAGTTAATTTCTTTAAATTCTGTGACTTTCAGCGTTAGTTTGTCGCCAGAACGCACGAAACACAGGTAAGTTAAAGTTTAATGTATAAATGATGGCATATTTTATTGTTGGTGAATCTTCTTTTGGTTTTGGTTTTCAATAAATGTATAGTCTTATTTTGGTTTCAGAATCGGAACACAATGACTGTAACTCCAGCTCAAGATGCTCAAGCTGTGTTGCTTTGGAGTCAAGGGCGAACGCAGCGAGAGATTGTGGAATTTTTAAATGTACCGCGTACAACCCTTAAATACGCCTTAAAAAGGTACGATCAGATCGGTCTGTACACGAAGAGACCAAGAAGTGGCAGAATCAAGTGTACATCAGCGCAGGATGACCGATTTATCACCCTCGCAATTTTGAGGATTCGGTTCCTTACTGCGGTTGAAATAAGGTAGCGTCTGCAAACGGCAAGAGGGGTCAACGTTAGTGAGCAGATGATAAGAAGGAGAATAGTGGGACTGGACCTGCGTACTCGAATACCAGTTCTAGGTCCAGAACTGCTCCAGCATCATTGCGTAGCTCGACTTCGGTTCGCTACGGAGCATACAAATTGGACTCATGAGTAGTGGAGTAAAGTTCTGTAGACCGATGAATGCAGAGTAGCTTTAAGAGATCCAGATGGCCGTGAACGTGTGTGGAGAAAGCTTGGAGACAGGTTTCTGCCAATCACCACCAAGCAAACCGTAAGTTTTCATGATGGATCGGTAATGGTTTAGGGAGGGATCAGTGCAGATGCACGTACGGAGTTATTGGTAGTTGAAGGTCCTTTAACGGCGGTGCAATACATTGAAGAGATTTTCCAAGATCATGTTTTACCCTATGTGCAATTCATTGGGGACAAAGAATTTAAGATAATGCAAGATAACGCCCGACCACACACCGCACGATGCCTTAATGATTATCTTTCGGAGGTGAGGATTTTTAAATTGGAGTGACCAGCGCGAAGCCCAGACATGAATCCCATAGAACATGTCTGGGACATGCTTAAATGTCGCACCCAATCCAATCTCAACCCTGCAGAGAATTTCAGTACACTGAAAACCTCTCTGGTGGCCGCCTGGGAAGAAATACCCCAAAGGAATATCAAAAACATCACCCACACCTTGCCTGATTGTATGCAGGCGGTTATCAGGGTCAGAGCTGGAAAAAACCGCATACTCATGTTAGTTACTGTTAGCTTTAATTTGTTAAATTCATTAATAAACATTTGTTAAATTTAGTGCTTAATGTCTTTTTTTGTTATTTAATAAAAAAAATTGTAAGTTACCACATTTGTTGTTTATTCATCATCATCATTACAGCCCTTCACAAGTCCACTGCTGAACATAGGCCTCCCCCAAGGAATGCCACAAAGCACGGTCCTGAGCCACCTGCATCCATCGACTTCCTGCACATCTCACCAAGTCGTCGCTCCATCTAGTGGGGGGACGCCCAACACTTCGCCTGCCAGTACGAGGCTGCCACTCGAGAACCTTTTTTCCCCATCGGTTGTCGGTTCTTCGAGCTATATGGCCGGCCCATTGCCACTTCAGCTTACTAATCCGTTGGACTATATAGGTCACTCTGGTTCTACTGCGGATATCCTCATTTCTGAGTTTATCACGCAGAGAAACTCCGAGCATAGCCCTCTCCGGCCTCTCGGCTTCCTTATCCGGCCAGCAGTGAAGGACCACGTCTCAGTTCCGTATGTCATCACTGGCAACACGCACTGGTTGTACAGTCTCGTTTTCATGTTTTGAGGTATACCTGACGAGAAGATGATTAATCATTTGCATTTAAGATTTGAATAAACAATAAAGTTTTTCAAAGACAAAAATAACAGTATCGCGGTTCATTTTGATAATATCACTCATAGTGCGTGTGGGCCACATTCCGTGCCGCTAAGTGTATTAAGGTATGTAGCGTAGCAGACTCATCCGCTGCATCAGCAAGTGAAAGGGAAGAGGAACTGTTGCAAGTACAATAAAAAGATTCATCATCTGACATTAGACAAAATATTTACAATGATAAAATAATAATGATACTTATAATTAAATATATATGTATATATATATACCACAATTATACTCAGATATATATATAACTGAGTATTAATGTGAGTATCAGTATCACATTTTTTTTGGGATAGGGTGACAAACGAGCACACACTCCACCTGATGGTAAGTGGTGCCTGTGGCCCGTAGACATCTACGTTTATCCTCGTATGCGAATCAAAATGCAGATGCGTTGTCACCCGACCGTGAGGACTAAGGTGGAATGCCTCTTTTCCAGTAAAAAGCGTCTCCGGTTCTCTACACTCACCATACGAAACACAGTGCTTCGTCCGTCAGTGAACATCAACGTAAAAAATTAGTAACCAGGAATTGGTCGCCCACATTAGTCACCTCGGAATCTTCGGAATACTTAAAACTGTTTAATGTCGCTGTGTTTCGTATGGTGCATGTGTATAGAATCAAATACCATGAAACGGTAAAGAGGCATTCCGTCTTAGTCGTCAGGAGTGATAGCGTACCTGTATTTTGATTCGTAATGGAGAACAGATGAAAGTGTTTAAAGACCAAATAATTTTCATACCATCAGGTAAGCTGTATTCACACCTTACTTTTATAAATAAAAAAAAACATATAACTGGCCCTTTAAATGTGAGTTGGTCGCTGTCCTTGACAGGGTGACGTGGAGTTAAAGGTAAAAGAGGAGTGCTATGACAATGCGCCCCTCGCTGTATCTTACATCATTTTTAGGATTCCGTACCCACAAGGTAACCAACGGGTATCTATTACTAAGCATCTTTTCTTCGTCCGTCCGTCTGTCAGCGGGCTGTATCTCAAGATCTGTAATAGGTAGACAGTTGAAATTTTGGCAGAATGTGTATTTTTGTTGCCGTTATAAAAAAATTAAATAATTTAAATATTAAAAGGGTCTCCCCTACTAGAAACTTGTATTACGATGGTACGGAACCCTTCAAGCGCGAGTCCGATTGGAATTTGGCTCGTTATTAAGTATATCGTGGATGAATGAGATCGTTTAAGTTAATGTTAACATACGGTTAAGATGGGGTTGAAGCAAGTAAAACAACCCTTCCATGCCTTCGAAAGACTGGCATGTATTTAATTGCAAACAATACATAAAATACTTGACGGTTGAATACGTAAAAAATAGTAATACATATATACAATGACTTATTTCTTGTAAACATCCAGTTCCACTGTACCGTCGATAATTAAAATGTTTATGACAAGTTAATTGTTGCTTTAATCGCCTTGACGATACAAACGGACCGAAATGTCAGAGGTCTCTACGAGTTTATTAAAACAATATTACTGGCAGAATTCTATCAAGAGAAGCCATAATTTAAAAGAAGACGAAGTAAAACAATATTTGACTGACACTAACACAATTACAAATAAACGTTTTGGGTTTGGATGTTTGTCAATTTGTTGTTTTCTTAGAGTAATATGGTGAATATAGAGAACCGGAGACCTTTTTTACTGAAAACGAGGCATTCAATCTTAGTCTTCAAAGGTGACAACGCATCCTTATATCATCAGAATATCAGATTTTGACTCTCAATCAAGGAAGGATATAAGAATAGCTGCAGCTATATCATGATTGTAGCACGGATGAGTCGACTCGACCGAGGTATAGAAACTTAATGCTGCTGTATTTCGTATGATGAATGTAGAGAACCGGCAACCCTTTTTACTGGAAACGAGGCATTCCATATTAGTCCTCAGGGATGACAACGCATTTGCATTTTGATTCTTAATTGAGGATAGATGTAAATATCTATAGACCACAGCATCCACCTACCATCAGGAGAATTTTGTGCTCGTTTGTCACGCTTATCCTATAAAAAAACATGTCTTACTTTAAAAAAGGGCAGTAAAAGGACAGAATAGAAGTATTTTTTTTTTAAATTTAAATAACAAACAAACTTACAGCTTGCCTGATGGTAAGTGGCTACTACGGCACAAGTACATCCGCGGTCCTACTTCAAAACAATGAGGATACAGATACGTCACCGCTGAGGACTAATACGGAATGGCTCACAACCTTCATATTAAAGTATAATTATACTACCTGTAAATAACAAGTCTAGATTTAAGACATTATTAATGTTGAATGTCCCTTAAGACGATCTATGTAGTTATTTAAGTTTTAGTCACGTAAGCTTACAATTGTACGTAAGCTTATTAATGCTTTGTTTACCTATAAAGAGTTATTGTATATCTTTATAGTGATTGTCACCTATGTATTTGTAGTAGTTATTGCCAAATAAAGATCTATTGTATATCTTTATAGTGTTTGTCAAATACATAATTAATGTTTGTATGCCTATGTAAAGTGTTGTGTGTTTTATAATGTTTGTTAAATACTTACAAGTAGTTGTTTATAAAGATTTGCTGTTTGTCTTATATTGTCAAGAACAAGTCTACTCTTAAACGATACGGAGCCCTGCAGTAAGCTCCCACTTCGTTTAATGGTCGAACGAGTTGCGGATCCCATTCCGTTTACTACCTCTCTCTATAGGTTTAAATATATTTATTACTCATTAAGACAAATGCATGCCACTTACATGAGTACATAGCTGTAAGTAAATTTCACAGTCGTTCACCAAATTAAATTCGCCAAAAATACACACACTTCACCCGCGCAACGCATTCACGATTATTTAAGTCAGTCATTTGCAACAAGATATTCATAGAATTGTTTCTTGAATGTGTTGAACGAGCTAACATTTTTTATGTGTGCGGGTAATTTGTTATAAAGTTGCGCTCCTTCAAATGTTAACATACACAATGTTACTGTAATTTGTTCGAGTCTTGGGTAGGACGAGAAAACTCGAGAGCAGCAGTGGTTGTAAACCTTTTTACGTTTTACGAATTGTAAGCTAGTATGAGTAGTACTCTATCTTTCAGACTGAAAGACAGGAGTGCACAGGCAGTTATTTTTCACTAGAAACAGTTAAGAGAGTACTCAGACGAATTGCTAGAAAGATAATTTAAAATTAAACATTTTGTACAACCGACTTAAATATAAATTATTAAAAATAACTCAAAAACTATTGGTCACACCTTGATCAAATTTATATAGGACTACATTGCAAGCACCAGCTTTCAAATAAAAAAAGAATCATCGCAATCAGTTGACGCAAAAATGAGATAATAAACTAATAAACATATAAAAAAGAACATGCAGTCAAATTAAGTACCTTCTCCATTTTGAATTCGGTAGAGAAACAGTCTCACCATCTAGTTAAAAGTGCGGAAGTTGTCGGACGCACCAGAGAGTAAGCAGTGACTATATAGCCTAATGCTAGTTCAGCGTAAGATCTGTAAGCTGAAGTGGCAATGGGCCGGCCATATAGCTAGAAGAACTGACGACCGTTGGAAGAAAAAGGTTCTCGAATTGTTGCCTCGTATCTAGCGCAAGTTTAATCGCCTATCTTCAGCAGTGGACTTTTGTAGGGCTGTTATGATGATGATGATGAAAGACGCTAGCAAACCATGTACAAGAGGAACCGACAAGAATCGGCCGTATTGGATAAATGTTTACATCTCCATACAAATTGAATAAAACTACTTTTACGGATTTTATCTCATTTAATTATTCTTATTTTTAAATTACCGACGTTTCTGGCGCTTTCCAGCAACCATGGTCACAGGGAATCTAAATATAAGTATAATTAAATGCGATAAAATCCGTAAAAGGAGTTTTATTCAATGTGTAGTGTTCACGTTAATATAAGAAATCATTATGTAAACTCCATACAAAATTTTCTCTCACTAGAATATAAGTGACATTTTTAGGTATACCATTCAGTAAATGGAAACAATATTCAGATAGCGTGGGCTGATGCTTCCGTAATGCCACTAAAAACAGGGTGGACTTCTAATACGTGGGTCGTTATAAAGGTACACAAGAAGCTCAAATGTTTAAATAGTATTTAAAAAACCCGACTGCGTAAAAAAGTTTAGTGAATCTTTGAACGCACTTTTCTTCATTTTGTAACTAAATGGTAGTATAAAAATTATAAAGTAAACGTATATTTGGAATTGACTCATTACTAGTTTTTTTGATACCAACATTCTATTATCTACGAGATTCTATTACAGCTTGTAAAAGTCCACTGCTAAACTTCTCCTCATAGGAGGGATTTTGTCATAGTTGGCACGCTCGGCAGGCGGGTTGGTAAAGAATATAGTTGTAATGTATAGAAAGATATTCCCGTCCCTTTTTTTTGTTTTTGGATATGCAATTGATAAATATGACATGCCATCAAAAACAAACCTTGTAAAAAAACCAAGTCTCGCAACTTAGTTCTTCTACCGTAAAAAGTTGTGAGATCCATGTAATACTAAGTCGGTTAATTTATTCAGTCCCTACTTAAGGTCTGTCTCAAGTTATTACGTAATTAGCTAACCTAATAACATTTTTACGTCGTAAAGCCATGCTGCAGCTCTTTGATTATATACATGTCTAGATAGAGCGTTGCGCTGCAATCGCAACAAAAACGACCGGCCCGTTTTGAAGCGCTTGTGTGCATATTACGCACACAAGTATACGTTACTACTATTGTTTAACAAGCGCGCTGCGTCACTCGGGGGCGAGCCGAGTGATACCAGCTCTTGAATATTTCCCATTAGATTAAGTACATACTCATTTGACTTTAATTTTTTTTTCTATATATACTTATTTGAGTTGCCTAGTTATAAAATAAAATGATGAATTGTAATTTTAATTTCATTTCATTTTAATTATCACTATTAGTCAATATATGTACATTTTAACTTGCTCACTTATAAAAATAGTGATTTAATATATTATGTTAAATCGTTTTCGTATGTGTAATATTTACAACTATTTGTCATCTTTGTGTAGGTACCATGTTTAGCGAATAAATAACTAATCATTTTTTGGTATTTATATTACTTTTGGTATTTATGTATTTTAGTTATAGTTTTGTAAACATATAAATGAAAATTTTATATACATAAATATCAATAAAATAAAATACAAAAATTAATAAATAAAACCCAACCAGATGGGAAACGGCTGAGACTTTGATTATATACTTTGCTTAATAAGGAAATCTGAAACCCAAAATATTAGAAAGAACTAACAAAAATACTACTTAGTGCATAACGTCACGGGTTTCCTTTATTTTTTGTAGGTAAATTATCATGTACTGATCAAATAAATAATGAAATTTTTAAAATAATAATGTTCTCTTGATTGAAAGATGATGTAATGATATTTGTATTTTGTCTCCTATAGTTTCGCCAAATCTCCCTAGTAATAAGCTGACAACACCGGCTAATGAAACAAACCTACAAAATAACGAATTAAAATATCGTGTTTTCTTAATATAATAGCGGTTAAATAACAAAACTTGCTGATGAAAAGTGATCATGGTGTTATTATACGGTTTTCCCACATAATTACGATATAAGTTGACAGCACAAACCGGCGTAATTAATTATTTTTCGTGAGCACGTTATCCTTAAGTGATTCAAATGACACTGACGTAAGGGAGAAGCGAGTCTACCAATTTTAGTAGACTTTATTTGCGCCGTTTGGTACGGTCAATGTGGCATCTAGACATGTATATAATCAAAGCTGCAGCTATATTAGTAGTATAGTTGTAGCACGAATGGGTCGGCTCGACCTGGGAAGGACCACACTCTCACAGAATAGCAGCGTCAAATAGCAGCTTCATGCTGCTGTGTTTCGTATGGTGAGTGTAGAAAACCGGAGACCCTTTTTACTGGAAAAGAGGCATTCTATCTTAGTCCTCACGGGTGACAACGCATCTAGTAGATGTCTATGGGCCACAGCAACCACTTACCATCAGGTGGACTGTGTGCTGGTTTGTTACCCTATCCTATAAAAAATCTTATAGTGACCACATCAATAATAAAAACTTTTATGTTTTAAGTACATAGATTGACATAACGTAATCATATCTTGGTACATATCTAAATCTATAATTCCATTATATTATATATATACAGGTACACTGATTCATTCGTGCAAATTTAACTTTGTAATCCAATATGTTTTGGGATTACAAAGTTATTTATGCAGTTGGTGTATCTAGAAAACTGGACCGAAATTACAAAATATTTTAGTTTTTCCCTGATATACATACTAAACACTAATTCTATTCTAAATTTGAAGCTTCTACGTCTGCTAGAAGTGCCTAAGAGTTTTAATGATCGGTCAGTCAGTGAGTGACAAAATTAAGAAACTTTGACTAGTTATAATCCTTAAACTTCTGGTTCAAATTGAATGAAATTTGAAATATATCGTGTTTATAAAATGCATGCTTGGTTACTGAAAATTTGTTTCTAGTTTTATCCACAACGAAGTTATAGTGGGTCGAAAGTGGCCTGAACTACTTCGAGAAAAGGATGTACGGCCGTGCCGCTGTTTTGCTCGACTTGGCGGGGGCACTGCCGTGCCCCCAGATATAGCTTATGCTACTCTCACTATTAAAGCAAATCTAACGATACGTCGTAAATGTTAAAATCTATCAAGACGTTTAGGCTACAGAGCGTATATATTTATTTATTTAAACTTTTATGCACAAAAGAAAAATCATACATAATATGGCGGACTTAATGCCTTAAGGCATTCTCTCCCAGTCAACCAGTGGGCTAATCAGAGATAAACATATAGGAGGTAGTGCAGCAAAAGTAAACTAATAATAAGAAAAAAAGGTAACGAAGTTCGAATAAACTAGAATATATATATATATGAGATATTCTATATATATATCATATACATATCATATCATACATATACCCTGTTTCTGGTCCAGTCGTGTAAAAGGCACTTTAACAGTTCATTACCCAAATGCTGAGCTCAAACGAAAAAAAGGAGTAGTTATTAACTAATTAATGTCAATACCATTTCATGTTCACTATTAATAATTAACCTTCGCTAAATGTGTTCGCTTTTAAATTAATTGTTATATTAATTCCTTGTTCGTTGATGCCCTTTTCAATTTTCTTTTTTACCGCTAATTATATAGGCACAAACTGACGCGCCTAGTTAATTTTTATGAGTGTCCTTATAAAGATACATTAACAATTGAGAAGTATTAATTATACTTTACAAGAGCGTGAACCGTGAATTTTTCTGTCTATTTATTGTATCGTTATGTTTTTTTTATTGCGTTATATTTTATTGTTAATTAAGCTCACTACCGCGTTACATGCGTGAGAGGCTTAATTTTTTTTCGTAACGCCATCTTGAAGGTAGTAAAACATGATTTATTTTATAGCATACAATGCGGCGAGTTTAATTTTTATTACTTTAATTGTTTGTATTTATGGCCTCCTGGTATTTTGGTTGGGTTGCTTTTGGAAGACAATTTTAATTGTTGAATGAGAATGGTTGCTTCCTCGGTAATAAACCTCTGATAACTTTGAAATATTCCGTCAATGTTTTATGCACTCTTTATGCCGCGGCTTAATTATCGAGGTTTATGAAAGATTGCGGAGTCGCCAACTTGTGTGGCCTAGCAGTTCGTGACAGTGTGTACGAATGCTTGTCGCGGCCTTATTGGTTATTAAAAAGTTACGAAATCGCAACCTATAGACCATAGACTTAGTAGTCAGTCGGACGTTATTGTTAAACGTAAAATTTCAGCCTCTATACGTCCAACAATTCTAAGTAAATTAAGCAGTTAGTCAGCAGCGCTTGGAGAACCAAAGCGTGTGGGCAGTGTTAAAAGGTCTACGAAATATTTTTATTTATCAGTACATGCAGTTTTTCTCATGATGTTTTCACACAACCGAACATGTGTTAGTATCATCATGATCATCATTACATCCCTTAACAAGTCTACTACAGAACATAGGCCTTCCCTAAGGAATGCCACAAAGCACGGTCTTGAGCGACTTACATTCATCGACTTCCTCTATGTCTTACCACGTATCATTCCATCTAGTGGGAGGACGCCCTACACTTCGTTTACCGGTACGAGGCTGCCACTCGAAAACTTTGCTTCCCTATCAGTTGTCAGTTTTCGAGCTATATGGCCGGCCCATTGTCACTTCAGCTTACTAATCCGTTTGACTATGTCGGTTATTCCGGTTCTGCTTCAGATATCCTAATTTTTTAGTCTATCACGCAGACGAATAGCTCGCTGAGCGACCTTGAGCTTCCTCATACGGCCAGCAGTGAAGAAACACGTCTCAGATCCGTAAGTCATAGCTGGCAACACGCACTGGTTGTACAGTTTTCTTTGAACACGTGGTAAGTCAGTACTTAAAATTGCAATTAGTGTCTGAACTGTTTGTCACTTACAGTTCAACTTGATGGATGTGGCCACTGCAACCCACGGACACCTGCGACATACTTCTAACGAAAAGGCTACAGATGCCTTGTTACCTCTAAGGACAAAATGGAATACCTCTCATCCTGTATTTATTAAATAAAATAAAGAAGATAATTCAATATTAATCACAAGTAACGTACATGCGTGTAAACTATATTGAATTGAAAGTAATTTTTTACTTCACCACTGGTACGGAAAAAAACCTCTGTCCTGATAAGAACCAGCAAGATACCCAGAAAGATCTTTTTTAAATTGTACTGGATTTCTATATCATTCAGACCGTAACAGAGCAACTCGACTCGACTTAAGGGGGTTGTAGAAACCCAGACGGACATAGTATAATATTGATAAAGTACCATTGCCCCTGTGCATTTCTCTGTGTCTGATAACTCATCTTTGACGGGGCGGCTGCCAGAAACAACGAGATATTATCTATATATATACATACAAATAAATAAAATTGAAGTATCTGTTTGTAATGTCGAAATAACAGCTTTTTACAATATGCATGTGGAAGTATATAATACTTATAACAAAAACAAAATTTTTAAAATTTTTGTCTGTCTGTTTGTTCCGGCTAATCTCCGAAACGGCTGGACCGATTTTGACCGGCCTTTCACTGACAGATACCTGATGTTATAAGAAGTAACTTAGGCTACTTTTATTTTAGAAAATGAATTAGGGTCCCGCGCAAAAAATTAAAACCATGAAATCCACTCGTAATAAATTACGCGCGGACGAAGTCGCGGGGAACAGCTAATCATAAATAATAATAAAATTGTCCTCCAGACCGAATTTCACCGCTGCCAGTCTCTAGCCCCAACGGATACTATTTGCGCAGGACAGCACTAAAGCGTACGAGATTATGCGCAAGCACAATTGCACTATCTATTCCCTCTCTCGTATTTCTATCATAGTCCGATGGTACCGCAATTCGACACAACCCGAGGGAGATCAGGCGTAAGACCAACGGCTTTAGTGTTGCACAACGCACGGAGGTGAAACACCATTTCTGACTCCGGATTGCTATTGAAAATTTCTGGACAGGAAGACCCAATAACCGACTTTGTCTGATTCTGGGTCGGGCCTGATCTGAATCCGGGACCTCATAATCGGCAATCACGCTTACGACTACTAGACCAATGAGGCTGACTAATAAATGGTCGTTCGGTATCGGTTGTCCGGCGGTATCGGTCACAGAGTACATTATATATAGGGAATAGAGTCATCACTTAGAATCGTAGCATTAGCGCCACCTATCGATATACGACGTCCCTACAGCCCAGCGACGACGTAGGATGCTCTATATTACAGTATTTATTATTTATTTTCAAAGTAATTTCCAAAAGTCAAACCATTTTAGTATTGATTTGGCTTTTGGAAATTACTTTGTATACAATATAATTTAGGCAAATAAAACAACTGTTTAGCGGTTGGATGTTTTTTTACAATGCTTCCTTTTATTATAAAAGTACACAACAACTTCTCTCAAAAGAAGCCACAATCCAGGTCAACAGAGCACAAATAGTTAAGCAAATCAGGGTCCAGAGTTTCATGCGTAAGTCCAACGAAAAAGGCGAAGTCTTCGGAGTCCGGGGATCAAGCAAAGTTGTTAAAGTCTTATAAACACAAACAGAGGACATTCACAAATCACGAAAGGAAATGTAATGACACACAGCCAAATTAAATTACGTTAAATTAAGTTACTAGTTTTACACTCACACAAACTACTAGTTTTAGTTTCTTTTGTTTATAATATTGTATGTATATAATAAAATTAAATATAAATGACATTTGTAACATTGACAGACTGAAATGACCATAGATCTCTCCCTCTGGCTCTTGCCATAGATAAACGGAGAAAATAATTTGCAACGGCGAAATCTTAATAATTTACTTGAATAAATGTAAAATAAATAAATTATACTAAAAATTTAATTACAAATTTGTTTTGTAACAAAATAGTAAGTAACCAAGGTTCGATTGTATTTTAAACTATTCATTAATTTGATTGATTCTTAATTGGCCTAGCATGGCTAAATTTAAAAAAGTGACATCTACTGCAACATGGACAAATTGTCATGACATAATAATACCTCTAAGAAAAATTATAGTATGGACTGTTATGCCACTGGTATCGGTCGTCGATACCGACCACATCGTCCGCCGGTTTCTTTCCCTTTCCCCCCTAACCCTCGGTCGTTTGGTCTCCCCTGCCGAGGGCTTCCATCTGGCTGGGTTTTTATTTATTTATGTATTTATTTTATTTTATTGATAGTTATGTATATTTATATCTTTCGTTTACAATTATATATTTAAACAGCCCAATCAGATGAGAAAACTTTATAGGTAACCCATAATAGTATTATGTACATTTTATTCGTATGTTATAAAATCGTAACTATATATTACATTTGTAGCACAAAGTTTACATACAATAAGTTTATGTAATACTAGCTGGCCCGGCAGACGTTGAACTGCCCTTTTTGGCTGGTGGCGCGATTGCTTTCATTTTCACACACACATTTCTATAGATTTATTATACGTATAGCTAAATCCTCATTAGGACTACAAGAATCATTAGCAGCCATAATGACAATAAACTTAAAAAAAAGGAAAAACATAAGCCTTTTTTACTCTTCCGTAAGCAGATATAAAGATGCCCATATGTTACACACGGTCATTTACTGCCTATATACAAAATTCCATGGAAATTTGTTCGGTAGTTTTTGCGTGACTCGTGAATACTTTTCTACACATTTATTATATGTAAATAAGATAGATTAATTGGAACATCAATAATTTTAATTCTTTCATTATTTATTACAATCTATCAGAAGTCTACTTCAGATGGACTCCACCATAGAATGTTATAAGGGATATCTTTGCTAAAAATGCCAAGCTTGGCAGATAGATTGGCAACCACAGTTTTTTATTATTTTAGTTCTAATCAGGAAGATGCTGCAGCGCCCATCTTTAAATAGGTTCGATAACTTGTTGCCATATTGCAGGTAGTGACATTATCCCATGAGTGGAGAAATCTTGGGATTTTTGAAGAATTTGAGAAATTTTATACGTGGCAGAGCCATGCTGCAGCTATATTAATAGTATAGTTGTAGCACGAATGGGTCGGCTCGACCGGGGAAGGACCACGCTCTCACAGAATACCAGCGTGAAATAGCAGCTTAATGCTGCTGTGTTTCGTATGGTGAGTGTAGAGAACCGGAGACCCTTTTTACTGGAAAAGGGGCATTCTATCATAGTCCTCACGGGTGACAACACATCTGCGTTTTAATTCTCAAAAGAAGATAAATGTAGATGTCTGTGGGCCACTGCAACTACTTACCATCAGGTGGACTGTGTGCTCGTTTGTCACCCTTATTCTATAAAAAAAATGCGTCAAGTAATTTCGACAATCCTCTCTTAATGTTCACCTAACATTACCCAAAGAATTCTGAAGAGATCGAAACAGATGAAAATCTGAGGGTGCAAAGGCAGGATTATATGGTGGATGCATTAAAACTTCCCAATCAAGCCCTCTCAATTTTTGCCGAGTGGCCAAAGATGTGTGTGGTCTGGCGTTATCATGATGAAAAACCACTCTTTTTCTGTTGATCAATTCTGGCCGTTTCTTCTCAATTTCTTGTTTGAGTCTCATTATTTTTTGGCAGTAGAGATCCGTATTGATTGTTTCGCCTGGCTGTAAAAGCTCATAATAAGCCATGTCCTTCCAATCCTACCATACACACAGCCTCACCTTATTCTGTGTTGACCCGGGTTTCGCTACAGTCTGGGGAGCTTGACTACCCTTTGACCATTATCTTTTTCACGCGTTCTTGTTGTAGGTGATCCACTTTTTATCACCAGTCATCAATCTTTTCAAAAACTGTTCAGTTTCATTACGTTTCAATAGAGAATCGCATATGAGTACACGATTCATTAGGTTTTCTGCAGTAAGCTAGTGTGGTACCAAATATCGAGCTTTTTTGTATAGCTAGACTTTTTCAAATGAGTCAAAACTGTTTTGTGATCAATCCTTAATTCCTTGGCTATGTCCTAACTACTAATATGCCGATCTTGCTCCACTTTTTTAAAAATGGTATCGACTTACTTACGACCAGAACGAGCTGCATCTTTGACATCAAAATTCTCCAACTGAAAACGCTTGAACACACTTTGTGCTACTCTTACTGACACTGCATTAGGTCCATAAAAGTTCTTTTCGCGGCCTGAGTCACATTTTTCAATTTTTTGTAATAAAACTTCAGAATGTATCGAACGGGTTCGTTAGATTCACTATTTCTGGCGGACATTAAAACAATAAAAAATGTCGGGAAGGTGTTTTTACTTTTTTTTTCTTGTTTTTTTTTAATGTCCTATTTGTATTGATATCAAAAGCAGCCAGATACAAGCAGTACTACAAAAGAGATTTTTTTTTCAATTTTAAACAAACAAATTACGAAGAAAATTTCCCCGACCTATTATTTCAATTTACCCCTTTAGCATTTTTCAATCCCCATGGGATGATATGGGTCAGTACATAGATTCTCATACAACACCATTACATGGCAAATCAATTATACTTCCCAATATGATAACAAAAAAGTAAAAAAATATAAAAAAATGTTTTTAAAGCCATCAAACTAACCGGAACAAAGAAATTACATCGAAAACAACTTCCAACATTTACGTTTCCTTTAATTACGTCAACAAGTGACAGTAAACATAAATTTAATTGTTTTCAATCGACTTTTAACAAACTTGTTCACCTTTATTCACATCGTCAATGAGACCTTTCACAGTTGTGTAAAGTACGCAATTAATCAATTGACTTAATTTGTTCAGTTCGTAATTATCGTTAAAAGAATGAACAATTACTTTCCTGTGAATGTGACAGACAATTTATTTTGATTTCCATAAGGGTATTACTGTAAACTTAATTGTGACGGAAATGACATAAGTTATTTAAATTGGCGGTTTTTTTTAACAAATTCCTTTAGTTATTTTACTTTACTCGGAATCTGACAAGTGCTGACTCTATTAATTTTAGTTTAAATATAATCGGAATGATAGTAAAAATAGCTTCTCCTTTTTCTACAGGATACATAATACATTTAAACGTGGTAGAGCCACGCTGCAGCTATATTAATTGTATAGATCGACCGGGGAAGGACCATGCCCTCACAGGATACCAGCCTAAAATATCAGCTTAATGCTGCTGTGTTTCGTATGGTGAGTGTAGAGAACCGGAGACCCTTTTTACTGGATAAGAGACATGTCATCTTAGTCCTCACGGCTGACAACGCATCTGAATTTTGATTCACAAACGAGGATAGATGTATATGTTTATGGGCCACAGTAACCACTTACCGACAGGTGGACTGTGTGCTCGCATGTCACCCTTATCCTATTAAAACACAATTAACATGATAGATCCACGACACTAAATAACTTCAAATAAATCATTGTTGTAGCACGAAAGTGTCGGCTTGATTGGGTAAGAGCCGCGCTCTCACAGAATACCAGCGTAAAATAGCAGCTTAATGCTGTTGTGTTTTACATCACCATATCACCAGTATAGAGAACCGGAGACCCTTTTTACTGGAAACGAGGCATTCCATATAAGTTCTTAAGGGTGACAACACATCTGCATTTTAATTCTTGATCGAGGATTGACGTAGATTTCTATAGGCCTCAGAATACATTCACCGTCAGGTGGACTGTGTGCTCGTTTGTCACACATATTCTATAAAAGAATACATTTCGCAGGGTGTGCGCAGCAATTGCATTATTTAATGCTCCCTTTCCCTTCCCCCATCTGACAACCAGACGCTCAAGTATTCCAGCCATTAGTGGAGTGGTATACAAGGTATGGATGCTAGAATATGTCCACCGATGGCACCGATGTAATTGTTTATTGTATAAAGTGCTGATTTACAACGTGCTCGGCGGTGAAGAAAAACGTCGCGGGAAAACCTGCATTTCTGAGAAAGAAACAAATTCGAAGACGTGAGGTCCACCAAAAATGTCATATTGCTCCATTTTCCCCTCATACATATAGAGGGGCTAATGCCTAACCCCTTTTTTTCCTTTTTACTTTATCACGGCTCAAGTTGTGAATCTAATACATAAAAAATAATTTTTGTTCGTTCGTATTTAATGCGCAGCTATACCGTTGAGATTCCGTTCAGATCAGATTGCGCTATCACTTGCAGTCGCGCGAAGGTTTATTACAATTAACTTACAGTAGGTGGCGCGTGTATCGTACAGACAAATTTATTTAAAAGTTATAATATATAATTAAATTTCAATGAACGTATTAATAATAATTAAACAATATTACTCTTCCAAATTTAAAATGATATTTCCATTTTTTTTCTTTCTGTGGCAGCAACGCTCCGGGTACCAGCTAGTGTCTTATAAAATGTATTTATTACATTTATATATTTGTAAACTGACTCCGATCTAATCAGTATAAAGTAGGTAAATGTACTACATGCATTACATGTAAAGGTTCTTACGATATTTTCTTAATTGATGTCTGTGTGTCATTTAATTACACTTTATATAGCAAAATATAAAAACTTAACTACGCGCCTTTGATACAATGTAACCAACATAAACCTGTAATTAGCTCGATCGTTTTTTAATGAACTTGATTTAAATACTTTGCATTCTCTAAGTAAATAAGAAGCGTTATTATTCCCTGACATTTACAAGAACTATGTCCACGTCGTGACAGTATCTTACATTGTCCGTGTTCCGTCACTCATAAATCTATGACTCGGTGCCATAAATCTCTTTGGAATTGTGCAAAAACTTAAGCATTCTGATAAGCGCGAATTGTGACACACTGTCATAAAACTTGGCAAATATTTGTCAAACGAGAAAAGTTGTTATTGAAGTTTAGTAATGATATCTATACGTGGTAGAGCAATGCTGCGGCTATATTAGTAATATAGTTGTAGCACTAATGGGTCGGCTCGACCAGGGAAGGACCACGCTCTCACATAATACCAGCGTAAAATATCAGCTTAACGCTGCTGTGTTTCGTATGATGAGTGCATAGACCCGGAGATCCTTTTTACTGGAAACGAGGCATTCCATCTTAGTCCTCACGGGTGACAACGCATCTGCATTTTGATTCGTAATCGAAGATAGATGTTGTAGTGTTATGCTACTTACATATCATTTTACATCTATTTTTCCATTCTGGTTTTGATTTTCTGCATTCATATTTTGCATCACCTTTATTTCCATAGGATCCTGTAACGTTTTTAGACCATAAGAACACAATAACAAATTATTTTCACTTCGTATTTTCACGCTACCAGCACTTTTTAAATCGGTGTCAATGGAGTCTACCTTTGTCGATCTTTTATTTAGTTCTCCGTAACTCTGCAATTTCGGGTTTCGTGCGCGCTGTTGCGCTACCTTTTTTCCTATATCAATAATATCTAATTTCTTACTTAAATCTTGCCGTTTTTCAATTATGAGCCTGAAACCAAAAACTGAAATGTTTTGACATCGTTATTTATTTGGTTGTCATGGCAATTTTTATTCAAATTCGTTACCGGTCTGATGTTTTTATTTCAATATTTCCACATAAATACTCTTTTGCCGTAATTTTCCGTTCTCTCTAAAAAGGTATAAAAGCCGAATCATCGGTCAATACAGACAGTCTCGCTTCAGCTTCCAAACTTGAAGCATCTCCTAAAGGCCTTATCCCGGGGCCACACTGCTCCAGGATCCTGCAAGCCTCGGTCTTTACCTGAAGTCGTCGCCTAGTCTACTCCAAGCGCGGGGCCACACTGCTCCGGGATCCTGCAAGCCTCGTGTCTTCACCTGAAGTCGTCGGTGTAACCTACTCCAAGCACGGGGCTGCACTGCTCCGGGATCCTGCAAGCCTCTGTCTTCACCTGAAGTCGTCGGCGTAGCCTACTCCAAGCACGGGGCCGCACTGCTCCGGGATCCTGCAAGCCTCTGTCTTCACCCGAAGTCGTCGCCTAGCCTACTCCAAGTGCGGGACCGCACTACTCCGGGATCCTGCAAGCCTTTGCCTTCATCTGGAGTCGTCGCCTGCGCCTCCACCTACTAGTGCCCGTGCTATCTTTAGCCAATGTGCGTGCTTGCTCCAGGCGCTGCGAGACTCCAAGCTCAGCGTGTGCCTACTCCTACTCCAAGCGCAGCGTGTGCCACTTTGACCTTCAGGCTCCGCTTCAATATTCATCTCTTTATTTTCTATTTAATTGTAATTCACGTCACCCATCACCATCATCATACTTCATTTTTTTATATAAAATTGTAAATATCTTTTTTAAATTTTAAATATATTATTTTCTTGTTTTTGTTGTTTCATTGTTGTTAGGTTAGGTTCTTTTTTTTAATTGTCGCTTCACGACAATGTAGATGTCTATGGGCCACAGCAACCACTTACCATCAGGTGGACTGTGTTCTCGTTTGTCACCCTTATCCTATAAAAAAAACATTGACCGTATAATGTTGGTGTAATAATATCCATTACTCTACATCGTCATGTGAGTTTCATAAGAGGTGATAGAGGACACAAATAGGGAATTATTCCTATTATTATAATATTCCTCCTATTATTCCTAATCCTAATATTCCTAATTATTTTATTCCTAATAACAACTAAAAATTTAAAACTACGGTTGCCAGCTCGCCTGCTAAGCATGGCAACTGGAAATTTTTTCCCATTTTAGGCAATCTATAGGAAGGAGAGTAACGATAACGGTAATGACATAAGCAGTGTAGCGGCAGTGGATATAAAAACTGGCTACGGGGAAAAGCGTCTACGCTAACTGCGGTAATTATTTTAAAGCACACAATTACATACAATGGTAAGTGAATACTGTGGTTCATAGATATACACAATGATACTTTGTTATGCCTTCGAAATAAGATGGCATGCCTAATTACCAGTAAATGGGTCTCCGCTTTAAGTCACTTGCTATATCAATCGCACCATCATTTGGGTGCTATTTTACATTGGAATTCTGTAATTCTGCAACAGCAATACAATTCCAGTGTAGTTTTGCCATGTAATGACTGCGATAGTACAACGATTACCCATCCACCTGACAAATATTGTGATTGTTGAAAATTATTCATAACCTATCAACCCTAAAACGATAGAGGCATATGTCAAGCACTTCTAGATTAGTCTTTATTTATTTAAGGATTTTTGTTTGAAGACATATAATGGTTCAATTGCTCATAGTTCAAAAGAGTCTTGTGATCTATTTAGCAAGTTTTTTCAATCTGTGTTTCAACAATCATCTGTATAAGATGATTTTGATATTGATTATATTTGCATACCACTTGAAAATACGAGTACATCTGACTTTACTATTCATAACATCAAAGTGACTAGATTTCAGGTACGTAAAGCCCTGCAAATGTTAGATATATCGAAGGGCGCTGGGATAGATAACATACCAGGTGTTTTATTCAAGGAAACTGCAACTGTAATTGATCTTCCTTTATCCTACCTTTACAATAAATGCTTATCCGATGGAATATTTCCTGACATTTGGAAAAGTGCAAGAATAGTCCCAGTTTTCAAGGATGGATCAAAAAGTGACGTTATGAATTATCGACCAATATCAATACTGCCCATTCTTTCTAAAGTCTTTGAGCGTTTGTTGCATGATGCTATTTACCCCCTCTTGCATAATGTTATCTTAGATGAACAACACGGTTTTGTCAAACGGCGATCTACAATAACTAATCTTTTCACTTACACATCAGATTTATTTAACGCGCTTGTCACCAATACACAAACTGACTGTATTTATACTGATTTCCGGAAAGCATTTGACACTGTTGATCATAAAATACTATTGGAGAAGATAGCTTTCAATTGTATACGCGGTAATCTCTGGCGGTGGTTTAAGTCGTATGTCTCTAATAGAACGCAAAAGGTTGTTATTAAAGGTTCAGAGTCCGATGTTGCTAATGTCACTTCTGCGTCCCACAGGGCTCCATTTTAGGTCCTCTCTTGTTTGTGATCTTCATAAATGATGTTAAAAATTGTTTAAAAAATAGTCGTTTCCTTTTATATGCTGATGATTTCAAAATATATCAATGCATTGATAGGATAGAGGATCACTATTTGCTTCAAGAAGACCTTGACAGATTTAACAATTACTGTGCTCTTAATAATTTACGACTCAACTTAAATAAATGTAAATTAATCACTTTCACAAAAAAAAAAAACGGAATATAAGCTACTTTAACTATTCTCTTAAAGGTACAGATATTGTAAGGGTGAATAATATAAGGGATTTGGGTGTGACTTTTGATAGCAAATTACATTTTGATATTCATATACAAAACATAACTAGTAAAGCTTTTAAAATGTACGGATTTGTTATGCGTTCTTCTACTAAATTTAGAAACCCCACCACTTTAATCTATTTTTTAAATCTTTGGTCAGGCCTCAATTGGAGTACGGAGTACCTGTATGGAACCCACTTTATTAAAAATATAATCATAGCATTGAAATGATACAAAAAAAGTTCTTGCGTCGCGTTAACTACAAATATCACCGTAAGCGTTTATCGTATGTGCTCCTTTTAACAAAATATAAACTATTAGACTTAAGGTCTAGGCGCACTCAACTTGAGGCAAGATTACTTTATGATCTGTGCAATAACAAGTATGATTGCACAGATATAATTAATAGTTACTCCGTACCACCTCTCGCACGTATGCGTTCTTTGCGTCCTCACTCACTCTTTGCTGTGTCAAGATCTCGGACAAATTCTGGTATCCGATCTCCCCTTCATCGTATGGTTGACACATACAATAAAAAATTTAATTCGGTAGATTTATTTTCTTGCAGTACCAGATCATACAATAGACAAATAGTTAACTTGCTATTAAACACTTAATGTCTCTTTTAAAGTCTTGAACACATTAACTACTAACACTAACTATAAAATTATCTAACCAATGACTATATATGTACATGCACAGACACAAATACGCGCGCGCACGCGCATGCGCGCACTCACATCCTAACTCACAAACACACAAAACTTTAACCTCTAATACATGTTCAACAATATTTTAGAAATTAAGGTACTTTATTTTTATAAAAATTAGGTCCCTCACATAATTATTATATGTTTTATACTCTATATGTGACCATCGTCGTTGAGTTTATGATAAGTAATAAATTGTAATAGAACATAAGCTTTAGCATAAGATATATTGTAAACTTGTTTGTGGTTCTCTAAATAAATTAAAAAAAATATCAATCAAGTTATAAGAATCTTAAAATCTATAAATCAAGCATTAATCTGCACATATTTATAAGTATATGCAATATCCGATGTACGGGTATGTAGAATGCCTTTTGCATTATCCATATAATACGCCTTTATCTTGCATGTCGTCATGAATAATTTCCTTGCTCTTCGGTTCCGCTTTGGGATTTTTTATAGAAGAGTGAAGGAGCATGCGGCTCACCTGGTGGTAAGTGTTGTTTTATATAAGTTGCATAAACTTAACGTCCGTGTGTGTTAGTACAACAAAAGGAAAATTACCAACATCTACAACGTATCGACGCTAAGGCCGCGCACACCGCAGCATTCAATAGCGCGATTTATTGCCGATCGCGATAAAATTATAATCGTTATTTATCGCGTAGCTGCGCGTGTAGTTGCATTATTCATTCACCCGCTTGTTGCGACGTCTCGATAATTTACAATGCATTGTCGGCTGTGTTGCGACACTTCGGACGCAGTATTCGCATCGCGTTCGTGATGTAACAAATACGTAGAAGGCCATTTAAGTTTGTACTACGTATGTACATAGTACTAACGGATTAGTAAGCTGAAGTGGCAATGGGCCGGCCATATAGTTCGAAGAAGCGACAAACGATGGGAAAGAAATGTTCTCGAGTGGCAGCTTCGTACCGGAAGACGTAGTGCAGGGCATCCTCCCCACCTTTTAAGACATGAAGGAAGTCGATGGACACAGGAGGCTCAGGACCGTGCTTTGTGTTACTCCTTGGGAGAGGTTTATGTTCGGCAGTGGTCTTGTGAAGACTGTAATGGTGATGATCATGATGTTTTACGTACTAGAACAGATACTGTGAATGAAAACTGTGCGGCAGTGCAGGGCATTTGGTTAAAGACAGAGTACCATTTTATATGACACAAGTTAAGTAACTTTAAGCCGTTGGGATCTAACACGTGTCGCAAACATCTAAGTTTTCACGTCTCTCGTCACGTAGTACATGGCACTTCATTATAGAAGCACAGAATAAATAATGGTACTCCGTAGTAAAAGGCCATCGATATACAAAACTATTAGTTCTATTGGCGCTGTGGTTGAGTTTTCTTTGATACTCGTATGACGTCTGATTTTTTTAACGAACGCATTTGTTAGTTGTTGGAACGAAGTTCCTTATCGGACGGTATAGGTTTGGCGGATAGGAGCTAGGCGACAAAAAGTGTAATATTTTTTCGTCACTCCAACTTGTGTCATAGTGTAGACGGCCTTGGCGGCGAAATAAGGAAGTGAGATGGAATAATATCTATCTCCCTCGCACTTATTACACAAATATTCATCATTACAGCCTTTCATAAGTCGACTGCTGAACATAGGCCTCCCCCATGGAATGCCACAAAGCACGGTCCTGAGCCACCTGCATCCATCGTCTTCCTGCATGTCCTACCAGATCATCACTCCATCTCGTGGGGGGTTGCCCTACGCCGGTACGACGCTGCCACTCAAGAACCTTTCATCCCCATCGGTTGTCGATTGTTCGAGATATATGGCCGGCCCACTGCCACTTCAGCCTACTAATCCGTTGGGCTATGTCGGTTACTCTGGTTCTACTGCGGATATACTCATTTCTAAGTTTATTATGCAGAAAAACTCCGAGCATAGCTCTCTCCGTAGCTCGCTGAGCGACCTTGAGCTTCCTCATACGGCCAGCAGTGAAGGACCACGTCTCGGATCCGTAAGTAATCACTGGCAACACGCACTGGTTGTACAATTTCGTTTTCAGGTTTTGAGGTATGTCTGACGAGAAGATATGTTGTGGATTCCCGAACGTTGCCCAGCCGAGTTGAATCCGTCGATTGACCTCTCGGTCGAAGTTGGACTTACCTAGTCGGACTATTTGTCCCAGGTAAACATACCCGTCAACATCTTCGAGCTTAGTACTCCCAAGAACTACCGGCATAAGTGTGACATAGACGCTAATGTCCATCTTAAGATTTATGCGTTGGGAGACACTATTGAGGTAATTAAGCATAGTGATTAGGTCCTCCAGCGATTCTGCCATAAGAAATATATCGTCGGCAAATCGAAGGTGAGTGATGTACTCGCCATTGATGTTAATTCCGTATCCTTTCCAGTCCAGAAGCTTGAAAACGTCTTCCAATGCAGCGGTGAAGAGTTTCGGGGATATAACATCACCCTGTCTTACACCTCTCTACAATTCGTACTCTGATTCTGTACTCGGATAGCCATCGTAGCCCTACTGTACAAGCACTTCAGCACTTCGAAATACCGACAGTCAACTTGGCACCGCTGAAGGGACTGCAGCACCGCCCAAATTTCGACGGAATCAAAGGCTTTCTCATAGTCCACATACGCCAGACATAGTGGCAAATTGTACTCTTCGGACTTCTGTATAATTTACCGAAGGGCATGTATGTGGTCTATGGTGGTAAAGCCCTTTCGGAAACCTTGTTTGAGAGGCTGGAAGTCGTCAAGTCTGCGCGCGAGACGATTCGTAATGACTCTCGAAAACAGCACGTAGACGCGGCTAGGAAGGGAAATCGGTCTGTAGTTCTTCAAGAGAGCGTTGTCACCTTTCTTGAAGAACAAGACCACCGCACTTCTGCTCCACGCCTCCGGTGTAATGCCACCATGGAGGACGGAATTAAATAGCTTCTGAAGGACTTCAAGTAGCGGTCTTCCACAGGCTTTCAGAAGCTCCTCCGGAATTCCATCCTCGCCTGGGGCCTTGCCGTTTTTAAGGTGCTGCCACATTCTGTCTTCAACTTTGACAGTTGGCTCTTTCTGGCAGACAGATCTCTGGCAAAGGCTTTGGAGCCTTGGTTCCGCTCGATCGCTTCTTCAATACGAGCTGTATTGAAGTTGCGTTAGTCCCGCCGCATGCATTTGGAGATCTGTCTGTTCAGATGCTGTCAAGTCTGTTGAAGAATGTAGCTTCATCTCCCGTCTAACAGCCATGAGATTGAGAGTGTGATCTGAGAGTTTTTGTGTTCTTCTGCGGCGGGTGTTTCAGAACTTAGCTCCGGTCGCATGGACAGTTTCCACGAGCTTGTCATTCATATCTCAGATGAGCTCACATTCATCTGAATTTAAATGAGGAGATGCTTAATAAACTTGAGCGCATTCAGAATCTATGCATACGGTTCATATTTGGACTTCGAAAATATGACCATGTCTCCGAATATCGCGAAAAACTCAAGTGGCTTCCGATCCGTCTTCGCAGAAATACTCACATTCTTTCTCTTTTATACTGTATACTATTCAATCCCACTTCCCCTACTTACTTTAAAGAGCGGTTTGAGTTTCTTGGTGACACTCACTGCCGCTTTCTTCGCTCTGACAAAACCTCCCCTAAAAATTCCATCTCATAACACTTCCTTCTATTCTAAATTATTTTCTGTTGAAGGTGTTAGGCTCTGAAACTCCCTACCCAGTCTATTGTTAAGTTTAAAAAACTTGTCATAGCGCAATTCTTTCCTCCTTAAATAGTCATTCCTCTAAAAAATTACTACCTACTCATTTTTCCTTACTGCTCTCGTATATGTATGTATATATTTTTGTATTTAAAATGTATTTATTTATTATAGTATGTATGTATTTATGGATTATATTATATATGTCGTATGTATTTTCTAACAACCTACGTACACACTTACCCTTTCTCACAGGTCATTTTATCCTCTGCAATGTGGTCTTCTAGGCACTGAAAATGGGTTTTTTAACTCGAGCTGAAAGGTTTCTGGACTTTGGAACTGAGCACGAGGGGGATGGAGCGTTGACTTCATTAGACGAGACCTCTCCAACTTAACGTTTAGGTTCTTTGTGCCTCTGACCGTTCGGTGATCGCTACCAGTTTTCCCCCTCGCGATTACGGAGACATCACTGAACAGGTGTCGTCTGGTCGTCATAATGAAGTCAATCTCATTTTTTGTCGAACCGTCGTGGATCGACCAGGTCTACTTCCCGTGGGGCCGCTTCTGGAAGAAAGACTTCATCATAAAGACTCCCTCATTGTCCATGAAGTCGGCCAGCTGCTGGCCTCTTGGGTTCCGTTGCCCTATTCCAAATTTCCCTAATTTCAGCTCACCGTTCTCTCTTGTGCCTAGTTTTGCATTGAAGTCTCCCATTAACACCGTATATTGGGTTTTGGAGGAATGCATGGCTCTAGAGATATCATCATACATTTCCTCCACCCCCTCATCGGGGTGTGCCGAGGTTGGTGCGTAAACCTGTATGACGTTCAGCGAATACCGTTTGGTGATTCTGAGTATAAAGTACGCAACCCTCGTCGACACACTTTCAATCTTTACAACGTTGTTAACGAGAGACTTGTGGGCGATAAATCCGACACCTCCTTGGGACAGATGGTCGCCCTCCCGGTGATAGAGCAAGTTGCCGGATTCGAGGATTACCGTGTTCTCCCCCTCTCTTTGGACTTCTAATAATCCTATAAAATGCCAGCGTAACTTGTCTACCTCTTCTTCCAGTTCCACGATCTTCTCGTCAGTCCTCAGGGTGCGTGCGTTGTATATTGCTAGTTCGAGTCGTCTTAGGTGGCAACCGAACTTCCTGAGATTCTTAGCACCCCCTGCCGCGCCGTTACCATGGTTGCCGCCGTAGTAAGGAATAGCGGAGCCGCCGGGGACTGGGGGCCGTTTCTTTGTTACTGTCATCATAGGGAGGTATTTGCCATAGTTGCCATGCTTGACGAGCGGGTTGGCAACTGCAGTTTTTTATTGTAAGTTTCTTGTTATCAGGAAGATGCTGCTGCTCATTTCCTGCCTGTTTCCCTTTGTCACCTTTTACGACACCCACGGAAATATATGAGGTAGTGGATATTTTTAACCGCCACTACACGGCAAAATTATTTTATTTCACAAATATTGTTTTATTTCAAATGACGCTTCATTTTAATAGATGCTAGTAATTCATTTATTTGTAGTTGGTAATCAATAATATAATACCATCGTTAATCAATAATAATATTCTACGCAAGGAACTTCGTTCCAACCGAGTGTTCCACGCGTTTTTATTAACTTATGGCATTGCCATTAATATATAAGAAAAAACATATAATAAAAAGTAAATACGTTCAGTAAATTTATTTAGAAATTAAATTGTTTTGTATGGTGAGTGTAGAGAACCCGAGAACCTTTTTACTAGAAACTTTTTTTCCTAAAATGAGGGTGACAAAAGATCATACAGTCCACCTGATGGTAAGTTGATGCTGTGGCCCATATAATTGTAAATTTATCTTTGATTAATCATCAAAATGCAGATGCGTTGTCACCATTGAGGACAAAGATAAAATACGTTGGTTCCTTACACTCACTGTACGAAACAGCAGCATTAAACTATTATTTCACGCTGGTATTCTGTAGGAGAGTGGTTGTTCACTAGTCGAGCCGACAAATTCGTGCTACAACCATAATATACCTGTAGCAAGACTCTACCACGTACAAAACGTGTCTCTGTGCTTTAAGCACCGCAGTTAAAGCGTAGGTTTGAATTTAACGATCTTTTCGAAAATGGAAGGAACATTATTAAGTGTTATATAAAAAGCTTACAACTGATGTAACTCGTTACATTACGAATGCCGCGTAATTCACCTTATTAAGTAGATCGTGTTGTTAAAATGAGTAACGACTTGACCAATTTAAACTGCTAAGTGTTATTAATACAAATTTGGCAGTATGTTGCGATTTTTTTTTGGTGCACGTCATTATAATTTCAGTGGCACCACCAGTGAAATTTCTCGTGATGTCAATCAACATGTTACTGTATTTATAAAAAAGAATATACTTATATTTCGTTACCTCACCCCTTTGAAATAATCAGCAAAAACATGAAGATATTTCACTGTTGGATAAAGAGACTGAACCATTTTTGGTAGTTGGTATTATTAGGTTTTTTCTGCTTTGAAGTCTAAACTTAGAACTATTATAATCAGCTAGAGACTTACTTGCCGATAGTAAAGAGCCGCGATAGTTGATAAAGCACAGATCTTGTGTAGTGGGAATATTATTTACGCAAAAAGTTTAATTAATAAAGCCTAGAAAGAATAATAAATATAAATAATTAATACTCAAACAAGTAGTTAACAATCAATTCTATAGTTGTGTATTCATAATCAGTATTCAAAGGTGGCAGTGAACATAAATAAATGGTCCTCGCTCTTACCGGACAAATATTACGTCAGAAATATAAGAAGGTAAGTTCAGTTAAGTCATAGATTACAGTTAAGTTCATAAGTTGACTGTCGCTATGTAAGCGATAATGTGAGGTAAATTTCGCGTTACTATATTTATGCTATAAATTGTACTAAGTGTATTAATTTTATGGCAGACAACTCCCCTGTAAGACAATTTGTGGGACTTTTGCTCAATAATGGGTTATAGATAGGCTGTAATCAATAAATGAATATTTAAGTTAAGTTTTGGGTTAAAGAGGTTTCGATCGCTAGATCACTAATATTTAACTAAAATACCGTAAAGCGTAATTGATAATACAAATTATTCCTTAACGTATTCATAATTTATAATTAACAAGTTCACGGTGTTAAACCCATAATCAATAATGACGGAGTTTCACCAAATGACCGTAGTCGCAAGCATAAATTAAATTTATGATGCATGAATCAATTTCACAGGATTTACTATCCAGTAGCAAAAGAACTAATTAACAATTCCACAGATTAACGTTGAGTGATTGAAGCAAATAGAAAGTCGTTTTCTTAACTTGTCTTGACATTCCTGTTTCAACGGTAGGAATACATTAAGTTCGCGTGGCAATTAAGATGTCCACTTTGACGGATACACGGACGGCTGACAGGTTCGCCCATGTAACGTTATCGCCTGCGAAGGGAAATGTGTATTAGGGTCAGTGTACACCGAGCATACGGCACTTTTTATGTTTTTTTTTTTATAGAATAAGGTTGACAAACGAGCACACGGTCCACCTGATATTAAGAGGATACTATGGCCCAAAGACATCAACATCTATACTCGATTAAGAATCGAAATGCACTTGCGTTGTCATCCTTGAGGCTTAAGGTTGAATGCGTAATTTTCAGTAAAAAGGGTTTCCGGTTCTCTACACTAACCACACGAAACACAGTAACATTAAGCTGCTATTTTACGATAGTATTCTGTGCGAGCAATCAAGCCGACCCGTTCGTGCTACAATCATAATATTATAGCTGCGGCGTAGCTCTACCACGATACAAGAGTATGGAACTTATTTGTCATTGAGAGGATATATATCTGTTCGAGCCTTTGATAGCAGGCTAAATAATATAATATAATGTCCTCCAGACCAAATATCGGTCACAGCGGCCAGTCGCAATGAAGAATAGCCATTGGCACAGGACAGGATTATAGTATCCAAGTTTTTGCGCAAGCACGGCTGCACTCTCTATTCCCTTACCCTTATGGTCTGATGGGATGCTAATCCGACACGACAAGAAAGAGATCAGACATAGGACTAACGGTTTACGTATTTTCTGAAGTACAAGGGTGACACACGCCAACATAAACAGAAACAGAAACTTTTTTATTCAATATAGATTATAAATAATACTTATTAAAAGTCACTCCTTTGTTTAATTACCACTGCTTCGAGAAAAACCTCTGTCCTGG
Organism: Parnassius glacialis; assembly: GCA_033319125.1. NCBI lineage: Eukaryota > Metazoa > Arthropoda > Insecta > Lepidoptera > Papilionidae > Parnassius > Parnassius glacialis. The sequence goes on along the minus strand of JAVANC010000026.1, from coordinate 3,663,386 downwards.
CAAGAATCAGCAAGAAACACAGCGGGACTTTTTTTTAAATAACAGCTTACTATCATGTATGTTACACAATTAACCACACAAAACAAATTAGAAATAGCTTTGTAACGATCACCTCATTCCCAGGGGATATTATCATCCATAAATTAAACTTTTTGACTCTTGGCTGCTGCTGAAATTTTTGATTCGAATCTGGGACCTCAATGCCAGTAGTCGCGCATACGACCGCCGGATGAACAAGGCAGTCTAACATTTATTACCTAATATAATATGTATGTGTACTGACTACCGATACCGGGCTGCTATTGAGAAATTCTTGACAAAAAACTCAATAACCCGACCCGGGTTTAAACCCGGGACCTCATGATCAGAAATTGAGTTTGCGACAACTAGACCAACAAGGCATTCAAAGATTTAACATAACGTTATTGCAGTTGTATCATACAAACAGGCAGCAGTGGCACCTCGCTGCAACATGCGGCTTCGCGCGAAAACAACTGCATCTTCAAGCAACATCGCGCGGCATCGCGCGCCATTGCGTTTCAGTGTTCAATGACGGCTCCTTGGCGCAGTGGCTTACCAATGAGTTGCAGCCCTAAGGCCCGCGGGTCCAAATCCCGCATGGTTTGTGTTGCCTACAAATCATTGTTACAGTCTGGATGTTTGACCTCGTGAAATTTATGTATGTAAATTTCACAAAGACAATAAAACTCCCCATAAAAGAGAATCTCCTACTGTGGAGCTAACGTTTTTTTTTTAAAGCAGTCAAGTGTGATCTGACCCTTATCTTCCGTCAAGGGAAATGCAAATTAGGCGTGAGCAATTTGCAAGCTCTCGGTTTTATTATATACGATGTAGTTGGATTGGTTAGCGTTAATAGTGTCTTTAATCACTTGCCATCTGTTGCTATTATATTTATGTACGTGGTAGAGCTACGATGCAGGTATATTGTAGTTGCAGCACGAATGGGTCGGTTCGACCGGGGAAAGAACACGTTCTCACAGAATACTAACGTAAAATAGAAGCTTAATGCTGCTGTGTTTTGCATGGTGAGTGTGTAGAACCGGAGAACCTTTTTACTGTAAACGAGGCATTCCGTTTTAATCCTCAGTGACGACGCATCTGCATATTGATTCTTAATCGAGGATAAATGTAGAAGTTTATGGGCTACAGTAACTACTTACCATCAGGTGGATTGTATGCTCGTTTGTCACCCTTACTCTATAAGAAAACCATTATAAAAATTATATGAGATTTTTATCAAAAACCTAAATAACAACGATTTTATGATCTAAGTAATTAATCAAATAATTTATGAACAATAGTATGAGATTAAATAAAAAAAATTCATAAAGATTTCTTATATTTACGCGAACAAATGAATAAAACTATGTTCTTTTACGGATTCTATCGCGTATAGTTAACTTTTTTTATTTTATTTTTTGTTAATTCCCGACGTTTCGGGTACTTTACAAAACCAATGGTTACGGAGGACTGAGGTGATTGACGTCCCGATGTCAAAGTTAATCCTGAGTATCTTCAGCTATTTTTAATTATTAATTTTGGTCCGATCTACGCAGAATGAACTTGCTGTCTTGAAGTCTTGCGGTGGTATGCTTGGGTTTTAATTTTTATAATGTCAGTATCCCAAGCAGGTGGTATTACCCAGCCTCCCTCTCTATTGAAACGAGGATGTTTCCTTTACTTTACACGGGGTGACCATGGGTGCTGTAAAGTACCCGAAACTTCGGGAATTAATAAAAAATAAGTTAATTAAACGCGATAATATCCGTAAAAGAAGTTTTATTCAATATTTCATAAAAATAACTTGCACTTTCTCAATTAACTTAAATATCCTCAACAACAAATTCGTACAGGTTACCGAAGTGTAGGGTGGTCCCCCATGGCCTGGTAAGATATGCAGGAAAACGATGGAAGCAGTTGACTTAGGGGCGTGCTTTATGACATTCTTTGGGGAGGCCTATGTTCAGCAGTGGACTTATGAACGGCTGTAATAATGATGATGATAATAATTCTGTTGTTCGATTCATGATAGATAAAATGATCGTTTTAATTCATGACACGTTCGCGCACACGTCCGGAACAACATCTGAGGTTTCTGTTGCTACAATCGCTTGCCAAGTATGGCGTTTACTGTTACCCCTCCCAATGCGGGTCGACTTGTGGCTCCGACAGAATATCAGCGCTGCGGTAACTCTGTAACTCTGCGGTAACTTTGTGCATTATGCTGAGTCGGTGCCTTTTTTCTTGCTGCATTCCATAGATATTTTTTATCTATTTTATTTGATGATTTGTATAAGAAAGTTGCAGAAATGAATAAATATTTTCTTTCTTTCTTTCACTTATGAAAGCAAACTATATGTAGTATTTTAATTATTATATATAACTAACATATATCACCTATATGTGTGGTTATATACAAATTAAATAAATAGGAGAAGGCATTCGGGAGCCTTTTAATGAGCAAATAAAAACAAAAACTTATGTAAGCAATTTTGAAAGGTATTAATGAGTCGATGCTAATGATTCATTAAGGTACATGCATGAAAACCATAAAAAATAATTGAAATCGACCTCAGTAAATGTAACGATGAACAATGGCTCCGTTAATTACTCGGCTAATCAACGTACACCTTTGGGCCATCAATCAAATGACTGGCGAAGTGTAAAAAATGGGACCAGAAGACGGCGGACCCACCTTTTAGTCATTAAGCGGAACGTCAAAGTTGAATATTATGAAAAATAGTATATTCCAGGTGTTACATTGAATTTTTTTTTGAAAAAAGGAATTTAAATATTTTTTAAGAAACAGTATGTAGTACAGTAGTAAACATTGCAAATTAACAAAAGCGGTGACATTTTTTGGTAGATGGTTATTTGGAGAAATTAAATATACGTTATGGAAAGTCTTTATAAAAATTCCTCGTCAGAAACATAAAAATTATCATTGTTTTTGTAGAGAGAGCGTTTTTTGTCGTTAGGTTGAAGGATTTATAAATTCCCATCGGAGGCAAATCTCAGCCATGGTTTAGTCGCTCTTGTAAAATATCATTACGCCATAAGCAGGAGTGCAACCGGGCCTTGGATGACGCTTCAACGTCCCGGGATGTAAACGCCAGCGCCCTTAAAAAGAACTATAATTCTGCCTCTAGATCCTTCAAAAGAGTCCTTGCTAAAGCAAAGTCAGAGCACATAGGCAGAATTAGCGAGAAACTAGTTCGCCTTCCTTCGGGAACGGGTGCATTCTGGTCTCTCGCCATAGCTGTCAAAGGGAACTTCTGTCAGCCAACTCTTCCATCTCTGCAGAGAGGACGACTCACTAGCACGTACCGTAAATGATAAAACCGATCTGCTAGGCTCTTTCTTCGCATCCAACTCGACTCTCGATGACGGGGGGAATACACAGCCGACCATCCCGCGGTGTGAGTGCCCCATGCCGGATGTGCGATTCACACAGCGCTCTGTTCGCAAAGCACTCCTCTTCCTGGACATCTACAAGTCGAGTGGGTCTGACGGAATTCCCCCAATCATGAGAACGTTTGCTTCAGAGTTGGCACCGGTTCTAACACGTCTTTTCCGGTACTCCCGAGGCGTAGTCCCGAAATCATGAAAGACGGCTTTCGTCCGCCCGATCCCGAAAAAAGGCGACCACTCAGATCCGTCTAACTACAGGCGTACCAACATCACCTCCTTGCTCTCCAAAATAATGGAATCCATTATAATCTACCAGCTCATGCGGTACCTTGAGGATCACCAGCTGATTAGTGACCGTCAATACGGTTTTCGTCGGGTTCGTTCGTCTTTTGGTTTACCTGACTCAAAGATGTCGCAGTAGAGTCCAAGAAGAAGGCATTGGCCGTTAGTTTGGACTTTCCAAAGGCCTTCGATCGGGTTGGGCACAAAGCGCTTCTTTCGAAGCTCCCTTCCTATGGGCTTCCCGAGAAATTGTGCAATTGAAATACCAGCTTTCTTGCAGATCGGAGCTTCAAAGTCGTTGTAGATGGTGCATGCGTCAATTACAAGCCTATTAACTCTGATGTTCCACAAGGCTGCGTGTTATCACCAACGCTGTTTCTTCTGCATATCAATGATATGTTGCAAACTGGTAACATTCATTGCTATGCAGATGACAGCACTAGTTATGCTCTATACACCGACCGTGCCAATATTTCTCGGGAAAACGTCGTCGAATACAGGAATAATCTTGTGTCTGAAGTAGAGTCTTTGCTGAACAAAGTCTTGGATTGGGGGCGATAAAATCTAGTCCAGTTTAATCCTCAGAAGACACAAGTTTGCGCGTTTACCGCTAAAATGAACCCCTTTGTCGTACCTCCTTAGTTTCAAGGCGGAGTGCCTTGTTGCCTTGTGCCTTGTTGCCTCAGCCAGTATCAGAATCCTCTGCGTCGACATATCGAGTGAAGTGCAGTTTCATGGTCACTTGGAAGAGAACACCAAATTGGCTTTTAATAATTTAATATTAAAAATTTTCTACTGCCGACTTCAATATAAGTTATTAAGAATAACTCAAAAACTATTAGTCTAACCTTGATCAAACAGATCAAAACCACACGAGAAGTACCAGCTTTCAAATCAAAGAAGAATCTTCGAAATCGGTTCACCCAGTAAAAAGTTATGAGGTAACACACATAAAAAAACATAGAGTTGAATTGAGTACCGTCTCCTTTTTGGAAGTCGGTAGAAAAGCTTGGCGTGCCAGCAGAGCGGGAAAATATTTCATGCCGACGCACCGCCTGCAACTTTACAAAACGCAGGTCTGGCCTCACATGGAATACTGTTCCCATCTCTGGGTTGGGGCTCCCCATTGCCAGATCCTTCCACTTGACCGCATCCAGCGCAGAGCGGCTCGAATCGTCGACGACCGAGTCCTTTCCGATCGGCTAGATTCACTAGCGCTGCGAAGAGATGTTGCATCCCTTTGCATTTTCTTTCGTTTTTACCACAGAAACTGCTCTGAGGAATTGTTCGGATTAATCCCAGCCGCCAAATTACACGAACGCACATTGTGGCAAAACTCGCGATAACATCCATACCATCTGGATGCTTGGCGGTCCACCACTGTACGTTTCACTAGGAGTTTTCTTCCACGTACGACCCCTTTGTGGAATAGTTTACCACCGGCGATTTTTCCGAACCGATACGACTTAGGGACCTTCACGAAAAGAGCTTACTCTTTTTTAAAAGGCTGCCGGCCTTTTAAAAAGGAGTAAGCTCTTTTCGCACTTGCAATTCCACTGGTGTTGCAGTTGAACTATCAGGTGAGCCGTATGCTCGTTTACCCCCTCTTCTATAAAAAATGAACCTATCGTTGTCATGATGTATTAACTGGTATTACTATAATATTTAGGCTATTCGTATAGTAAGAATTTCTCTTGTTAAACAGAAATAAAATAAAGAAATAAATAAAACATTTGTAAATAAATAAAATAAGAAAGTAATGATTTCCAATAGTTTTACGGATACACGACATTGAATAAAACTAATTTTATTTAATTTAACTTGTTTAACTTATCTTTATTTCCCAAAATTTCGTGCGCATTCATTGTCACGGGGGAACTAATGTGTTTGACGTCCCTACGTCATAGTTAACCCGGATTCCTTCAGCTTTTGAATATAAATTTTTGGTCCAACGAAATAAGAAAGATCGTCAAACCTTTGGTTATCAACCCTGACTGATGAAAATGGAAGTATTTTGTTATGAATTACATTGCTATGTAATTTTTTTTACATATATCGCCTAGTAAATAATTATCACTAAATACAAAATGATACAAACTGTCCCTTTTTTTTTCTAAAGGCTAGATTTATGTTTTGTAATTTTTAGCATGAAATTAGTTTTATGACATTTCATCAACAATTTCATGCGTATATCTCTAATTTCATACTGCTATTAATTATGTGGAAGAAAAATTCATTCGCTTAGCACCATAATGTCCACTCACTAAGCGCAGATCGGGCATTAATTAAAATAATTCTTCATGGATAACGACCTGGAACGTGGCGGGAAAATACCACCGAATTAGCAAAATATCCACCCTTTAAAATCTTAAAATTCGCACATTAGTTCACACCTTTAAATAATACCTGTATTAAAAGAAGTAAATATTCTTCATATATTTGAAGTTTAACTGGTAACCTTTCTATATCATGGTCTCCGTCTAGATGTTACTCGATTGAAAATTTTGAAATTATAAAATAACCAAAATAGTCTTATACCGTCGATTATGATTCAAATCAGATACATGAAATTCGTGCATTATGCAGCATTGACCCAGACTAGACGAAAATATAACACTGAATATGACTACGGAAACTGCATAATAATGTATAACCCATGCTATTGTGAACTGTTTCGTGAACAAAAAATTCCTTAAGAATACATCAAAGGTAATCTCTTTGTTGATATTTTACAAAAGTTCAATGTGAATGTCAATGTAAGTGATGTAACAGTTGATTATGGATTACACGGTGAAATTCCAGATGTATTCGACAGATAAGAAAATCAAAAATAATAAAATTGTTTGACTACATCAATGAAACAAATAATTTTGAAACATATATGTAAAAAGACCAACAAACCAACAAATGCAAACATAAAATACGGATGAAGACTAACAGGCGATTGCAGGACTATGGATGGAATGTTTTCCATAGGCTCTACGCTCTATACCTTTCAAATCAGAACACAATTACTTATCGTATAGCTACAATTGTTAAGTATAGCGACAGAAATAGGCAAGAGGATGTTACTAATCCGGACAGAATTCTTAGCCGAAAAGCAGCCCCAACACATTGTAAAAATGAACTTAATAACATGTCTCATATATAAAATACAAGCCACCAGACAACAGCGCCACCTACTGAGTCCAATTATCAATTTAAACCACCCAGAGACCCTTTCAAACACACACAAAATGTTCATCAAAATATGTCCAGCCGTTCTCAAGTGATGATCTTTCATATATACGGCAATAGAATTTTATTTAATATAAGCTGTTCCCCACGATTTCGCCCGCGTGTAATTTATTACGATTGGATTTCATGGGTTTCAGTATTTTGCACGGAACCATAATTCTTTTTCTAAAATAAAAGCAGCCTAAGTTACTTCTTATAATATTAGCTATCTTTAGTGAAAGTCCCGTCAAAATCGGTCCAGCCATTTCGGAGATTAGTCGGAACAAACAGACAAAAATTTGAAAAATCGATTTTTTTTTGTTGTAAGTACCGTATTTATTTTCATATGCATTTAGTAAAAATCTGTTATTTTCACATTGAAAAACAGACACTTCAATTTTATTTATATGTAAAGATTATTTAAAAAGAACAATCCGGCTGGGTTTCTTGCTGGTTCTTCCCAGGACATATATATTTTATGAACCAGTGGTAAAAAAAATCAGTTTCAATAAGTATTATGTTATCATTATTGAATGAAAATCATTGTATTCTATTCTAAATGTCATGCCAAGATCGCTTTATTCTTCATAAATAATTATAACTTAAAAACTATGAAAAATCACGAAACATACATAGGGGTGATTCGGGCACTCCAAGGAGTGCTCTATATCTGGACTTCCGCTTGACACTACTTTTTGGGACAATTTGTATCACATTTTACCACCCACCAAAATTACAATTTGATTAAAAAACTAGCTGTTCCCCCCGACTATGCCCGTGCGTAATTTATTACGATTGGATTTCATGGGTTTTAATGTTTTGCGCGGAACCCCAATTATTTTTCTAAAATAAAAGTAGCCTAAGTTATTTCTCATAACATAAGCTATCTGTCAATGAGAGTCCGGTCAAAATCGGTGCAGCCGTTTCGGAGATTAATCGGAACAAACAGACAAACAGGCAGACAGAAATACAGACAGACACAAATTTTAAAATCGTGTTTTTGTTATAAGTACCGTCATACTTTCATATGCATATAGTAACAAGCTGTTATTTCGACATTACAAACAGAGACTTCAATTTTATTTATGTTTATAGATAATATTTTATAAATCCAAAAATAAAACGCAGTTTATAAAAGAATTTGAAAAAGGAATAACACCGACCTTATTTTCCAAGGTCATGTAAATATTCGTCTTAAGTCCACTACTTGTTATGCAGAAACGACCCGGACGGCCAAATGTAAGAATTATACGGGATACGAGCTGCAAACAACTGCATATAATGTTGGCTATTAATCAACTTGCGACGCCGCTACATCGATTTCAGTGTCTCTCATGAAAGAAACATGGGCTTCTTACTTATATGCTCTCATATCTACTTCGCGTATAATGTTGTCATCTATTAAACCAGGGTTTACGATTAGGGTAGCTACATGATACGTAAAATAATATCTTTATAAAAAAAATCTTTCGAGAATAATTTTACAGATTTTGTTGATTTAATAACTAAAATTAAAAATGTTTAAAACACCCGAAACAAAAAAAATCTGATCATCTTTGAACGGATGAACAGATTTTTTAATAGATATCTATGAAGACTCTCGATTGTGGCACTTTTAAAATAAAATAAAAAATTCAAAATCGGTTCTTCCGTTCAGGAGTTATGATGTCACAGACAGACATGCAGCTGTATATAGCTGCAGCATGGCTCTACTACGTAACAACTACTGCAACTATACTACTAATATTAGTAGTATAGTTGTAGCACGAATTGGTCGGCTTGACCAGGGAAGGACCACGCTCACACAGAATACCATCGAAAAATAGTAGTTTAACGCAGCTGTGTTTCGTATGGTGAGTGTAGTGAACCGGAGACGCTTTTTACTGGAAACGAGGCAGTCCATCTTAATCCTTACGAGTGACAACGCATCTGTATTTTGATTTGTAATCGAGTATAGATGTAGATGTCTATAGGCCGCAGCAACTATTTACCATCAGGTGGACAGTGTGCTCGTTTGTCACCCCATATCATATGAAAAAAATACACAGATATATACTGCAAACATGTAACACCCCTATGTTTTCGTCGGGTGTTAAAATGGAACACGGCAGTCATGTAGAAGTAGTTTTCTAAGTATTATAAAACAATACATGACTGTTATCCCATTTGATGGTGACTGGTGACGTAGTCAAACATACTAAAACGCATTGATTTTGCATAATGAAATCCTACCCTATAATAAAATTTTCTCTTACGTTGAAGTATACTGCTCCAATGCGTAGGTGTTCGTAGACTCCACAAGTCTTCGATTTTATAACTTCTACAGGTTTCCTCACGATGTTTTCTTTCATCGCCGAGCACGTGGTGAATTAGCCCTTACATTTGTAACTATATTTGTAACTAATTACCAATTTAATTAAAGCCGGCGGCGAATTGCTGACAAACTGTGAAATTTACGGCGATTGGTTAGTCACTGAGCTACTCAGTCATGTAATTTATTTAATAAAGTATTAAGTAAGCCATCAATAGAAAATATGATAATGATTTATGAAGTTTCCACACTTAGACAGCGGAGTAACTGCGGTACCTTCTTTCAGTTATTTGATGACCCCTTTGGCCTTCTGTGTATAAGGTCTCGCATTTATTTCAGTAATTAGCAGAGGGGGTAAGTTACTTTAGGATTATGTTTCTAGGCCAGGGGTTCCCAAACCTTTTAGGTAATGGAACACTCAACAAATCCATTTTATTTTATGAAACATACATCAAATACTCAATCTCTAATCAATTACATATCATAGACAGTGCAATTGAAACATTATAATGTAATTTTCGATAACTATCTACATAGCAGTAATGGGATCTTCTCATTACACATTTTGCGTTCGCAAAGTTATATTTGTACCTAACCTAAGTGTGATAAGCAAAAATAAATAATTTCGCGGAACCTTGGTGACATTTCCACGGAACCCTTAGTTTCCACGGAACCCACTTTAGGAATCTCTGCTCTAGTCCATTGTCTGGACAGGAAATAAGAGCGGTTAAAGGACTTCGTGGTAAGCATTTTTTTATAGGATAAGGGTGACAATTGAGTAGTTTTCACTTCACTTTGCACTTTTCAATCAATTTACAATTTTTGGAAACTTGTGTCAACCAGTCGGTTCTATCTATCTGACTGGTGAACTTGCAGTCATACAAACATACATACGCTCGAAAAACATTACCCCACTTCTGGGGCAGTCGGGTAAAAGGCTAAAAAAGTCTGATCGATATTTGAACTACATCAAAATGTAATTTTTTTATAGAATAAGGGTGACAACTGAGCACACAGTCCATTTAATGGTAAGTGGATGCTGTGTGCATTGACATCTACATTTATCCTCGATTAAGAATCAAAAAGCAGATTCGTTGTCACCCATGAGGTCTAAGATGAAATGCCTCATTTCCAGTAAAAAGGTAAGGGTAAAGGTAAAGGTTCTCTACACTCACCAAATGAAACACAGCAGCATTATGCTGCAGTTTCATGCTGGCATTCTGTGAGAGCATGTACCTACCCCCGTCAAGCCGAGCAATTCGTGTTACAACTAATATAGTTGCAACGTGGCTCTATCACGTATTAAATAATTATATAAACATTAAAAAAACAAAAATAATACAAAATTATGACAACAAGCTTAGTACTTGAATTATTAGATATTTTATCAAGTATAAGAAACTTTTTTTATCGATTAGGGTATTTAGGTACGGACATTAAAGAAATTTCTAGAAATAATTACTAAATTTTTACTTTAATTGTTGTTATTTAATTTGTTTTTACAAATCAACATTACATCAAAAAAAATGTTCGTAAATTACTCGACACCCAAATCACGGCACTTCTCTAACAAATGCATTGCGCTAGCGCCATAAATCTTTCATGAGCCTAAGCCACTATAAATCTGTTATCATATCGACGTTGTTTCTTTTTGGATGTAATAAAATTGGCATATTTTAACGGCTTTATTGATTCGTGGATTTTTATAAATAAGTGCGTCTGGGAATTATACGAGACGCTGACAGTAACGAGTGCAGCGTCTATGTCGTTTGTCACTCATAGAAATAAATGTTTCATGCATCGTCCATCTGAGTTTTTCTAGCTCCTTAGTCGCGAATGTGTTTGTATACCTACATTTTTCGTTGCAAAATATCATCATTATCATCATTGCGTCATCAACATCGTCACTATCATAATTGTTATTAATCATCATAATCCTTTGGCCACATTAAGGAAAGAGGTAATCTCCCGCCAGGCAAGGTATTCAACTCATTCTATTATTTCGGAGCTGTTTTGTAATAGCGCGTTAAATTTAGTACTTTGATTTAGGCTTCGATGCGATTTCGCTTACGACGCGTCAACCGTGCCGCCACATCAGAAGGTTGCGTGTTTAACTCACGTGGGGGGTCACCATTTTTGTCATAGTAAGGAAAGAGGAGATCTCCTCCGAGCAAGGTATTCAGTCCGGGGAGCGGCCAATGCTCCGTGTGTTATTTTGGGGCTGTTCTACATATAGCGCGTTAACTTCAGAACTTTGTTAGTGCGATTTAGGCTTCGGTGTATTTTAGTTTACTGCGCGATGACAGCGCTGCTACAACCCTTTAACAATCCACTGCTGAACGTGGGACTGTCCCATTGTACGGAGGTATTATGATTATTGCCACGCTGTAATAGCAATTCTTCCTTCGACAACATTGCTCCTAATATTAAAAATTTTAGCGTGGTAGAGCCATGCTGCAGCTTTGTCTACAGTACAAATAGGTCGGCTCAACTGGAGCAGAATTACGTCGCAGAATACCAGGGTGAAACAGCATTCGCCTATGAGGCAATCTATGTTAGAGGCCTGTATTCTTAGTTTTGATACGCTGTAACGGTAACGGTCACGGTTTCATGTGGTTTGTATAGAGAACCGGAGACCAGTAAAAGGTTAATAGCAAGGAGCTATTCCATCTGAGTTCTCAAGGGTGACAATGGATCTGCATTTTTATTCTTAATCGAGAACAGATGTGGTGGTCTATGGACCACAGCATCCACTAATTATTAGGTGGACTGTGTGCTCGTTTTTCATCCTCATTTAATGATAATTAAAAATTAAAAATTTCGTACAGCCGACTTCAATATAAGTTCTTTAAGAATAACTCAATAACCATTAGTCTGACCTTGATCAAATTCATATGGAGTCACACGAAAACTATCAGCTTTCATATAAAAAATAATCATCGAAATCGGTTCCCCCAGTACAAAGTTATGAGGTAACACACATAAAAAAACACTCGAATTGAGTACCGTCTCCTTTTTGGAAGTCGGCAGAAAAAATATAACATGTAGCTTAAATAAATTCCGACTTTTTATCTAAAATACTGGATTTTTCCGAAACGGGTATCAAATGTTATTATTAAAGATACTAACCAATCTCAGAGTGAAAGTATACGCTTTGTATTAAACGAAATCAAAATCGGTTTACTAACCTCAATTTTTTGAGTGAGTAAATTTTATAGACTTTTTCAATATACATCTATTTTTATAACTTATTCGGTAGTTCTAGGCTGCAGTCGAATGTCCACGAGACCAGCTGCCGACACAGCGGTTGGTTCAACGGAGACTAGGCATCTACGCAGGACAGGATTATAGTGCCCGAGTGTAAGTACAAACACAGGTGTACTATCTATTCTCTCACACTTAAGGACCATAAGTGTTTTGGACAGAGAGTGAGTACTGGGAACGAAGAATATAAGGACTAAGAATATAATCTTAGTCCTTAGACAAATTTGTTTCATAATCGGGGATAAATATAAGTGTATATGAACCACAGCATTCACTTACCATCTCACTGACTGTGTGCTCATTTGTCACCCGTATTCTATAAAAATAAATAAAATACTTTTTACACATGAGTATCTTTTTGATACTGAATTGCTAATGTACGTGATACGCGTCACTTAATATCTCATATTTGGCGATCAGCAGTATAACTCGAATCATAAAAATAAAATGAACGACGTAATAAAATGCTAAACGGAATTGTGACTCCATTTTGTGTGTAAAGCTTCGACGACATACACTGTTTTATATTTTTCATCTTCGTTCTCCTTATGTGGCAGTTACTGCAGATATTGAGTTTCGTCCTTATTGAAATGTATGTGACTCATATGAAAAATTAACTGTACCGCACTCATGTTTGATTTTTACTTCCTATAGAGTATTTTGAAGGTGTATGTACGTGGTAGAGTAACACGATTGAGTCGGCTGCCATCGGCTCGGAACGGAGTAGGACCATGTTGTGTAATACCATCGTAAAATTGCTTAATGCTGCTGTGTTTCGTATGGTGCTCGTAGAGAACCGAAGACCATTTTTACTGGAAACAGTCATTCCATCTCAACCCCTAAGGATGTCAACGCTGATAGCGTAATGGTTTTTCATGTTTACGCGAACATATTTCCACAGTACGTAACGTATCATCATTTTTATTGTTAATCGTGGTTAACTGTAGATGAATGGGCTACCATTTACCATCAGGTAGAATGTGTGCTCGTATGTCACCCATTCAATGAAAAAATAATCCTTGTTTAATGATCCTACAATTTTGGTGAATTACTGCTGATGGTTTTATTTATGACTAGCGACTCGCCCTGGCTTTGCCTGGATAGGATTTATTAATGTAGTGTTATTTAGATTTAAGGTAATCAAAGACAGTTTATTCTCACAATTTCCGTTTAATACCAAAATAAACTTAAATTTTTCGGAGAAACTACAGCCTAGATCCATTCTGGTATTGTTCTCTATCTGTATGTTATTTTATTAACTGTTTCATCACAATCATCTGGTTCAACCATTTCGGAAAAATAATGTGATCCAGACCGAATTTCAGTCGGCCAGCCTCAACTGAGACTAGCCATCGGCGTAGGACAGGAGTATAGTGCGCAAGTGTATGCGTAAACACAGGTGCACTCTCTATTCCCTAATTCTCATAGTCCAATGGGACGGTAAACGGACACGACCAGAGAGAGATCAGGTGCAGGACCAACGGTTTTACGTGCTTTCCGAGGCACGGGGTGAAATACCATCAACTTCCTGACTCCGGGCACCTATTGACAATTTCTTGATGGAAAAGCTTAATAATTGATTTTTTTTGGCCCGTCCCGGGATTCGAGCCCGGAACGTCATGATCAGTAGTCGCACTACTACAACCACTAGACCAACGAGGCAGTTAGCATGTATCCGTACAAATATATCAAGATCAGACGGACAGAGAGACAAAAATTATAAAAAATTGTTGTTTATGTGTCAGTTAGTATTATTATTTATTATGTGTCTTAGTACAGACAAACACTTCAAATTCGCTCCCTCTAGTTCTACTCAATTTTTACCGCCAACACATTTAATTTTGATTTTATTTAAATTTGGAATCAATCTGAAATAAATTACGAAAATTTTTATTTCGAACGAAAAGTTTGATTTGAAAATGGCCTCAATTCTTTCCTCATGGTGTACAGCCGGATCTTGTGACGTCAATTATACCTACATAACATGACTACTAGCCAAGAACCAATAAATTAACAGCAATCAGATATGTATAAGAGTAAAATAAGGTTCTTAAGTGTGTGAAGTAATAACCTGATGAAACATGCAGGAAGTCGATGTCATCTTATGACTTAAGATCGTTATATGCAAGCAGGGTGTTATGTTTAACAGTGATGGTCAGTTTTGGTTATGGAATCACATATTTGTATACTTTAATACTTTTATAATAAAGTTAGTAATCATCGTCATCATTATCATTACGGCCCATTAAAAATCGACTTCCTGCATCTCTTCGTCTTCTTCCAGATAGTCCGTTCCTCCTCCGTCTAGGCCCCACCCTACTAGGCCATACACTTCGCTTACCGGTATTATACTTATTAATATAGTAATAAAATTAATTGCTACAGTTATTTTAATAGAAGTACTTTATGTATCGTAATATATATAAAGGCTTAAAATTGCGTAGTTTAAAAGCATTTCATATTAAATGCATATTTTCATCATCCTCATTTTTTTCTACGTGGTAGAATCATGCTGCAGCTATATTAATTGTATAGTTGTAGCACGAATGGGTCGGCTCGACTGGGGCAGGACCACTCTCTCACAGGATACCAGCGTAAAATAGCAGCTTCATGCTACTGTGTTTCGTATGATGAGCGTAGAGAACCGGAGACCCTTTTACTGGAGAAGAGGCATTTCATCTTAGTCCTCACGGCTGACAACACGTCTGCATTTTGATTCGCAAACGAGGATAGATGTAGATGTCTATGGGCCACAGCAACCACTTACTATCAGGTGGACTGTGTGCTCACTTGTCCCCCCTTACCTACAAAAAAGCACCTTTAGAGTAATTAATATCGTGTTGAATTGTCACTCAGCTTATTCGTTGAATAAAAGAAACTTGAATTACATTACCCTAATCAAGTAGTAATTATTTCTCAGTTGTACTGGAGGCACATACAATGTTAAGACAGCTGCTGCATTCTTTTAAAGTCACACGATAGACAACATCATTATTATAATTTTAATATATTTATTTTAAAATGTTTTAGTGTTAACTATGAATATCGTTTATAGTCTTGCGAAACTGCTTTCCTGATTTTAATATACCACAGTCTGACTACAAAAACGACTATAATATTTTATATTTTATATTTCTTTATGATTGTAACTGTTATTTTCTGTTAGCCTCCTTATGAAGAAAATTGTTATTTTATTGTTCAATCCAACTTATTTATTAAAAAGAATCATTAAATAAATTAAAGGGTTATTTCTTCAAAATAATGTGCATGTGTGTGTTAGTTTTTAAGGAGAATTTTATCTAATGATTTCCTTTGTTTCTTTTTTAAATAATTGATAGTGTGAAATATGGCCTGTAAAAGGTTTTAACACATAAAGCTTGAACATAGCAACCTCTTATCATTGAAGTTTGCTACCATTTCATAATTTATGACAACCTCAAAGGATGAATCTTTTATATATTTAGATTCCAGTTAGGTAAATATATTTACGTGCAACAATCCATTTTGTAACGCTGCGTCTTGTAACGACTTGTACTATAACTATACATTTTGATCTGATATTTGCCATCTAACAGGACCCAACAAATTAAAGAATCATTATCGTCTCTCGAAAGTAAGAATTAATAATTGTCAACAGGAAACAAAACAGTAGCATCGCGGGATCCTTAAAGCCCACGCGTAACTTTTATGTATTTACGATAAATTTTAGTACCTAGCTAACATTACGATCATTCGAGTTTCCGCGCGTAACGATTCTTACGCTCGTAACTTTATAATTTACGATTATGACGCAACTCGGAATATTGTCAGCTTAATATTATTCCCGTTTTATTTGACGTTCATGATTATTCGATAAATATTCACTCGTAAATATTAATACGTCGTATACTCAATATGATCGTTTATTTCTTCGTATTCTATTATCGACATTTCAGTAGCAATAGCGTATGTGATGTTGAATTTTTTAATTATACATAATAGTTTTGTTAAGTCCATTAAAACTTCTTCTTCATCATCAGCCGGTAGAAGTACACTGGTGGATATGTCATTATGCTTGCTAAGTGATTTGGCGATGATGATTACTATATTCAATAAAGAATATATTTTAAGAATTTAATTTAAAATTTTTATCGCAATGTTATTGACGATCGCAATACCAGAAGTATCGCATCTTTGACGATTCTGATCGTTGTGGGTTCAGGTATAACATCTGATGCAAACAAGATGGTATATTTCCATCATTCGGAATCCCTAAGATTTTTAGGACAGTCCCTATAGTCAACTCTTACGACATCCGCATAATGAAATAGGTTGATGGATTATCTTACGATACCTTCACTTGCTTTCAATTAGAACAAATGTTTATAAACTGAAAATCACACAATCTAGCTTATAAATCTCTTGCAAAATATCCACAGTTTGATTGTTACCCTACATGCTATAATTTCCATTGAGTAAATGAGATAAAGAATTACAACAAACTCAGAAGGCATAGATAACAGAAAGGATGCATTACATATTCATAAAGCCGAACAAGACATTTTTAGAAATTAGAAAAATAAGCAATCTGATTGTAGTAATCGATTAATAACTAATAAGATTTTATAGAAATAATTGCGAAAAACAAGCAAACGGTTTACCTTATGAACGTCAATAATGCAGCCTATTTATACCTACCTACATGTTTTCTCGATTATGAACCAAAATACTAAAGATTTGTGACCCCTGAAGAAACAGAACTGCAGCGATGAATATGCGCAAAGGCATTAGCCGTATGTAATTATAACTATATATTTTATAAAATAAAGCCTATTTTGTAAAATATTTTAATATTTTGTTGCTTCCTGGTAAAATTATTTCTAGTACAGTAAGAATGATATTTAAAAAAACTATGAAAGCATTTATCAAGTAATATCAGCGACAGTAGCATAAGATGTGAATATTTATTTGGACTTTACCCAACAAACCTAGTTTTAGCCATGAATAAATTAAATACACCTATGTTTAACCACTGCCAAACCTAGGTGTAACCGTACTTCGGTGTAACAGTTACACTTAAGCCGTAACATATACATACATGCAATACAGCATAAGCTTTCTGAGTGGTCGGTTCACAAAAGCTCAGTAATAAGGCAGGATGTCGAGATTTATTTCAATGTCAGGTAATTAGGCGAAACTTCTTATATATAAGAATGACTGGCTTTAAAATTTTTACGATCTGGATCTGCAAAATATTAAAATATATAATTTAGACATTCAATTTATAGGATGTTATAAATCTTTTTGAAATATAACGTATAAAATGATTACTAATTGGACGATGGACGTACAAGTGTTTTACCGACTCACGCCCACGCCGCCGCAATAAAACTAAGAATTCATATTTATTCAACTGTACCACTGTGAACACGCGATATTGCAAAAATTTGCAATATTATTCCAGGTATAAACTTCCATAATGATATAATAACCCTTGTTTTATAGCTTCTAATATAAAGTTATAGTACGAAGTGGTAAGAAAACAATTGATAGAAGTTGAATAGCAAATTCGAATGTTCTGAGATAGCAGTCACTGTTCAAAATCCATGGTAGTGCCATGCTGCAGTTATATTAATATTATAGTTGTAGCACGAATGAGTCGGCTCGATCGGGGAAGGATCATACTCTCACAGAATACAAAATAAAATAGCAGCTTAATGTTGTCGTGCTTCGTATGGTGAGTGTAGAGAACCGGAGACCGTTACTGGAAAGAGGCATTTCATCTTAGTCCTCACGGTTGACAACGCATCTGTATTTTGATTCGCAAACGAGGACAGATGTAGATGTCTATGGGCCACAGCAACCACTTACCATCAGGTGGACTGTGTGCTCGTTTGTCACCCTTATACTATATCATCGCGGACGTAAAATAAATACAAAAATGTGTGAAGCACCTTAGGTCCAAGAACTTGAGAAGAGAAATTGTTTTAATTGTCTCGCTTGGATGGCGGATTGATTATCACAGTTCCAGACCTCTCGTAAATTTGACGCTACTGCTAGTCGTTGGTCTGAGTATTTTAGGTCTAGTCTAAGCGAGATAGATACTGCTATCTATCGGAAGGTATAAGATTTTCCAGATATTACCTATATTCGCCTTTTAAGACACCCAGGGGATGAAATGGTTTACTTAACTTTTTGCATATGAGTCTGCTATATATTTTTTTATATGAAAGGGGGGATATATATTTTAAACGAGCATACGGCTCACCTGATGGAAAGTGACTACCGTCGCCCATGAACAACTGCAACACCAGGGAAATTGCAGGCGCGTCGCCGGCCTCTTAGAAAGGTGTAAGCTCTTTTCTTGAATGTCCCTAAGGCGTATCGATCCGAAAAATTCGCCGGTGGTTAACAATTCCACAGAGCAGTTGTATGAGGAAGAAAACTCCTAGTAAAACGCACAGTCGTGGACCACCAAGCATCTAGATGGTGAGAATGGTATCGTGAATTTTGACACGATAAGTGTTCGTGAAATTTGGCGGCTGGAATTAATCCGAACAATTCCACAGAGCACTCCTCGTGGTAGAATCCATCATTCGACATCAGGTTATCAGGAAGATGCTACTAACCATCTTCTATGTCATTTCCCACTGTTACTTCTTACGAGCTGATATGAGTTATTCAGTGGATTCTCTTTCGCCGCCACTTACCTTAATTAGTTAGCCTGGGTTATTAATATGATCAGATATTTTAAAATATTCAATCAATTTTGATGCTTAGTAATTTTGTTAAAAATATTGACAATGTAAATGTTTATACGGAACACAGCATCCACTTATTATCAAATGAAAAAATGTAAAAAAAAAAGTATTTATTTTTTATTTAGCATTCTAGCTGTTCCCCGCGATTTCGCCCGCGTGTAATTTAGAATTTTCAGTTTTTTGCACGGAACCCTCATTATTTTTCTAAAACAATCTGCCAGTGAAAGTCCCGTCAAAATCGGTTATATACAGACAGACAGACAGACAAAAATTTAAAAAAATTGTGTTTTTGTTATAAATACGTATATAATTTCATATGCACAATAAATTACAAAGCTGTTATTATGACATTACAAACAGACACTTCAATTTTATTTATTTGTATGTATTGTATGTATAGATGTTCTTTACATCCTATTCAATTGTATCTGAATATTGGTTCGGTATTAACAAAAGTATGTATATACAAGTAAATGATCCTCGCCAAAACGACTCCATATAATCGTTCCGAGTGACGAAAAAGGCAGGTGCGATACTCATTGAGGCGGTTTCTCTCAAGTCCTTAAAAATTAAGACTTGCAACGGGAAATAAATTTGTGTTTCTACTTTTGGAAGTCGGTTAACGAGACAGTTTTATGTCTTGTCAAGTGTATAAGGTCCGCAACACATTCGAGTCATAATTAACATAGCCGTGGGTTGACAGGCGTTTATCGATTGTTTATCAAATATGCAAATACTTTAATAGTATTTTAATGGGTCAGTCCGAATGTAAGAACAGAGTGGTAACTGAGAAGGTCGAAATGATTTATTTATATTGATTGATATTTTACAATTAATAATTACTTTTGATTAACCATGAAGTTAGTAGCTATGCTGGGGGTTTCCCTGCGTGATAAACTTAGAAATAAGTAGCAGTAGCACCAAAGTCACCGACATAGCCCAACGGATTAGTAAGCT
Organism: Parnassius glacialis; assembly: GCA_033319125.1. NCBI lineage: Eukaryota > Metazoa > Arthropoda > Insecta > Lepidoptera > Papilionidae > Parnassius > Parnassius glacialis. Next base: position 3,643,184 of record JAVANC010000026.1, on the reverse strand, counting down.
GAAGTGGCAATGGGTCGGCCATGTAGCTCGAAGAACCGACAACCGATGGGGAAAAAGGTTCTTGAGTGGCAGCCTCGTACCGGCGGACGAAATGTAAGGCGTCCCCCTACTAGATGGAGTGACAACCTGTAAGATATGCAGGAAGTCGATGGATGCAGATGGTTCAGGACCGTGCTTTGTGACATGTTCGAGGCCTATGTTCAGCAGTGGATTTATGATGGGCTGTAATGATGATGATGATGAAACATGTATTGGCAGTGCAATAATATCCACTATCCCAAATCATCCCGTAGGTGTCGTAAGAGACGGTAGAGGAAAATAAATCAGGAGATGGGCATATCTTCATAATAACAATTAAAAATAAAAGAATCCGCTTGCCTAGCGTGGCGACTATGATAAATGCCCCCCCCCTATGAGGCAATCTATGGGGGAGACCTATGTTCAGCAGATGACATTAAAAGACTGTAACAAAAACAATTGAACGGTTGAAAACATTTACGGATTTTATCGGCTTTATACTAATTTAATTCCCGACATTTAGGGTGCATAACAGCACCCATCGTCACGGGAACGACTATCGTTCTTTAACTGTGAGTTTTACTAGAGGTTTTCCGATACGACTTTGGGATCTTCAAGAAACGAGCTTACTCCTTTTAAAAAGGTCAGCAACGTACCTGATATACCCCTGGTACTGCAATTGTTAATGGGCGGCGGTCGACACTTACCATCAGGTGAAACGCATAATCGTTTGTCCCCTCTTATATGAAAAAATCTATCGTAGTGTGGAACAGTGGGAGACAGTATGTGTCTTTTGACATCATATGATATAAATAAAAAAGAGGTATATATATCCTTTGAACCTTATCCTTGAACCCTGCGCGTGAACGGGTCAGTTGTCAGAATTACACTGTAAATAAATTTTATAGCAGTAGTTTTATATCAAATTGGAGAGTTTGGGAAACATAACAACTCTACTCCCTGTTGTTAATGAATGATTCCTTGCCGACCGACTGATTGGAAAGTTTATCTGGTGTGTGTGGATATAATGTGTCGCACCGAAATACCATAAACTGAGGACGATAGCAGTGTTACCAGTGCTAAGATATCGGTTCGGTGCTTTACCATCCTTTTCTCGTTCATAATTTGGTATTTATTTACTTATTTATATATATTGAACGCACAAAGTAGTACATATGGCATTAAGTCACACAGAGATAGCCATATAAGAGACGATGCAGCAAAAATCAAAGTAGACATAGATGATAAATGGTGAAATTATATATATAAATATACACAATATATACATACATAAATATAAAATATATAAATTAGGTATCTATAATTTGCTCATTTGTTATCTTTACTAAAATAAATTGGTTCAAATAAAAATTCAAGAAGAAGAGGTAATATTACATTATGTGTGTACATATATATACCTATATAAAGTTAGAAATAATAAAGGTTATAGTAGCTATCATTGTGTTATTGACATTCTCCTTTATAAACGATAATTTAGAATACGTAACTCAGGAAAAAAAAATATAAATGAAAAAAAGAAAACCATTAAAAACAAAATCTTTAATATGCATGCTCATTTTATACAAAGTACTGGCATACTATTCATACACAACCAAATTTGCATATGCAAATAATTTATTAACATGTAAGAACACAAAACATACAGTCGCGTTTATGTGGAATTCAAACGAAATGCATTAATAAACAATATCTCGCATTAATTTACAAGTAATCGCATGTAAATTAAAATGAATAAAAGGATCACTTGAAATAAAAACCAAATAAGAATGCATTACCCACGTATTATTAACCCCGGTTCTTTTATTACACGTTCACATTCAAAGGTTATATACATTTAATACATTGTAACAAACACTGTAGGTTGTATTCATATATTTCAACAGAAGTAAAAAGATATTTACGTTTCACAATTTCAATAAGGACTTATTTCTTCGACGTACACACAAGGCATGAATAATGGATAACACATAATATGCGATTGCATATTAATTCATTGAAAATTTTTATTACTGTTACGCAACCAGCTACAATTGACATGGTGGGGTGAAAAAATGCTATAACCAGCATCAACCATATTATTATAATAATAAATAAAAATAAAAATGTTTTATTTTTTAGGCATCGTAGGCCCATAACGTGTTAGTAATCGAAATAAAACTTAAGATCTAATGTTAGTAAATAAAACAAGACATAAATAAGTATACGAAAAATTGGGGGTTTTATCAAGCTCCATTTAGTATATGTAGCTTGACAAACCTACCCAGTGTCAGGCCATCTAGCCGTTCCGCAAAGACCTTCAAGACACTATTCGAGCTTTTCCTCTCTCTGTGCATCAATGATCCCACTTTTTTACCCATAATCGCAAAGTAATCGTCAGTATGTGCATTAGTGAACTTGCCTGATTCATTACAATAAGGTAGAAGCCCCAACAGCAACCTGAAGGCATTGTTATATTGGATACGCAGGGTATTTCCTGCCCTTTGGGTATGACTGGCCCAAAGGCTGCTGGTGTGAAACGATTGGCAGAAGGCAACAGTGTAATTTTAACTGGTACAGAGCAAGCAGCAAACCTTCGAGCCATTATTACGTTTTTATAGTAAGTAGGCTTTAACTACGACTGTCGTGCTGTGTCAAGTGTCAACCAAGAACACATCAATAAAATGTACTAAATTGAGACAGAGTAAACGCAGATAACAAGGTAATTTGTCGCAAAATTCATAAAGAAGATAATGATAGTAATAATAAAACAACAAACAGTGGTAGAGCCACGCGACAGCTTTTGCTGTCGCACGGATGGGCCGGCTCGAACCGGGGTGGTACCACGACCTCACAGAAAACCAGCGTGAAGTAGAGATTTACCTCTGCGTTTCGCTTGGTGAGTGCAGGTGGCCGGAGGCCCTTTTTACTGGAAATGAGGCATTCCGTCTTAGTCCTCACAGGTGACAACGCATCTACATTTTGCTTTGTAATAGAGGATAGATGTAGATGTCTATGGGCCGCAGCAACCACTTACCATAAGGTGGACTGTGTGCTCGTTTGTCACCCTATCCTATAAAAAAACCGTGTAGTGGCGGTGTAAGAATATCCACTACCCCATATCGTAATCTATCCCATATAAATCTGCAGATGCCAACCCGCCAGCCAGTCGTGGTAACTATGGCAAATCCTCCCCATGAGGCAATCTACGGGAGATTTCTATTTTCAGTCATGGACTTTTATAGCCAGTAAAGTAATGGAACCATGTAAATGTTCACGTAGGAGAAACCACTACCCCATAATATCATCCCGTGGTTGTTATAATATTTGAACTAAAACATGAGGTGAGCAGCGAAATCTACCAAATAACACCTCAAAATAATAATAAAAAAACACCGGATGCCAAATCACCTCCCAAGCGTGCAATTATAGCAAACATCTTGCCTGTAAGGAAATATATGGAGAGGATGAATAATGATGGTATAATAATAACAAATGATATAATAATAAACTAAAATATGAATGATGAAATACGAATAATGAATGATATATTAATAAACTGAACTGAAATAACCCGGCTTTGGACACCTGCTGAAGTCATGCCTATTGTAGTTGGTGTCACAGGTATGATCGCTAAAAACCTACATAAATACTGCAACAAATTAGACTCTCATATCAACATAAATGTTAAAAGAAACAAGCACCAATCATTCAGTAACAATAACGTCAAAACCTTTAGGTAATTTTATATTTGTGAATCAGGCCTCGTGGCCTACCTCTCCCTAAGGTTTATGGGCGGGGATTCGGAAATTACCGTCTTTATCTGGAGAAGACAACCAAGATAAAATAATAATAATCATAATAATGAATAATAAAACATTTTTGCGTCCTCCTCTGTTCCAATTCGCTATACCCAACAGGGTCCATATTGTGATAATTTAATTTAATAATTTGTTCATTATGGAATGCAAATAATAATTGAGTATTGAGGTCTATGTTCAGTTTAAAAGCGCATTATCCTAAGGTTAAGGTTTGTTTTTTAACAGAATAAGGGTATAATAAAGCTAACAGTCCACCTGATGTCTATCTGATGTCTGATGATCAAATGCCTATCCTGGATTAAGAATCAAAACGCAAATGCGTTTTCACTACTGAGGCATCGTTTCAAGTAAACGGGTCTCCGGTCTCTATACTCACCATACGTTAAACGTAAACATTAAGCTGCTATTTCACGATGGTATTCTGTGAGAGCGTGCTCCTTCCCAGTTTGCACCGACCCTATCTATTACCTTTCGTACTACCTTTTTTTTAATTTATAGATACTAGTAGACAGTTTTTAAAGCATAATCTAATTCTTTAATAATCTAATTCAATATAAGCTTAATGAGAAACATAGAACTGCTCACTGCTTGCTTATTGCACTGCGCGCCGCTTTTTTACTGTCTTCTGGTAAACTTTACAACCTAATAAAACCAAACAGAGGATATGAAAACTCGACTAATATCGATTTATTAATCGGTTACGGTACTCGATTATCCATATCATTATCAGAGACGGCGACTATTTGCATTTAATGCGCCGTAAACATTTACGATCGTGTCGTCCGAAGGTGGAATCGATTCTCGAATTGATATTTTATCGATACCTGTCTCCGTATAGACGGTCGTCCACTAAATACGTTTGCAACTAACTTTATTTTTAATTTATTGTAATGGATTCGTGAACTCAAAGTCGTTATGTTTTCGGTCCGCGGATTAAGCGTCGACTGTAAATTGTTGGATTTACTTTGATCTAGAGGTATAAATTGTAATTTCACGCGCATTCAAATTTAATTGAAGGTTATTAGGATAGACGTCGTTTTACCCTTCTACTTTATCACTATTAAAATGTTTTCTGACTTATTAATTCTCTTGTAAATTAATATTACTAAGTACTATATAGCCTCACTGCATAGTACGAGCGTGAGAGAATCCATCACAAAATCATCCCGAAAGATCAAATCACGAATGTTTCGTAAGAGTTTCTATACGTATCATTTTTATACGTGGTAGAGCCATGCTGCAGCTATATTATGGTTGTAGCACGAATAGGCCGTCTCGACCGGGGAAGGACCACGCTTTCACAGAATACCAGCGTAAAATAGCAGCTTAACGTTGCTGTGTTTCGTTTGGTGAGTGTAGAGAACCGGCGACCCTTTTTACTGGAAACGAGGCATTCCATGTTAGTCCTCACGGGTGACAACGCATCTGCATTTTGATTCTTAATCAAAGATAGATGTCGATGTCTATGGGCCACAGCAACCACTTACCATCAGGTGGACTGTGTGCTCGTTTGTCACCCTTATCCTATAAAAAAAGAGACACTAACTTACAAGAACATCGCTTTTCTGTTCTTCAGATATGCACAATGTGACAATTTTAACAATTTCATCGATTATTGCTTGAGTTATAAACAATTGGACTCTCACTTCTGTGGCGCAATGACACCGAATTGGGTCCTGTCCTGCGCAAGTCCTTGCCAGATGTTTTCACCCATCCACCATCATCACCATCACACCCTGATCCTTAAATTTGGACACCGCCTTATACTTTGTACTTACTCATCTATCAAACTACTTACTTTCGCATTTTATTATGTTTATATAAACATGCATATTGTATTCATTGCAACTACGATAAACATAAGGCGAAATGAAAACTAAATTTTAACATTCGTCATTTTATGGATTTACTAGACACAACTGCTACAAGCTACGGCAGTTACAAGCGCATCGTAAAGACGATGAATTGTTTTATGTTTTTATAATAAAACTGCACGCAAAGTAATTTTGCCAGCAATATCTTGTTCACTGTAATGTCATACTGCCGTCGCCATATTCTTGCAAAGATTAATACCCTCGCGTCCGTGTCGCGAGCGTTGACAGATCGCGGCGATGGGTTAGCGCGACGCTGTCATCCGTCACTGCGCTTTACTAGGTAAGTGGGCTTTCGCAAGGGGGCTAAAAGAAGAGAGGGGAGGACGAAGAATTAATGTTGTACAATAAATAAGCTGTGAACTGGGGATTGGACATTTAAAGAATGTACACGCATTTACAAGAATTTTAAAGGCGTTAAATTATTGAAGATACTTTTATCAAACGTGCACAGAGTCCACCTGATAATAAGTGGATTAATTATCTTCGATTAAGAATCAAAATGCAGAAGCTTTGTCACCTCTAAGGATTTAGATGGGAAGCCTCATTTCCAGTAAATAGGGTCTTGGGTTCTCTACACTCACCATAGGAAACACAGCAGCATTAAGCTCATATTACATAATCATATTCTAATAAAATGTGGTCCCCATTCGTGCTACCACCATATTATAGCTACAGCATTACTCTACCATGTAAATAAATGGTGCTCCGTTATTGATGATCGCTGTAGTGTTTATTGAACTTAACTGCTGAGTAGAAAAACCTTAACACCATCCATCCATCCATTACAACCAATTAATATTTATTACTGAACATAGGCCTCTCTATAATAACTTGCTATAGTTAATACGTTTAGCAGGCTTGTCGGCAGCCGTAGTTTTTACGACACACACGGAACGATATGGGGTAGCGAATATTCTTATACCACCGTTAATTGGTTACCTGGATATAATATGTTCTTTGTAGTATTAGTATATTAGGCTTTTGTCATTACTGAAAATCAATGTTGTGGTTTCACCACAACTCGGAGTGATGCTCGTTTTGCTATACTTTCTTACTTACTTTATTTATGTCTTACGACGTACACAATAAACTATGAAATTCACGTAATTATAAGTTAGAATATCGTTGTGTATGTCAATGGTCTGTGCCAAACTAAAGTGTTTCTTCCTTTCCCTTGTGTTTTTGGTAGATTTTAAAACATTCACAGTATTAAGTACCGTAAAATCTAATTCTGTGCGCCTTTTCTATCGTATTCACATTTTTCAAATTTTGGAGGTTCAAACATTACCATAGAATATTATCAAATCGACTAAACGATACAGTAGTGTAAAATATTATGTAACAATGAGAAAGTAAAAGAAAAGCTGGAAAAATCTTCTAACTTCCGAAAGGTGGTGAGATAGTTATTCTGTCCTACTACTTCGAGTGTCGATGCAGGTAGCTTACGGCCGTGCCTTGTGATATTCATTGGGGCAGTAATAAAGCCTGTAATAAAGATGATGATGATGAGTGAAGAATACCGTAACCGTTTTACTGGTTATTAGATATCCCATTTTATTTCTCATGAGTGACAATGAATCTGTATTTTTTGTTCTTTGTTCTGGTGACAATGAATTTGTATTTCTGTGTCTTAATCGCAGAGAGAAAATAAAAATAGCTTAATAATAAACATTGGTGTTCGTTTACCATAGCACTTCCCTTACTATTAGGTGAAATGTATACCGCCTTATCACTCTTACTTAAAAGTAGAATGTGTGCCTTCTCGGTCGTTAGAAGCGACAATGAATCTGCATGCAAATCTCTAATTGAGAAAAGGTACATAGGTATCTATGAGCCTTGTCGTCCACTACCATATCTACTATCCCTTACTTCTATAAAAATAGTCTTTACTAAGATATAACTAGAAATATCACTCAAAAAGTTAATAATATTCTTCTAATTTATCACAAAAATCTATCAGTTTTAATCTTAAAATTATATTTCTCAATAATAATAAAATCTAAAGAAAGGTCAGGTATTTAAGTCAACAAAAACCAAATAGCATTAAATGGAAACACTCGACTAAAAATCGTGTAATAAATCGCGTGAGCAATATCACAATCGCCTAAGGTGTCAGTTTTTAATAAAGACCCAATCAGCCAGCCGTCGGACGCGATGCCACGCTGCTCATCCGCACAGGAAATGGAGGTCGTGTTCAAGCCTCGCAGTCACGTTAGGGTTGGTATAAAATTATAAAGTTGGCACTACCGCTCTGGAAAAAATATGTTTGAAAATTTGTTTTATAATAATTTTATTTACATTGTTAAGATTTATATATTTATCATTATCTTTATATATAAAAAGTAGGAGTCAATTTGTTTGTCCGCGATGAACTCCTAAATTACTGAACTGATTTCAATGAGATTTTGCACACTGTGTGCAGTTTGGGCCAACTTGAGAGACAGGATAGTTTTTATCCCGATAAGTAACCCTCAATTTTTTTATTGCTAATTTCAGGAGTTTATTTAGGAAAGCAAAAGGTCGTCGGAAAGGGCAAAACTATGCCTGTCAGCTAGTCATACTTATAAAGTAAATTGAACTGTCTGTTTGCAATATCGAAATAACTAACTTCTATTTAGTTGAGGATGTTATTCGCATGCTGTTAAGACATGAATAACCAATTTTTAAATTTTTGTCTGTCTGTCTGTCTGTCCGGGCGCTAATCTTCGGAAAGGCTGAACTTATTGTAATAAAACTAGCCCACATTTTATCCTTTTTTAAAATCTAAAAAATTATGTAATGAATGGCCTAAGATGATTATCTTAAATCGAAATGACGCTGTACATTAATAGATTCGGGCGAAGCCGGGGCGGCGCGCTAGTTATATACATTATTAATTACATTATAATATAAATTATAAAAAATTAGATTTTACATTTTTGAATTTAAAAATAAATTGTTAATAGGTATATAAATACCAATAATGTTTAATTCTTATAATTCCATAGAAGATAATTTTTTTTTATAAGATAGGTTGACAAATGAGTACCCAGTCTACCTGATGGTAAGTGGTTGCAGTGACCCATAGACATCTACATTTATCCTCATCAAAATGCTGATGTATCGTCACCCGTGAGAACTAAGATGGAATGCCCCTTTTCCAGTAAAAGGGGTCACCGGTTCTCTACACTCACCATACGAAACACAGCAGTGTCAAGCTGCCATTTTACGCTGGTATTCTGTGAGAGCGTGTTCCTTCCCCGGTCGATCCAACCCATTCGTGCTACACTACTAACTTTACTACTAAAATAGCTGCAGCATGGCTCTACCACGCATAAAGGTATATATAGGATAATGCGAATAAACTTAGAAACGCGATGAGATTGTAGTGGGGCGGATTTAGGCAATTATTTTATTTTTCTTTATGTATTTGTAGGAAATGCATTACGAGTATTTATTGTTGAAAATAATAATATAGTGTAAGAGCGGATGTTCAACTTGCCCTCTTGCTTACGCAATTAATTCTTATCAACAATGAACGGCGTACAATACTACTCATCCAATGTAGCGCATCTACAATTCTACCATACCGTAATACATCTCGTTCATATATCATGTATGTTATTTATGTTTTATTTTGTTTAGGGCCGAGTTACATCATATAAATTATATCCTGACAGAATAAAAAGTCGAACAATTGAGCTATTTTATTATTTATACGTGGTAGAGCCATGCTGCAGCTACATAACTAGTATATTTGTGGCACGAATGGGTCGCCTCGACCGGGGTGGGACCACGTTCTCACAGAACACCAGCGTAAAATAGCATCTTAATGCTGCTGTGTTTGGTATGGTGAGTGTAGAGAACCGGAGACACTTTTTACTGGAAACGAGGCATTTCATCTTAGTCCTCACGGGTGACAACGCAGCTACATTTTGATACATTATCGAGGATAGATGTAGATGTCAATGGGCCACAGCAACCACTTACAATCATGTGAAAAGTATGCTCGTTTGTCACCCTTATCTTATAAAAAATATCCTTTGAATAACTTTCATCTGAAGATTGAAAAATCCGAGCAACCCCAAACAAGTACATAAGTCTCTTGATGGTAAATTAATGTTGTGGCTTATATAATTCTACATCTATACCCCCGCCCCTCCCCCGCCTGCCTCGTTACCACTAAAATGGGTCTCCGATTCTCAACACTCACCATACGAAACACAGCAGCATTAAGCTGCTATTTCACGCTTTTATTTGTATAAAAAAGGGTTATTATAATTTAAGGAATATGTAGATGATAATAACCTCTAGAAATGAGGTAATCGCTACCAAGCTACGTTGCTGTTAATGATTGTGTAACATATATAATTGGGAACTGTTTATTTAAAAAAAGTTCCGCTGGGTTTCTTGCTGGTTCTTCCTAGGATTGAGGTATTTTGCTAAGTGGCAAATTAAATATAAAAGTAAGTTTCTTTCTGACTGAACGCGGTTCTTCCCCGGTCAAACCAACCCATTCTTGTTGGGGGCATGTTCCAGCTGCAGCGTGAATATACAACGTAAAAGTGTAGTGTAAAGTGATCGGCGTAATTATATGATAACGTTCGTTGCTCTTTGGATTCTGCCCACCTCCTCGGGGATCACAGGCGTGATATTTCCACTTTTCAATATATAATTAATAGAATCAGGCGTTACTTTGCGGAAATCCATTATATAAAAGCTTTTAATATATTTGCGTGCACTATCCCCGTCACCACTAATCCCAGTGCTGGGATTAGTGGTGACGGGGATAGTGCACGCAATTGAGGGAAGGCGGGAGGTGCTCTTCATACTAGGTAAGACACATCATTTTATTTTATAGCGCGGATGTTTGCGAAGTAAATTTTTTAAAAACTTTTCAATATGTCTATACCACTTGAAAGATATCTCTGACCACATTAATTTATTTAGAGATTTCAGAATCAATTCATTAATCTCGAAATAATAAGTAGGTACGTCCCATTTTGCACCAAATTTCTTATATTTCTTTTCCAAGTTTTGAAAACAGGTTAAAATTCCCAGTCTTGCTTTCAAGGACCCAAAACGCATGAAATAAAATATATTAAAAATAAAAATAATTTGAAATCAAGTTAATTCAAAATCAGTAAAATTAGATTAATTCAATGAAATAAAAATAGCCTTATGATGGTATATAACTTTTCAGAGTCAAACAAATGAGAAGAAAATTATGTAACTTCTTATAGTCATGTCTCAAGCAAAATCATCGATTTGAATGTCACTTAAGTCTTCTCTTAGCTCTTTTGCCTAAGTAATTTATATTTAAAATATATAAATTAGTTATTTTATGTTATTAATTATTAAATATAATAATACCACTTGATTAATTCCTTTTGAAAATTAAAAATTCTTTAATTTTCAAAAGGATTTAATCAAGTGGTAGATGACAACGTACCAATTATAAAAGCTTTGCTCTACGCGACCCTAGCGTTTCCATGGCCGCCGCAGGCTTAAGGAAGTCTGCAAACGAATTTTGCTTTTTTCTCCTTTTACCGTAGCAATAAACGCGGGGTGAATTGTTCCCTAGTAAAATTTGCCTGCATTTTGTCGTGAAGGGTGCTTTGATGAAGTTTTTTGGGATTGGTTTTGCAATTCAATGTTATCGCGGGGCGGTTTTGACTGTGGCTTGATTGAAAATAGCATGCAGATTTAGAAAAATAAGTTTTAAGGAACGAGACATGTTTTCATCTGAAAATCTAGACATAAACCAATGTAACAGCCAACTTTGTAAAAGAAAAGGGTGACACACCGGCCATGTTTAATTAATTATATATTAACAGAAATCATTTCGAGCCACTTTCGAACCTATTTCTTCAAATCTATTAGATCTTTTCGACCGACTAGGTAAGTCCAACTTCGATCGAGAGGTCAATCGACGGATTCAACTCGGCAGGTAGCGTTCGGGAAATTACGACACATCTTCTCGTCAGGTATACCTCAAAACTTGAAAACGATACTGTACATCCATTGCGTGTTGCCAGTGACGACTTCTGGAGCTGAGAGGTGGTGCTTCACTGCTGACCGTATGAGGAAGCTCAAGGTCGCTCAGCGAGCAATGGAGAGAGTTATGCTCAGGGTTTCGCTGCGTGATAAACTTAGAAATGAGGATATCCGCAGTAGAACGAGAGTGACGGACATATCCCAACGGATTAGCAAGCTAAAGTGGAAATAGGCCGGCCATATAGCTCTAAAAACCGACAGCCAATGGGCAAAAAAGGTTCTCGAGTGGCAGCTTCGAGGCGAAGTGTAGATGGAATGACGCCCTGGTAAAACATGCAGGAAGTCAATGGATACGGGTGGCTCGGGACCGTGCTTTGTGGCATTCCTTGGCGGAGGCCTATGTTCAGCAGTGGACTTATGATGAAAATGATCATTAGAACATTTCATTTGTACTTTTGCATACCTAATGAGGACCATTGATTATCCTATTAAATAAAACGTGTATAAGTGGTTTGAAAAATGTCATTTTCTACCGACATCAAAAAGGAGGAGTTACTCAATTCGACTATATGTTTTTTTATGTGTGTTACCTCATAACTTTTTCTACGTGGACGGATTTCGATGACTCTTTTTATTTGAAAGCTGGTGCTTCTGATGTAGTTCCGTATAATTTTGATCAAGGTCTGACCAATAATTTTTGAGTTATTCTTAATAATATATATTGAAGTCGGTTTTACTAAATTTTTAATTTTAAATTATTTTCACTTAAAAATAAAAAATTTAGTACCGTACTGGATTACATTTATTTAATCAATTTATTTATTTATTTACACACATTTATAGCGCCCGAGTGTATGTCCAAGCATGCACTCTATCCCCTAACTCTTAAGAGAAATATCAGGCGCAGAACTAAAGATTTTACGTTACGTTTACAAAGTAACTGATTTTGGCCTGATCTTGGTATCGAACATGACCTTATGATCAGCAATTCGTTTACGTCAATTAGACCAACGAGGTGGTTGTTTCTAACACTAACAAACTATTAAGACATAACATCTCTTATATAATTATATTTTTTGCGAACGAAAAACCGCAAATCGAAACCCTCTAGTTTGTTACTTGCTAGGTCGTAAAAGCGTATTTTATCTGTGATGGCTATTGTAATGGTACCCCAGTGACCAGTTACGGGTATTGTTCTAACAGAGGGCTAGGATTGATGGAGTCGTTTGGACTCAGAAGATAAGATATCTCTATGCAGTACAATATGACAAGTACACTCGTCACTTTATGACTGAAGCATTGAGAGTAAATCCCTAGTTTAAAGTTGAAAATATTTTGAATAAAATTACCACCGTAGTAATAATTTAAAATTATTTTTTTTACTGCCGACTTCAATATAAGTTATTAAGAATAACTCAAAAACTATTGGTCTGACCTTGATCAAATTCCTATGGGACCACACGACAAATACCAGCTTTAAAATAAAAAAAGAATCATCGAAATCGGGTCACCCAGTAAAGACTTATGAGGTAACATACATAAAAAAACATACAGTCGAATTGAGTACCGTTGTCTCCTTTTTGGAAGTCGGCAGAAAACATATTATCTAATGAACAAGCGAAGAAAATGAATCCATTGCTGTCGATTTCTCGTCGGTTCTTGTCACTGGTACGGAAAGAGTAACGGTGCTGCATTAACACTATCACAGCATTTTACTGAGTCGGTACCCGTTTCGTTGTTACAATTTAAAATATAAATACTAGCGATATACTTCGGCTTCGCCTAGATAGGGTTTATTACTGTGACGTTGGTTAAATTTAAGTTAATCACGAAAATTTTTATCAATTTTTAGATTTTTCAAAAAAACCTTTTCAAATGTTTTTTGTATAAAATATAGCCGGCAGATAGAAAGCAATACAAGGATTGTTTTTATACGTAGTAGAGCCATGTTGCAGATATATTATGATTGTAGCACGAATATGTTGGCTCGACTGGGGAAGGACCACGCTCTCACAGAATATCATCGCAAAATAGCAGCTCAATGCTGCTATTTTTGCTGTCTGTCGTATGGTGAGTGCCGAGAACCAGAAAGCCTTTTTATTGGAATCGACGTACTCAGTCTTAGTCCTCAGTGGTGACAACGCAAAAAATATTCCGAACAGCCTGGACAGACGGACAGACTGCCAAAAAAATTAAAAATTATACTTTATGTGTTTTAATTTATTAAGCTAATACTTGCAAAGAACATCATCAGCTCAATAAAAGGCAGTTATTTTGATATTACAGACAGTTCAATGTTATTTAGTGTACAGATAAATATATATTTTAATAATAAATATTATACTTTATTATATAATAATATACTTCAAAATCTATATAAGTGCGTAGCAAAATTTCTTCCGAAAAAAAAAATTAAAAGGTTTTTTTATAGGATAAGGGTGCCAAACGAGCACATAGTCCACCTGATGGTAAGTGGTTGCTGAGGCCCATAGAAATCTACATCTATCCTCGTTTGCGAATCAAAATGCAGATGCGTTGTCACCCGTAAGGACTAAGATGGAATGCCTCATTTCCAGTAAAAAGGGCCTCCGGCCACCTGCACTCACCAAGCGAAACGCAGAGGTAAACCTCTACTTCACGCTGGTATTCTGTGAGGTCGTGGTACCACCCCGGTTCGAGCCGGCCCATCCGTGCGACAGCAAAAGCTGCCGCGTGGCTCTACCACTGTTAGAAAGAGGTGAAAATATATTAAGTAAGTTTATTAAATTATTAAAGATTCTTTATTACAATTGTTTGGCTTGGATGCTTGTCGTTTAAGTCATGTCTTCAATTATATCAGTGTCATGTGATACTAATCTTTTATAGTAGTATGCTTCACAATTATGTTGATGCGTCACATTGCGCGAGAGATTTTGACGCCTTTGGGAGATTTTGACGGCAAGTTGAGCCAGCAGACATTTGGCGGTAGTAGCTCAAGACGCCTTAGCAGACAGACACCTTATCTTGAGATTCACAACATCATTGGAGCACTTGTTTCACCGTTTCCACTAATAGTTCACATGCGCAGGTATTTAATACACAAAATCGCACCACTTTTACATATCAAAATCCACTTCAAACCATTATTTAGACAATAATATAGGAGCAGCAATCCGCCGCCGACCAAGTTCCTGCCAAAATCCCTAAATTGTTAAAAAAATATACTTCATAATAAACATTATTTATACCGTCAATAAAATACATAGAAGATAAAACGGTTTAGATGTCTAACCTAATATGAAGCAGTGGACTATATAATATAGTATATAGATATACTGATAAAATAATATCTAACAGCTATACAGCGTACAAGGGTCACTGTCATCATCATCATTATTATTACATCCCATCACATGTCCACTGCATAACATAGGCCTCCCCCAAAGAATTCCACATGGCCCGGCCCACCCGAAATCACCGGACATTTAAATAAATATTCATATAATTGCTATAAATTATTAAAAAAGGCATCGGTAAAGTATGAAAAAGTTTATTGCAAATTAACATAGACTTGAACATCGGCCTACCAACAAAACGAAATTTAAGTTTAATCGGATCATTTTAAGTTTATTTTTTTAATACTATGATTAGATGTAGCCTAAATAAATTACTACCCCTCAATCGAATTCTTTACTTAATTTCAGTGTTTATGATGACGGAATGTAGCGGCGCGTAAAAGCGACAAAGTTTAAACGATTTGAACTCTCCATGTGACCCTCGTGGTCGATTTCTTACTTTTATCGGTCCCTTGTCCCCAGTTATATGTACCTTCAGACAACGAAACCGAAATTTAATATTTTGTCTTTTAACTCATCGATCTGTAAACCGATCTCTTTTTATGGGTCTTTGAATTAAGCTAGTTTTAACAGATTTCATCGCCTTTTATTAACTTCTTTTATATTCCCGACGTTTCGAGTACTTTACAGCACTCATAGTTACCGTGAAGACTAAAGTGTTTGATGTCACAATGTCCAACCACGGCTACCTTTACTTAAAGTTATTAATTTTTGGTTCGATCTTTGCAAATATCTGCGTAGATCGGAGCAAAAATAAAAAAATAAATTTAAATAAATAAATAAATATAATAAAGGTAAATAATTCTGATATTGTTATGAAAGGAGATGAACTTCGTTCCATACAAGCCTGGTCCCGGCGTAAACAAAGTTAAAATATATCTAATTTTTAACATTTAAATATTTGTTACTTATGACAAAAAATAATATTTTTGTAGGATCTGGGATTTTGTTTTTATTTTGTTTTATTATTTGTAGGTTATGTAGTAAAATCACTTGTTCTTAGGATAAGTTGTTTCAATAAATTGAAAAGAACACAAAAGGTAAAGAACACAAATTATTAAATAAAATAATATACATCTCAAACTTTTCTAATTGTTTAATTATTTTCTGCAATTATTAATAAAATGTCATCTAGAAAAGCAGCCTGAGGCTGTACACATTGAGTTATTATGTACTACGTACTGGAGGTGACACTGCACTAAGTTACGCTGTTCGATTCAACTGCGGCAATGTCACCGCACTTTAATCAGTCGCTCGCTAAGCGCTTGTAGAGTTGTCACGTGTTGTGTTAATTTAAAAAAATATCTTGATAAAATATGCCGAGGTGTGTTCTTAGATATTGCACAAAAAATTCACGAAAAATTAGTAAAAACCAAGGAATCGCTTTTCATCGGTAAGTAAGATACTTAAATAATAAAAAACATTATAGATTAATAATTAAAAAGTTATTTCTTTGGCACCAACTAGAGTCATGGAATATATATTATGAAATTAATTTGTTCAAATACGACATTTCTGTGAGCAAGTGTAGAACGATTATATTATGCACAATTTATTTGTAGAAATAAATAGAAGTATTTATAATTAGGCTAAATTTCTTACGTTTATATTTGCTGATTATTCTTTTATTTTATTTTTAGGTTTCCACGTCCAAACCACGAAAACCAAGAAAAGTGGATTAAATTCGTCCAAAATAATCGTAGAGAAGAGATGTGGTTACTAACAAATCATACATACATTTGTTCCTTGCATTTTAAGGAAGAGGATAAATATACTACGAAGAAGGCAAAAATTAACAAAACTCATATTGTTTAAAGGCACTTAATTAAATTCCTAACACATATTTTTACAATAACATTTATACATTTTATTAATTGAAATTAATTTTCAGCAAAAAAACAGCAAATAAGTGTATATACGTATAATTCATGTGTAAACAGACATGGTAGAAGTTTTTAAAGTTTTACTATGTTTTCTCACAGTAATTCATTAGGCATAATATAAAAAGTATCTGCTCTGTGTCCATGCCTCACGTGAACTTGGGTTAGGGCTTTTGGAGACCCTGTACTAGATTTAAATAAATATATTTCATTAGATTCGATTCCTTCCAATTTATATAGTTATATAATATTTATATAAAAATGTAATTTAAATGCTATTGTGATAATATTATATATTATCATATTAATTTACCTCATATCATGCAAAATAAATGACAAATTATTAAAAATTGAACTCGTTTTAATAAATTTATTAACAATATATGTACTCTAAATAAATAATAATTAAATACCTACTGATCATTCTACCTACGCATAATTTATATCTAATAATAAAACAAAAGCGCGCATGCGCGGTAAGATTTTACGGCGCATGTGCAGCGACATAGAGTAGCGCACAGTTTTTCTTTGAAATAGCTGTTCTAGTACGTAAGTACATTATACTTCAATGGCTGTGCATTGTCTGTTCTATTCCTCTCAAAACCCAAGTAACACATTATTGTCATTATGTGGGCACAACAAGTTACTGTCCTGTAAATTGAGAGAAAACCCAGGGGTCAAGTTAAATTAATTCTCGAAAATAAAAACACGAAATATATACACTATATAATAACTGGCTTTACGGCTTTGGGATCTAGCCCTTCTAAACCTGAAATTACAATATATTATAATAATTATCCTTCATAGTATACTGCTTCACAATATGTTGATGCGTCATATTGTGCAGCCCTTGGAAGATTTTGACGGCAACTTGAGCCAGCAGACAGCTGACGGTTGGCGATGGTATCTCAAGGCACCTAAGCAGACGGACACCTTATTTTGAGAATCACATCACCATCAGAGCACTTGTTTCACAGTTTCCACTAATAGTTCACATGCGCAGACACTTAATACACAAAATCGCACCACTTTTCATATCAAAGTCCACTTCAAACCATTATTTAAACAATAATACAGGAGCAGCAAACCGCCGCCCTACAAGTTCCCGCCAAAACTCCCACAATTCCAAAAACACATGATAATTTAAAATTCCACGTTACCAAGTCTCAGAACAGGCAATGATCAACGATCATACAGCCTATTCAATCGAGTCCGATATTATCCAAATATTTTGTTTAGTTAAGTATCGTAGCCAATTCAATCGATTTTGTAAATAGATCTCTTTTGTTCAGTATCAATCTCTACAGATTCGCCTCAATGTTTCAATATTATGAGTTTTTTTCATACTGAAGGCTATTTATTACAAAAAAATAGCCTTCATTATCTAATGCCATAGAGAAAATTCATAAAAAATATTTATGTTCAGAATAAATTCCAATAATTTACATTTTATAAATTTATTTTAAATTATATATTGCATGTCACTAAAAACCAATGCAATTCTTTGAAATATTTATGGAAGTTCAGCAAGTCTCGGCTAAGATCACATACAAACATTGCGTTTAAGCATATTAATAAATTATCGGTTCCAGCCAGTGTTTGCTTAGATATTTTAGTGTGCTTACGCTAATCACAGAAGAAACTTGGCGTTAAGTTGTCGACAAATACCGCTGTGTGCCTTGTTTGAGTCTCAAATGTATCTTTCAGGGTTGTCAGATATTTTTACAAGCTTGACATTTACACAATAATATTAAAATTTAAATTTTTCTTAATTTTTCGTTTTCAATGATTATAGTTTGTTTTCGTCACTAATCATATGAAAATATATATTGGTAAATCCAATTGGGCATACCTTAAGCGCATTAAAAAAATTACGTATAACATGATTATACGGAATTATTAAAGTAGTTTAAATACATTTTGACAGCACTATCGGCTTCAACACCCTCGAAAACCATGAAAATGACACCCATGATGAAAAAATTGATACCTATTGCAGCCGCCATCTTGGATTTACATTTCGACAGCACTATCGGCTTCAACACTCTTGAAAACCATGAAAATTACACCCGAGATGAAAAAATAGGTACCAACTTCAGCCGTCATCTTGGATTTACATTTCGACAGCACTATCGGATTCAACACCCTCGAAAACCAAGAAAATGACACCCAAGATGAAAAACATGATATCTATTGCAGCTGCCACCTTCGATTTACATTTCGACAGCACTATCGGCATCAGCACCCCCGAAAACCATGAAAATGACACCAATGCTGAAAAAATTTATATCTATTGCAGCTGCCATCTTGGATTTACATTTCGATAGCACAATCGGCTTCAACACTCTTGAAAACCATGAAAATTACACCCGAGATGAAAAAATAGGTACCAACTTCAGCCGTCATCTTGGATTTACATTTCGACAGCACTATCGGATTCAACACCCTCGAAAACCATGAAAATGACACCCAAGATGAAAAACTTGATATCTATTGCAGCCGCCACCTTGGATTTACATTTGGACAGCACTATCGGCATCAGCACCCCCGAAAACCATGAAAATGACACCAATGATGAAAAAATTTATATCTATTGCAGCCGCCATCTTGGATTTATATTTCGACAGCACTATCGGCTTCAACACCCTCGAAACCCATGAAAATGACACCCATGATGAAAAAATTGATACCCATTGCAGCCGCCACCTTGGATTTACATTTCGACAACCCTATCGGCTTCAACTTTCTCGAAAACCATGAAAATGACACCCATGATGAAAAAATTGATATATTTAGCAGCCGCCATCTTGGATTTACATTTTGACAGCACTATCGGCTTCAACACCCTCGAAAACCATGAAAATGTAACCCATGATGAATAAATTGGTACCAACTTCAGCCGCCATCTTGGATTTACATTTCGATAGCACTATCGGCTTCAACACCCTCAAAAACCATGAAAATGACACCCATGATGAAAAAATTGGTACCTACATCAGCTGCCATCTTGGATTTATAATTCGACAGCACTATCGGCTTCAACACCCTCGAAACCCATGAAAATGACACCCATGATGAAAAAATTGATACCCATTGCAGCCGCCACCTTGGATTTACATTTCGACAACCCTATCGGCTTCAACTCTCTCGAAAACCATGAAAATGACACCCATGATGAAAAAATTGATATATTTTGCAGCCGCCATCTTGGATTTACATTTTGACAGCACTATCGGCTTCAACACCCTCGAAAACCATGAAAATGTAACCCATGATGAATAAATTGGTACCAACTTCAGCCGCCATCTTGGATTTACATTTCGACAGCACTATCGGATTCAATACCCTCGAAAACCATGAAAATGACACCCAAGATGAAAAACTTGATATCTATTGCAGCCGCCACCTTGGATTTACATTTCGACAGCACTATCGGCATCAGCACCCCCGAAAACCATGAAAATGACACCAATGATGAAAAAATTTATATCTATTGCAGCCGCCATCTTGGATTTACATTTCGATAGCACTATCGGCTTCAACACCCTCAAAAACCATGAAAATGACACCCATGATGAAAAAATTGGTACCTACATCAGCTGCCATCTTGGATTTATATTTCGACAGCACTATCGGCTTCAACACCCTCGAAACCCATGAAAATGACACCCATGATGAAAAAATTGATACCCATTGCAGCCGCCACCTTGGATTTACATTTCGACAACCCTATCGGCTTCAACTCTCTCGAAAACCATGAAAATGACACCCATGATGAAAAAATTGATATATTTTGCAGCCGCCATCTTGGATTTACATTTTGACAGCACTATCGGCTTCAACACCCTCGAAAACCATGAAAATGTAACCCATGATGAATAAATTGGTACCAACTTCAGCCGCCATCTTGGATTTACATTTCGACAGCACTATCGGATTCAATACCCTCGAAAACCATGAAAATGACACCCAAGATGAAAAACTTGATATCTATTGCAGCCGCCACCTTGGATTTACATTTCGACAGCACTATCGGCTTCAACACCCTCGAAAACCATGAAAATGACACCCATGATGAATAAATTGGTACCTAATTCAGCCGCCATCTTGGATTTACATTTTGACAGCACTATCAGCTTCAACACCCTCGAAAACCATGAAAATGACACCTATGATGAAAAATTTTATACCTATTGCAGCCGCCATCTTGGATTTACATTTCGATAGCACTATCGGCTTCAACACTCTCAAAAACCATGAAAATGACACCCATGATGAAAAAATTGGTACCTACATAAGCCGCCATCTTGGATTTACATTTCGACAGCACTATCGGCTTCAACACCCTCGAAACCCATGAAAATGACACCCATGAGGAAAAAAATTGATACCCATCGCAGCCGCCACCTTGGATTTACATTTCGACAACCCTATCGGCTTCAACTCTCTCGAAAACCATGAAAATGACACCCATTATGAAAAAATTGAAATATTTTGCAGCCGCCATCTTGGATTTACATTTTGACAGCACTATCGGCTTCAACACCCTCGAAAACCATGAAAATGACACCCATGATGAATAAATTGGTACCTAATTCAGCCGCCATCTTGGATTTACATTTTGACAGCACTATCAGCTTCAACACCCTCGAAAACCATGAAAATGACACCTATGATGAAAAATTTTATACCTATTGCAGCCTCCACCTTGGATTTACATTTAGACAGCACTATCGGCTTCAGCACCCTCGAAAACCATGAAAATGACACCCATGATGAAAAAATTGATACCTATTGCGGCCGCCATCTTGGATTTACATTTCGACAACCCTATCGGTGTCGACACCCTCGAAAAGCATGAAAATGTCACCCATGACAAAAAAATTATACTACTTACTTTTAGTACGTACTACTATTATTTATTCTGTGCTTTTAAATATTGTAATAAAAAAATCTCTTATTATTATTATAATCAAGTATTTAAGAAATTTGGTTATTCGAATATTGTGTATTTGTATTTTGTACAGCGATCTTTTTGAGCCGCTGAAAACAACCGAAACAATGTGCACTCCATATAGGAAAGTACTCTGTGGTCCACTCGCGACGGCGACTGACTGGTATATAGTGTATTATCTATGGCGACTGAAGCCGAACTAAACTTAATACAAATGTACTCTGTGAACTAAACTACTCTGTGGCTGTAGATCCCCATTTACAGAAACAATTTATATACGAGGTAACCAAATCAACGGAAATTTCGCCATTTTGGAGCCGAAAAAAATTAATTATAGCTAAACAAAACAAAAATACACTGCCATTTACATTCAGTGGCTTCCCACATGATAGATGAAGAGATTAAAAAATAGATTGAGTTAAACAATTGATATTTTCTAAAGTTATAGTGTTTACAAGCCACAGGGACATGATAAATCCACACCATAAGCCACTAAAACCCTTTTTTTATTTAAAAATAGCAATTAATCGATTTAAAAAAATTATTAATAAGTTCAACAATCATTTATCTTTCTAACAATGTGCTTTTTATATCATTTATATGTATAATATGATTGCTAGATACGATTTTATTCGATAAAATGTTGGAATTTTAATTTTTAGGCGATAGTAGAACATTACCTTGCGCTTTCGCTTAAGGTATGCAATATTTAATTGAGATTTTTAGTGATTTATAGCGGATTTCTTTGAACACCAAAGAATTTATGATTGTCAACTAAAAGTTATCCATCCAATAAGTTTTAACCTGACTGAAAAGAAAAGTTAAATAAATATGCTGTTATACTCAGATAAATGAATTTTAACAAGCTTATGTTTTATTTTATCTAGGGATAACTGTTGTCTGATGGTCAAATCACAGGCCTTAAAGTAAATTATTAGTTATTGTTATATACATCAAGTTTTTACATATATTACGATTTATTACAAAGGTCTATTTTATCAGCTCTGTGATGAGATGAGTTGTGACAAGTTCACTGCTGAAACTAGCCTTCCTCCGAGACATGCCATAGAGATGTAAGCGGTAAGCGTAGTGTAGGTGGCCAGTCACTAGATGGAGTGACGACCTAGTAAGAGAGCTAGGAAGTCGATGAATGCAGGTGGCTTAATACTGTGCTTTTTGATATAAACATTAATCATAAAATAACATGTTTAATGATATTATATATAGATTTCTTACGCGGTAGAGCCACGCTGCAGCTATGTTATGATTGTAGCATGAATAGGTCGGCTCGACCGGGGAAGGACCACGCTCTCAGAAAATACCAGCGAGAAATAGCAGCTTAACACTGCTGTGTTTCGTATTGTGAGTGTACAGAACCGAAGACCCTTTTTACTGGAAAAAAGACATTCCATCTTAGTCCTCACGGGTGACAACGCATCTGCATTTTAATTTATAATCGAGGATAGATGTAGATGTCTATTGGCCACAGTAACCACTTACCATCAGGTGGATGGTGTGCTGGCTTGTACCCTTACTCTATAAAAAAATCATAATCGGTATCGATTTCATTACGCATACATTTAATAATTGCCACATGAATATTTTTTTTGTTTAAAAGGTGACTTTATCAAGTGTTCTTAGCTATATCATCAACTCTTTTCTAATTGATGAGAGATTCATTGACAGGTTCTTTTTTTATTTTTGTTCATTTTATATCGACATAATTTAAAATTAAAAATTTTGTACAGCCGACTTCAATATAAGCGACTTCAATACAGGTTATTTAAGAATAACTCAATAACCATTGGTCTGACCTTGATCAAATTCATATGGGACCACACGAGAACTATCAGCTTTCATATAAAAAAAGAATCATCGAAATCGGTTTGCCCAGTACAAAGTTATGAGGTAACACACATAAAAAAAGCAAAAATAAAAAAAAAAACATACACTCGAATTGAGTACCGTCTCCTTTTTGGAAGTCGGCAGAAAAGAGGATTCACATAAAAGTAGTTTTTTTAGGTATCATTTCCGGTTGTATGAACTTCGTTATAAAATGGTAGTAGATTTAAAAAAATACTAATTAACTAGATTTATTATCATCATCATCATCAAAAACAGCCTGTAAATTCCATTGCTGGGAATCTCTCGTGGTAGAGATTATTTGCCTTAATCGTCGTGCCTTTCAAGAGGATTCATATAATTAAATAATATAGTATATTTAACATAAACGTGGCGCGGTGGAAGGTGGAGGATTTTTACTCTTCAACGTCTTTTAATATTTGTTTACTTAATATTTTCCCCGTCTTCCTTACACGCATCTGTCCATCTCGCTCTTATCATTCCATCTTCTGTCATCCTAATTTTCATGTGAAATTTTCCTTTTATCTCAAGGTCTCTCTCAAGCAGCATAGCTTAATATATCATTCTAATATTTTCATATAATTGTAACAGAATAATTATACAATTAAATTCAAATTTCGATTCGAAACTGGAAAATGCATTTAATAATTAATACTGTGTCAACCCTAGTAGTAACAAGTTGGCGTAGTTCAAGACTTAACAAAGTATTACGTCATTTAAAGACTTTATTTCGCATGTTTCAATTAAGAATGCTCCTTGCATAACTCCAAAGTTGTTCGAGTTTCAAAGACTTCTCTTTAAGTTAGGGTCTTGAGTTTAAGAAACATGTTAATTAAATAGCAACTATAAATAATATTTATTGTAACTGGTTTCGTCAATATATGTTAAGTGCTTATTAAATTTTCAGTCTGTCGTCAGCGCCATTATTTCTTCATAATTTATGAGGTATTGAATTTCAAGTTGTTACTCAAAGTGGTCTGGCAATAAAATATTAATTAGTTTTTAATTGTAATTAATTTAAAATTTATTATAGGTATTCAAGGTATCACGTTATATAATTTAAAGTTTTATTCTATATCCGCTTTTAATAATTATTTTAACAAGGTAAGTAAAATAAAATATTAAAAAAACAACACATGGCGGCAGAAATAGCAGGGGAGCCCTATTATCAAGTAGTCTCTAAAATACTATAGCTACTGGTTAATTAAAATATGACAATGCAGTAACGTATTACTAGCTACTATCGTTTGAATATAATTCAACTTTCATTGAACATAAAGTGAACGCAATTAAGTTTTGTTTTTTATTATTTTATTTTAGCTCTTGTAATAAAAGAAAAATAAGTGAAAATAAATATATTGTTGGAAATATCTGGTCAATGTTAAGTTAATTAATTGGCAGCATAGGACATTCACCAATGCCGACATTTTTGTGAAAAACAAAACTTGGAGAATCTAATTAGAATAGGAATAAAAAACGATTCTTCATCTCTGCACAAGTGGAAAAATAAGCAATTATGTTTCTCAAACAAAAAGCAACAATTAAATAGCACAAAGCGTTTCTAGTTTCGGTATTTACACAATGATTTAGAATAAGAATTCGGACGAATCGTTGATTTTATACATATTTTAACAAACCTTAGTATACTTAAAGGAATCTCTATATTTGTTACGATTTAGGAACAAAAAGCGTCAAAAAATGGTAGCTCGCAAACTCACAAACGTGTGTTCCACGGAATTACACAAATGATTAGAGTTCGGGAATAAATATTTGTAATGCTTTACGCGACCCACCGACGAGCGCCTTTAGCGTGAACACGTTAAAATCGCAGCACCGCTCTGTCGTCGGCAACCGTTCCCAGAAGGGACGATTGTCAATATCGATATTTCTGTTAGAAGGCTCGTTCGAATTTAAACTTTTAAACAAACTGTACGCTATCGGTGCGTCACGATGCGAAAGGAACCCTGTTAGAGGTTCCTTTTCGTGTCGGCTCGCTTATACACGAGGGATGACAAAGGAGCCGCTGTAGTTCGTGTTACAATTTTTAGGGTTGTGTACATAGAATAATTCTATGGTTATGTACTGTTTAAAAATGTTACCTTTAAGAGAGAGACAAGGAGATAAGGAGGAAGAGAGAGTGAGAGTGTCATAGGAGGGTGTGTATAGAGAAATTAAATAAGAGATTGCTCGTAGATTGATGTCGTAAGAAGCGATTATGAGAAATGCTAAAATGATCTTATGGAAGATCGGTTACGGGGAGCAGCGTTTAAGATACGAGACGTCTGGTATTGCAAACGTGAATCCGCCTAACAATCGTGACGAATATGGCGAATACCTGCTGGAAAATATAAGAAGCCGATGTCTAGAAATTGACTTCTAAGGTATGGTAAAGAAGAATAACAAGAGCAACAAGAGCTTGAATCAAAGTATTAGGATTTTATCGCGTTTAATTAGAAACGTAACTTCGTTGAAAATGCAATGATATAGCGCCATGGAGCTAATCTTATGGTGGACTTGGATGCTGGCCCAAGCACTACAAGCTGTCTTAGTTAGAGAGAGAACAATTAGCTAGAAATTTTATAGACAATTCATTTCCATGGATGTCGTAAGAGGTGACTAATGTCAGAAAAAACTTATGACTTAAATGGGCGTCAAGCAGTAGCGTCAAATATTATCTATATGTAATAAAGGGTAGATGTAGATATATACGGGCCACTGTATCCATTTATCATCAAGTGAACTGTTTATTTGTTTGTCACCCTAATCCATGAAAAATAAGTCAATGACAGGGCCATTCTTAGAGGCAGTAACTTTGAACATGCAAGCGTTAAACATAATATTCTTTTTTTATCCAAATGTTTCAAATCAACACACATAAAAAACAAAAAAGGAAAACATCTCTTCAAAGTTTTATTTATAAAAGAAATATATTTATATTTCTACAAGTTACAATTGTCATTTAGATCACATAACAGACACAGAATCTGACCTCACGACTGAAAGTAAATTGGATTAACATTTATTTTGTTTCAATCGCTAACACTTAGAGCACTTTGCCTCACAACGTAACGTAAATAAAACGAGATATTCCTTGCGTGATTGGTAGTAGGACTGATCCGAAATCTAGGGTTTGTAAATAAATAGCTTAGTTTGTAATTAATTATGTTTGGAATATGAAGGTTGGAAAATAGTAATAATGATCTATTTATACATAAACATTTATTCGATAAGTATTACAGTCAGGATTTCCAGAGTCCCCACATGTAACGTTGAGTTGAAATAAAAATTGAATTATGGACCTATATAAGTAGCGGCATGAAAGTCTAGCGGTGACCGCTATTGCGCATAAGTAGCGCTGATTGGCTTCTTGCACATAAGTCGCGCTAATTGGCTCGTGCGTATCGTTTGCAGGCGCTGATTGGCTCCCCAGTCGCATTCGTGCAATTCAATTCGTCTTCACGTTTCGTTCTGCGCTAGAATTACGTGCCGCGTCTTGTACTACCGCGATACAGACCGAGTTAGATTGCTTTAGAATGAAGGCATTGGGTCAAGTCTAGGCTAACAAATGCACACCATCTATTACTAAGTCAGATATCAGTTTGTTTGTTGGTTGGTTCAAATAACGTTTTACTGATTCTACATATTGACCATGTAGTGGCGGTGTAAGATTATGCACTATTTCATCTTCTTCCGGTGTCTTGTGGGTGACGTAAGAGACGATAGAGGGAAACTGAAACAGGAAATGGCTGGCAGCGTCTTTCTAATAACAACTCAAAGTTATAAAAAACTGTGGTTGCCAATCTACTTGCTAAGCATACGGACTATAGCAGAATCACCCTCAACACACCAATCTGTAGGGAGGCCATTCATAAGTGGACTTTTATTGCAATGGCTGGAATTCTACATACTAACTTATATTTCTATACTCTACTACAATAACAGTCCAGTGTCGTTCCCTAAACCAAAATGAAGCTATTAATTAACTTAGGTGAGAGTTAATTGTCGCACATTTATTTTATAAAACAGGTTTAAATAAGTCGAAACGACAAAAAACGAAAACGAGTTTATTTAAAAATTTAATTTACCATGTGTTTAAACAGATTAAAAAGACTATTTTTGTTTCTTACATTGCTAACTGATTCTGACCTATGTTCAAAATTTCAATTATCTACCTCATCTGGACGATAGTTTAATATCAAAATTACTAAATTCGACCCGCACAGACGTACACGAAAGCGAATTATTTCAAAAGTGGTAAAAATAAAAAGTTAACCAATTTTTTATACAATAAGGGAGACAAACGAGCACATAGTCCACCTGCTGGTAAGTGAGTTAAGGATGTAAAAGGCAGATGTGATGTCAACCCAGAGAACTAAGATGGAATGCATCGTATCTAGTAAAAAGGATCTCCAGTTCCCTACACTCGCCATACGAAATACAGCAGCATTAAACTGCTGTTTTACGCTGGTATTCTGGGAGTGTGGTCCTACCCCAATTGATCCGACCCATTCGTGCTACAACCGTACTATAATTACAGTGTAGCTCTACCACGCAAAAACATCTAAAATCGTCCCCGAAAGTCGTACTCTGATCCAAGTCAAAAGAAAAGTCATTTACTATCACTATACTAGACTAAGAGTGCACATTATGCAGCTGCCTCTAATTGCGACTCTATTTTATACGGTAAATGGTACGCGTTGTTAAGACTCGTTTCTGTCAGGGAAAATGGAGACTAAGTGGTACTTTTTAACCTAGTTTCTGAAAGCAATCGGCGTGCATTGAAACAAACGCTGAGAGCTGAAAACATTAGGACGGGAAAACGGTTTCGTGTTTTAGGAAGGCCGTATTTAAATTAAAATGAAAAATATTTACAAATTTTATATCTATAACATATTAAGGTACCTAAATCTATATTATGATACATTTATAACGTATACTTAATCGAGGATAAATGTAGATGTCTATGGCCCACAGCATCCACTTACCATCAAGGCTGGACTGTGTTCGATTTTCAAACATATATTCTAGGTTTTCACGACACAGTTCTTTGAACGATGTCAAATGAAGGACTCTTGTCTCTATAAATGTTCCCTCGGTTTTAGAACCTTGTGAAATATTTAGAAACGATGGCAGGAGACCCGACATTGGTCCCTTGGGAGAGAGGTAAAGCCTTAGTGTGGGATGCTATTTGCGTAGACACTCTGACGGCTTCTCATCTCAGGGATAACTCGTTTAGAGCCGGGGCGGCATCATAGGCAGCTGAACTGAGGAAGTAGCGGAATATGAGTCTTTGAGAGATGTCTACATATTTGTGCCATTTGCTGTAGAGACTATCGGTCCATGGGGTCCACGTGCGGTAAGGTTCCTAAAGGAACTCCATCCGCGGCTGATTGTTACTACTGGTGATAAGAGGGCTGGTTCTTTTCTCGCTCAAAGGCTAAGTATAACCATTCAGCGGGGAAACACAGCCAGCGTTCTTGGCACGATACCGCGGGGAGTAAGACTTTATGATAATTAAGTTTCTAGTTTTAGTTTCTTTTTATTATTATAGTTTTTAATATTGTATATAATAATAATAATAAAAAAGTCTATTATTCGTAGAATATATAAATAAAAAATGCTCTTTTTATCAGAAATATAACTAGTATCGACTGCATTTCCGAGCCATCGCTCAATTTATTCTAGCATAACAAGTACAAAATAAACAAAAGCCGTTAGTTATGTGTTTAGCACAGAGTACATTAGGCGTTTAGCAAGAAACGGTAAAGTTAATGTTTTGTTACCATGTTTGATGATGTATTTGCTTGCCTATTAGCACGTCTGTGGTTAGCAGTACCAAGAAATAAATTTGGGACGCAAGTGAAAGCAGAAGTGTATACAAATATAAATATTACTGAATATGTGTTTGTTTGTTTTCAATGGATACGTAAACTTTTTAGTAGTGGTAGAACCATGCTGCAGCTTTAATAGTAGTATAGTTGTAGCACGAATGGGTCGGCTCGACCGGGGAAGGACCATGCTCTCGCAGATTACCAGCGTAAAATAGCAGCTTAACGCTGCTGTGTTTCGTATGGTGAGTGCAGATTACCGAAGACCCTTTTTACTGGAAAAGAGGCATTCTATCTCAGTCCACACAACACATCTGCATTTTAATTCTTTATTGAGGATAGATGTTAATGTCTATGGGTCACAGCAACTACTTACCATCAGGTGGACTGTGTGCTCGTTTATCACTCTATCCTATATGTATGTATATATATATGTATATATAAACTTATTTTTATAATTTTTCTTCTCTTTATTTTTTTTTAATTTTTGACGAAACAATATGTCAATCCCATCATACTTAATACTAATTACTGCTAACACTATAGTAAAATAATTTAATATATAAAAATTAATGTATGTTTGTTCGTAGCCATACCGTTCATCAGATTGCGGTGAAACTTTGTCCACTTATTGCTTGCACTTGTGCAAAGGTATAGCAATAGTACAATTAACTTACAGTAGGGGGCGGGCGTATCGCACCGACAAATTTATTTTGAAGTTATAATATATCATTCAATTTCACTGAATGTATGATAACTCCTAATTAAACAACATAACTCTTCCAATTTTATAACGATATTTTCATAATTATTTCTTCAGCCGCAGCAACGTGCCGGGTACCAGCCAGTAAATAATAAAAATCGTTTATTGCCAATCACAATGGTACATTAAATTAAAAACATGCTTAGTTTGTGGTCTTATTTCTATGACATAATAATTGCAACAATTGACCATTGTGAGAAAGTGGAACCTGTACTAGGCCTAGCGGAACCTATATCCTATGTTTAGTGTTCTTATAGAATAAAATTAAAAATATGAAAATATAATAAAGGGTGCTTATTAAAACACTACACTAAAATTTGTCCTTGACATACAATGAAGATGTGAAGATAATAATTGTTCCGTATTATCTATACAAATAAATAAAATTGAAGGTGTCTGTTTGTAATGTCAGCATAACAGCTTTTTACTAAATATATTATGAAAGTATTATACGGTACATAAAACAAAAAAAATAATTCTAATTAATTTTTTCTGTGTTTGTCTGTTTGTCTATCTGTTTTTTCCGGCTAATCTCTGAAATTGGTAGATCGATTTTGACGAGATTTTCACTATAGCTGATGTTATACGAAGTAACTTATGCTACCTTTATTTTAGAAAAAGAATTAGGGTTTCGCGCAAACAAATTAAAACCCATGAAATTCAATCACTATAAATTCCACGAACAGCTAGTTTTTTATATAATTGAAGCGACAAGGGAACTAACAGTTCACCTAATGCTAACTGCAGCTCATACACACTTGAAAATGAAACTTCAAACAAAAATGACTACTGCGCTGTCACCGCTAAGGTCTAAAGTGGAATGCCTCACAACCTGTAATTATGCTCTGGCTTTGCCATTGAAGTAATATATACTTACGTACTATAACAGCTATTTCAAACAAAAAATGTGCTCTTCTCATGTCTTCGCGCATGCGCAGGGAAGAGTCGTGTGGCGTATGCGCGATTGGTTTTTATCATAGATTATGCGTAGGCAGATTGATCATTATGTAATAATATTTTTGTAAATTGTGTAAATTATATCGAGTACAACTTTTGAAATTTTTCATTTGTTTTGCATATAATATGTTCTAATTTAATATAATATTATATCACAATTACATTTCAATGTTTTTATTTGAATATTTTAAAAGGTAACTATGTAAAAAATAAAAAAAAAAACAATATAAATGTATGTAAGCAAACCTTATTAATATAACATTTAATTTACAAATATATTTATTAAGATTAGAATTAGAGTGGTTAAGTATCTTACTCGGGACTTACTTACTATGAAAAGTTATTCCTTGGTAATTGCTAACATTTCTTGAGTTATTTGTGCAATATCTAAAAACACACCATGGCATACTTTAGCAAAATTTTTAAAATATAATCAACACATCACGTGTCAACTCCTAGCACCTAGCAAGTGACTAAGTAAAGTGCGGCGACATCACCGCAATTAAATGGGACAGCGTAGCTAAATGCACTGTCGCCTCTAGTACCTACCTAGTACATAATAGCTCAATGGCCTTTCGACACACTTGTAAAATAAAACTGAGTGTTTATGAATGTTTAGATATATTAAATTAGCGTGTTTTAAAGTTATCTCCGTAGTAGGTAATTTACAAGCAGCAATCTAATGATCGGTTACTGTGGCGATGGTAATAACAATATATTACTAAAACTAAAACGCAATTAAACATAATTATAACATGGTACTACAGCAACTAACGATGGCTTAAAGATGTTTTGATTTGCCGAACAATTTAGATGCCGATCAATATTCATTTAAAAACTATTTTTGTATGCACTTTGTAACGAATCGTAACATGGAACATAATTTTCGTAATTACAGGAAGCGAGCATAAATATACAGTCATTTTGCAATAACCAGCCAAATTTGCAGAGAAGATTTAAAATAAGTACTGTAGGCAAATGGTGAAGAAAAATTGTTAAAAAAAAAAAACTTTTTATCTTGTAAATTCAAAATGCGTGGTAATGCATTAACTATACTGATTTTACTGCGTACGCACACATTCGAAAGGGTCGATCGGTAGGAAAAAACGTTGTTGTCCATAAATCACATTCAATTTGGGATAATTTCAAATAAAAATAAAAGCCTTATTTACTTGTATTTTTAAAAACTGCAATAACGGTATATCACTATTTATATATTTGAACAACTTAAGTTTAAAATTTGGCTACTCTTTGAAAAATAACCCGGTGTAAAGCCAATGAATGCACTTTACCATATTCATGTACATCACAACTGACCGTTACGTGAGATAGTAATCAAGCACTGGCTTATATTAAAATTAATATGAATGAATGAATTAATAAAAATTTAATAAATACAAAAGCCACTTTAATTAGGCAAAGATTTTTCAATCTTGATCTTATAATATGTCGTAGCACGATCGCTAGAATTGGGTAGATCGTAATCTGACTGCGCATTTTACAATTTAGCTGATAATTTGTTACTATGACTTCTTTTATTAAGAATCCAAACGAGTTGTCCAAAATATCAGCGATCGTAGTTTGAGGTAAGGCGAAGCCGCGTGAGTTAAGGACGTTGAGTAATGTGCGGCTTGTGTTCTTGGTACGCCTTGCCTGAGAAGAAGGGGAGGAGAAGTCTTCTCCCAAAGAGGATATATATGTTCAGGCTGCCATGGGGTTTTAGTTGATGCAAGTACGACATAACCCGTCCTTGCCCCCTTGTAGAAAAAAGCGCAAAGCTACGTATATTGCTATAATGTTACTATTTTATCGGCAGACGTTCTGTACATTCAGGTAGGTGGCGCGATCAATTTCTCTTATATTTCTCTTCGGATTTTGTACTGAATAATATAAGTTTATTATAAAATCGACCACATCGCCGTTTAACATCTAGAGGATTAAGATTATGTGATTTTTTTTGGACACTAAACCATCATATTGTATTATAAACTAGCGATCCGCCCCGGCTTCCCTCGGCTGATTTCTGGATCTTGACAACAGCGCCACCTACTGGGTTCAAATGTGAATCTAAACCATCTATGGACCCATCAAAACAACCAAAAAAATTTTTTTTTAAATTTATCAAAATCGGTGGAGGCGTTTTTGAGCTGTACTAATAATTTGACAACGCCAAGTGCCACCTATTTTAGATCTTATGACATCTATGACATAACAAATTCACACAGAATATTAGTTTCGTCGTCTCAATACAAAAAATATATTTATAATATAATATATAATAATATATAATATTCCACAACTATCACACAACGCCATCTAGTCCCAAGCTAAGCAGAGGTTGTGTTATGGGTACTAGACAACTGATAAACATACTTATATATTTATAAATACATAAATATTATAGATAAATTACACCCAGACACAGAACAAATGATCGTGCTCATCACACAAACATTTGTCCTGGGTGGGAATCGAACCCACGACCTCCGGCATAGCAGTCAGGGTCACTAACCACTAGACCAACAGGCCTACAATAAATACATTAACTCTATTGGTCAAGTCGTTCATAAATTACACAATTATGTTATGAAGGATAATTTATTGGCCAAATCTCGAAATGACGACGTATCCATAAAATGCCCAGACAGATTTAGATCTGCCCGACTCTACCATCGGACTACAACATATTTTTACAGTAATTGCGCAAGGCAAAGAGCTCTATAAATAATCTAATTTATATGAGTAATAAAGTATCAGATAATATCTTTATCAAATACAAATAGGAATATAAAATGTCTTGCTTATAAATAAATTCAGCGACTATGTCGTGTTTAAGGTAAATAATGGAACAACTTATTTGGCGTATTACAAAGCACAGTTTCAAAAACTTTAGCGTTGATAATGTACGAGTATTATCAGCACTAAAATATATAAATTTAGCGAAACTTAAGAAGTAATAAAATTTTATATTGAGAATTTTTAATTAAACTGTTTTTAATTTATCCGGTTTTAAGCCGGTCTGTCTTTCTATCCGATTACATTGTGAGTATTAAAACATGTGCGGTGAGGCCTATGTTCTTCTAAGTCAGTGCGCTTAAAGTTACAATTTCTTCAGTAACATCATCACCTAACCTTTTTTTCTTTTTATTAAGGTCACCTCCACACTAAAATATTCCTGTGGTGGGGGCAGTTTACATACACAAATTTTACAAGGACAAACATCCAAACCCGGAACAATTACTTGTAGACCATACAAATACTTGTTCCGTGCGGTATTCGAACCCGCGGCCCTTTCCGCTGTAAATTATTGATAAGCCACTGCGCCAAAAAGCCGTCGCAGGAATTGATGGCCTAATAGAGAAAGTTCTGATGGAAATGGAGCCTTGAATGGTAAAGTGGACTATATAATCTTCATCAAAGCCTATTCACACACATTTATCTAAAGCTAGAAAACGCATCGGGATATTGATTCTTAATCAGGGACAGATGTTATGTTGGTTTTTATGAGCATTATCAAAAGGTGGCTTTTTGTTAGTGTTTTTTCGTTCGTGGTTTGTTTGTGTGTGTTTTAAGGTGGAAGATCCACGCTGCAACTGTATTGTAGTTGCAGCAGGAGGCATCACCGGAAAAGTACCATGATTCAGATACATTAAAGTAAAATAGCAGCTTAATGTTTCGTATGGTGAATGTAGAGAACCGGAGGACCTTATTATAGGTAACGAAGCCTTATCTTTTAAGCAACTAAAAATCGTACGTAAATTCCACATATTATGTACATCTTTTTAACAGTGGTAGAGCCACGCGGCAGCTTTCTGCTGTCGCACGGATGGGCCGGCTCGAACCGGGGTGGTACCACGACCTCACAGAATACCAGCGTGAAGTAGAGGTTTACCTCTGCGTTTCGCTTGGTGAGTGCAGGTGGCCGGAGGCCCTTTTTACTGGAAAGGAGGCATTCCATCTTAGTCCTCACGGGTGACAACGCATCTGCATTTTGATTCGCAAACGAGGATAAATGTAGATGTCTATGGGCCGCAGCAACCACTTACCATCAGGTGGACTGTGTGCTCGTTTGTCACCCTTATCCTATAAAAAAAAACATCTTATTTCCAATAATAAAAAGACAAAATGATTATACGTGATTTCCGTGAGTGGACTATTTGCAAGAGCAATATAAACGAGCTGTTTATGAAAACTTGCCAAATCAATTATCATAATTAGCCGACAAGTTACGCTCGTGCGTTCAGTGTTTGAAGAGTTCATGCCAACAATAGTTATTTCAATTTGGCAGCATTAGCGTGCGCACGCTATGTTTGTGATAACTATAGTACCTCGATAATGGCGTTTTGAAATTTGAATTTCACTCCGGACCACACTCGGAATTGTTGGCATTGATTAGGTGTTAATTTAATTTTGTACGCGATGTAAATTAACAACTGTAGGTTATATTTCTCGCTTATTTGCTTACTTACTTATCTTCACGCACAATCCCTGACGGGGTAGCCAGAGAGAACAGATCGCTAAGTGTCACGGTCCTTACACATACCTCTTTCGCTTCTTTCAGATTCATTATCTTCTTCATACATGCACGTCTTGTTGCTTGAATAATTTAAACGTAATATTGAGTACCGCTGTGTGTATGTAAAAGTGGTGGTGTAAGAATAACCCTATATCGTTCCATGGGTGTCGTAAGAGGCGACAGAAGGAAACAAACTAGGAGATGGACAGCAGCGTTTTCCTGATAACAATTACTAATAATCATAAAAACTGCGGTTACCTGCCTACCAAGGATAGCAACTATGGTAAAATCCCCTCTATGAGACAATCTATGGGGGAGTTTTATAGGTTTTAGTGAAATATTCAGTTTCTTATAACGTATTTACCTACTTTAGCTCCTACTTTATATTTTAATTAGTCTGGCAGCCGTTACAAATGCAAGATGTCTGCTAGTTTTACAGGGCCTGTACGTTGGAGAAGCAAGTTTAGATTTATTATGCGTAATACAGTTACGGATAGCACTTACTTTATCAAAGGTGTTAGTTAACAGATACACCAACGATTATCTTTATATATATAAAGATTACGTGTCACGTTGTTTGTCCGCGATGAACTACTAAACTATTCAACTGATTTCAATGAAATTTTGCACACTCTGTGCAGTTTGGTCCAACTTTAGAGATAGGATAGTTTTTATCCTGATAAGTGACACTCAATATTTTTTTATTACGAATTTAAGGATTTTTTATATGAAGGGTCATCGAAAAGGACAGAACAACGTCTGTCTGGGCAGATAGTCTAATATATATTGTAATATATACAAATTAAAATTCGTTTGTTCGTATTTTATGCGCTGCCACACCGTTCATAAAATTGCGCTAAATCTTTGTCATCTTACTGCTTGCACTTGCACGAAGGTTATAGGTATAGTACAGTTGACTTACAGTACGTATATCGTCCCGACAAATTTATCTGAAAGCTATAATATATTATGTATTATGAATGTATTATCATTCCTAATTAAACAACATACCTCTTCCAAATTTAAAACTATATTTCCACATTTTTTTTCTGCGGCAGCAACGTGCCGGATATCAGCCCATCTGTATTTTGATTCTTAATCGAGGATAGAGGTAGATGTCTATGGACCACAGCGTTCACCCACCATCAAATGAACTGTTTGCTCGCTTATCACCATTGTTCTCTCAAAAAAAATTGTTTTTAATATTAGCCGCACTTCCACGAACATTAAAAGTGACTTTGAATGAGTTTCCGTCAAGTATCCTAAGATCGGATGCTATCAGAATACAATTTAAATTACTAGTATACTTCAATCTAAGTCCGTCCCTATAATCCCCATTCCAGTAGACAGTACCACACGAGTCGCTTGTC
Source organism: Parnassius glacialis (assembly GCA_033319125.1). NCBI lineage: Eukaryota > Metazoa > Arthropoda > Insecta > Lepidoptera > Papilionidae > Parnassius > Parnassius glacialis. Next base: position 3,606,032 of record JAVANC010000026.1, on the reverse strand, counting down.
CTCGCATTTTTTAACCGGCACTGGACTCGATTAATCTTTCTTATCTGTCCGATCGGCGGCCGCCACTTGAATAATCGCTTTGCGGACGAGTTTAACATAAATTAAGTTTTCCACGACACCTGAGATACCTCCCTGTGTTAAAACGACCACCAAACTAAAACACCAACAAGCCATTGTGAAAACTAATCTTAACAGCACAAAATTAAGGGTTGTGGTTACAGCAGAACTAAATTTGTAAGCTCGGTAATAATGAGGCACATTCGAAAGATGTATATCGCAGGGACGAAAGAAAGGTTAAGTGTGAACATTTGTTTGTTAATGCCCTCTTGTAATGGATTCATGGGTTTGTTTTTTGGTCGGATGATATGTCGTTCCAGCTGGATTGATCGATCACTAGATTATTTTACCGAAAATCACTGATAACGGATAGGGTGCCGTAAAATACGAATAAAATAGTTGGTAAACATGGGTGCGAGGAAACCGAAATTAATGACAGGAAAGATATGCTTTCCATTAATTAAAGCTGCCTGTGTGCGATAGGATAATTAGTTTTGGGTGGCTTTTTAATAGTTATCAAGCTGATTGTTAATACGTATATTTTTTAACTTATTTACGTTATTTGAATTTATTTATTTTTTAATTTGGTGTTGACACTCCTTCTCTGCATAGTCCGTCTGGGTAGATAATAAATAATAATAATAATAAAATAGCCTTTTAATTCCTCATTAATAACACTTCATAAATTTGTTACAAAATCAATTTAATAATTTTAAGTACATGCATTATTATAAATTTAGAAGTACATACAGTTAATTGGAATTTAATTTGCTTTTAGTTTAGATAATTTAATTTTTTACATAAACAATTTTGACCTTTTAATTTCACAAAATTTATGTTATGAGTATTTTTTTAACAATTTATAAATAATTAAATGTTATAATTTTATTATCAATTTAGATATAATTAATTTTATATAAATTCATAATCATTTTTGGTACTTATTTATTATTGTAAGTATATATGTATATAAATTTGTTTTTTTCAATATTAACTTATTATGCCTGTTATTTGAGGACCGCCCTTCGGGTACAGGCCTCCTCCAGAGCTTCCCATACCTGTCTATCCTGTGCCTTGTTCAGTGGTAGATCATCATCATCATCATTATTATTACAGCCTTTCACAAGTCCATTGCTGAATATAGGCCTCCCCCAAGGAATGCCACAAAGCACGGTCCTGAGTCACCTGCATCCATCGACTTCCTGCATGTCTTACCAGGTCGTCATTCCATCTAGTGGGGGGTCGCCCTACACTTCGCCTACCAGTACGAGGCTGCCACTCGAAAATCTTTCTTCCTCATCGGTTGTCGGTTCTTCGAGCTATATGGCCGGCGCACTGCCACTTCAGCTTACTAATCCATTGTGGTAGATACCGCCCTCTTATCTATTTTGCCGCCAAGTAGCAATACCTGCACTGCTGTACCCAGACTGTAGGGTACAGACAACCAGTATAGTTACAGGCTGCGAGGTGTTGTTTGAAGTCAGCTTCAAGTGACCACGGAATGCAGTAACATTATCTATCAGGTGAACTGTGAATTCGTTTTCCACTTGAATAAAAAAGAGTATCAATACATCATCCATAAACAATCCATCGCTGTACAATGACTACCAATTTTTTTATAGGATATGGTGACAAACGAGCACACAGTCCACCCGACGGTAAGCGGTTGCTGTGTCCCATTGACATATAGGTATTTCTATCCTCGAAAAATAATCAAAATGCACATGCGTTGTCAGCCGCGAGGACTAAGACGGAATGCCTTGTTTCCAGTAAAAAGAGTCTCAGGTTCTCTACACTCACCGTATTCTGTGAGAGCGTGGTTCTTCCCCGGTCGAGCCGATCCATTCGTGCTACAACTATACTACCAATATAGTGTATTATACACTGCAGCATGGCTCTACCACGTATAAACACTTTTTACTACGTCCAACACTTGTTAGCATTAAAAATCATCAGTGATTTAGGTACGTGGAAGAACCATACTACATCAGGCTCTCATGGTCGTAGCACGAAGGGGTCGGCTTGACCGGTGAAGGACCACACGCTCTCACAGAATACCACCATAAAAAAGCAGCTTAATGCTGCTGTGTTTCGTTTGGTGAGTGTAAAGAACCAGAGACCCTTTTCACTGGTAACGTGGCATTCCATCTTGGTCCTCAGGAGTGACAACGCATCTGCGTTTTGAATCTGGATTGAGGTTAAATGTCTATGGGCCTCACTTACCATCAGGTGATCTGTGTGTTCGTTACCCTTATTTTATCAAAAAAATTATGATTCAACCTTTTTTTTGTGCCATACAAAAGTATTCAAATGTTTTTTTATTACGGATTTTATTGTCATTTTCAGATAATTACAACAACCACGGTTACAACTGACCGAGTAAGGGTCTTAATAAAGTAAGCCCAGGTTACCTTAATTTATTAATTTTGGTTCTATCTGAGTAGAATTTGTTAGAGGTTTTACTTGCGGGTGTAACAGTCTTATAAGTGAGAGGAGGCCTGTGGCCAGTAGTAGAAATTATTTTGACAATAAGTTACTGAATGTTCTACTGCGAACTTCCCACTACGCGCATGATTTGTATTACATACTTTAAACAAAGAAACTGATTGGGACTAATCTATCATAAACAGATATAGTGTATCAGTTTTTTTAAAGATACTAGTAAGTATTCTAATTCGTTAGCATATTTTATAGTTCTATGTATTATAATTAACTCAGCGCGCGCTAAGAAGTAAAGTTTTATTGTTAAATTTTTATATCATAGATTAAAAAAAAAAACTGTGATTTGGTATGGACTCAAACATTTTACAAAAATAATAGCTTATATCCTATTCTGGTTTGCAGTCTAAGATATTACTAAGTTTCAATGAAATTGGTTAAGTAGTTTATTGCGTGATCAAGTAACAAACCGTGATACATGTATCAAAACACCCACAATAAATTAATTTACATTTTGTAATATTACTTACAGCTTATTAGGACAGGATAGGCTACTAAACAGTAAATACAATAATTAGGATTGTTCTTTTGAATATCAATAGCCTTGCCAATTGTCTTTAAAATAATTTAGTTAAATTTTATTAAATTTATTTTTAGTTAAATTAAAAAGTTTTGCGAGGAGTTATGATCAATCAAATATGACTTAATGGCGACAGCCATTTTCTGCCGACTTCCAAAAAGAAGACGCTACTCAATTCGACTGTATGTTTTTTTTATGTGTGTTACCTCATAACTTTTCACTGGGTGAACCGATTTCAATGATTCTTGATTTTTTGTTTGAAAGCTGGTACTTCTCGTGTGGTCCCATATAAATTTGATCAAGGTCAGACCAATAGTTTTTGAGTTATTCTTAATAACTTATATTGAAGTCGGTTGTGCAATTTTTTTTATTTTAAATTATGAATATTATGTTTAAAGACTGCAAACTTCACATTGGAATACATCATACTCTTAATATGTCTTATAGTGAAATGTTATGGTTTAATTACCTAACAAATTCTGAATTATTATTATATTTGTGGGATATTAATAAAGTTTTCTTAACTGGTTGGGTGGTATAAATATTTAAAAGAAAATGAAGAATATACTTACATTGAAATAAATATAGCGAAATAAATAAATAGAAAAAAAACCAACAAGACGGAAGCTCTCGGCAGAGGAGACCAAACGGCCAAGGGTTAAGGGAAAAGTAAAAGTATAAAATATTATGTATTTGAACCCACAGCGATCCGTCACCGAACCGCAGTCGCCTCTGATGACCCGAGAGGCTGATCGGAATTAGCCCACTCGCAAACACGACTACAAGACTTATTTCGGTCGGCAGACCACCCCACAGTCACCTCGTGAGCCAGGTCCAGATATTTTGTTTGCTTTTCGGTATATTACATTCATTATTAACATAATCTAATAAAGTTCAATACATAGTTGGTTAATAGAATTGCTTTCAAATAATGAGATAAGTATCGGTGGATGAATCAAATAATATAAATGAGTATGTTGCATGTAATTAGCTCCGTATTGTTCCCCAAAGAGCATCCACTTGTCCATACAGTGACTTGTGTAATTTAATGTTTGCTTGTCACGCATTATGCTCGTATAGATGCGCGCACGCACACTAACAATCTGTGAAGCACTTAGTTAATGAGTTTTTTTATAGAATAAAGGGTGACAAACGAGCACAAAGTCCACCATAAGTGGATGCTGTGGCTCATTGACTATGGAGGTCTAAGACGGAAAGCCTTGTTAGTTAAGGGTTTCCGGTTCTCGTTAAGTATAAGAAACACAGCAGCTTTATGCTTCTAGTATATACCAGTATTCTATGTGTATGATTCACCGCTGAACCGCATATTCGTGCTGTAATCATGAAACAATAATTTAAAATAAAAAAGTGTACAACCGATTTCAGTATAAATTATTAAGAATAACTCTTGGTCAAACCTTGATCAAAATTATGTGACCACACGAAAAGCCTCAGCTTTCAAATAAAAAAAGAATCACCGAAATCGGTTCACTCAGAAAAAGGTTATGAGGTAATAAACATGGAAAAAAGAAAAAGAAAAAAACATACAGTTGAATCGAGTACCGTCTAAGTAAGTAAGCATAAAAATGACAGTCTTATTGGTCTAGTTTTCGTAAGTGCGACTGCTGATAATGGTCCTGGGATCGAATATGAGTCCAAAATCAGTTAGTGGGGTTTAGTTATATTCATTCATTTTTTCTTTAATTTTTTTTTTCGGTAATTCTCACTAATGTCAATTCTATCTCAGTACCACGGAGTCTGTAAGTTGGTCGAACCTGTTGATTCTGCGGTCCTCTCTCTGTTCGTGTCGGATTGTAGTACCATCGTACTATAAGAGGAGGACCTGACACCTGGGCACCATACGGGGGTTAGTCAACGTAATCGAAATTCGGTCTGGCTTACATTTTATAAGTATAATCCTAATACAGCTCCAACGTCTGGCTCCAAGATACTAACATCTGGTTACGAACATGTACGTTTACTTTTGCAAATAAACCGATAAAATAAATAAAACAGACAAATAATTATTTGACGTTGTTCGTAAGTAAACATAACGAAAAATTTAAACAAACAATATTGAATACGAGCACGCAAATATCTGGAAATCCTTTCATATTTCAACACAAAAAACAAACGACATTCGGCAATAAACGAACATCCCACGTGGCGTTATTGTGAACGCCGATCAGGGTATAAATTCCCTTTCCAAGTGTAAAAAAACCTTGCGATCTCTACACATACGTGTTATATTTTCCGATTAATTATTAAATGAAATATTGTCAGAAATAAAATTATTGTATTATTCATCAGATTAACTTTTTTTTAATGATTTGTTTCAAAAATGTATTGAGCGAAATCTACTTAATATATTTTATATAATTTAATATTATATTAAAGTGGCGTCCCTGGATGGGATTTTTTTAGTGTGGTGTCATTTAAATTTAAGATAATCATGGACGATTTATATATTATATATAATTATATTTATTTTGTTTTTTTTTTTTGTTTCTTAAAAAACTACAAGTTTATTGGATAAAATATGGCCTATGCCCGTGCGTCTATCTGTCTGTTAAGTTTTATCACAATTAGTACAGTCATAGAGCTGAGCTTAATAGAAGCCATGCATTTCAATATTACGGGCGGACACTTCAATTTTATGTATATTATATATTATAATTTATTATTTTTAAAATGTATATACCTTCACATCTAAGAATGTATATTAATGCAAATTTAAGAACATTTAATTCGTAGTAGAGCCAAACTATAGATGTATGTATTATAGGTACAGCAAGAATGAGTCTGCTCGTCCGGGGAAGAAGTACGCTCGCATAGATAAAAAGCATAAAATATCGGCATACCATCTGCTTCCATCGTCCTTTGATGTGACGATGCCGCTACATTTCATTTTTAATCGAGGATAGATGTAGGTGCCTATTGGCGGCAGCATCTACTTACGATCATGTAAACTGTGTGCTCGTTAATAAACTTTTTAAACTCGTTTACGCCAAATAATAATTATGAATAATTAAATATAAATGGGAAATGTATGAGGATGGTATGTAGGAAACCTGCATGTCTGAGCAAAGCAAAAATGTTTTGAAGATGTAAAGTTAGCCAATACGCATTGTGGCAGCGCGGTGGACATTTCATAAACCCTCTTAGTAGTCAGAAGTAAGACGAGGCCTGTGCCCGCAGTGGGACGTATGTGGGCTTTTAAATATTAATGAGAATTTTGCCGTGTATTGGCAGCCTAAAATAATGCAGTATCTCATATTATCCTTTGAAAGAGAAGATGAGTAGCAGCATCATCTTCTCTTTCAAAATTATAAAAAATGCGATTCCTACTCCTGCTAATGTGGCAAATATCCTCCCTATGAAGCAATTTGTAGTGAAAAGAATATACACAAATAATTTAAAACAAAATCTTTTTTAAATTCCGAATTCTAAAATTAAGAATAATTTTGAAAAAGAAAATTTAAATGAAATATTTACATTATAAAGGTACGTGTAGGTATCACAAGTGTGTACGAGGGTCTAAAGAGTGCTCGTGTAGGTGGAAATGAAAAACGGCAGAGCTGCCAATTACGTGCACTAAAAAATGTCCGCGGACTCCAATTAAAATGATTTACATATCAATAAATCGCTCGGATACAACTCGGCTTAAACACGGTTTTATATGTTCAAACGATATCGGCTTACGGGGCGTGGACCGCTTTATTGAATTTCATACGTGTTTGTAATTCCAATTTCATACGCGATTATTAAAATAATCTTTACTAATAGAATTATATAGCGGTTGAAAAATGCTGCCACGGGGTATCAGTTTTAAAAATATTACATTCCTGTTTTAATAGCGTGCGTGTATGTCAAGGCAAGAAAAAGCGTTTATTTTATACTTTTGTGTATTTCATATCTAGCTTAACACGTTCATGCGAACAACGTATATGTACGTCACATATTTGTAGATATGATATGGCGCAACGTATTATTACGTTCAGCAATAACTCGATTTATTGAGCACAACGTTATGGTACGGTGTCTGGCCATACTAATGTTTTAAAGTTGAGTTACTGTGCCACAACATATCGAATTCTCAAAATTGTAGTGCCACATTGCACCGATTTTTTTTTGGCTTCTTAGATGGCGTTCCTCCCTGGTACTAAGTACCCACTTTTTTAGCGCACAACGTCACTATACGTCGTTTCGCAAAAGAAGTTTCATTACATCAGTCGACTTGTGCGCGTCACGGGGCTAGTGCGTGCGCGGATTTTATGTTCACATGGAATATTGACGCTAAACGTAAGTATTTTATTATCTTACTACGATATATATACTATATAATTATATTTTACTTTATTGTAATAAGTCTGAATATGTTCAAGATACATATTTTGTATTTTTTGTTTGTTTTAGATATATAAAATGAGCCAAAAAAGAAGGAATCTTCAATGAAAATCTATGAACTTTCTTCATCCCGGGAAACCACGCCAGTCCCTTTTGTTAACGATGGAGAGTTTGGATCAGATGCTGATTACGACCCAATTGGTGATAATGATGACGACAGCTCCTGTGACAAGGGTATTTTGCAGTTTGAGCGAGGCAAACAACGCAAAAAGTCATTATAGCATGTCAAAAAGAGCACTTGTTCCAATTTGCGATCTGCTTCTGATGTTAGATCTACATCGAATTCCGCATCAGAAAATTCTTATAGCACCACACCACGGACGATTCAGAGTATTCTAGTTATGAAAGCTTTTTTACTCTCATAAACGAAAATGTAGTGACGTCTTAGGACGTCAGCGCCATATATTTCAATACTAATATTATCAGTTATTTGCACAGCATCATTAGACGTCGCTTTAGTTTGTATGAAAAAATTATGTGCAATATCACATAGAGCTACTATATTGAAGTGTGTGCATGAACGTGTTAATGAACAAACCTAAAAATTTTATAAATATGAAGTCGAAATTTGACCAGTAGACAGTAGACAACAGGCTAGTTTATTTTCAAATAATTTAAGAAGTGTAGTGGTTTCAGACCATAGAGTAAAACTATTTTTATGGATTTCAGTATTTTAATTATTTTAATTAAGTGCGAGTAAAATGCACTATATCTTTACTAGTGAGTTAGTCTAGTGAAACATCCTCGTGTGGTATTTGTAGCGGTGTTAGAGCATCCATCATTCCAATATGGAATGTAGATGTCGTAGGAGGCAACATAAATGAAATTAAATGAAATGAAAACATTATTTATTTATTAAAGATGATAAACGAGCACACAGTGCACCTGATGGTAAGTGGATGCTGTGACCCATAGACATCTACATCTATCCTCAATTGAGAATCAAAATACAGATGCGTTCTCACGCCTGAGGACTAAGATGGAGTGCCTCGTTTCCAGTTAAAAGGGTCTCCGGTTCTTGTTCCGGTGCTGTTCGGTAGTTGTATGGAATATGGAATACCTCGTTTCCGGTAAAATAGTATTCGGTTCTCTACACTCACCATACGAAACACAGCAGCGTTAGGCTGCTATTTTACGCCGGTATTCTGTGAGAGCGTGGTCCTTCCCCGGTCGAGCTGACTCATTCGTGTTACAACCATTATATACTTAGCGTTAGCGGGGTTTTAGCATGTAAAAACTATTTGTTTTTAGAAAAATAAAGCGACTGTGGGAAATGCTACAAAAATCGATGATGCTAGAAGATTCGATCTGCAGCCAAATTATGGTATAGCCATCGCGTTTTCACCAGGCGTAAAATACCCAGATCAGTGACGTGCTGCGGTGTTATAGATGCTAGATGTCTGATATACTGGCTTAATCTCCCTACAGCGAGAGCGGTCATGTACAGCCGTGGACTTTTATGGGCTGATGAAACAGAAAAAATTAAACATTGAACATTGATTGATCAAGGAAATTTTGCTTATGTTTTTTTTTTAAATATCGGTATGTTATAAGTCAAGATGGTAACTCTCCCTAATTTCCTTATGTTTTTTGTCGCACCAGAGTATTTTATTCCCACTAAATGAAACTAATTTTACGGATTGTACGGATTTCACCCATGGTCACGGGAGGAACTGAGGTATTTGACGTTCCGATGTCATAGCCCGGCTGCCTTCAGATTTTGAATTTTTTTTAATTAATAATTTTAAATTAATAATTATAACTATGGCATTGATAAATCAAGCAGCTCAGTCCCCAACCCCGTGTCCATGGGTGCTGTAAGCATCCGAAACGACGGGAATTAATAAAAAAAATTAAACGCCATAAAACCCGTAAAATTCATTTAATTTACTATGTAATATGTATAATATGTTATATGTTATCTGTGTAATAATATGTAGTGTGCATTTCCGTAAATATAAGAAGTCTTTAACTTTATTCCGTCAGTACGCATCAGAAATAAGAATGCAAAAAGCCTTATTGATATTCGGGTTAATTACAATCGAACCTAGGACGTAGGGCGCGGTTCGGTTTCCAAGTACTCTAATAATCAAGCCGTGCGGTAAACTGATGGAGGATGTCGTGAAGCGACAATTAAAAGAGAAGGAAAACCTAACCTACGATCAGCAAAACAACCAAATAGACCAAGACAATAATATATTTAAGTTTTTAAAAGAGTATTTACAATTTTATATATCAAAAATGGAGTATGAATGTGAGGATGGATGATGTGATTTACAAATTATTTTTTTAAAAAAAAAGGTAATAAAAAAAAGATTTATGTCGTAGCTGAGTCCGAAGATCCCAAGCGTGCTCTCAGCGCCTGGAACGAGCACGCACGGCGTAGGTGGGTAGGCGTGGGCGTCTCTAGGGGACGACCTCAGGTGAATGCGGCGATTGCAGGATCGGCGACTTCAGCCCAAACAGGAGCTTGCAGGATCCTCAGCGACTTCAGACAGCGCAGTGGCCTGCAGGATCCGGTGACTGCAGGCGGGACAGAGGTTTGTAGGTTCCGGTGATTTCGGGCGGAACAGAGGTCTGTAGGTTCCGGCGATTCCAGGTAGAGTAGAGACTTGTGGGATCTCGGCGACTTCAGGCAGAGCAACGTTTTGTAGGATCCGGTGACTTCAGGCAGAGCAACGGATCGTAGAGTCCAGTGGCTTCAGGCAGGATAGAGGCTTGCAGGATCCCGGGGCTGAGCGGCCCCGGGATAAGGCCTTTAGAAGATGCTTCCGATACGAGAACTGAAGCAAGACTGAATTTCTTCACCGATTGTTCGGCTTTTATATCTTTCTAGAGAGAACGGAAAAATTATTTAAATTAAAAGGAAATTTATTGTAAATGACCTAGAGCAAAAGAGTATTTATGTGAAAATATCGAGATAAAACATCATATCGGTAACGAATTTGAATAAAAATTGCCAGGACAACGGTATAAATAGTAGTTGTCATAAAAACCAATTTTTGGTTTTTGGACTTTTATTAAGAAATTATTACATTTAAGTATGAATTGAGATATGATTCACATAGGAAAAACTTATGCACGGCTGCGTGCATGAAGCCTGAAATTGTAGAGTTACAGAGAATTCAATAAAAGACCATAAAAGGTAAGACTTCATTGACAGCTATTTTAAAAGTGATAAATAGTGTGAAAATACGAAGTAAAATGATATGTTATTGTGTAAAAACGTTACAGGATCCTATAGAAATAAAGGTGATGCAAAATATAAATGCAGAAAATCAAAAACAGAATGAAAAAATAGTATAAAGTGATGCAAAACATGAATGCAGAATATCAAAACAGAATGAAGAATTAGTGTACAATGAAATGTAAGTAGTATAACACTACATTTTCCATAAAATTGTAAATACTCTTTTAAAAACTTAAATATATTATTGTCTTGGTCTATTTGGTTGTTTTGCTGATCGTAGGTTAGGTTTTCCTTCTCTTTTAATTGTCGCTTCACGACAGTTTGGCGCCCAACGTAAAAGTCCTCTTTCTCTCTTAATTCTTCACCTTTACTGCGCCTTGTCTAGTTCCTTTTGATTTAATTGCTTTCCCTTTTGTTCTTAACTTACTATTCATCATTCATTTACACATCCTTTTCATACCTTCAATATTCTAAAACAAAACTTCTTCTAGTTTTTCAACTTATCTGGATTGTATTTAGGCCTACATATAACACTTCATTTACATTCATCACTCTAAGTTACATTCATCACTCTAATATTTTTTATTCTAGATAACTTAGAGGTACGATTTTTAATAATATTTTTATTTCTTAAACTTAACTTTACACTTTGCACTTTATATAAAATTGTTTTTGAAAGCTGAAGCAAAACAAACCATAACTTTTCTAAACATTTATTAACTGTTAAATACTTTTCTAAACATTTATTAACTGTTAATTTGTATATATGTATAAATATAACTGTTAATTTGTATATATGTATAAATATCACCACTTTCACCTTATTATTTCTATACATTTATTAACTGTTAATATGTATATATGTATAAATACTTTTCTAAACATTTATTAACTGCTAATTTGTATATTTGTATATATGTATAAACCTTCACTTGGGAGCAACTGACTACTCCCTTAATTTTCTTTATCTTTATCTTCACTTAGGAGCGGCTAACTACTCCCTTAATATTCTTCATCTTTATCTTCACCTGGGAGCAGCTGGTACTACTCCCTTAATTTTTTATCTTCACTTAGGAGCGGTTGACAACTCCTTAAATAAGCCTGAATGTCCTTTCGAAAACACACTTCTAAGAGTGGTGTTTCTTCGACTAATTTTTTTTTCCACACAGGAGCGGTTGACTACTCCTTAAATAAGCCTTAATGTCATTTTGAAAACACACTTTTAGAGTGGTAGTCATTGAATGTGAACTCCACCCTTACCTGAATGCAGATGATGAATGTAAGAGATAGTATATCTGATTTTGACTGGTGATGTCTGTTTCTGCAAAGCTGTGTTTTTATGGTTTATTTTAGAATGTATATATCAAAATTTTTGCTGAGTCAAAAATTTTCCGGGGTCGGGGGGAAAATGTAGTGTTATACTACTTACATTTCATTGTACACTAATTCTTCATTCTGTTTTGATATTCTGCATTCATGTTTTGCATCACTTTATACTATTTTTTTCATTCTGTTTTTGATTTTCTGCATTTATATTTTGCATCACCTTTATTTCTATAGGATCCTGTAACGTTTTTACACAATAACATATCATTTTACTTCGTATTTTCACACTATTTATCACTTTTAAAATAGCTGTCAATGAAGTCTTACCTTTTATGGTCTTTTATTGAATTCTCTGTAACTCTACAATTTCAGGCTTCATGCACGCAGCCGTGCATAAGTTTTTCCTATGTGAATCATATCTCAATTCATACTTAAATGTAATAATTTCTTAATAAAAGTCCAAAAACCAAAAATTGGTTTTTATGACAACTACTATTTATACCGTTGTCCTGGCAATTTTTATTCAAATTCGTTACCGATATGATGTTTTATCTCGATATTTTCACATAAATACTCTTTTGCTCTAGGTCATTTACAATAAATTTCCTTTTAATTTAAATAATTTTTCCGTTCTCTCTAGAAAGATATAAAAGCCGAACAATCGGTGAAGAAATTCAGTCTTGCTTCAGTTCTCGTATCGGAAGCATCTTCTAAAGGCCTTATCCCGGGGCCGCTCAGCCCCGGGATCCTGCAAGCCTCTATCCTGCCTGAAGCCCCTGGACTCTACGATCCGTTGCTCTGCCTGAAGTCGCCGGATCCTACAAAACGTTGCTCTGCCTGAAGTCGCCGAGATCCCACAAGTCTCTACTCTACCTGGAGTCGCCGGAACCTACAGACCTCTGTTCCGCCCGAAATCACCGGAACCTACAAACCTCTGTCCCGCCTGCAGTCACCGGATCCTGCAGGCCACTGCGCTGTCGGAAGTCGCTGAGGATCCTGCAAGCTCCTGTCTGGGCTGAAGTCGCCGATCCTGCAATCGCCGCATTCACCTGAGGTCGTCCCCTAGAGACGCCCACGCCTACCCACCTACGCCGTGCGTGCTCGTTCCAGGCGCTGAGAGCACGCTTGGGATCTTCGGACTCAGCTACGACATAAATCTTTTTTTATTACCTTTTTTTTAAAAAAATAATTTGTAAATCACATCATCCATCCTCACATTCATACTCCATTTTTGATATATAAAATTGTAAATACTCTTTTAAAAACTTAAATATATTATTGTCTTGGTCTATTTGGTTGTTTTGCTGATCGTAGGTTAGGTTTTCCTTCTCTTTTAATTGTCGCTTCACGACAAGGAATAGTGTAAAAATACAATTGTTGATTTTATGTATGGTTGTGTTGTCTACATTCCCTTCATATAACATCTTGGCCTTCCTCCGCTTATGCGAAAGTTCACGCACGCGTAATTTAAAACAAATGGGTGCTTTTATGTGCGCATAAACTCGAAGTATTAATATCTCCAGTGCAAGCCAATTCAACCTTTCTCTTCTTTTTAGGTCGAAAAAGTATACTTCTGTACATGGGCTCATTTTTTATAGGATAGGGTGACAGGCGAGCACACTGTCCACCTGAAGTTAAGTGGTTGCTGTGACCCATAGACATCTACATTTATCCTCAATAAAGAAACAAAATGCAGATGTGTTGTCACCCGTGAGGACTAAGATGGAATGCCTCTTTTCCAGTAAAAAATGGTCTTCGGTTCTTTACAATACAATACAAGCTAAAACCGCCCTGGACGTTAAACCTATAAAAACTAGCCTTCGCCTCCTTGTCTAATTAAAGATCAAGGGGCGTTAGACCTAGAAGTGCATAGAGAGCCACTCCAGGCGATGATCGCATCGCTCCAGTTGCCATAAAGCAGACAGTCTTTTGTAGAATATTTAGTCTGTCCTCAGTCGTCTTTTGGTTGGCCTTGTTACACCAGACAGTGGAGGCGTAGGTAAGAATCGCTGCTGTACAGCCATAGGATCATACAGGGATGCAAGCCCGTAGTCACCTCTTACGACACCTCCGGGATCCACTAGGTAACAGTTAGACATCAAACATACGAATACATACGACAATTTCTCATTTGTAGTATAAATACTGCTTGTACATATAAATATTAAACGAAAGGTAGCATTATATTTATATAAAAATTTAACTGAAGGTAGCTGTTTTTAATTATGAAATTGGGTCATCAAGCACCTCAACCCCCCCGTGACCATGCAAAGTACTTGAAACATCGGGAACATAATATAAGTTAATGAAATTTGATAATTTTTTTTTTTTATAGAATAAGGGTAACAAACGACCACACAGTCTACCTGATGGTAAGCGAAAGCTGTGGCCCATAGACATATACAATAAAGAAAAATCAAGTTCTAAAATAAATATACATACATACATATAATCACGCCTCTTTCCCGTAGGGGTAGGCAGAGACCACTTCTTTCCACTTGCTACGATCCTTACATACTTGTTTCGCTTCGTCCACTTTCATTATTCCCTTCATACATTCTCTACGGTTTAGGGTACTCTTGACCTGGCCTTTAATTTAAAAAAAATAAATATCTCAATTAAAAATCATAATGCAGATTCGTTGTTACCTCGAGGACCAAAATAGAATGCCTCGTTTTCAGTAAAAAGGGTCACCAGTTCTCTTCACTCACCACACGAAACACAGCAGCATTAAGCTGCCATTTTACACTGGTATTCTGTGAGAGCGTGATCTCACCCCAGTCCAGCCGACTCATCCCCGCCTCAACCATAATATAGTTGCAGGGTACCTACTTATACCACGTCAAATATATTTCATTCAATGGTCTGAATATATTTAGACCCGATTTCAACAATTATAAGACACTTCGACCGCAAGGATGTAGTGATACTTTTGTTTTATTTATTTCTTTTAATAAAAATACTAGCGATGTAAAAATCATTACTTATATTACCTTTAACCACTCCTGGTATGTTTAAAATACTTGTGTTAGGAGTAGTTCACCATAGTAATCGAATGGTGGATTCGAACCCACGATCTTTTCAGTTCGCGATCCGCACCCTGCCATTAAGCTACCGTCGCTACTATGTCGCAACATATATTCCTATCACATTCATAGAACAAAACAGGGTGATTGACCCATTAGACGTAGCTACTAGGCAATTATTTATAATCACGTTTAATTAACAGCATCCACAGCTCGTTGAAAACATAAAACAAAATAAAAAAAATGATATATGACTGTGACATGTCACATTTAAGGTCGTGATTGCCGCGGCTGTCAAAGCATTGCATGTCAAAGTACAATTTAAAACATTTAAAATTGTTATATTTCTTTGTTACAAATGCTAATGAAAACAGTTCTTATAGTAATTATAATAACGAACAGAATAGAGTAGCATCAGATAAATATACGACGTTTGATGTTAAATAAAGAAATAAAGTCATATAATTAAACGCAATGTAGATATATTATCATGGTGAGGCAACAGTCGATGTAATAAAGGTAATTACAGCTATCATTTTAATGACAAATGATAGATGACTGAGTTAACCCTCGCCAGTCATTTTAAAAATTACATTCGTAGGTACACATCATTTTTTATTACATCTGATGTCATGTCATTTATAAAGCAGATTATAAATTCATTAATCTTACTTAATGTTTTTGCGAAGTTTTATACTTTGCTGCCAGTTTCTGTTTTCAAATTTCCTCTTATTAGCTATGACTGTTTTATTGTAGTTAGAATTTACTAGCATAAGTGCCAAAAAAACATTTGCTTCATTATTATTTACTGCTGATTCACCGTAAAACAAAAGTGAGTAAATAAACATACTCTACACAATAAATATAATCCATCGCTCCGCCAAATTCATTGCTTGGACTTCACCGTTTCATATTTGTCTGCTTGAAATTTTGTGAAGCAAGGTGGTATAGTGTATACCTTCTTAAATGCTTTGTATTTACAATCGAATTCGAAAAAAGGAGGCGGATCCCAATTCAATTGTATTTTTTTAATGTGTGTTACCTTAGAACTTTTTTCTAAGTGAACCGATTTTGATGATGCTTTTTTTATTTAAAAGTTAGTGCTTCTCATGTGGCCCCATGTAAATTTAATGTTTTTGAGTTATTCTTAATAATGCGTATTTGACTGACTTCGACTACATTGATGATGTTCTCATTTTATTTATATTGACTTCCGTACAATATTTTCAATTTTATCACTTGTTTATTGTACAAAAATAAAAATATTAAGAATTAAATGTGTGTTATCATCACCCTCAATATCAGTCTGTAACAGTCCGTTTCTTGACCTTTCCTGGTGGATGCGCGTGCGTGCGTGCGTGAGTGCGTGCGTGCGTGCGTGCGTGCGTGCGTGCGTGCTTGCGAGCGTGCATGCGTGCGTGCGTGCGTGCGTGCTTGCGAGTGTGCGTGCGTGCGTGCGTGCGTGCTTGCGAGTGTGCGTGCGTGCGTGCGTGCATGGGTGCGTGCGTGCGTGCTTGCGAGCGTGCATGCGTGCGTGCGTGCGTGCGTGCTATCGAGTTTGCGTGCGTGTGTGCGTGCGTGCGTGGGTGCGTGCGTGCTTGCGTGCGTGCGTGCGTACCTACGTGCAAGCGTGCGTGTGTGCGTGCGTGCGTATGTGCGTGCGTGTATGTGTACTAATAGTGATGGTTGACTTACGAGTATTTTTAAATATGTTTTTAACTTTTATAGCAAAAACATTTATTGAGTGGTATTTTCTGAGTCAGTAAAAATCAATAATGAAATTAAAACAAAAATTATATGTTGTTCTTTGTTATTTTAAGACTTCAGTTTATGGCGTCATTAAGAGTATCTAATTGAATAAATATAAATGTAATAAAACTTTAATAGGCAATGCAAATATCATATTTCAATTAATTTACATTCGAGTTTACCGTTTCAATGCATTTTTAAATATAGTGACTTTTTCTCGGGGAATTAAATTTTTACAGAATGAAGTCAAATTTAATGTGGTTGTAAATTATAATGACGCTATCGGATTTTATAAGAAAATATCAGTAAGCGTTGGTTAACGAATATTTAAGCTTTTAACAGTATATTGTTGACATGATTATAATATCTTAATTATAATCAATTATTTTTCAATTAATTATTCATTTGTGTAGATGTTTGTATTTACATGATCTTAATTATTTATTATTGTGTCAACACATTTATCATCTTTGACTTGCAAATTATAATATAAAATCTTGTTCAATGCTAAAGTATGTAAATGATTATGACATAACAGATGTCGTTTAAATAAATACAAAATAATCTATCTATCAAATGCCATTATGCAATGAATCAATCAATGTATATACAAAAAAAAAACTGCGGTTGCCAAGCCGCTCTGAAATGAATAAAATTACGAAGAGACGGCCCTCAGTCCCCGGTGGCCCCGCTATTCTTGGCTACGATGGCGACCATGATAACGTTGGAGCAGGGGGTGCTAAGAACCTCCGGTGGAGGTTTGATTGCTCGACCTGGCAACATATAACTCACGCACCCTGAGGACTGACGAGAAGATCCTGGAGCTGGAAGAAGTGACAGACAATTTGTCTGTGTGTCTGCGCTGGAATATTATAGGATTATCCGAGGTCCGAAGAGAGGGGGAGGACATGGTAATCGTCGAGCCGGCAACTTGTTCTATTACCGGAAGGGCAATTATTTGTCCCAAGAAGGAGTCGGATTTATCGTCCACAAGTCTCTCCTTAACAACGTTGTAAAGATTGAGAGTGTGTTGACGAGGGTTGAGTACCTTATACTCAGAATCACCAAACTGTATTCGCTCAAGGTCGTATAGGTTTACGCACCAACCTTGGCACATCCCGATGATGAGGTGAAGGAAATGTATAAGGATATATCTAGAGCCATACATTCTTTCAAAACCCACTATACGTTGTTAATGTTAGACCAACGTAAAACTAGGTACAAGAGAGAACGGTGAGCTGAAGGTAGGAAAATTTGGAATAGGGCAACTCTTTCGTCCAGAAGCGGCACCACAGGATGTGGACCTGATCAAGCCCCGACGATTCGACAAAAAATGAGATCGATTTCATTAAGACGATCAGACGTCAACTGCTTAGTGATGTCTCAGTGATTGCGGGGGTGAAAACTGGTAGCGACCACCGAATGGTTAGAGACACACTGAACCTAAACATTAAGTTGGATAGGTCTCGTCTAATAAAGTCAACGCACCGTCCCCCTCGTGTTCTAATCCTCTAAGTCTCGAAAGCAGCTCGAGCTACAAAATTGTTTTCAGTGCCTAGAAGATTGCAATGCAGTGGACGATATGAATGACAATCTCGTGGAAACTATCCATGCCGTCGGAGCTTACTTTTGCAAGACTCGCCGCAGAAGAACACAAAAACTCTCCGATCACACTCTTAATCTCATGGCTATTAGACGGCAAACTGCAGCAGAAGAAGCTACAATCTTTAACAGATTTGACAGCATACAGGCAACTGAACAGACAGATCTCCAAATGCATGCAGCGTAACTTACGCAACTTCAATACAGCTCATATTGAAGAAGCGATCGAGCGGAACCAGGGCTCCAAAGTCTTTGCTAGAGATCTGTCTGCCAGAAAGAGTCAATTGTTGAAGCTGAAGACCGAGTATGGCATCATCGTTCCGGGGACACCGGAGGTTTTCAGTGAGATTGAGATGTTCTATGGGCAGCTGTGCACATCATCGTTGGAGCGACACCCAAGCGTGAGAAACGATCCAGCGGTCTGATTTTCTGGTATATGTGGACTATGAGAAGACCTTTGATTCCGTCGAAATTTGGGCGGTGCTGCAGTGCCTTCGGCAGTGTCAAGTTGACTGTCCGTATATCTAAGTACTGAAGTGTTTGTACAGTAGGGATACGATGGCTATCCAAGTACAGAACCAAAGTATGAAACCTATCAAACTGCAGAGAGGTGTAAGACAGGGTGACGTTATATCCTCGAAACTCTTCACCGCTGCATTGGAAGACCTTTTCAAGCTACTTGACTGGAAAGGATATGGTATTAATATCAATGGCGAGTACATCACTCAACTTCGATTTGCCGACGATATAGTCCTTATGGCAGAATCACTGGAGGACCTAGGCACTATGCTCAATGACCTCAATAGTGCTTCCCAACCCTTAGGTCTTAAGATGAACATGGATAAAACGAAGATAATGTATAACATCCATGTCACACGTATGCCGGTAGTTTTTGGGAGCACTAAGCTCGAAGTTAAAACGAAAACGAGACTGTACAACCAGTGCGTGTTGCCAGTGATGACCTATGGAACTGAGAAGTAGTTCTTCACTGCTGGCCATATGAGGAAGACCATGGTCGCTTAGCGAGCTATGGAGAGGGCTATGCTCGGAGTTTCTCTATGTGATTAACTTAGAAATGAGGATATCCGCAGTAGAACAAGAGTGACCGACATGGATCAAAGGATTAGTAAGCTGAAATTGCAATGGTTCGGCCATATAGCTCGAAGAACCGACAACCGATTGGGAAAAAAGATTCTTGAGTGGTGGCTTCGTGCCGGTGGACGAAGTGTAGGGCATCCCTCCACTATATGGAGTAACGACGTGGACATGACGTAGACATGTAGGAAGTCGATGGATGCAGGTGGCTCAGGAGCGTACTTTGTGGCGTTCGTTAGGGGAGGCCTATGTTCAGCATTGAACTTGTAATGGGCTTTAATGATGCTGATAAACAAATGCGTTGTTACCTCTCAGGACTAAGATGGATACTTACTACATTCATCATACGATACACAGCAGCATTAATCTGTTATTTTACGCTGGTGGGAGTGATACAACCATAATATAGCTGTAGCGTAGTTTTGCCGCATATAAATAAATATAGCTCAATGAACCGACAACCGCTGAGTAAGAAAGGTTCTCGAGTGGCACCTGCGTACTGATAAGTGCAGTGTTGAATTCCTTTCTAGAGAGTGATGACCTGATGAAACACTCAGGTAGTCGATATAACCTATAGCGAAGGCCTATGTTTAGCAGTTGTAAACGCTAACGTACGTGTACGAGTATGTAAATCATTACTTTGCGTACAATTTAAGCCCAACATTTACACCATTTTTGTTATGCACGTGGAAACACTATGAAGCAAGTACAACTTAAATATAATCAAATAAATACGAAATAAATCAGTGTATTATCAACACTCAGCGCACTCGGTTAAATTTAACATTATTTATTATAGTGTTAGGGAACAGCTAACATATTTTTTGGCCCTTCGAGCATTTTGATGATTGAACTTGGAATGGGTTGAAGCGAGCAGTGTTTGTGAGTGATTAATATGCACATATATACATAAATTAATCTACATATAAATTTTAATAATTAATACATTAACAACTTAACATTTTACTATGATTATAAACAATTTAAATGCGCGTTAAATTAACGAGTCGTTCAAATTTATTTTAAACAATATTTATAGAGGTTGAATTTACCTATACATAAAATTATTCAAATTTCGACCTTGTATAATTAATTCAAGATTGATAATATTTCAAAAGCGTACTGCGTTCTTTTGACGTTTACATTTATTATCGGCGAAATCGATAGCTAATTAAAAGCAAACATTTTAATATCGACATCGATAATTTATTGAGGGGCGTATTTATTGCGGCGTAACTTTTTATGTTCCCGCTTGAATATTGATGAGGTAACTTACCGACAATCTGTGTGAGTGATGCGACTTTTCGATTGAGGATTTAGCTTTAGTATTCTGTTACTACTATAATTATCTTAACGTTTAGAAATATGTCAAAGCCGACTAGAAATATATTTTTAATATATTTCTAGTCGGATTTCATATTTTTCCGGGTTGGCAATAGCATCGTCTTTATAACAAATAATAATAACAAACTGTTATTGTCAACCCGCGTTCTAAATGTGACAACTATGGCAAATATATATCTTTTGAGACAAACTATTTGGAAGACTTTTGTACAGTATTGGATTTTGATAGGCTCTAATGCAGTGATGCACAGACTTATTAAGACTAGGGGCCACTCGGGCAAATTATGAACTGATGGCGGGCCGCTAGAAGTATAGGTAATTAAAGACAATAAAGAATTGATAATAATGTATTAAAATTTAAAAAGAATTTATTAATTTGAAGCGTGGCACTGCATATTGCTTACAATTTTTTTTATATTTGGCTCAAATTTACTTGTAGTAACACGTAAAACTGCTTCCAAACTTTTATTTGCAAGGCGGTTTCGATTTTTTGTTTTATTATTATTTAGTATTGAAGAGGTTTGTTCACATATAAAGGTAGAACCAAATAAGCTGGCACATTTCAGAGCGTTTATGCCCAACTCTTTGTACGTATTTTTATCAATGCAGCGGTAAAAGTTCAGCAAGTCTCCTTCGTTGAATTTGTTGCGTAAATCTTGGTCGTTTTGAATGTCGATAATTTCTAACTGCATTGACTGCATTGACTGCTTGGCGCATTTTCAACTGAAATCGTAAAAAGATTGCTGAATATGTCCAACAGAGGTTTCACTTTTTTACTTCGAAAATCTGTCTTGAAAAGATTGAATCAAAATATCTAGCTTTTCTACATAACTGAAACTGATCGCAGTTTTCCAATCAGGATTTTTAAGTTTCGGGACATCCCTTTGCTTTTCCGCCAGAAATATTCCAGTTTCGTCTATTAAATTTAGAAATCGTTCCAGTGCCAATCCACGACTTAGCCACCTTACTTCTGTATAATACAGTAAATCTCCATATTCGCTTTCAATGCCATCAAGGAATTATTTGAATTGTCTGTGATTGAGTCCTCGTGATTTTATGAAATTTACAGTCGAAACTACCACTTTCATGAAATTTTGAAATTCTATTCTTTTAGAACAGAGGGCTTCTTGATGTATAATGCAGTGAAACTGCATGAGATCTTCAGCGTTTATGTGTTTTTCTTGCAGATGCTTTTTCAGCAAAGTAACTAGCCTAGAATTGACACCAATCATCGAAGGAGCACCGTCAGTCGCTACTCCCGATAATTTTGATAAGTCCAAATCAGTTTTTGAACACTCATCCAAAAGTACATTGAGTATATAAACTCCTCTGGTTTGACCTTTCAATGAAAACACTCCTAATAACTCTTTTTTTTTTTTTATAGTAGATGGGGCAAACGAGCATGCGGCTCACCTGATGGTAAGTGACTACCGCCGCCCATGAACAACTGCAACACCAGGGAGGGAATTGCAGATGCGTTGCCGGCCTTTTAAAAAGGAGTACGCTCTTTTCTTGAAGGTCCCTAAGTCGTATCGGTCCGGAAAAATCGCTGATGGTAATCGATTCCACAAGGAAGTCGTGCGAGGAAGAAAACATCTTCTAAATCGCACAGTGGTGGACCGCCAATCATCCAGATGGTGTGGATGGTATCGGGAGTTCTGCCGCGATGTGCGTTCGTGAAATTTGGCGGCTGGGATTAATCCGAACAATTCCTCAGAGCACTCCCCATGGTAGATGCGAAAGAAAATGCAAAGAGATGCAACATCTCTTCGCAGCGCCAATGAGTCGAGCCGATCGGAAAGAACTCGGTCGTCGACGATTCGAGCCGCTCTGCGCTGGATGCGGTCAAGTGGAAGGAGCTGGCACTGGGGAGCCCCTGCCCAGAGATGGGAACAGTATTCCATGTGAGGCCGAACCTGCGCCTTGTAAAGTTGCAGGCGGTGTGCCGGCATGAAATACTGTCCCGCTCTGCTGAGCACGCCAAGCTTTTTAGAGGCCAATTTGGCCTTCTCTTCCAAATGACCACGAAACTGCACGTCACTCGATATGTCGACGCCGAGGATTCCGATACTGGCTGAGGCAACCAGGGGAGTGCCTTGAAACTGAGGAGATACGACAAAGGGGTTCTTTTTAGCGGTAAACGCGCAAACTTGTGTCTTCTGAGGATTAAACTGGACTAGATTTAGTCGCCCCCAGTTCGAAACTTTGTCCAGCAAAGACTCGACTTCAGACACAAGTTTGTTCCGGTACTCGGAGACGTTTTCCCGAGAAATATTAGCACGGCCGGTGTATAGAGCATCACCAGTGCTGTCATCCGCATAGCAATGAATGTTACCAGTTAGCAACATATCATTGATATGCAGAAGAAACAGCGTTGGTGATAGCACACAGCCTTGTGGAACACCAGCGTTAATAGGCTTGTAGTCAGAACATGCACCGTCTACAACAACCTTGATGCTCCGATCTGCAAGGAAGCTAGTGATCCAATTGCACAATTTCTCGGGAAGCCCATAGGAAGGGAGCTTCGAAAGAAGCGCTTTGTGCCAAACCCGATCGAAGGCCTTCGCAATGTCCAGACTAACGGCCAACGCCTCCCCCTTGGACTCTACTGCCTCCGCCCATCTATGGGTCAGGTAGACCAGAA
Organism: Parnassius glacialis; assembly: GCA_033319125.1. Classification (NCBI taxonomy): domain Eukaryota; kingdom Metazoa; phylum Arthropoda; class Insecta; order Lepidoptera; family Papilionidae; genus Parnassius; species Parnassius glacialis. The sequence continues at coordinate 3,582,573 of JAVANC010000026.1, read as the reverse complement.
GATCACCAGCTGATCGACCCCCACGAAAACCGTATTGGCGGTCACTAATCAGCTGGTGATCCTCAAGGTACCGGATGAGCTGGCAGTTGATAATGGATTCCATTATTTTGGAGAACAAGGAGGTGATCGCGATAGGCCTATAGTTGGACGGGTCTGAGCGGTCGCCTTTTTTAGGGATCGGGTGGACAAAAGCTGTCTTCCATGAATTCGGGACTACGCCTTGGGAGTAGGAGTACCGAAAAAGACGCGTTAGGACCGGTGCCAACTCCGGAGCACACGTCCTCAGCACAATTGGGGGGATTCCGTCAGGCCCACTCGACTTCTGGATGTCCAGGGAGAGAAGTGCTTTGCGAACCGAGCGCTGTGAGAACAGCACATCCGGCATAGAGCACTCACACCGCGGGATGGTCGGCGGTGTTTTCCCCCCGTCATCAAGAGTCGAGTTGGACGCAAAAAGGGAGCCTAAAAGGTCGGCTTTGTCTTTTGCGTCATGGGCCAGTGAGTCGTCCTCCCTGTGCAGAGATGGTAGTGATGGCTTACAGAAATTCCCTTGGACAGCCTTGGCGAGAGACCAGAATGCACGGGTTCCCGAAGGAAGGCGAACTAGTTTCTCGCCAATTCTGCCTATGTGCTCTGACTTTGCCTTGGCAATAACTCTTTTGAAGGACCTGGAGGCGAAGTTATACTTCTTTTTAAGTGTGCTGGTGTTTACATCCCGAGTCGCCGAAGCCGCAGCCCAGGCTTGATAACACTCCTGCTTACTGCGTAATGCAGTTTTACAGGAGCGACCAAACCAAGGCTGAGATCTGCCTCCGATGGGTACCACAGATGATGGAATAAATAGTTCCATTCCCTGTAGCACCACATCAGTGACAGAGTCAGCAACAGCGCTGGGATCATCCGGCGAGAAGCAAACCCGCCCCCATGGGTAGGATGCAAAGAAAGACCGCATTCCGTCCCAATCCGCCGACCTGTAATGCCAAACACGGCGGCAACCTGCAGAACGCAACCGCGAAGGGAGCGTGAGTGGCACCATACTCCGGATCAAACAGTGGTCCGAAGAGCCGAGAGGGGCATCGACGGAAACCTGATATCCGTCCGGATGAGAGGTCAGCAGAAGGTCCAACAGGGAAGGTGTATGATCTTCCACATCTGGAATCCGCGTAGGCGAAGTAACCAGTTGTGTCAGACCATATGCCAAGGCAAAGTCATAAACAGATCTCCCCGCATGATCGGTTAAACGTGAACCGAGCCATTCGGCATGGTGGGCGTTAAAATCGCCAAGGATCACGATCTCTGCGGATGGGACCTGTTGTAGCAAGGAATCTGTAGCCATTTGGACGTGGTCGATGAGTCGGTCTGTTTCGGCATTACCGCTATGGGACCTATAGAGGCACCCGTAGACGCGCGGATGGTCGTCGCTGTCTACGCGTAGCCAAAGGATGGACAGGTCCGAACCTTCAAGACTGCCGAGGCGTCGAGAACAGATGTCCTCTCTGACATACACGCAAACTCCAGCCCGAGGCACAAAGGAGTGCACCAATTTGTACCCAGGGTAGGAGAGATACGAAATATCAGCCGGAGAGGAAACCTGCGTCTCGGTCAGGAAGAGCAAGGCCGGCTTCGCCGTCTCGAGATGGTAGTGGACGGCGTTTAGGTTAGAGTTAAGTCCCCTGATGTTGCAGAAATTCACGGATAGCGTGGCAGGGGTCGCCTTGGTATTGTTGCTCTGTTTACCCCGAGCAGTTATGTTTTTGAGCGGAATTTTGCCCCCCCCCAGAATACGCGGGGCAGCCTGAGCACCCACGCTCAGGATTGGAATAACATGGTCGTGGATGCTCAGCGAGGGATTCTCCAGGGGTACTGGTACCCTCCTGGGGTAGTCTATTGTGTAATTCCGCTACCATGTTGATGGGGGGGGGTGGGATTGGGCCTCCGGCCACCTGCACTCACCAGACGAAACGCAGAAGCAGAGCTTCTACTTCACGCCGGTATTCTGTGAGGTCGTGGTACTAACCCGGCTCGAGCCGGCCCATACGTGCAACAGCAAAAACTGCTGCATGGCTCTACCACCGTTAAAAAGTCTTCTAAGACTTCAAAATCTTGAGTAACACCTCGTAGGAATATCAGAAGTTGAGCTGTGAAACTAATATCAGTGGATTTGTCTAGTGCTAATGAAAAAAAATCAATGATCTTAGTTTTTTCATTTAATTGTTCCGCAATATTACCTGACAAAGATATAATTCGTCTTTGGATAGTCATACGATTCAGTTGAATTTTCTCAAACTTTTTTGCTGCTTCTGGACACGTTTTCTTAGCGGCAATTTATATGCATTCTTTTACAAAATCCCCATCATTGAAGGGGCGATATCGCTTTGCTATCATTCGAGAAATTTCATAACTAACTTCTGTAGCTGTTTCTTAATCTTGAATGGGTTTTGTAAACATAGCTTGCTGACCAATAAGCTCCCGTTTTAAAGACAACATTTTTTGCTTTCTTAATTCGCCTGTAAACTTGGTAAAAGTAGGGTGCTGCGTTTCATAGAGCCTTTTTACATTATATTCCTTTACAATCGCAACAGAATTCTTGCAAATTAAACAAACGACTTTGTTATGCGACCATACAAAAAAGTATTTCTCAGTCCAAATTTCTTGAAACTGCCGATTTTTATCTTTAACCTTACGTTTTTTACTAGGTTCTGGCTTGTCCATGTTGCGTTCTAATCCTGGCTAGGATTAACATAGCACATAAAAACATTTACAGAACCTACTTAAATTACCCATCCTTTTGTAAATTACCAAAAATAATTCATTAAATAGGTAGGGAAACACTTATTAATAACAGAGTTTTACTTACGATTTCACAACACAATTATACACGGCACTTGACGGGAAATCTACGTTGAATGTAGATCAAAATATATGACACCGGCTAGTCCAGTTAAAATCTACACTAGAACTATTGAAACTTCACCCAAATTAAAACCGAATTGTCGGTCGCTGCGGTTAGCGTGGCTTTTATACCGCGCGTATAGAGTCGAAAACTGTCTGGAGAAATCACGAAACCGACTCTGGAAGCTTCGTGTATCTACCTACGCGAGCAATCGGGAATTCGGGACTATTGCTATCTCGCTTGCTCTAACAATATAACCCGTGGATAAGCCGCCACCGCGCTGCCGTCGTCGCCGCGCCGCTGGCCGCGGCGGTTCCTCAAGAAAACGAATTTAACCGAGATGAGCACGAACATTACCGACCGCTGTTACCGACGCATGCACGGCGCACCGATAAGCGCACTTAAGAGCGCGCGCGCGAGATTCAAATTACTTTTCGAACATATTTTTTTTGGTTTTATTCTGGAATATAATTCAATATTTTTCGAATGTACGAGGGTATTATTTTTGTTGTCAGCGTGGCACCGTATTCGACCGGCGGGCCGCGGTCTGTGCATCTACGCTCTAATGTATGTGTTGCGGCTCTGTCGTCGCGCCACTAGCAAAACGTATCGAAGCCTAAATCACGCTTTTAATGTTCCGACGTATTGCGTTGGCTACTCCCGGACTGAACACCTTGCCCGGCGGGAGATCTCCACTTTTCTTTCCGCTGCCAAATAATATGTGCGTGTGCGTGTGCGCATGCGTGTCATGTGTGTGTGCGTGTGCGTGTATGTGTGCATGTGCGTGTGCGTGTGCGTACCTGTGTGCGTGTGCGTGTGCGTGTGCTTGTGCGTGTGCGTGCGCGTGCGCGTGTGCGTGTGAGTGTGCGTGTGCTTGTGCGTGTGCGTGTGCGTGTGCGAGTGCGTGTGCGTGTGCGTGTTCGTGTGCGTGTGCGTGTACGTGTGCGTGTGCGTGTGCGTGTGCGTGTGCGTGTGCGTGTGCGTGTGCGTGTGCGTGTGCATGTGCGTGTGCCTATGCGTGTGCGTGTGCGTTTGCATGTGCGTGTGCGTGTGCGTATGCGTGTGCGTGTGCGTGTACGTGTGCGTGTGCGTGTGCGTGTGCGTGTGCGTGTGCGTGTGCGTGTGCGTGTGCGTGTGCGTGTGCGTGTGCGTGTGCGTGTGCGTGCGCGTGCGCGTGCGCGTGTGCGTGTGCGTGTGCGTGTGCATGTGCGTGTGCCTATGCGTGTGCGTGTGCGTTTGCATGTGCGTGTGCGTGTGCGTATGCGTGTGCGTGTGCGTGTGCGTGTGCGTGTGCGTGTGCGTGTGCGTGTGCGTGTGCGTGTGCGTGTGCGTGTGCGTGTGCGTGTGCGTGTGCGTGTGCGTGTGCGTGTGCGTGTGCGTGCGCGTGCGCGTGCGCGTGTGCGTGTGCGTGTGCGTGTGCGTGTGCGTGTGCGTGTGCGTGTGAGTGTGCGAGTGCGTGTGCGTGTGCGTGTGCGTGTGCGTGTGCGTGTGCGTGTGCGTGTGCGTGTGCGTGTGCGTGTGCGTGTGCGTGTGCGTGTGCGTTTGCGTGTGCGTGTGCGTGTGCGTGTGCGTGTGCGTGTGCGTGTGCGTGTGCGTGTGCGTGTGCGTGTGCGTGTGCGTGTGCGTGTGCGTGTGCGTGTGCGTGTGCGAGTGCGTGTGCGTGTGCGTGTGCGTGTGCGTGTGCGTGTGCGTGTGCGTGTGCGTGTGCGTGTGCGTGTGCGTGTGCGTGTGCGTGTGCGTGTGCGTGTGCGTGTGCATGTGCGTGTGCGTGTGCGTGTACGTGTGCGTATACGTGTGCTAATGTGTGTGTGTTTGTGTATGGATGTATGTAACGTTCTCATAACTTTAACGGCCTGACCGATTTGAACGAACTCGGTGGCGTTTTGAAACTTGTTTGAGAAATCTAACGAATAAAATTTTCGAAAAATGTTTTTTGAAATAACTTTTAAGAATATGTAATGATCAATTCCAATATCTAATCAGCTCTTAAACTTCAAAAACGTCGTCTATTGCTGCTAACCGTATCAAAATCGGTTGATGAGTTGGTAGAAAAATCGTTAACGAAAGATTTAGAAAAAAGTATTTTTTTTTTTCAAATTACTTTAAAATTTCTTTTTGGATCGTATCTGATGTAGTAAATAACATAGGTTAATAAATCATAATAGGTGTAATTTGGAGCGCTTTGAATTTGAAATTAGCTAGGAATGGCCTATAGGGTCAACTGTATTTTTTTATACATGTGGTGCCCTTCTGTAAGTAATGAGACACTTAGTTATAATAATTATGATGTCATTCCATATGTATGTAACAGTGTACACATTGTTGAGAGAGCGTAATAAAATAAATAAATTAAAATAAATAAATTAGATGCATATGGGCCACCTTATTCTATAAAAAAACGACAGGTTGCACTCCGGGAGTGCCGGCAGAACTGAAAACTTGAATATTAACGTTGTGCATTTTTGATATTTTGGTATGGTTAGGGAATAATTTTGCACGAATTGCTTTAATTATCAGTATAAAAGTACTATCATTTATGTGGTAGAATACAATATTTATTTATTGCGCTGTCGTACACAAACATGACAATTTATAATACATTAAAAAGTTTCTCTCAGAGACATTACATTAAAAAGTTTCTCTCAGAAAAATCACACACACGAACGTTCGCGCAAGCGTCCAGTGCCGCCTAAACGAAACAGCAGGCGCCGTAGAAAGAGAGGGGGATACTTCCTCTCCTACGCCGCGCCGGCTGTGTACTCCCCGTCCGTCTTACGAATTTTCGATCAGGTCACGTGTCCTGACGCGAGTTTAACATTTTTTATCCATTACAAAAAAGTGCACAACGCCGCTAAAGAAGTTTTCACTTCAATAATATTACGCGTCTCACAGCTGGGCACCTCTTCTGACGAGGTTGTGCACATAGCACATCAGTTCTCTGCGTATTTCATTAAGTCGTCACTGCATCTACTGAAGTCATAGATGAAACTAAATATCATATACGGAGAGTTGAACTAATTGCGGAGCTACAACCAATATTAACTCAATTTCCTGCATCTCCGGTTTTGTAAGAAAGGAATATATATGAAAGAGGGAAGTCTTCTACATCAGCAAAAGTAGTTAGTAAAGGCTACAAGATCCAACGCAAACCTATATATCTACAAAATAAGGGATTGCGTTTTCTGACGTCATAAGGTTTGTTATTTTTGTTACTTACTACAATGTAAATATTTTAATAACACTTTAGTTATTAAATAATTATACTTAAAATTGACCTTTTTTATTTATTCAAATTAAACAAATTAGTAAGCGAGTTAAAACAAAAAGATCTTTTGAAATGTATAGAAAAGTAGTTATAATATATATAAAATTATTATATATATTATTGGCACGTCTGATAATTGTGGCAATTAAAAAATAAAAAGAACGTTTAAGTTACATTAAATTAATACTATGATTTGGACACGTAGAAATAATAAATGAGAAAGTAGTGACTAACCACATACATGCTGCTGAAGTGAGTGTTGACTCGGCAAGAGAAAGACGAAAGTATATCGACCAAATAGACGATATATTGAAGAAAGACAACTTTTATTATCATGGAAACACGGCTGATACAAATGAGCCTCTCCCAGTGTTAGATCGTTGTTCCCAGAATCGCCATTTTTGATAGTCAGATTTTTCAATGCAGTACCAGAAATTTATTTTATTTTGTATCCAGAATTTCGGAAAAGATTTCCCCTGTAAGAGGCCATAATACTGCTAGGCATTTCCCTAAATTAATTCTTACATTTCCCACGCGACGAGATCGGCTGAGTTCCTTAGCACCACTAGGGTACGTTAATAGAATTAAAGAAACATATAAAAATAACATTATAATTTCCATGAGACGTTTTTAATCCAATGACGTAAAATGAACTTCAGAAAATAACATTTAAAACCAGGATCGAGCTGCCAGACGCACTAGATCCTGTAGGCATTGAATATACTGACACCTCATTTGTTTCAAGATATAATCGCCTTATAGCCGTTTCCTGTTGCATTAACGGACGGACATAGAGTAGACATTGTATGTAAATGTTCAGATGATCGCGATAACGTGCTTTTATTTTTGTTCACTTCAATGACAGTGAAATTTCAACGTGGTTATATCCGAAGTAAAATAAAAAATATGCTATATGTAAAAAAGCCGTAGTACCTTATAGTATAAGTGATTGCTTCATTGGGATATGCGCATAAAATCAATTATTTTTATACCGTTTGTAAATGTCGTCTTTTATTTTCTCAAAATTTACTACCGTTTTGATTTGAGCTTCCTCTGACCGGAGAAGAAACGGCGTATGAAACTCCGCAGGTACCCTCTCTATTATTTAGATGATAATTGAAATTATATAGATGGTTTAGAAAACAAACGTGCTATTTACAAAATTGTTATTTTTTTCTCACAGAGTGTAGAGGCGGGGTAAAAATATCCACTACCCCATATCGTCCCTTCGGTGTCGTCAGAGGTGACAGAGGACATCTGAAATCCAAAAACATAACACTGGACGACTTCAAGAGACGGTAAGCTCAGTTTGCGTAAATCTGATCAAAATAAAAAAAAAAAACTAAAAGGTGGAATTCAAACACAGTCCCCTCCGTAACAATGGGTGCTCCAAGCCATTTGAAACGTAGAGACTTAAAAACAACTTAAATTACATGCGATGATATCTGTAGTCATGAATAAATGTAATTTTATTTCATGTGTGGTGTTCGCGTAAATTTAATCAATCATTATAAAAAAATAATTTTACAAGTACAGTAATTTCGAAAATATAGGTAAAAACGAAATATTTGCGACTCCGTTATAGCATAGTCTATGAGAGTTCCTTGATCCGGCATTAAGCTGTCAAAACATGCGTCCGCGCAGATTTAGCGGGCGTCATCGCGAGGAAGGCTTAAAGGGATTAGCTTTACGCGAAGATGTCGTGTTGAATGAGTAATGCTTCACGGCCGTAAAAATATGTACACAGTCTATGTGAATAGCTGATTTTATTTACATTAAAATAAGTTTATCTGTGATATTTGTTTCCTTACTATTACGACAGATCTTGTCCTCATTGTCACATGTCCCCAAGTTAATTGATAGCATGTTTTTCCATGGAAAATTTTACGGAAGAATTTTTTCGATCTAAGTGATGTTGCCATTTCAGGCCCTTCGATAATAAATCTAACTATCTTTATTACGATATATACCGATTATACGATACCTTAGGAAAGGTCCATTTCAAACGGTGCACTTCTACGGGTTTATTAAAAAATATTAAAAAGAAGAAAACGAGTAACTAACATGCGAACACCGAATCTATCTGATAGTATCGTTGCACAGAACTTGGAGTTTTTTTTTAAAAACAGCAGCTAGCGTGGTAGGACAACGCTGCAGCTATATTATGGTTTGCAGCATAAATAGGTCTCACATAGTACCAGCGTGATATAGTAGCTTAATGTTGGTGTGTTTCGTATCATGAGTGTAGCGAAACGGAGACTCCTTTTACTGGTAACTAGACATTCCATTTTAGTGCTAAAGCGTTACTTAATCGACGAAAGATGTAGATGTCTACGGACCACATCACCCACTTACCATCAGGTGGACTTTGTGATCGTTTTTCATCCTTTTCCATAAAAAACAGCATAGAAACACCAAAATTATTCCGAGGTCACGAAAATTATACAGTAATTAAATAATCACATGAATTAATAAACTAATCTAGTCTTTAAATATAGGGTGTAAAGTACCCTAACATAGTTAAAAAAACAAACGCCTTATACCGCTTAAACTGACAACTGTAATACCCGCATTAATATAAAGCAGTTATTCGCAGTAACCGTACAGTCTAATGCCGACGCATTAATATTAAATTAACATATCCTGACGAAACAGGATGGTGGCTGTTAAGCAACGTAATTTGCACATATTTCAGTTGCAAATAATATTTTACCGCGTCGGACGTTTAATTGCGAATGAAGTATGAATATTTACTGGTGTCATGGATGTCACTGCCATGTTTCGAGTCTAAGCAGAGGCGATAGCGATGGCTTATTCTGTTAGATATACAGTTAACTTGAAACAAATAAAACATGTGTGCAGTTCACACGTGGTAGAAGAAAAACCTTAAGAAACGAAGACCGAGGTAATAGGAAACACTGCTGCACACTGCACTTAGTTCTGCAGCATATGCTGTAAGAAAGACTAGAAGTCTCACAGATGTTGAGACAGCTAGATTAGTGTATTTTAGTTACTTTCATAGCGTAATGTCTTATGGAATTTTGCTATGGGGTAATGCGGCTGATATTGAAGCTATATTTGTTTTGCAAAAGAGAGCCGTTTGGGCGATTTGTAACCTAAATTGTAGAGTCCCTCAGACAGAAATTTAAAGAAATAAACATATTAACTTTGGCATCGCAATATATTTATGAAAATGTAATGTATGTACATAAAAACATAAATAGCTTTAATAAGAATAAGGATATGCATACTTTAAACACTAGGAACAAACATAAGCTTGTAATACCAGTTACTAGACTCCACAGAATCAGTAATTCATTTATGGGGCAATGTATACGCTTTTACAACAAAATCCCAGAACATATTCAAAGTTTATCAATAAACAAGTTTAAAAGTTTTATTAAAGAAAAACTGTACAAAAAGGGTTATTATAATATCAAGGAATACATGAATGAAAATAACCCCTGGGAATAAGGTAATCGCCACCATGCTGGTTCTATTAAAAATCATTTAAAAATTGTATAAATGAAATTATTGTTAAGTGAAATATGTTTGAAAAAAAAAGTCCCGCTGGGTTTCTTGCTGGTTCTTCCCAGGACAGAGGTATTTTCCGAACCAGTGGTAAATAAAAAATGACTTTCAATAAGAATTATGTAATAATCAATATTGAATAAAAAAATATTCTATTCTATTCTATTCTATTCTATTCTATTCTATTCTACTCTTTACTGTGCACTACCTCATTCTTTCGCAGGATAAATCCTATGGATACTTATATATGTTGTTTAATTACAACGAATCTAAAATTTTCTAGTTTAAAAAAATGAACAGTCTATGTACATAGCACTACGTACGGGCACAGGTCTATTCTAATTTCTGAAATAGTTATGAATCAAAATGCAGATGCGTTGTCACCCCTGACGACTATGATAAAGTGTCTTATTTCCAGTAAAAAGGGTCACCGATTTTCTAAAGTGAACATACAAAACATAGCAGAATTAAGCTGCTTTTTTAAGCTGGTATTCTTTGAGAGTATAGACCTTCCCGGGCGAGCCGACCTGCGAGTATTCGTGCTACAACCATAATATGGCTGCAACGTAGCTTTATCACGTAAAAATTCTACCCAGATGGGCTCCACTAGGCAGAAAAGATGTCCTACCACCTATAATATTTTCTGCTAATAAAACCTCATTACATAATAATAGTTCAGGTACAATATAAGATACTTAGAGTCGAACATACATTTGCATTTTGTTTATCTAAAGTATTTTTTTTTAATCGAAACGACAAACAAACTTCCGATTCACGTAATGATTGGCTATTGTAGTCCACGGACATCTACAGCCAACTTTAAATAAAGATAGATACAGATGCGTTTTCACTACTAAGGACTGTTTCTATTTTTTTTTTGTTAAAAATCTTTACCCTAACAATAAGATTTTATCCTGTATCGTTGAGGCAGTGTACAAACATAAATTGCACAAGGACAAACATGGAGACCTGGAACAATTATTTGTAGGCTATACAAATACTTCTTCCGTGCAGGATTCGAACCTGCGGCCTTCAGCACTCATTGCTAAGCCACTGCGCAACGGAGCTATTACTATGATGGAATGTTTCGCAGCCTGAAATTATACTGGCTCTCTATACTTATACTTCTTTTTCTTATTTTATTACTATATCTCTATACTTCAAATAGCAAATAGCAATATTAAAAACGCAAGATCATATGTCTATTCTTTGAAGTCAGATTTGCTCGTTTGCTCCGGGGCTAATACAGAATAGAAGTAAACATCTATGGGCCACAGTATACACTTATCTTCAGGTGGACCGTGTGTAAGATTGTCACACTTATTCTATATAAAGTTTTTCTATATATTTATCCTTATCCCTTATTCTTTATATCACATATACCCTCTTACTTAGTTCTGTCACCAAAATATCAGTGCTAGCACTACTGTGTTCTGGTATGAAGCGTTTAGTGAATAAGTCCAGTAATGTGAAAACGTATCGATATTTGTTTGAAATTACCCAGATAGACTAAAAGTTCGTGTAACTTCAACTTTATATATTAGATAAGGGCTAGATTACGCTTCCTCTATTTACTTGTGCTGCAGCGCAACAGTTGTTTCACTCACCTCACCTCGATCTGTCATCCATTAAACACGCGCTGTCCGATATTTATTGATTCCGCCGTGAAGCGGGCCGCGAATGTCAATTAGTGGTTATTGCACAGTGTACAAGTATCCCTTTTGATGTATTTACAATCGAACTGTCAACTAAGAAAAAAAAACATTGGAACCAATAATTTTTATTGAAATATTGTTTTAAACATATCATAATAACAAAGGCACTATATAATACTATTTAAGTTATTACTGCATAACAATTAATTTAAATAAATTATATATTAATATACATGTATAAGTCTTAGAGTATTAAACTAACAGGAGACGACATTGAAGAGCGTTCCCCTCTGTCAAAAGTACGAGAGCGCGGATCATTCCCGTTATATAAAACTAGTAGCGCCGCGTAAGACGTCACTTACCAAGTAGTCGTAAGCGTGAGTTGACCTCCAGAAAAATGCCGAGTTGCAGTGTGTTTTCTTGTAAAAAAAGATCACAGATCTCAAATTTACAAAAAGACGACTTTACCTTTCATCTTTATGTATTTATTTTGATTTCAATAATTAATATAAGCATTAAATCACGAAAATTCTGATTAATATAGCTGAGCAGGGTGTGTTGCCAACTTAAAGTATTAATACTATAGTAAGGACTTTTGCACCACTAGGACATAATTAAATTTTGCTTAATTGTAGACAAATGTCGTTTCTCTTTGTTCTTATTACACAAGACAAAATCGTGTTATTGAATAGTCTTAAATTCATTAATATTATTGTGATCTATTTGCAAAACTATATTATTTCAAACAACATTAATAATCTTTAATTTCTTATATTTACGCGAACACTACACATTTAAATAAAACTAATTTTACGGATTTTATCGCGTATATTAACTTTTTTACATTCCCGACGTTTCAAGCACTTTACAGCACTCATGGTCACGGGGGGGACTGAGGTGTATGACGTCCCAATGTCATAGTTAACCACGGCTACCTCCAGATTAAAAAATTATTAATTTTTGATCCGATCTACGCAGTATGAACTTACAGTATCATGAAGTCTTGCAGTTGTATGCTTGGGTTGAGATTTAATTTTATTAATTATGGGATCCCAAGCAGATGGTAGCACCCAGCCATCTTCTCTATTGAAATTAGGATGTTTCTTGATTTCAATAGCCTCGCGAATCATCCTTGGAAGGAATCGGTGTTCTTTAGCGAGGATTTGTGGTCTATCAAATCTAATGTAGTGACGGGGGCGATCCTGTACGTGTTCACAGACTGCAGACTTCCCGGAGCGTCTATTCTTCACATCAGCTATGTGTTCTTTAACGCGGGTTTTTATAGATCTTTTAGTTTGTCCTATATAAGAGAGACCACATTCACAATCAAGCTTGTACACTCCTGCATCTTGCAGAGGAATATTACACTTGACTGATGGTAAAAACTGACTAATCTTCTTCGGCGGCTTGAAATATGTTTTAATGGAAGCACGCTTCAAGATGTAGCCAATCTTGTCAGTGACACCTCTGACATATGGCAGTACAGCAGGCACTCGCTCGACTGTGGCCGGCTTCACTCGTTCACTGTGATGTAGGCGCGGGACCCGAAGCTTATTGTCGTGCAAAACTTGCTTGACGTGTTGGAGCTCGGCGGCCAGGTGTTTACTGTCACAGATCCCTCGTGCTCTCTGAAACAAAGATTTACCCACGGTAGCTAACTGTGAAGGATGGTGGTGAGAATCACCGTTTAAGTATCTATCTGTATGGGTCTTTTTTCTATACACAGTGTGGCTCAAGGTGTTATCAGGATTCCGAATTACTAATACATCTAGAAAAGCTAAAGAATTGTTTGCCTCTAACTCCATTGTGAACTGAATTTTAGAATTTAAGGAGTTAAGATGGTCTAGAAATGCAGTTACTTTATCTAAAGGGAGAATTGTGAAAGTGTCGTCTACGTACCGCTTGTAGAATCTTGGGTTTACGGGAGAAGTACGCAGGGCTTTCTCCTCAAAGTCCTCCATGAATATATCGGCAACAATGGGAGATACAGGTGAGCCCATCGCCACTCCATCTACTTGCTTGTAGAACTCCTCCTTCCACAATAGGTAGCCAGATGTAAGGCAGTGTCTAAGTAATACTGCATATTCTACGGGCATGTTGTTTTGCTCTAGCCTTCTAGTTACAATCGAGATGCAGTCTTCAACAGGTAAGCATGTGAACAGAGACTGCACATCAAAACTGACCATAGTTTCATGTCTGCCAGATGTAGGTCTTTAATCTCGCTGACAAAATGGTAGGAATCCTTTGTGTGTGCTCTTGTATGTCCCCTAAGCGGTGAGAGTATATTCGCTAAGTGTTGAGCCAATTTGTAAGTTGGTGAATCGATTTGGCTCACTATAGGACGTAGTGGAGCATTGGGCTTGTGTATTTTTGGTAACTCATACAATTTCGGTGGTTTGGCACACGTAGGTATTATCGATTTTACGTCTAGATTTAATCTTTCGGAGTGTTTCTTTATGAGATCACTAGTTGTTTTGAGTACAACACTCCGAAAGATTAAATCTAGACGTAAAATCGATAATACCTACGTGTGCCAAACCACCGAAATTGTATGGGTTACCAAAAATACACAAGCCCAATGCTCCACTACGTCCTATAGTGAGCCAAATCGATTCACCAACTTACAAATTGGCTCAACACTTAGCGAATATACTCTCACCGCTTAGGGGACATACAAGAGCACACACAAAGGATTCCTACCATTTTGTCAGCGAGATTAAAGACCTACATCTGGCAGACAATGAAACTATGGTCAGTTTTGATGTGCAGTCTCTGTTCACATGCTTACCTGTTGAAGACTGCATCTCGATTGTAACTAGAAGGCTAGAGCAAAACAACATGCCCGTAGAATATGCAGTATTACTTAGACACTGCCTTACATCTGGCTACCTATTGTGGAAGGAGGAGTTCTACAAGCAAGTAGATGGAGTGGCGATGGGCTCACCTGTATCTCCCATTGTTGCCGATATATTCATGGAGGACTTTGAGGAGAAAGCCCTGCGTACTTCTCCCGTAAACCCAAGATTCTACAAGCGGTACGTAGACGACACTTTCACAATTCTCCCTTTAGATAAAGTAACTGCATTTCTAGACCATCTTAACTCCTTAAATTCTAAAATTCAGTTCACAATGGAGTTAGAGGCAAACAATTCTTTAGCTTTTCTAGATGTATTAGTAATTCGGAATCCTGATAACACCTTGAGCCACACTGTGTATAGAAAAAAGACCCATACAGATAGATACTTAAACGGTGATTCTCACCACCATCCTTCACAGTTAGCTACCGTGGGTAAATCTTTGTTTCAGAGAGCACGAGGGATCTGTGACAGTAAACACCTGGCCGCCGAGCTCCAACACGTCAAGCAAGTTTTGCACGACAATAAGCTTCGGGTCCCGCGCCTACGTCACAGTGAACGAGTGAAGCCGGCCACAGTCGAGCGAGTGCCTGCTGTACTGCCATATGTCAGAGGTGTCACTGACAAGATTGGCTACATCTTGAAGCGTGCTTCCATTAAAACATATTTCAAGCCGCCGAAGAAGATTAGTCAGTTTTTACCATCAGTCAAGTGTAATATTCCTCTGCAAGATGCAGGAGTGTACAAGCTTGATTGTGAATGTGGTCTCTCTTATATAGGACAAACTAAAAGATCTATAAAAACCCGCGTTAAAGAACACATAGCTGATGTGAAGAATAGACGCTCCGGGAAGTCTGCAGTCTGTGAACACGTACAGGATCGCCCCCGTCACTACATTAGATTTGATAGACCACAAATCCTCGCTAAAGAACACCGATTCCTTCCAAGGATGATTCGCGAGGCTATTGAAATCAAGAAACATCCTAATTTCAATAGAGAAGATGGCTGGGTGCTACCATCTGCTTGGGATCCCATAATTAATAAAATTAAATCTCAACCCAAGCATACAACTGCAAGACTTCATGATACTGTAAGTTCATACTGCGTAGATCGGATCAAAAATTAATAATTTTTTAATCTGGAGGTAGCCGTGGTTAACTATGACATTGGGACGTCATACACCTCAGTCCCCCCCGTGACCATGAGTGCTGTAAAGTGCTTGAAACGTCGGGAATGTAAAAAAGTTAATATACGCGATAAAATCCGTAAAATTAGTTTTATTTAAATCTTTAATTGTTTTTAACAAAATGAAAACATCAATTTAAATTGTTTTATTGTATATAAAACATTTTAAATAGATATTTTCGTTTCATTAAGTTACGTTATGAAACGAAAAGAAGGGTAATTTCGAGTATATAAAATGGTATCATCAAGGCAATAATAGTGATGTTCACTGTAATCTTTAGTGTCGATGTTTTTATTTGACTATAATTAATACCTTGATATATAATACCAAGGTGTTATTTAAAATTATTTTTTGTACAATGTTTAAAAAAGATCTTTGGTTTTACAGTTTTCCAAAAGATCTTTACAGGCGCCAAGTATGGATAAAAGCATGTGGCAATCATATAACCTGGGAACCTAAACGCACAAGCACTATTTGTTCCTAGCATTTTGACCAATCGGTTTTCGTAATCCAATCAAATAATAAAAGGAAACTAAATGAAACTGCTGTACCGACTTTGAAATTATTGGAAGTAAGTTTATTATTTTGCTACAGGTTTATTTTACATTATGAAGGATACAATTGAAAACATGTAACAAATCGAAATGGAAGGTTTAGTGAATGATATTTATTCATTTTAAAATGTTATTTACAAGTATATCGTCTTAGATGGTGTCAACCAAATTGTTGTTTACAGATGAGACACGAATTACTAGCGCTTAAATTAATAAATAAGGACATACAAATAATCTCAGTGTCATATTTATAATCTATTATTATTAAACATATACAGAGTACTACACTTTTGTACTGTAGAACACAAAATATTACCGCTTTTTACGAAGTCATTAATTATTTTTCAATCCTAAGTAAAATGACGAAAAAAAGTATGTTTGGTTAAGCGTAAACTTCGACCAAGAGAAAGCAAATGTTAAATTTTTTTTTAATTGCTCCATTCCGTTGCTGCGTAAAGGAAGGACAAAAACAAATAAACCAAAAATCACACTTTCACATTTATAATATTATATTAGTATGGATTGTCAAGAATGATATATAAACTTTTGAAACCGGTTTACAATCGGCTTTTCGAGGGTAAAACTATACACTCCCGCTCTCTTTCTCGCTCTAGTAAATAACGTTTCTGAGTGAACAAAAAGGATAGAAGCACAGGAAAGTGCGATTTCGTGCTGCCACATGTAGTTCAACCCTAAGCCTTAAAACGGTTTAACTCTATAGGTTGGGTAAAATCTGTAAAATTAGACCGTTTAAACCCCTATACAGATAACCTTTCTGGTTATCATGACATTAAAAAATGGTAAAATCATTTCATAGACTAGGCATATTATATATTTTAAGCATACAGGAACATTATTTCGATAATGATTACGTTCCACATAACATTGAACTGGCAAACTTAGTGATGGAAAAATATGCAAGCACCAGAATTAGCTACCTCGCAAAAAAAGAGTGATCTCAAAAAGTGTATTCGTCACATATACCAAACTTATTCACTTTAAAAACCAGTTAAAATATAATATAATACTTTTTCAATTTGTTTTAATTTTGGTAATTTTGTATTATTATATTGTACCTTATGTATTTTTTTTAATTTACTTTGAATGTAATATTAATCATTAAACATTTGTTCATTTTTATTTTATTTAATTTGCTAATGTAAGTTGCATAAAATTTCATCGACATATTCATATCGACAAGGTCCTCGCACTAGTCGTTTATGGCTTATGCACTGTAACGATGAAACATTTATAAGAGATTTTCAAGGTTGTGTGCGTTTTGCTTAATCGTGTGCTCATATTATGCTGTGTGCGTGCGTAACGACATAGCCCAATGTTTACGATTTGCTTAGTGTGCGTTACCTCACCTCCCGCTAGAAGTGACAGACTTTTTTGTTCGGAACTTTATGCGCATGGCGTCTCCTGTTAGTTGAATACTCAAAGGTATAAGTATAAAATCTAAGATTATTTTAGAACCTCTGACTTCCAAACTAAGCAGGGCCTGTTTCACAGAAGTCAACAATCTTCGCAAATTTTACAGTACTCCATCAAGTTGGGCTCGATCCAAGACGGCACCAAATTATTAATGACTATTTCAAGCGCTGATTTACCACGTGCTCGATGTTGAAGTAAAACATCGCGAGGAATCCTGCATTTCCGAAACTTAAAAAAATATTCGAAGACATTGTAAAATTAGCTAATACGGTAGGGGCAGAGTAGTGGACACTTCCTTGTCCTAAGACCCTCTCAGTAAAGAGATTAAACCTGTGACACATAGACTATAACTTTACTCCTAAACCAGAAAGTAAGCTTCTTAGTTCTTAGTAAATACCATACTGAACGTGCATGCCTTACAAGCAAGATGGAAAACTTTCATGGATATGGCGTCTATTTTTTTATAGAATTAAATTGACAAACAAAGTAACAGTCCAACTCATGGAAGTGTTTACTGCAGCCCATTGACATCTGCAACCAGGAAGGCTACAGATGCGAGATGGTCTGTGAGACCTAAGATAGAATACTTCACAGCTTGTTATTATACTGGCTATATACCCATGATTGAACAGAGCAGTGCATGTGCACTTCTGTTTGGCGTTAGAAATAGCTAAAAATATGGTAGCTATGGTACCCATACAGATGGACTGCTTGGCAGAACAATTAATTTTATTGTATACTGGACCCATGGAACATTTATTGATTCATTGATTGTTTCTTTTTTGTTTTTTTTTTGTTTTTTTTATAGGATAAGGGTGAAAAACGAGCACACAGTCCACCTGATGGTAAGTGGTTGCTGCGGCCCATAGACGTCTACATCTATTCTCTGTTACAGATTAAAATGCAGATGCGTTTTCACCCGTGAGGACTAGGATGGAATGCCTCATTTCCAGTAAAAAAGGCCTCCGGCCACCTGCACTCACCAAGCGAAACGCAGAGGTTAACCTCTACTTCACGCTGGTATTCTGTGAGGTCGTGGTACCACCCCGGTTTGAGCCGGCCCATCCGTGCGACAGCAAAAGCTGCCGCCTGGCTCTACCACTGTTAAAACTTTTTGTTGTGATTGTGTGTATGATATTAATTAGCTTACCACAAACGGTGAAATGTGTTCGGCTACATTATGCTTGTATACCATCTCCTGTTATCACGTTTCTTGCAAATAAAATATTTATTTATTTAAAACAGTCAGAAAAACTGTCTTTCCACCTTTTTTATAGGATAGGGTGACAAACGAGCACACAGTCCACCTGATGGTAAGTGGTAGCTGTGGCCCATAGACTTCTACATCTATCCTCGTTTGCGAATCAAAATGCAGATGCGTTGTCACCTGTGAGGACTAAGGTGGAATGCCTCTTTTCCAGTAAGAAGGGCTTCCGGCCACCTGCACTCACCAAGTGAAACGCAGAAATAAACCTCTACTTCACGCTGGTATTCTGTGAGGTCGTGGTACCACCCCGGTTCGAGCCGGCCCATCCGTGCGACAGCAAAATCTGCCGCCTGGCTCTACCACTGTCAATACCTACCTATAACGTAGTATAGTCTATGCCTATTTTCAGGTTATTGTCAACATTCGTTAACTGAAAACTGTAGGTAAATAAAACCCGGCCAAGTGAAGTTTTTCGAACTAACCGCATTGAGGTATTATGCTTTAGTACATAATAGTTCAATGACTAACCGACGATATATCTTTAGCCGGTAATCAGAAAAACATTTTGAATTGGTCTTTTTAGGAACAGGAATCGCGTTGGCTTCTTTCCAAGCAGAGGGTAAAGAAGCACTTTTCACGGAATTGTTTAAGAAGGACGAAATTACAGGGAAAAGAAGATCCAGGAGAGACATGATAATTTAACGATTGATACAGTCACCGCCTACAGAATTCAAATGGATGGAGAGAATGGCTCTCTCAACATCACAACTGTCAAATTGAATAAAATGAAAAGCAGAGGAATCCGGAGTGGGAATATTAGAGAGGACATTCAAAGTATTTTGCTTTGCTTGGTAATTAACGCAAGATGTGGAGGAGAAGTGCTGATTAAGCTGATTGAGGTCAATATAATGATGTGTTAAGATTTCACTCCTCTTCCTAACTTCTAAGGACTTAAGGAACTTCTAGACCCTAGCAGGGTCAGGTTTATTTCGTCATTCAACCATGGAGGTGGAGGATGCTTAACGCGCTCTGGTTGAACAGGAGCATGATTATCATATAACTGAATTAAAAAAGAATTGAATAAGGCTGCCTGTTCGTCGATAGAAGGAGCATCCACAACCAAATTCCAATCAATCTTTAAAGCATCATGACAAAGTAGTTCAAAGTTCAACTGACTAAAGTTGCGCTGAAGTAAAGTCCTCGAATTAGCTTTAGGGGGTCTAATTTTACGAGACAAGAAGATGAGGTCATGATAAGTGAAGGCATCAGCTGCACATTAGAGTAGATACAAACATTAAGTCAGAGAAGGTGCACAATTAGGAAAAAAATGTGTTGCAGAAGTAGAAAGAACTTTTAAATTTGCTGCCTGATTAACAGATTTAAGTTTAATGGATTTGTTGTTGTTTGAGTTGCTACTCAACAAATGCTTTTGTTGTTGTGTTTGAGTACACGCATGTTAAAATCACCCATTATTATTGTATAACTATAAATAGCTGGTAAGATTCTGTTTTCGATAAGCATATAATATTTTATTGGTATATCTCATGATAAATTGACGCCTCGCAGCGCAGTGGCTATGCATTGAATTACGGCGCAGAAGGCCGCGGATGCAAATCCCGAACGGAATAAGCATTTATAGTGCCTACAAATAATTTTTCCGGGTCCAGATCTTTGTCTTTGTGCAAATTTTGAAGTTGCTTCCACGATACTGTAGAAAATAAAAAAGAAGGTACCTCTTGTAATTTATGATTTTGAATGAATTTGATTTTTTTAAAACTTTACCCCCACACTAGGATTTTCTCCTGTATTGTGGAGGCAGTTTACAAACAAAAATTGCACTAGGACAAACATCCAGACCTGGAACAATTATTTGTAGGCCATACAAATACTTGCTCCGTGCGAGATTCGAACCCGCGGCCCCCAGCGCAGCAATTCATTGCTAAGCTACTACGCGACGGAGCCAGCCGTCAATGTGATTCACACATTCTAAATGTATTTTTTTTTTCAGAATTATCATTTTTAATGCTGCTCTTTATATAAATAAAAGTGAAGCCATATGTATGTATGTAATACTTTATATCCATTCGTACCATGTTGGTCTCTGAGTTATAGGTCCTGTTTATGTGGGACTTACAACACAAAAGAAATTGCTACTCGTAACTGTTACTTTTTCAGCATGTCATAAAAGCCGATTAATGGGATAGGTGAGTTTGTGATTATGTAGGCCATTGACCACCCTTCACTATGTAACTTCTTTCACAATTTTCAATCTATACCCATACTTATGAAATTTAATAACTTTCTTGTGGAATCTACTACCACCAACAGTTCTTCCGGACCGATACGACTTAGGGACATTCAAGAAAAGAGCCTAGTCTGTTTTTAAAAGCCTACAATGGAAGGCAATGCATGAAATTCCCCTGGTGTGGTTCATGGTTGCGGTAGTCGCATGCTCGTTTGCCCCCTATCATAGAAAATAAAAATAAATACTTTTTTGGCTAAAAGAAGTCCGAGTAGCTGCTATTGTTTGTTGTTATTACATGTGTAATGTTTTATATCAATGAATAATTCATGGATTACATTACAATTACTTAATAACACAAATATTTATATTACATAAATATAATATGTATGTTAATTTTACACACTCATGTATTGGCACAGTGCAGAATGCAGCAATAACTACATATTTTTATAATTGTTTTATAACTATATCTTATTACCATTTTAATGGTCTATTTAGATAATGCCGTGTTGTGGCGGTGTAAGAATCTCCGCTACCCCACATCGTCACGTGGTTGTCTTACGACTACGCGACAGAGGGAAACAAACCAAGAAATAAAAAGCAGTGTGTTCCTGCTAACAGCTCCAAATAGTAAAGAACTGCGTTTGCCAACCCATCTGGCATCTGTGGCAACTAATGCAATAGCCCCCTATGAAATAATCTATGGTAGAGGTCTTTATTCAGCAGTGCACTTTTGTAGGATGTACTGAATAAATGGATTTATTAAGAGATTAATAGAATACTAAGTTTTTCCATTAAAGTTTTTTTATTGAAGAGGAGGCAAACGAGTGCGGCTCACCTGATGGTAAGTGACTACCGCCGCCCATGAACAACTGCAACGCCAGGGGATTGCAGATGCGTTGCCGGTCTTTTAAATTTAAACTCACTATTTTTAAATCACTTTACCAACATACAAATTAAAAAAAATGCTATATGTTCTCTATGTTCCGCAATCGGTGAAAAATAATTATCATTTTGCAGTAAAGTATTTTAATTGACAAATTACTGATTATAGAACGATAAATTATATTTTTAGGTCAATTAATTTGAAAGTATGTCGGCATGTCCGATGCGGAAAACGTATTTATTACTAGTAAACTTACGGTTGGCAAAGAATTCATAATAGGCCATTTGGACTGAATGCTACGCAGTTTGTTTAATATTTTAATTATTATATACAATTATTAATTAATTGCAGTAATATTAAACATACTAATGAATATTACCGAAAAATTCTTTTTCAGTCCATTATTTTAAATTGTTTGATTGTGAGATGCTGCATGAAATAACATAACTATGTTGAAGAAAAGTGTTCGTAAGAAAACTTATATTGCTAAACAATAATTGCTCTAGTGTCATTATCCAAAAAACAGAGAATAACTTTGCATGGGCTAAACGTCGTTCTGTTATTCTCTTATAGCAGGCATATAATGACACATATACGAGCTGACAACACAAAGCAGTTGACTTTTTTTAAAACTGACAAACGAATTAACTGTCTATCAATGTAAGTGACTATTTGGCCACCTACAACCAATTCAAGCAAAGAAGGCTACAGTTAGGCTGTGACCTACTAGGAACAAGATAAAATGCGTCACGGTATGTAACGATACTGGCTCTCCCTTCAGATGAACTTCACAGCTGTGCAAGCATTTCATTTGACGACATAAATAGGTACGCACTCTTTGTATTACTCTTCGCTACATGAACAAAAACATTCGAGTCTAGCAAATATTGCTGCATTTTTTAATTGTTTCCCTATTTCGTTCAGTTGGTATAATTTTTTTATATAATAAGGGTCACAAACCAGCAACAGTCCACCTGATGACAAGTGGTGGTTGTGGCCCATAGACATCAATATTATCTTCGTTTGCGAATTAAAATGCAGATGCGTTGTCACCCTCCAGCAAAAAGGGTCTCCAGTTCTCTACACTCATCATACGAAACACAGCAGCATTGAGCTGCTATTTTACGCTGGTATTCTGTGAGAGCGTGATCCTTTCCCGGTCGAGCCGACCCATGCGTGCTACAACTATACTACTAATATAGCTGTAGCATGGCTCTACCACGAATAAAATCATAAGCAGTGATTACGGTACATACCAGAATATATAATAGTTTCCGACAGAATTCGGTATAACTGACATACTTGGTACAGCCACGCTGCAGCTACATAATAGTTGTAGCACGAATGGGTTGGCTCGATCGGGGAACGACCACGCTCTCACAGAATACCAACGTAAAATAGCAGCTTAATGCAGCAGTGTTTCGTATGGTGAGTGTAGAGAACAGGAGATCCTTTTCACTGGAAACGAGGCATTCTATCTTAGTCCTCAGGGGTGACAACGCATCTACATTTTGATTCTTAATTGAGGATAGATGCAGATTTCGATTGACCATAGTATAGCCACTTGCCATCAGGTGGACTGTGTGCTCATTTGTCAACCCTTATTCTATAATAACCACAAGTGATAAAATTAAAATTTTTGTACAACTGAATTCAATAGAAATAATTTATTGTTGATATTTTCAAAACCGCTCCACCGATTTCGATTAAATTTAAGTGAGACCAACTGGGTAATATAGCATTTGAAACAAAACAAAAATTATGGTTACGACGAATTGAGAACCTCCTTTTTTGAAGTCGCTTGAAAAAGAAACTCAACCGTTTTAAATCGTGCGACTTGTAAGTATAAGGCAGTGCTAAATTAGGCTTTACCCAATATGGCGGCAATTGCATTTCGCCACTTAAGATACAAATCGGTACTTATCATGTTCGCGCTAACATCTAAGTCGACTCAAACCGATATAGCCTTAAATGAACACTGGTATGAAAGCTGCGTGGGTGCACGCCATAAAATCGTTGAGATGCCGATCGCATGTCTCGTTTTAATGTACTCCAGATTAAATTTAAATTGTTTATTGGACAAGTTTTTGATTATGGCCAATCCAATAGAGTCCTCCAAATAAAGCTATACTACAAAAGAATTAACAAGATTTTTTTCGTGGCCACTCACCAACTTGTCTCTCTCTTAGATAAATTTTGACAAAAACGCATTGATACTTCATATTATTCTTCTGTATCGGTCCTTAAATCTCTAGTGAAACTACTTTACGTATCTTTCCTTGATGTACCAAATTTATGGCTCAGCCTTTCGCAGTTGAGGCCAGAAACCTTTAAGCATAAGGCTTTGGAATAAATTATCTACACATATTAGAAACCGACTTATATGTTTGGGTTGATATTATATACTATTACTAGTTGACCAGGCAGACGTTGTTCTGCCATTTCCGACGACCATGTGTCCTAATAAAAATCCTTAAATTCATAATAAAAAAAGTTGAGGGTCACTAATCGGGATAAAAACTATCCTATCTCTCAAGTTTGAACCAAACTGCACACATTGTGAAACATTTCATCGAATTCAGTTCAGTAGTTTAGGAGTTAATCGCGGACAAACAACGTGACACGTAATTTTTATATATAAAGATATGTTGATATTCTATATGTTCGTATGTAAGCATATGTTGAAAATGTGTGTATTAACTATTATTTAAAATTGCGTATGCTATTTATCAGGTATAGAGTATATTATTTCGGTTAATTATATATGCATATTTTCATATGGTTATGGTCTATGCTTAAGTTTCTCTGTTTAGCTCGTAGTGAGCGTAGCTTGGCTTAAAGGCATTAAGTCCGGCAATTGTACACTTTTATTTATTTATTTTTATTTATTTATCGTCACGCACAATCCCTGACGGGGTAGCCAGAGAGAACAGATCGCCAAGTGTCACGATCCTTACATACCTCTTTCGCTTCTTTCAGATTCATTATCTTCTTCATACATGCACGTCTAGGTATCCGAGTACTCTTGACCCTCCCCTCTTCGAGCAATTTGCTCACATGGTCTTCGAAAGTTAGTCTCGGTCTACCTCGACACCTTTTAATATTAACTTTCGCGCTATATATTTTCTTCACCATTCGGTCTTCACTCATTCTCTCAACGTGCCCAAACCATCGAAGCACGCCCTTATCAATTTTTGTGATAAGGTCATCTTTCAAACCTGCCATATTGCGAATCTCTTCGTTTCGCTTTCGGTCGGCAATAGTGACGCCGCACATTTTACGAAGAGATCGCATCTCCACTGCATTCAACTTGCTTTTATGCTTCTTCTGGCATACCCAGGTTTCGCTGCCATATAACAAAGTCGGTACCAACACTGCGTTATGTACTCGTATTGCAAGGCGTGCACTCTTCACTACGCCTTGCCTTTTGACTAACGCAGTCAGGGCACCATTGTCTTTGTTCCCGGCAGCGACACGCCTGTCCACATCTAAATCACATCTTCCATCCCGGCTAAAAGCACTCCCCAAGTATACAATTTCATTTACCTGTTCTAGACATTCCTGATTTACCCATATTTCACACTTCGTTCTCTCTTCGTCCCTTTCAAATACCAGAACCTTAGTTTTATTAGCATTCAAGCGGAGACCTTTAATTTCACATTCCTCTTTCATACACGTGACTAATGCCTGCAGTTCTGCCTCTGATGGTGCAATAAGCACTGCATCATCAGCATACAGCAGACAATTTACTTTAATGTCACCCAATTTCACACCCAAACAGCTATCTTTCAGCTTCTGTAAACAGCTGTCGAGATACAGTATGAACAGCCAGGAAGACATGACACAACCCTGATTTACGCCCGTTTGGACGCTAAACATGGGTGACAGGTCATGCCCTACCCGCACACAGGCTTTACAGTTACAGTAAACTGCACAGCCCTTAGCAATCGACCATCCACACCATACCCCGGCAACAGTTCCCACATTTTCTTCCTTACAACCTTATCAAATGCTTTCTCAAGATCCACAAAAGCACAGAAAATCTTCTGGTTAGCAGCCAGAAGCTTTTCCGTGATCATGCGGAGAGAAAACATTTGATCCGTGCATCCTCTTCCAGGTCTAAATCCGCATTGTGCCTCCCATAGAAATCTTTCCGATTTCTCTTGTATCCTACGTGTCAAAACCTTCGAGTAAACTTTACTTGCTAAACTGGTCAAGCTGATCGCCCGATAGCACCCGCAGTCAAAATGTGAACCTTTACCTTTATATAAAGGCACAATGACTGCGGATCGCCAATCATCCGGGACATCCCCCGTCCGCCAGCACAAATTGCACAACAGATGAAAGCTGTCCCAGACGCGAGGCCCACCATACTTGACCATTTCAGCAGTAACTCTGTCTAGTCCCGCAGCCTTACCACATTTCAAACTTCGAATCGCACGTTCAATCTCTTTCATACTGATGACCTCAGTGTCATCGAGGTCCGGGTCTGGCGTACCAGTCTCGGCGTCATCCCCGGATCCCTCACTAAGATCATCACACGCATACATTTCTCTATAAAATTCGCTCCATCGCTGCACCTCAAAACCTTAAAACAAAATTGTACAACCAGTGCGTGTTGCCAGTGATGACTTACGGAACTGAGACGTGGTCCTTCACTGCTGGCCGTATGAGGAAGCTCAAGGTCGCTCAGCGAGCTATGGAGAGGGCTATGCTCGGAGTTTCTCTGCGTGATAAACTTAGGAATGAGGATATCCGCAGTAGAACCAGAGTAACCGACATATCCCAACAGATTAGTAAGCTGAAGTGGCAGTGGGCCGGCCATATAGCTCGAAGAACCGACAACCGATGGGGAAGAAAGGTTCTCGAGTGGCAGCCTCGTACCGGTAGGCGAAGTGCAGGGCGTCCCCCCACAAGATGGAGTGACGACCTGGTAAGACATGCAGGAAGTCGATGGATGCAGGTGGCTCAGGACCGTGCTTTGTGGCATTCTTTGGGGGAGGCCTATGTTCAGCAGTGGACTTGTGAAGGGCTGTAATGATGATAATGATGACTGCTCGACTTGTCACGCTTGGCAAACGGATTAGCAATCGCTGTCGCAGTAACAGACGTCTCGCACCGTTCACGCCCGTCGCTAACCTAGGCCCTATTTCCTATTTCATCCAGTGGGTAAGAAATATCAGAAAAATGTTATTGTTTCCGATAGATGGCAGTAGTAGAATCTTGTTTACGCCCAATATTGATACTGTGGATCGAACATTAATTATAATTAACGAACAGAGTACATCTCATGTAGGTTAAGGTTAGAGGAAAACGTGCCATATTTTCCTTTACGACCAATAATACGGATGATTATTGTCTAGATACAATTAATAGTCTGAGTAATTCAATCGGATAAGGAATCAGATATAGATGACAGGAAAATATAATAAAAAATACACGTTAAGAATTTAAAAACAAGAGGATTTTTGGAACGAAGTTTCTTATCGCAGGGTACGAATTTGACGGATGGGGGCTAGGCGACAAAAAGTATAAGATTTTTTCGTCACTACCCCTTGTGTCATAGTGTATTTTATTTTAATGACGCTTCATTTTATAAACGCTTGCAATTCATTTATTTGTATTCGTTCATCAATAATATAATACGTATATCGATAATAATATACTACGAAAGGAACTTCGTTCCAACTGAGTGTTCCACGACACTCACGCATGTTTTCTTTATAGAAGTTAGAGTGACAATCAAACACACAGTGAACGCAACTGCTAATACTCTGGTGTTGCAGTTGTTCTGGGCGGTGGTCGACACTTACCACCAGGTGAGCCGAATGCTCATAGACTCCTAGAATCAATACAGCTCTGCAATAGCATTGCAATGAAGTAGCAGCATTGTGCTGCTATTTCACGCTGGTATTCATTATCTATTTTTTATTTATTACTAGCTGGTATCCGGCGCGATGCTGCCGCAGAAGAAATAATTGCGGAAATATCGTTTTAAATTTGGAAGAATCATATCGTTTAATTGGTAATGATAACACATTCAATGAAACTGAACGATATATAACTTTCAAATAAATTTTTCGATACGACCACCCATCCACCCACTGTAAGTTAATTGTATTACGCCTATAACCTTCGCGGAAGCGCATGAAATATATTGACAAAGTTTTATCGGAATGTTATGAACGGTATGGCAGCGCATTATATACGAACAAACAGACTTACATTTTTATGTATTAGATAATCTTTTTTCGTTCTTCCTGTCTCGTTACATCTGTTACTGTACTGTAAATTAGCCAACTACGTAACAATCTAGCAGTGTGTTGTTAAAAAAATACACAAAAATGCCATTATATTTTAAATCGTAAATATTTCATTGTAATTCGCCGTACAAAACCAAAATCACTGAAGCAGTAACTTCGCTACAAAATTACCATACAATTGCACTTAAAAAGCGGTTAAAACACGGCAATACAATTCCCCGGCTCGTATTAAGCCCGAATTCTATTACGGAATCGTAAAATTTTCGATTTAATAGCTACAAATTTGAGTTCGCTTTAAAACGATACTAAATTATTGCCGCGGTCTTGTTTGCTTGAACAATAATATATTGTTTAGATTTTAACTGTCAGTTTCATTTATCTAAATTCAATAATAGTAAAATATAAGTATAAATAAATAAGTTAGGAAAATATAAAAGCAGTGATATATGTAGAACGAAGTGTAATCAATACCAATAGTAAAAACGAATACTTTCATTCCTAATTCACTTCCAGTATCATTATCAGTACATCTTGCTTCCAGAAAAAATACTGGATCCAGTCTTAACAACACAACATCAGAAAGCGTAGTAGTACTGTAGTTCCTTAGAAACGCAAAAAAGTTTACAATGGAAGTTTTTTTTATAGAGTCATGGTGAAAAATGAGCACTCAGTTACCTTGATGCTATGTGAATGCTGCGCCCACACTAATCCTCGATTAAGAATCAAAATGCAGAAGCATTGACCTCTGACGACTAAGACAGAACGCCTCTGTTCCAGTATGGTCTCAGGTTCTCTACACTCGCCATACTAAACACAGCAGCAATTAGCTGCTATTTTACGCTAGTATCCTGTGAGAGCGTGGTCCTTTCCTGGTCGAGCTGACACATTCATGTTACAATCGTCCAAGCTTTAGCCATCTATACGTATTATGGCATTCATTTATCAATAAATTACAGGCTATCGAAATTCCGCTGCTAAATATATTATGCCTCCCTCATAGATTACGTCTAAGAGGATGCATTTGCCATAGTTGCCATGCTTGACAATCAGGTTGGCAACCGTATTTTATCCTGTTGTATGAAGTTTTCATCAGTTATTAAGTTCGACGCATGTCACGTGTTTCAAGTCAATATAGTATTAAAGTTATGAGGTTGTTTTGAAATCGTATTTCTTTGCAGCCATTAAAAATTGAATTTTAGAGTTATTTTCGATTCTATCGTGACGTCAATGCTGTATAGACGGCACGTGATGATATCGATGAAATGTACTATAGTAAAAATTGTTACTTAAATTTACAGGTGCCTATATAGGAAACTATTCATTATAGCTGGTCATTTGCTGACCTCGCCGAAACTTGCTTCTAATATTTTATAATTTTAATAAAACTACTTTTACAGATTTTATCGAGTTTGATTTAATTAATTTTAATTCTCGACGTTTCAGGTGCTTTCCTGCACCTATGGTCACGAGGAACTGAGGTGATTGACGTCCCGATGTCAGAGTTATCCCGGAGTACCTTCAGCTTTTCAATTGTTGCTTTTGACCAATAGAATCATAGTAAAAATAAAATCGTCGTAGTAAAAATAAGTACAATTGAACTCGATTAAAACCCATAAAAGTAGTGTTCATGTAAATATAAGAAATCATTATTTTATAATTTTCCGGAATTTGAATAACCGTAGAAATAAGAGATGATAAGGGCAGAAAGGAATTCTTGCACTGAAATGAAATTTCTTTGAAACCTCCTAATTCTACTATCATTTCAAAAGGGGTATCCCAGACCGGAGAAGAAGCGGCGAAAGTTACTTTGCAGATTATCCTCTCTTGTGTCATTTTTTTTAATGTTAATATTAGGTAGCGCTTATTCCCGTCACAATAAACTTTTGAAAAAAAAAAGCATAAAAAGACGCGATAACCGCCGCTACTTCAATTAGTTAAATATTTTTTATAAAGAAATGTTTGAAATCTTCCATATAATACGGCAGTTGCACGAATAAAGCCGTCCATTAGATGTATTAACTACATAAATTCTAAAATGGATGAGTCATCTATATCGTTCTAATCAACACCGCTATGGTCATTATACCCCATCACAAATAGTTATTCTACATATGCACTCGTCCACTGAACTGTACCCCTAATTATATTTATTATCGAATTTCTGCATATTTATATGTAGTAATCACGCGAGTACATGTGCTTTTAGACCGTCACATACGAACACACGAACTGATGTCGTTCATGTATGTGGGGCAGTAGTGGGTTCATTCACAGAATACATAATAGTAAACATTTTATTATTTATCTTATAAGTACTTAAATATATAAAATAACATGCACCGGTTCGGCGTTTACAAACTTTATAAATCAATATATTATAATAAATTATAGTCTTTGTGTTACAAGTCACTAGAACGTAACTTGCGTGCGTTTGCAAGATTACGACACCATTTTTTACTATGATAAAATAACAATGTTTTTCTTCGTTTTGGCATTGGGACGGTTTTTGATTGAACAAATTAAGTTTGGGCGTTGACTATAATTGTTATAAATATTACGTTAGTCTGTATGTTAGTATATTAATTTTATTTTATTATAAAAACTTTATTGCACACAAAGTGTACAATTGGCGGACTTAATGCCTTAAGTAAGGCATTCTCTACCACTCAACTATTAGTTAAGCAGAGAAACTTAAGCTGGTGCCATTTTATTTTGTTGCTATTAAGCTGGTGTCGTATTTTGCAGTTGTGAAGTTGGTGATGGTGCAGCTGGTAGTGGTGTAGTAATTAAATGTATTTGAAATAATGTCGGTGTTGAAAGACCGATCAGCAGTTTATCGTTTATTAACTCGGACGTAAACGTTTCAATGAGGAAGTCGATACAGGCTAATTTCGCGCGAATTGTAATTAACGATTTCTAAGCTGTAGAATTATTATAATAACGCCCTTAATGCGTTTTTACATTATCCAAACCGAATGTATGAAATTGATCCCTTTCACATTATACGAGTAGATCTCTCTTTAGGTTTTAGGTTTTCCAATAAGGACTTGACAACTTTTTTTCAAAATAAAATGCAAACCATTTAAAATGTTTCAGAAACTTTATTATCAGGTGGAAGTACAATCAAAACATTTATGAATGGAACTCGACTTCGTTCATATGGCGACCGCGGGTACGTTTCTAGCTGTCGATTCGTTGGACCCAATTTTCGATGACTCGGCCACACATTTTGGCCGAAACGGCTGCTATTTCGTGTTCAATGTTGGCTCTGAGCTCTTCCAACATCGTCGGTTTGTTGGCATAGACTAACGACTTGACGTAGCACCAGAGAAAAAAGTCCAGAGGCGTTAAATCGCACACACGGGGCGGCCAATCGACTGGTCCATTTCTCGAGATAACACGCTCATCAAACTTACTCTTCAATAAATCGATTGTAACGTGTGCTGTGTGGCTTGTGGCACCGTCCTGTTAAAACCACATGTTGTGCAAATCCATATCTTTCAATTAGGGTCAAAAATGATCGGTAATCATGGCACGATAACGATTACCATTCACAGTAACGTGACGATCATTATCGTCGACGAAAAAATATGGCCCTATGACGCCGCCGGTATGCAAACCGCACCAAACAGTTATTTTTTTGCGGATGAAGTGGTCTTTCATGAAGAACATGTAGACTTTCACCAGACCAATAACGCATATTTTGCTTTTTGACGAACCCATTGAGCCAAAAATGAGCTTCGTCACTGAAGATGATTTTGCGATGAAATTGATCATCTTGGCGCATCTTTTCCAGAGCCCAATCGGAGAACTTACGTCGCTTCAAACGGTCCATCGGCTTCAATTCTTCAGTCAGCAGGACTCTTCTGTAGTAAATTTTTATAATTTACAGGCGTTGTTCCTTCGTGTACTTTACCATTATGAAAATGTTAAGTTTAATGAATAAATTGACAGTGACAGTCCGATGATTAGTGAAAGGGTGCGTTCACAAATTGAATTCAAAGTTGTCAAGTCCCTATTGGAAAACCCCTTACGATGGATACAAAATACGACACAACACAATCGAATAAACAGTATCCCATCAGCTACATGAAAATTATCTTAATTTGTGAACAATGCCTTACATTTTAGGTGTGTTTGCAATGTGATAAATCTATGTTATAATCTATACAATTTAAATCTAGCACAGGCAAAACGGTATGGTATCTGTACCTAATCTATATGAAATGGTATGACAAGTTGTCATCGCATTTCGATTTCTGAAGACAAATATATTGTCATCTTTATAGGATAATGTGAAAAAAAATCTTCATATTTGTTATACTTACATATTTTATAGAAAAGGGTGCCAAACGAGTACACAGTTCACATGATGGTAAGTGAATGCCATCCATCGAAATCTATCACTATCAATCCTCGATTAAGAATTGAAATGCAGATACGTTGTTACCCCCCCCCCCCCCCCCTCCCCGAAGAATAAGTGAGTAAGTTAAAATGCCTCGTTTCAAGTAACACTATACGAAACACACAACACAACTGCATTAAACTGTATTGAATACTTATACTGTACCGTAACTGAATTCAGTAATCTCACTGCATCCACTTACCATCAGGTGGACTGTGTGCACGTTTGTAAACAATATACTTTATAAATATTTTATAACCAAGTTCTTCACTGCCATTGATCGAGTGGTCGTTAAGGCGACTTCTGACCATGGTCCTGGGTACCACTAACCGAGTTTCATAGTACATACGATAGTAGCATACGATAACAACGGCAAAAAATGCGGTGACGAATTTTCTTGCGCCGTCATCATTTGTAACATACATATCAGTAAATTGTCTCCCTGTAATATCGAAGTTTCTGCTTTTTACGTATAATTTGAGTGGGTTGTTTACATGTCATTAAGACATTTCTGAATTTTTCTGAATTTCTGAACTTCACGAATGGATAGAGTGCCCTCTATCTATTCGTGAAGATGTATGCTGGGAGTGATATCGACTATATTTAATGTTAAAAAATTTAAAGATTTATTAAAAAAAGGAAAATTTCATGTAATAAATGCTAAGTATTTGATAGAGAAAAATATCTTAAATTTTAATAACACCACATTAGATTATTAATAGATCTCTAGTAAATAATAATAATAGTAATAATAAAAGTTCAAATCCATTAAATTGGTGACAAAATCTAATTGTAAGTTGAAGTAACAGGCATTTATTATTAATTTTCATTAATAATTGGAAGTTAACTGCTAAATATAAGCCTCCATTCCCTCCCAAAGTTGTATAATTGGAAGGATATTTGCTCTAGTTGCCAGACATTGCAATTATAAATTCAGTCAGTCAATCAGTCAAACTCAAACTAAAAATAGCAATGCTTCTTAATGAATGATATTATCCAAAATATTTAATTCATTTTAATGATTTTTTTATTCAGTTACATACTAGCGACCCGCCCCGGCTTCGCCTGGATAGGATTTATTAATGTAGCGTTATCTAGATATAAGATAATCAAAAACAGTTTATTTTATGAATTTCTTTTTATTACCAAAAAAAATCCCCAAGCGGATAACCCTCCAGAAAAAAAATTAAAAAATATTTGTTTACGTCTTAATACCATGCAAAATGCATTAAACGTGATAGAGCTATGCTGCAGCTATATAAACTGTATAGTTGTAGCACGAATTGGTCGGCTCGACCGGGGAAGGAGCACGCTCTCACAGAATAACAACGTCAAATAGCAGCTTAATGCTTCTATGTTTCATATGGTGAGTGTAGAGAACCGGAGATTCTTTTTACTGGCAAAGAGGAATTCCGTCTTAGTTTTTTTTTTATAGGATAAGGGTGTCAAACGAGCACACAGTCCACCTGATGGTAAGTGGTTGCTGCGGTCCATAGACATCTACATCTATCCTCGTTTGCGAATCAAAATGCAGATGCGTTGTCACCCGTGAGGACTAAGATGGAATGCCTCATTTCCAGTAAAAAGGGCCTCCGGCCACTTGCACACACCAAGCGAAACGCAGAGGTAAACCTCTACTTCAGGCTGGTATTCTGTGAGGTCGTGGTACCACCCCGGTTCGATTCGGCCCATCCGTGCGACAGCAAATGCCGCCATTTGGCTCTACCACTGTTGAAAGTTAATTCTCACGGCTGAAAAGGAATCTACATTTTGATTCGCAAACGAGGATAAATGTAGATAGATGTCTACGGGCCACAGCAACCACTTACCGTGACTGTTACATGATTGTGTGCTCGCTTGTCATCCTTAAACCCTTAAAAAGAAAGTGCAAATAATCCCAAAAGATTAATTAATTAATGAATAGCGAGTTATTTCGATATTACAGACAGCAGATATACATTAGCAACACGGCCTGGCTTCGCCTTGATGGAATCTATTAATGTCAAACAGATTTGAGATAATAATCAAAGACCATTTGCTATATAAATTTTTCAATTTCACAAAAATTCTCCAAGTTTTTCGGACAAAATATAGCCTTGATGACAATCGCTTTAAACATTCCACAGATTAAACCCAGGCATAAAGACAGACAAAAACTATAAAAATGATTATTCATGTATATTCTAAATGGCATGCAAATAACCCTCAAAGGCTCAAAAAAGGCACTCATTTCGATATTAAACACAGACACTTCAATTTGCGACGAATGATTATTCATAATATAGTATGTGTAAATAAAATTAATGATGCTCTGTGGTCCATACATGCTTCCATTACAGCCCATAAAAGTCCACTACTGAACATAGGCCTCCCTCAGGTTGCCTCATAGGTGGGATATTTGCCATAGTTGTAATGTTACTGTTGATTTGAAAATTTCACCTCTCAGCGGGTCATGTTCTCCTGGTAGATTTTCTTCTATACAACCGATAAAAGAAGCGATTTAAAAGAAGTTTTCTTCCTCGCACAACTTCCTTGTAGAATTGACTGCCATCAGAGATTTTTCTGGACCGATAAAACTAAGGGACATTCAAGCTTCAAGAATAGAGTGTACTCCTTTTTAAAAGGCCGGCAACGAATCTGCGATTCCTCTGGTGTTGCAGTTGTTCATGGGCGGCGGTAATCATTTACCATTAGGTAAACAGTATGCTCGTTTCTCTCCTCTCCAATAAAAAATCCATCCATTACAGCCTATAAAAGTCCACTGCTGAATATAGACCTCAACCATAAATAGTCCCATAGGGTGGATTTTGTCATACTTGACAACCACTGATTTTTATAATTTTAAGTTGTTATCAGGAAGATGCTGCTGCTCATGGCCTGTCTTCCGTTTCCCTTTGTCAACCGTTACGGCACCCACGTGATGATAATATCATACCATGGGTGGTTATCGGATATAGTGGTAATATAGTAATTTATTTATTTAATTTATTTAGAAAACCAACAGCGTATATAGTAGATATTAACATTAATGTAACAAACTAAAAGTATGGCCAATACCAGGTTTCCCTTATATTGCTTGAAGGTGTATTGTTGTTTGAAGAAAAGGAAAGAAGAACAATCTAATAAATAAATTATAAGCAAAATTATAAGAAATTCAATGTAATGAAGGTGGCCATAAGTTTACAGATCAGGAGAGAGTCAGGTAGAATGATATTTTACATTACCTTTATATATGTGTGTGTGTGTGTGTGTGTGTGTGTGTGTGTGTGTGTGTGTGTGTGTTCCAAAGATAAGAGATCCTCAGTGCAACTGTCTGTGTAAGTATCGATTTTATTCCGACAGCGAAAGTTAAGGTGATTAACAAATATTTTTTGAATACGTTCAAGGCGGCTTTTGACCATATCAAACTAGCATATTCCAAAACACATACAAAATGACATACGCAAAATAAACCATTTTAATTGCATTCATATTCGAGAATGGTTTACAGATGCGAAGAACAAAACCAAGATTTTTATAGGCTTTACTGATAACGTAATCAATGTGTTCGGATAGTATTATTTTATGATCAGAATTTACACCTAAATCCCTAACACTTACTTTACGGCTGATTTCTTATCCGTCAAAGTGATATTTATTTAGAATTGGCTTAGATTTCCGTGTAAAACTAATACATTCGCACTTGCTTGCATTAACAGTTATATTATTTCTTTTGTAGTATTCAAATAAACGGTCCAGGTCCTTTTGTATTAATAGGCAGTCATGTATGGGGTTAATTTTACAAAAAATCTTCTTATCATCTGCATACATAAGATAATTTGTGTGTACAATGCACGAACCAATGTCATATAGGTAGGCATTGTAAAAAAGTTGACCTAAGTGAGAGCCCTGAGGAACACCTGTAGGTATGATTATGTAGCTCGAACGGAAACCACCTATCACGACTGCTTGTGAGCATTTAGTGAGATATGATTCAGTCCACCGGAGCAAGTCACCATGAATCCCTAATATTTGTAATTTGTTGAGCAGGATCATGTGATCCACACGATCGAAAGCTTTTTCAAAATAAGTGTAGATCACATCAACCTGCCCACCTTGATCCATATTTTCAAGGACAAAAGAAAAAAACTTGCCAGGTTCATAGTGGTGGACCGCCTTTGTAAAAAAACCATGTTGCTGTTTAGGGAAGGCATGTGAGAGCGTGGAGTAAATTACGTTATATACTACTCGTTCAAGGATTGTAGCTGCGGTGTTCAAAATAGAAATGCCTCTAAAATTATTTATTTCTGTAAGTGATCCCTTCTTGTATACAGGGACTATGTGTGCACACTTCCATTGATGCTGAAATATCTCTTCACATAGAGAGCAATTAAATATAATAGTCGAGGGGAGAGCAAGTGATTTAGCGCATCGTGACCAAAACAAAGAAGGTAACACATCACTACCGGCACCTTTGTTCGTGTCCAAAGTTTTCAACATTTTTTCAATTATTGCAGCGTTTGTCTGTACATTAGAAACGGTGTCAGTCCACAAAGATTCCGTATGTGGATATATGTAGTTATTACTAGGTACACCAAATAGACTCTTGAAGAATGAGTTGAAAGCAATGCATATGTCTATACCTTCGGTGTACTCTGCATCTTTCAAAGACATTTTCTTAGGGTATCCTGACCCACCCCGAACGGCTTTGACGAAAGTCCAGAACGTTTTAGGATGTGTTTTGATGCTATTTTCACAACTTTACGTAAAATTATTAAAGCGTTCTCTCTAAACACGGCGTTCTCTTGCTCGGATTAACGAAAACTCATCGTTATCTAATCTATTCCTGAATTTTGTCCAACGTGTGTGAGCTATGGTTTTCTTCTTAATTATTTTTATTAAAACAGGTAATCGTATATAAGTCAGGTGTGTTTCAAACCAAGTTGTAAAATACTTCAGAATCTTTGCTTTCAGCAGGCTGCCGCCATGTTTGGTACTATGGTCGGCCGATTGGGATGGGATGCGGTCTTTTTTGTATTCTACCCTTAGGGGCGGGTTTGCTTCTCACCGGACGATCCCAATGTTGTTCCTAATTCTGTTGTTGATGTGATACTTCAGGGTATGGAACTTTTTATATTTCCTGTGTAGTGATATTGGAGGCAGATCTCAACCATGGTTTAGTCGCTCATGTCAAAGAGTATCTTTCGCCTCCAGGTCCTTCAAAAAAGTCATTGCCAAGGCACAGTCAGAGCACATCGGTAGAATTGTTGAGAAACTAGTTCACCTTCCTTCGGGAACCCGTTCATTCTGGTCTCTCGCCAAGTCTATACAATGCAAATTCTGTCAGCCATCTCTTCCATCTCTTTACAGGGAGAACGACTCATTGGCCCACGCCGCAAAGGAGAAAGCCGATCTGCAAAGCTCTTTCTTTGTGTCCAACTAGACTCTCGATGACGGGGGGAACACACCGTCGACCATGGTGTAAGTGCTCCATGCCGGATGTCCTGTTGACACAGCGCTCGGTTCGCAAAGCCCTCCTCTCCCTGGACATTCTTAAGTCGAGTGAGCCTAGCGGTATCTTTATTTTTATAGGATTTATAAGATAAGGGTGACAAACGAGCACACAGTCCACCTGATGGTAAGTGGTTGCTGCGGCCCATAATCAAAATGCAGATGCGTTGTCACCCGTGGGTAATAAAATGGAATGCCTCATTTCCAGTAGAAAGGGACTCTGGTTCTCTACACTCACCATACGAAACACAGCAGCGTAAAACTGCTATTTTACGCTGGTACTCTGTGAGAGCGTGGTCATTCCCTGGTTGAGCCGACCCATTCGTGCTTTTTTTTATAGGATAGGGTGACAAACGAGCACACAGTCCACCTGATGGTAAGTGGTTGCTGTGGCCCATAGACATCTACATTTATCCTAGTTTACGAATCAAAATGCAAATGCGTCGTCACCCGTGAGGACTAAGACAGAATGTCTCTTTTCCAGTAAAAAGGGTTCCCATTTCTCTACACTCACCATGCAAAACACAGCAGCATGAAGCTGCTATTTGACGCTGTGAGAGCGTGGTCCTTCCTCGGTCTAGCCGACCCATTTGTGCTACACCTATACTACTAATATAGCTGCAGCATGGCTCTACCAAGTAAATTGTGCTAAAGACGTGTGCTCCGGAGTTGGCACTGGTTTTCACGCGTCCTTTCCGTTACTCCTTTTTCCTAGGCTTAGTCCGAAATCAGAGAAGACGGCTTTTGTCCACCTGATTCCTAAAAAAGGCGACCTCTCAGACCCGTTCAACTATAGGCTTATCGCTATCACCTTCTTGTTCTTCAAAATAATGCGGTACAGTGCGGTACCTTGAGGATCACCAGCAGATTAGTGACCGCCAATACGGTTTTCGCCGGGGTAGATCAGCCGGTGATATTCTGGTCTACCTGACTAATAGATGGGCGGAGGCAGTAGAATCCAAGGTAGAGGCATCGGCCGTTAGTTTGGACATAGCGAAGGCCTTCGATCGAGTTTGGCACAAAGCGCTTCTTTCGAAGCTCGCTTCCTATGGGCTTTTCGAGAAATTGTGCAATTAGATCACTAGCTTTCTTGCAGATCGGAACATCAAGGTCGTTGTAGACGGTGCATGCTCCAACTACAAGCCTTTTAATGCTCGTGTTCCACAAGGCTGCGTGCAATCACCAACGCTGTTACTTCTGCATATCAATGATATGTCGCGAAGCGGTAACTTTCATTGCTATGTATATGACAACACTGGCAATTTTTTTTTTATAGGATAAGGGTGACAAACGAGCACGCAGTCCACCTGATGGTAAGTGGTTGCTGCGGCCCATAGACATCTACATCTATCCTCAATTACAAGTCAAAATGTAGATGCATTGTCACCCGTGAGGACTAAGATGGAATGCCTCATTTCCAGTAAAAAGGGCCTCCGGCCACCTGCACTCACCAAGCGAAACGCAAAGGTAAACCTCTACTTCACGCTGGTTTTCTGTGAGGTCGTGGTACCACCCCGGTTCGAGCCGGCCCATCCGTGTGACAGCAAAAGCTGCCGCGTGGCTCTACCACTGTTAAAAATGCTCTATACACCGGCCTTGCCAATATTTCTCGGGAAAACGTCACCAAGTACCGGAACAAACTTGTGTCTGTAGTCGAGTATTTGCTGAACAAAGTCTCAGATTGGGGTTGACTAAATCTAGACCAGTTTAATTCTCAAAAGACACAAGTTTTTGTTGTATCTTCTCAGTTTCAAGGCGCTTCTCTTGTTGCCTCAGCCAGTATGGGAATCCCCGGTGTCAACATATCGAGTAACGTGCAGTTTTGTGGTCGCAGGTTCGGCCTTACATGGAATACTGTTCCCATCTCTGGGCTAGAGCTCCCCAGTGCCAGCTCCTTCCACTTGACTGCATCCAGCGCAGAGCGTCTCGAATCGTTGACGACCGAGTCCTTTCCGATCAACTCAATTCACTGGTGCTGCGAAGAGATGTAGCATCCCTTTGCAGTTTTTTTTGCATTTAACACGGGGAGTGCTTGTTCGGATTAATCCCAGCCGCCAAATTTCACGAACGCATATCTTCATCATCTCAAATTTTGGCAAAACTCCTGACACTGTCCACACCATTTGGATGCTTGGCGGTTCACGACTGTACGCTTCATTGGGAGTTTTCTTCCGCGTACGACCTCTCTGTGGAATAATTTACTACCGGCAATTTTTCCGGACCGATACGTCTTAGAGACTTTCAAAACTCCTTTTTAAAAGGCCGGCAACGCAACTGCAATTCCCCTGGTGTTGCGGTTGTTCATGGGCGGCGGTAGTCGTTTACCATCAGGTAAGCCGTATGCTCGTTTGACCCCTCTCCTATAAAAAAATCTTAATTTGTTACATTTTTCTTTGAATTATTTACGCTTTTTTTTCAAAATAAAAAATAATACTAATCGAATAGATCCCTATCAGGTAAAGGACAATCTCTCTATATACTCATACACCAGGTTCAAAACTTATATTTACTGATCTACGCAGTGGGAAGTCATAGTCTTAGTCGTGCTCATTAATTTACTTAATTTAGAGAAAATTTCAAGTCATTTAACAAAATAACGTTCTGACCTTTCTAACACGAAACCCGTTCGAGATTCCAAATGTATTTATTATTTAACTTGGAGTCCCAAATACATCAGCAAGTTAAATAATTTATGACAGTTTCGTAGTTTTGAAATGATACTATCGTTCACGACGACTATAAATTAAGTCTTTATCGCTTTATTCGCCACTCATTAGGGTTTTATATTATAAATATGGGTTATTAATTTTAGAAAACACCATTCAAATTTATGTACCGACTTAAAGCGTTATGCGATTTGGTTTTATGTTTTGTTTTTTTTTATGGTCTAAATTAGAAAGTTATTATTTTATGTGCATGAAAATAATATTTTTTTTAAATTTGTAAAGAAGTTTTTGCTTTTTCTTTTCGACATAAATATTAAAATTACGTTTAATAAACTTAAACATGCTATTTAATATTTTATGTTCCAAAATGAGGTTTCACTGTATGAAGTAGAGATATCGATGGTACTCCCAATATGCATACAATAATCTTTATAAAAATAAGGGTTATGCTCAAATACTACAACACATACACTACTCAATTATAAGACGCCGTTTAGTCTCGTGCTCTCTCTATTACTATAAGTCAAAGTGACTGTGACACCACGACACTTCACGACAACTTTAAATTGAGTAGCGTTATAATATTCAGCCATTAGACATATAGGTAAGCTAAGTTCAGTGGGGCTGTCATCGGGCCTATAAATTTTCAACTCACAAATGAAGAAAAGTACATGTAAATATTATCGACATATATCTATTTTATTCGACGTGTAATGCATAACTAATGCCTGACGGCCTTTTCTAGTGGTAGGAATCCCGGGTCAGGCCAAAACCAGTTATCAGGTATTTCTTGCAAGAAATTTTCATTAGCAGCCTAGTGTTAGGAAGTTGGCAGTGTTTCACCTCTGCGCCTTGGAAAGGAAGGAATAAGAAAAAATATATTGATATGTAATGTTAGCCAACACGCATTTGGGCATCGCGGCGAACTTATGCTCTAAAACCCTCTAAAAAATGAGAGGAGTTCCACCCAGCAGTAGGACGTATATAGGCTGTGACTTCGCTTTTTACATTATATTGTTTTTTCTGTGCCTTGGAAAGCACGTAAACTGTTGGTCATGCGCCTGATCTCTCTCCGGTCGTGTAGGATTACCTTGCTATCGGATTACGAGAGTGAAGAAATAGAGAGACCACTTCCTGGTCATAGCCCGAATGCGTGGC
This sequence comes from Parnassius glacialis, assembly GCA_033319125.1. Classification (NCBI taxonomy): domain Eukaryota; kingdom Metazoa; phylum Arthropoda; class Insecta; order Lepidoptera; family Papilionidae; genus Parnassius; species Parnassius glacialis. Next base: position 3,540,880 of record JAVANC010000026.1, on the reverse strand, counting down.
CTCTTTAAACGGTGGCGACACCGAGGGGCCGAGCCTACGAGTATTTTGGACAGAGTAAAAGTGGAAAATCTACAAGAAAAAGAAAAGAAAGACGAGTATGTAGAGAAACTGAAAGAAAGTTTTAAAGGGATAGAAGAGATAGGAGTGATTGAAGATTTGTGGGAGACATTTAAGAAAGGGGTTGTAAATGTTGCGATTGAGGTATGCGGGATAGCTAAAAGAAGGAAAGGGAGAAAGAATGATAACGTGTGGATGGATAAAGATGTACAAAGGGTTGTGCAAGAAAAGAAGAAAGCGTGGTTGGATTGGTTAGCAACAAAAGCTAACCAAAAAGTTCAAAAGGCAACGGATGACGAGATAAAGGAAGCAAGAACGAAGTATAAAAGATTGAAAACAGCAGCGAAAGAAATTGTGTCTAGAAAGAAAGAAGAACGAAAAGATGATTTCGATAGGAGGCTCACTGAGGATTTCCAGTCAAACATTAAGTTTTTCTGGAAAACCATCAAAACAGCCAGAGGAAAAACTTCTACCTCGGAGCTGAGTACAATCAGGAGTCAAAATGGGAGCATTATAAAAGGAGAAGAATGTGTGTTAAAGAGATGGAAAGAGTATTTTGAAAGTTTGTTTGAAAGAGAGGAAGTGCAGGTACAGCATCTGCCACCTTCCACGGAAACTAATATAAATGTTGATGAAAATGAGATAAGCATGGATGAAATAGTGAAAGCGTTGAAAAGTATGAGATTAGGTAAGGCTGCAGGGTATGACAGGATTACCGTCGAGATGCTAAGGGCTGGACAGGGCCTGGTGGTTAGTCAGCTGTACCGCCTTTTCAATCTGTGCTGGCGAAATGGGCAAGTACCGGGAGACTGGTGCAAAGCCGTAATCGTGCCATTGTATAAGGGAAAAGGGTCACGGCAGGACTGCATAAATTACCGTGGTATAAGCCTTCTTAGCGTTGTCGGTAAATTGTATGCGAAAGTGTTGATTGAAAGGGTTGTGAATGAAACAGACGAGAAAGTATGGGATGCACAAGCGGGATTTAGAAAGGGAATGGGATGTACGGATCAGGTCTTTTCCTTGCGGTGCATAGCCGAAAAGTGTTTGGCTAAAAACAAGAAAGTCTACTGCGCCTTCGTAGATCTAGAAAAGGCATATGATAGAGTGGTGAGGAATGAATTGTGGTCAGCACTGTCCATGAGCGGTGTGAGCAGTATCCTCATACGAGCATTGCAATCTCTTTATAGGGATTCTAGTGCTTGTGTAAGGATAAACGGGGCATACACTGAATGGTTTAATATCGAAAAAGGTGTTAGACAGGGATGTGTAGCGTCACCGTGGCTGTTTAATCTGTTCATGGACAATTGTTTGACAGATTTAAAAGAGAATGAAAGTGGGTTGAGAATGAATGAGTTACTCGTCAAATGTTTTCTCTATGCTGATGACCAAGTATTACTTGCGTCTTCGGCCGAGGAGTTGCAGGAGATGGTAACTGCTATGAGTGGAGCTTTTGTTAGAAAGGAAATGAAGATGAATGTAAGGAAGACGAAAGTGATGGTGTTTGAAAAAGATGAGTCAGTGACAGACTGCAATATCGTGATTGAAGATGAACAAATTGAACAGGTGAAAGAGTTTGTGTATCTGGGGTCAAAGTTTACAAGAGATGGAAAGTGTGAGAGTGATATCGAAAGAAGAGTGAATGCAGGAAACATGGTGAATGGAGATTTGCACTCCTTTATGAGCAGTCGGAAGGTGTCTAACAAGGCTCTTTTGGCTGTGCATGAGGGGGTGTTGGTTCCGACACTCATGTACGGAAGTGAAAGTTGGGTATGGCAGAAGAAACATGAAAGCAGAATAAATGCAGTTGAGATGAGAGCATTAAGAAGTATGATAGGAGTTAAACTGAGTGACAGGATAAGAAATAGTGAGATAAGGAAACGTTGTGGTCTGAAAGAAGATGTAGTGACAAAAATTGAGAAAGGTATGCTGAGATGGTTTGGCCACGTCGAGAGAATGAATGAAGAACGATTGACGAAAAAAGTGTATAAGGCGAGTGTGAATGAAAGTGTTGGAAGGGGTAGACCTAGGCGGACATTTCTAGACCAAATTAGGGACGTCTTGAAAAAAGGCCAGGTTAAGAGTACCCTAAACCGTAGAGCATGTATGAAGGGAATAATGAAAGTGGACGAAGCGAAACAAGTATGTAAGGATCGTAGCAAGTGGAAAGAAGTGGTCTCTGCCTACCCCTACGGGAAAGAGGCGTGATTATATGTATGTATGTATGTATGTAGAAATAGAGAGTGCACTTGTGCTTGCGCATGCACTTGGACACTGTAATCATGTCCTGCGCTGATAATTGGGCACTATAATCCTTTGTTCAGCGATTAATTATTTCGTAAATAAAACTCTACATCTTATTCTAAAAACATATTTTCTTAGGCTGAGCTATAACTTTACTGTGTTTTATTGCGTTAGTTCCACGTGTACAATAATTTCAAGAAAATTTTGTTTCGTAAAAAGTTTTCAACACTCAACATTGATCCCCTTCAAGTGTTATTGTTTTGCATTTTTCATTTTTGTATAGTCACGTGTCTTGTAGAAAAATGTGTGGAAAATGAAAACACGTTGAAAGGTGGAATATTTATCTTTATTTCGAACATTGTTTGAAAATGTTTATCAGTAATGTCGTCTTCTTATATAGAAATAATATACGAATATGGTGCCTTTAAATAATATTAGTTCAACTTAAGTTAGATATTTTTAGGGTTCCGTACCTCAAAAGGAAAAAACGGAACCCTTATAAAATCACTTTGTTGTCCGTCTGTCTGTCTGTCTGTCTGTCAAGACCCTTTTTCTCAGGAACGTGTAGAGGTATCAAGCTGAAATTCATATCAAATACTCAAATCTACTGACCCTTGGAGCTGTAAAAAAATCAAACTTCTAAGCCAACGCAATCAAAAGATACAGCCGTTTATGCCACTTTCGACATTCGCAAGGGAATCAAAACCTACAGGGTACTACTTCTCGTGAACTCAGAATCTTAAAATTTGGTATGAAGCAACATATTATAGCACAGATAAAGGAAAAATTGCGAAAAACATAAATTTTTAGTTACATCATATAATAAAAATATTTTTAATAATTTTAAATTTATAAACCTATGGATTTGTTCGGAACCCTCGGTGTGCGAGTCCGACTCGCACTTGGCCGTTTTTTTATATAATGGTCTGATAATCAGTGAATGGTGTGGCCCATAGACGTCTACTTCTATTCTTAAAAATTATGAATCAAAATGCAGATGAGTTGGCGACTAAGATGGAACGCCTCATTTCCAATTATAAGCAATGATGACTCCTTGGCGCAGTGGTTTAGCAATAAGCTGCAGCGCTAAAGGCCACGGGTTAGAACTCGTGCTCGTTATTCACCCTTATCCTATAAAAAAATACAATAAGGGTAATATAATTTAAAATTAAAAATTTTGTACAGCCGACTTCAATATAAGCGACTTCAATATAGGTTATTTAAGAATAACTCAATAACTGTTGGTCTGACCTTGATCAAATTCATATGGGACCACACGAGAACTATCAGCTTTCATATAAAAAAAGAATCATCGAAATCGGTTTGCCCTGTACAAAGTTATGAGGTAACACACATAAAAAAAACATACACTCGAATTGAGTACCGTCTCCTTTTTGGAAGTCGGCAGAAAAAGATCATACAGTCCACCCGGTGGTAAGTAGATTCTGTGGCCCATAAACGTTTACATCTATCTTCATTAATTTGAATCAAAATACAGATGCGTTAATAGCCCTGGAACTAAGATGGAATACCACGTTTCAAGTGGAAAGAGTCTCTGATACTCTACACTCACCATATGAAACACAACGGCATTAAGCTGTTTTTTTACGGTGGCATTCTGTAAGAGTGTGACCGTTACCTTTTTTTTTCTAGAATATTCGTATATTCTAGCGAACATTTTATATTTCTTTACCAGCTTCTTCAACTAGTTCTTTCCAAGACCCAACTAGATATTCGCTTTTCAAAACTACAACAAATAGTATTATACAATCTTAAAAGATTTTTTGCAAGGGTGAAGCTAGCACACAGTCCACTTAATGGACATTGATAATTAATCAAAATGCAATAATAAAGCATGCCGCGTTACTAGTGATGCGTCTCTTGTTCTTTACACTTACGAAAGACTGAAGTATTATTCTGCTATTTTACGCTGGTATTATATGCGAGCGTAGTAGTTCTTTGAGCCGACAATTCCTACTGGAAACGCTGCCACGCTACAGCTGCCATGTATAGATTTGCACACACTCATCACATGGCCAGAAGAGGTGATGAGGGTAGTCGATACTTTTACACTGGTAATATTGCTCACCATTACCAGACCATTGAATTTGGGTTGTGGAATTTTTTAAGTGAATATACAAGTTTGTCAGTCGTCAACCACCATCGTTCGTTAATTTTTTTAACCAACTTCAAAAAATAAAGAGTTTCTCAATAATATTTTATTTTTGAGGTTCCTTTAGTCCGTCCGTCCGTTCGTCTGTCTATCTGTCTATCAGCGGGCTATATCTCATGATTCATTATAGGCAGACAGTTGAAATCACAACAAATCACAGAATGTATATTTCTGTTGCTGCTATAACAGCAAATATAAAAAAAAAATTAAAAATAAAAACGGGTACCCCTACTAGAAACGTGTATTACGATGGTATGGAACCCTTCATGCGCGAGACCGACTCGCACTTGGTCGGTTATTTTATTTAAGTTATGCGATATTTTCGTCAATTGAGGTCCAATTTTGATGACTCTTTTTTTAATAGTTCATACTTTTATGATGGTCCCATGTAATATTGAAAAAAAATCCACTCCTACAGTAGGGAAAATATGGGGACGAAATTTTTAATGTTATTATTTAAACGACATTTCATTACAAATTTACAGTACGCGAGTAACCCGTGTCTATCTCCGCCGTCACCATTTGAAATTGTTAATTGCAATGTTAAGTGATAATTTACGAATAAATTACGGTAATCTAAAGAAAACATCGTGAGGAAACCTGCATGTCTGAGAAATAAGGAAAAAATATTTTGATATGTGAAGTTAGCCAACACGCATTGGGACATCGCGGCGGACATAATATGCTCTAAATCTAAAAACCTCTCAAATATGAGAGAATACCCATCCAGCAGTAGGACGTCTATAGGTTGTGACTTCCCTTTTTTACATTATATTATATATTTATGTTTTTTTTTTAATTTTACTTTTTACAGATAGTAAAATCTGAGTTTGCTCACGTACTGTAAAATTCCAAGACCTTTGTACCTTGTAGTCCTTGACCTACCACGTCTCATATTGAATAGTTTAGACAACATATTTCCATTCGCCCCAATCTATTGTCAAGTGTCTAACTCACTCGTATTTTGTAATAATATTCCCTAACAAAACCTTCTGTGTAAACATCAATTGAAGGTATTTATTGGAACCAAAACAAATGTTTGAATAAGCATGAAGTTGTATTCGTGTTGTTGAGTGCTTTGATGGACTTTACCGATACCAATATGCCGTATTCATAGTTCGGTAACAAAAATAACTGGATGCAAATTACAATTTATATTGAAAAATTAACGACTCGGTAGTGCATTGACTAAGCGTTTGGTCGCAGCGCTGCTGAACTGCGAGTTCAAATTTCGAACACAACAAGTGTGTGTATGGCCAACAAATAATTGTTTGGGTCTGGTTGCTTTTTTGTACAATTTAAGTGTGAAAACTACCTTCAAGATATAGAAAAATATCCTACTCTGATGGTAACTTAAAAAAAATCCTATTACATATAGATTATAATTTCTAAACATGGAATGCTATTTTTAAGAAAAATAGAATATTTTCTTGTTTAGTTTTAGGGTTCACTCAATCAAATCAAGATTGAATCAAGAAGTTAAGAAGTTAGTAAATATCATGACTGAGGCTAATAGGAAAACGCGTTTTTCATAGAATACAAGTGTGAAACAACAGTAAAATGTTGTTCAGTTTGTTGTTAACACAGGTCTAGTGACTCGTTTCAGTCTTAACGAGGCATTCCTCTATATAAGTCATCACGAGTATGTTGTTGCCCATAGACATTTATATCTATCCTTGATTAAGATTCAAAATGCAGATACGTTGTTAGGCCTAAGTACGAATATGGAATACCTCGTTTGTGGTAAAAAGTGTCTCCGTTTCTGTACACTCACCATATTAAATACAGCAGCATTAAACTATAAAGTAGAACCATGCTGCAGCTATATTACATTTGTAGTGATTGGGTTAGTTCGAGGAAGGACCACTCACTCACAGAATACCAACGTAAAATAACATCTTAATTCTGCTGTGTTTCGTATGGTAAGGGGTAACAACGCTTTTGCATTTCGATTCTTAATCGAGAATAAATGTAGATGTCTAACACACTTAAATTAGCCTCAGGTGCACTGTGTGCACGTTTGTCAACCTTATTCTACAAAAAAAAAACTTTTTGTTCTAATCGAGAATGGACACCCACTTACCGTCAGGTAGACTGTACGCTCGTTTATCAGCCTTATCCAATGAAAAATAAATAAATGTAAAACAAGAACTATAAATACGAATTGCGTGGGCTGAATTGCCAAGCCGAGACATAATTTATTACGACATTTAATGTTGAAATTAAAAATGTTTATCTTGTGTTATGAAGGTGAAATATACAGTCGATAACAGTCCATAATGTATTTTGCCACCCACTTACTCGTATTTATGATGCCAGTCAATAATTAGCTGTCATTATTTAAGGGAATTTTTGTTATTACAGGAAAATTTACATACTGAATAAATTTCCAAAATCCGGGTTAATTTATGCATCTTTACTATATACAAGTTAATGATGATGATGATAAGGCGTGTAATTGTGATGGTGTTTACCAGCTTACAAGATCTTCAAATCAGCTCAAGGTCCAATGGATTGGCCATTTAGTTCGAAGAACTGATGGTGATGGGGAAAAAGGGTCTCGATTGGAAGTCTCGTACTGATAAGTGAAGTGATCCACTAGATGGAGTGATTACCTGGTAAGAGATAAGTTGATCGATGCAGGGGCTCAAAACAGTGCTTTCTGGCTTTACTTGTGGGAGGCCTTTGTTCAGCAGTGGGATTGTAAAGGGCTGTAAAGATGATAACGATGACAATGATGATGGTGATGATGAAAACACAGGAAGATAAAAAATTGAACTCTTCTGCTTTGGTGATCATTGATGAAAAATTGTCTTTAAATAAAAATATTTTATTTATTTTTATTTTAGTATACAAAACGATTCTGCTGCATACAACTTAATGTAATTTTGAAATAGAATAGAATATTTTTTTATTCAATATAGATCACATGTTTAATTCTTATTGAAAGTTATTTTTTACTTTACCACTGGTACGAAGAAAACCCTTCTGTCTTGGGAAGAACCAGCAAGAAGACCAGCGGGACTTTTTTAAAAGTAAATTTTACATTAATGGTTGTACAAACTATTTACAAAATTTATTTTAGAAACTGCTTGGAAGCGACCACCTCATTTCCAGGGGTTCATGTATTCATTTATATTATGATAACCCTCTTTATAAAGTTTCAGCTTAACAAAACATTTAAACTTAGTAATAGGGAGACCCTGTACACTTTTCGGGACCTTGTTGTAATAGCGTATACATTGCCACAAGAATGAATTACTGACTCTGTGAAGTCGAGAAACTGGTATCACTAGCTTGTGTTTGTTCCTAGTGTTTACAGAATGTATATCACTTTTTTTACTAAATCTACCTTTGTTTTTGTAAACATACATTAAATTTTCGTAAATATATATATAATAGAAGCCAAAGTTAAAATATTTTTTTCTTTAAATTTATCTCTAAGAGACTCTCGGTTTTAGGTTGTAAATAGCTCCAATGGCCCTCTTCTCTAAAACAGAAACAGTTTCTGATACAGACGCTTTTCCCCTTATCAAAATTCCATTCGACTTTATGCTATAGGAATAACTGAAATAAACTAATCTAGCTGTCTCGACACTAGTGAGACATCTAATCTTTGTAGAGCATAGGCTGCATAACTTAGTCTACTTGCTAGTTTGGATATATTGGAACCCTACTGAAGCTTTGCGTCGAGCGTGGTGCCAAGAAAAATAGTGGATTCAACAAGGCTCAGTTCTTCCCCATTTAAAAACACATTGGTATTCAAATTTTCACATTCGTTGTTATAAATTTAACACATTTAGTTTTATTTCCGTTTAAATGCAGATTATTAACGTTAAACCAATGTACTAATTTTGATATAGCATTATGCACTTCGTCATATTTAAATGATAGACGTTTAAGTTTAAAAGTCAATTTTTATAAAAAAAAAGCAGTTTAAAATTCAATGCTTGCTGTTCTTTACATATGTTAACATAATTTTTGGTATTGATCTTATTTTTAATATTTTTTTTTTTACTTTTCTTATGTATTTGTTAACTTTTGTGTACTTCTTCAATTTGGTTTTACTGCAATTAATCCTTACTGTATTTCCTGAAGTGGGAGAGTCGTCACCAGTCAAATCTATTGTTGCAGATTGCTGTAAAATTCTTGAAGTATCACACTGCACAAGCTCAGAGAACAGCCTTTGAGTCTGGGAGGCTTTAAGGTTATTTATATATGTTTTAAATTGTGTGATTTGCTCATTAGCCTCATTCAACTGTTACTTCAATGCAGCAATAAACCTGAGAGCTTCCTCATATTCCTTGCTGCATTGATCAAACTCATTAACAGTTCCTTGTAGCTGATCTCTTTCTTTTATAACAATTGTGTAATCAATATGTAACTTAACCATGTCACATTTAAATTGTGTATTTTTGGCAATTGTGCTAACTATCTCTCTTTCATTGTCATCCCTTTCCTTAACCAACAGTTCACACTGCTCCTTGGACGTCTTAAATTCTTGGAACGCAAGCTGGAGTTGGATTTCCATCTGGCGCGTCTTGGCGTTGCGAGTATTTTTTTTTACTATTTATTATAAATAATAAAAAAAAACAAAGATCGAAAACAGAAGGAGCAGAGTAAGCTAAATTTGAGTTGTTGTTGTTTTTTTACTATGTACAAATCTCAAATTAAATTATCGATAAAATTATTTTAAAAGAAACCCGCAAAGAATGTAATAATCCAAGTAATAGAATAGATTTTAAATTTATAAAAGGAATGATATGACATTAGAATTACAATGGTTTTAAACAATGTTCGTTATCTATCACTTTTTGTTCCAACACCAAAACGTTGTTATAATATTTATGTACCGACTTTCTTAAATAGTAAATACAAAGCGGCAGTAATTTTTAACTATAACTTAAAATTGAGGTGGATATTATGAATATACAATATTTAAATGGTAAAAATTTATCGGAATCAATTACTTTTACAACTTTTCGCTAGGTTTGCCATAGCAAAAAAGAAAAAAAGGAGACCCATTTGTATTATTTTTCATTATCAGACCAATAAAATAAAGTTAAATTTATCGGCCATTTCTTGAATCGTATTTCGTATTTATTTAATGAAGATCGACTATATTTTCACTTCGAATAAAAATTTGAATATCGAATAGTTTGCCGTTTACAATTCCGAACGCGAAACGAAATCGTAAAATAAATTAAATTGATTGCTTTCATAATCGTTTTTCCGAAAACATTCGTGTTTTCCGACTCTATAAATATTTAAATATCGATTATGTCTCGATTCCACGTGTCAATATTTATTCATAATACGTGAATATTGGTCAGTGCTTTCCATGTTGCTGGACTGAATGAGATAGCCCACTTATTTTTATTATGTTTTGATTAACAAAATCCCATCACCATAACCCGCTTTGTAGGTAGCATAAGTATCATCTATGGAAAATTCTAAGAAGATCACAAGGTCACTTATGGCACGTTTTATCACGTTGACACTATCGTTATAGTCGAGCTGGGTTATTCACTTTGGTTTTACTGCAGATATTCTCTTTATGGTTTTTTGTACATATAATAGTAAGTAAAAGAAAAAGAAAGTTGATGATTAACTTAATATAATTGGCGAAATATAATGTTAAATATTTTTTTTAATTAAGAATAACTCAAAAACTATTGATCAAATCTAAATCAGTAAATGTAAAAATTTAAAGGACCACAAGAGAAGCACCAGCTTTCAAATAAGAAAAGAATCATCGAAATCGGTCCGCCCAGTAAAAAGTTATGAGATAAATACTTAAAAACATACAATTGAATTGAGTACCGTCTCATTTTTGAAGTTGGTAGAAAATGGTTCAAAATTGGCAGACTTGAACACGTGGAGACGATGCCTGGTCAAATACAACATGTAAAACACGAGAGGCTAGATCGATGAGCATGCATGCGTGCATGTGAAAACATACATATGTATGGATGTGAAAGCTGCGGAGGAAGTGGGTAACAGGCGTTACAGTTTATGTATGAATGTGTGTACAGTATGTAGACGGGATTATTTTGCAATAAACAGCAAAAATAAATTTGGAGAGATGGTTCAAAATAATTAATATAGGCAAATGGTAAAGTAATATTAATTAAAAAATATTTCTGCCTTTTACATTTGTTAAATTCGAAACTGCACACGCACACATTCGTAAGGGTCAATCGGTAGGCAAAAACGTTGTCGCCCTTAAATTACATTCAAATTGGGATAATTTCAAATAAAAGAGCAATAAATGAAACTAATTTTTAGGGATTTTATCGCATTTAATTTAATTTTTCAATTCCCGACGTTTCGGGCGCTTTACAACACCCATAGTAGCGTAGATCGAACTAAAAATTTATATTCAAAAACTGAAGGTAGCCGGGCTATGACATTGGGACTTCAAACACTTCTGTCCCCCCTGTGACCATGGATGCTGCTGTAAAGCATCCGAAACGTCGGGATTTAAAAAGGTAAATTAAACGCAATAAAATCAGTAAAAAATAAATTCATTTAATGTGTAGTCTTCGCGTAAATATAAGAAATCATTAGAAGCAGAAGCCTTATTTACTCGTGCTTTCAAAAACTGCAATAATGGTATATCATTATTTATACATTTGAACTTAAGTATAAAATTTGGCTGCTGTTTGAAAAATAACCCTGTACGTATTTGTAACAGATGAATATGACAGCAACCGGTCAATACATATGACGATTCTATTAATTTGGGAACCATAAATTGTGGTAATAAATCGACTTAAACTCGTCTTTGCCTGCCGTATTTAATAACAGTGTTTTTCAACCTTCGATCGGATAATAAAATTCACGTTTCATTAAGCCTCAATAAAGACAGCTGCAACCTAGTGTTTAAGAGCAATAATATAATAATGTTATTGCTGGATCAAATAACGCTTCAATGTCGAGTAAAGCCGACTGTTCATTGCAATCTTTTTATTGTGAAATGCAGCGCAACGGCTTGTTTATAATCTTGAATGACTTTCGATCTAAATTCTCCTTTAATCCCAGTTACAATTAGTGTTTAAGATATGAAATTACCATGTTATATTTAAAATTCAAACTACATTATTATGGTTATAGCACGAATGTGTCGGCTAAAAACAATTAAAATCGAACAATAAAATGTCTTTAAATATTTTTATTAACAATGAAACAGTGTTTGTTTTTAAAAAGTTTGAATCACAGAGCTTGGAATGGAAAAATGAAATTGACCGTAGAGGTTTAATTTTAATTCAAAATTGCCACTTTATTTTAACAACAACTTCATATCTTAATTTCTATGATAACATAATTTGACCTTTTTTATTATATACGGTCCTATTGCAATGCACAGACCTTGATTTATTTTAAGAAGAGTAAAAATGTATAGGATTCGGAGGATGTTCGGGCAGCAAGATATTCGAAGAAAAGGGGTTCAACTATCTATGTGACTATGGACTACAGCTTTCACTTAACAAAATATGAACTGTATATTTGAAACAGAAATAGAAACAGAAACAGAAACTTTTTTATTCAATATAGATTATAAATAATGCTTATTGAAAGTCACTCCTTTGTATAATTACCACTGGTTCGAAAAAAAACCTCTGTCCTGGGAAGAACCAGCAATAAACCCAGCGAGACTTTTTTTTTAAAAATAACAGCTTACAATCATGTATGTTACACAAATTAACAACACAACAAATTAGAAATAGCTTGGTAGCGATCACCTCATTTCCAGGGGTTATTATCATCTATAAATTCTTTAATACTATAATAACCCTTTTTATACAAACTTAGTTTAATAAAGTTTTTAAACTTTGAGCAGGTCAAATTTTGTATATTTTCTGGAATTTTGTTGTAAAAGCGTATACATCGCCCCAAGAATGAATTACTGACTCGATGGAGTCGAGTAACCGGGTATTTGATTGTCAACCTTACTTTTAGTAGAAGTATCAACAATTTGTCGAATAACTTTAGGTAAGGATACAAAACACTAATAAGTTAATCTAAAAACAAAATGAATTAAGGAAATGAATTTACGAGTAGACGTCGAACAAACTGATAAAAACTCGAGAATATTATTATCAGTTTGTTGAACTATAATTACATATTATGCATTTATTAATGTAGAATGAGGATTATATTTAAAGCAGATAGTTCTTTAAGTTCTGTGAAAACCCGGTTTCATATACATAATTTATTTACATTAACAAATTAAAACGTTGATCGTAAATGTATCACATTTACGATAGACGTTTTAGCGGAGTTAAGATAAGCGATTGTTGATTATTTGTTATTTAAAGTGTTTTAAGTCAATAAGGACCTTTAAATAATATGACAAGCAGGAAGTCACATACATCAAAGCGTAATTTATTTTTAATGTGAATGCTTATATCATACTATAACTTATTGTTGATTACACAGATATCATTATTCATAATGACAATGTATTTATTTAATAAACATGTATTTGATTAATAATGTAAGTTATTTCTTTTAAAAAACAACATGTCAGAAACGAGAAAAAACATATCGTTACAAAATGGAATAACATTATGTCTATTATTTATATTCGATTCAACAGCAAGATGAATAGCAGACAAACACTTATGACTACACGTTCTAGAGAGTGAGCATTAAAATAGTCATTAAAGCTATATAAATAAGAATCAGGATAGAAGCAAGCATTCATATGTAGAAACCGTATATAACCTAAGTCATTTATACACGTTTTATGTTTATTAATTACATAGCAAGAAATGTTCTTTATGTTGCCAATAAAAAGCGTTGTTAATTACGATACCAAGCTGAATAACCTGGCTGTTTCTTCTTCGCCACTTACTTTTCCATTGTAATTTTTTAAATTGTCGGTTACACATTTGCACATTATTAACAAATGCCAAGGAATTACTAACTGTGGCAAGATGGAGCGACCATTAGCGTAAGGTGAATGCCATAATAGCTGATACATGCAGCAAAATAAAATAAACGTCATGAATTACAAAAGAGTAAAATAAATTTTAATTTCTTTAATTTGATTATAGTGCGCGTAAATAAAAAAAAGCATTACGTAAATTTCCCGCCGACACATCTTAAATAACAACTTTTAGTGTTGATTTTAGCGTTGAAGGAAAGGAAAGAAAGTAAGGGCGGGAACCTGCATTTCTGAGTAATTAAAAAATAAATATATTTTTATGACATGTGAAGTCCTTTACACCGATCCTGGTGCGGATTCTTGTTGCCATAAAAAATCCTTTGAAATCTTTAGAAAAAAAATTAAGTAAGCGAAAGCTTGTACCTAGCTGTGGGACGTAATATGCTATATTTTTAATATAATAGGGTTACAAGTTTTCAACTATTTTTCTGGCTATATAGGGGCCCTATAGGGCCGCAACTATACCTCGGTGTCATTCTAAAGGCAAAGTCCTAAAAAAGGCAAGTCGAAATCCTAAATCTTGGCTTATTTTTTTTTATAGGATACGGTGACATACGAGCACACAGTCCACCTATGTAAGTGGTTGCTGTGATCCATAGATATCTACATCTATCCTCAATAAAGAATCCAAATGCAGATGCGCTCTCACCCGTGAGAACTAAGATGGAATGCCTCTTTTCCAGTAAAAAGGGTATCCGGTTCTTTACACTCACCATACGAAACACAGCAGTGTTAAGCCGCTATTTTACGCTGGTATTCTGTGAGAGCGTGGTCCTTCCCCGGTCGAGCCGACCCATTCGTGCTACAACTATACTACCAGTATAGCTGCAGCATGGCTCTACCACGTAAAAACTTCTGGGAATGTGGCAGTGTTGTTAATTTACTAGTGGCAATTTTTTGGCTTAGGTATCTGTCTGGATAGGTCCCTCTTCCCTCTTCCTTATTTTTGGCGCCAAGTAGCAGTGCTCGCACAAATAAGATCCAGTCTGTAGGTTATAGAGAGCGATATAGGTAATTACACCCAGTGAGGCATTAAAAAGCATGAGAGTAAAATAAATGCTGAATCTAAATGACAGGGTGAGAAATAGTGTGATAAGAGAAAAGTGTGGTTTGAAGACGACGTTGTGACCAAGATTAAGAAAGGAATGCTTCGATGGTTTGGTCATGTAGAAAGAATGAACGAGGAAAGAGTGACAAAACAAATTTATGTTGCAGAAGTGAACTGCAGAGTCGCAAACGGACGCCCTCGACGAAGGTTTATCGACCAAATCGGCCATACATTGAAAATAGGCCAGATTAGGAGTAACCTTAACCAAAGAGCGTGTCTGCGTAGATATATGAATGTAAAGGAGGCAAGAGAGGTGTCTGGATCGCGCCAAATGGAAGTCCTTAGTCTCTGCCTACCCCTCTGGGTGACAGGCGTGAGTGTTTGTGTGTGAGGCATTCCATCTTATTCCTCGGAAGTGACAACGCATATGGAGCTTTCTTTATTTTTAGTTGGTACGGTGATCATAGACTGCAGTGACGACTATTAGAATATGTGTAAAAATTTCATATTGTGTTAACTTTATTTTACTGTTCTTGCTAGCGGGCTACACTATGAGCAAGTTAGTCTGTGGTAATAACGCATGTGTGAATAATTGTTAGTTTGTGGTGTGAAAAAATTCAATTGTCTTCATTAAATTTTTATTGAATGAATATGAAAGTATATACAGTACTTATAACAAAAAATCAATTTTTACATTTTTTGTCTGTCTGTCTGTGTGTTCCGGCTAATCTCCGAAACGGCTGGATTGATTTTGACTGAACTTTCACTGGCAGATAGCTAATGTTATAAGGAGTAACTTAGGCTACTTCTATTTTAGAAAAAGAATCAGAGTACCTACCGCGCAAAAGAAAAAGTTAAAACCCATGAAATCCAATCGTGATAAATACCACGCGGGCGAAGTCGCGGGGAACAGCTAGTCTTAAAATATAATATCTTGCAATTGTTATTTGTTATATTTCCATAACACTCAACAACCACTTACTGTTATTTGGGCTGTGAGTTTATTTGTCGCTAAATTTTCTTTAAAAAAAACTTAGAAACTACTAGTAACACCAAGTAATTCTCGTTCGGAGTTATAAGACATTTTTTAGATAGCAGTGCAAGCTGTGTATACAATATGGCGGCAGAAATAGGTATGATTGTGCTATCCAGACGAACTCTGAGTTATAAAAGAAATCCTATCACCTAGTATACCATATAATTCTCAAAAACACTTAATCTAGTATTTATAAAATTGGACATTTTGTTAAATATTTATAATATTCTACGTGGTAGAGCCGCGCTGCAGCTATAGCAGTTGGAGTCCGAAATGGGTTGCTCGACCGGGGTAAGACCAAGCTCTCACAGAATAAAATGTCAGGTTAATGCTGCTGTGTTTCATATGGTGAGTGTAGAGACCGTACCGGAGACTCTTCGGGGATCTTAGTCCTCAGTGCTGTCAACTTATCTGTATTTTGATACTTAATCAAGGACAAATGTAGATGTCTATGAGCCACAGCATCCACTTACCACTAGAGGGACTATGTGCTTGTTTGTCACCCTTATTCTAAAAAGAAATACATGTCGAAACATATGATACCCATAATTAACCATTAAAATTCATTTTAAATATATTAATATATCACGACAATTAACTACTTGAAAGGCGATTAAATTTAATGGGAGAACAACTTCGAAGTCTCCATCCTTCAGCTAAATAATTTATGAGTTCTTTTTAATTTATCAATTAACAGGGTTTGGTAGAGAGGCAACCGTACAATGCCATAAATAAATTAAGTTTTAAAACCGACTTGCTTCACAACAGCCGTGTCAATTAATCCACGGCGCAAAATACCGATAACAATAATTCCATCTAAGAATATAATATATTGCTTTCGCATTCAGAGGCGATTAAAAAACGTAGGCATAAATAACTGTGTATTATTTAATTGTCCATTTGTAATGACTTCTTGACCTTTGCGTTTTGTTGGAGTGTCGTGAGAATGAAAAAGGTTTAATTATTTGTGTTTATTTGTTATGTTATGTTATTTATGTTTTTGCAATATGTAACAATCAAAGAAGGAGATAAACTGCAGAAGCTACATATTATTTTATTTTAAAGTGCTAATTATTATGCTCACGTTCATAATCATAATAATGATATTAAAAAACAAAATTTATTACATATATTACCTTAATATGTTAAAAAATAAACAATCTCTTTTTTATCCCTATTATTATCTAACCAGGAGAAAATAACATTTACGGATATTGTTTATTCCGTACACAACATAGGTAATTTATAAAGAAATACAAATATTTATTTATTTTTAACTTGTGTATTTCATAAGAAAATATATTTCAGTATGCCTCTAAAAGGAATAAGGATATGTATATACATATTTAAAAAATAATTATTTAATTACATATATGTACCTAAATTTGAATGAGTTATGTCTGTTTTGCCCGAGGCGAATTTAGCCCATCTATAAATTCAAGCATATTAATTAATCTATGACACAATAATTCACCGAGCTCTGTAGTGCTGCAACACCTGCACGCGGCATCCGCGGCTGATTTATCGGCCCGTTTGTCTCCCTTCTACCGACACGCCCACTTTGGGCCCGATGGTCTAATTTAGTTTTTAAAGTAATAAGAATGCTTCTTTAACAGTTTCACAGGTTCCCACTTTATACTTGTATTGTTTTTATATTATCTTTATACTCGTATTATATCTATATGGTTTTTTTATAGGATAAGGGTGACAAACGAGCACACAGTCACAGTCTTGATGCGGAGGTCTATTAACACCTACATCTATCGTCGATTAAATAAAATGTAGATAGATACGTTGAGACATCCAAGGTCTTATATAGAATGCGTAGTAACCATTAAAAAGGGTCTCTGGTACTCTACACTACCAAACACAACACAGCAGCGTTATGCTGCTAATTTACGCGGGTATTTTCTAAGAACGTGGCCTTTCCATTTATAAGCAGACTCATTCGTGCTTAAGCCATAATTTTTTTAAAGAATATGTCTGACAAACAAGTACACAGTCCACCTGATGGTAAGTAGATGCTGTGGCCCATAGACATCTACATTTATCCTCGATTAAGAATCAAAATGCAGAAGCATTCTCACCCGTGAGCACTAAGATGGAATGCCTCGTTTCCAGTAAAAAGGGTCTCCGGTTCTCTACACTCACCATACGAAACAGCAGCGTTAAGCTGCTATTTTACGCTGGTATTCTGTGAGAGCGTGGTCCTTCCCCGGTCGAGCCGACCCATTTGTGCTACAAGCAACAAAGCTGTAGCGGGGCTCGACAACGTTAAAATAAATAAATGAATGACAAACGAGCTCACAGCCCACACGATAGTAAGTTGTTGTAGCCAATAGATGTCTACATCTAGCCTTGGTTGAGAGCAAATGCGTTGTCACCCTTGAGGATTATGATATACGAGACCCAGAAGCTATATATTAGAACCGTGATAGGCCAGGGGCTAAGCGCTCACCATTAGTTTTACAGTACGCTACTATGGTTCGATCCCCACCGGCACAAATTAAATTGTTAATTGCAATATTTAGATAACTGAATATTGCAATAGCTTAAGCTGTACCACTTGCTCTGTGGTGAAGGAAATCCTCGTGAGGAAACCTCAACTCTTATATATAACATAATATTACAAAATATCTTTATGAAAAAAGCAACGATTTAAAAAGACGAATGATAGAGATGATGAGTTATATACGTAAATAGATAGGTGTAGTTTTAGAAATATGAAGTTAGTTTCAATAATTTTATACAATAAAAGAACTTTTTGTTTCCGAAATACAATGTCTATTATAATGTATAATACAAATTTATTAAACAATTAATAAATAGATGTATTATATATTATATGTATTATAAGATGTTATACAAAGATAAAAGGTTCCTATAAAATAATCAGTAATAATAACAAAAGTAATCAATAAAAATAACAAAAACTAAGCTCAAATGTTATTTTAAAGCCTCACGAAGTTATTAAACTATATGATTATAATTTACTTACCAGTATATCTGAACACATAATATTTAATGTTAAACAAAGCACGGTACATGTTCCGATCCTCAGGCGCAATACTATAAAATGTTTAGTACCACTGCAAATATGCGCACATATAGCCATTCTAAAATCAAATTTAAACTTTATTTGCTTTAGTTTAAATTCATATTTGAAAAGCGCATAAATCCATCCGTAAATACATCTCCAGAAGCCCATAATTCTCGATCGCATGCGGCGGTGTATTATTTTTAAATTATCAACGGTGTAATGGAATTATTCTTATATGCTAATGCTGCAACGAATGGTCTGTTATCACGGCATAGTTGTCGATAGCATATGACCATTTAAATGCTAATCTCTTGCTATGTAATTCAAATATATAAGTTAAATTGTAACATTCGTGCTGTTTTCGATAGTTATTACAAATTGTAAATGTAATATAACTATCATACAATAATCTTGCACGTAGAGTTGACTACTTTCTGTCTCTCTTTCGGTTTCTGAAAAACTTTTAGTATCATTGACACAAACGTACGTTTTGACAAATTATACAGCAGACTGAACGGTACAATCTGCTACTTTTTCTTGCCTAAGTGAATAAATATAAAAAAAGCCTTTGATTCCGCCGAAATTTAATCGGGGCTACTAATACCAAATATGAAAGTGTATTTAGTTTTTGTTACAGTAGTGCTACGATGGCTACCCGAGTACATAGTCAAACTATAAAATTTTTAAAGTCAGCAAGCGGGCAATGGAGAGGGCTATTCTCTGAGACTATTTGTGCGTTAGAATCCGTAGTAACAAGGCAGGTCCTATAGCTTGACAAAAAGAAAACCGATGTAATAGTAATGTTTTAGAGTGGGAGCCTCTTACCGGCAAGCGAAATGCAGGAGTTCCCACACCAGATAGAATGATGACCTGATAAGTCATGCAGGCAGTCAATGGATGCAGGTGCTTTGTAGCATTACTTGGAGAGGGTTATAAGGTTATATAAAAATAGTTTTAGAAGTAGTTACAAAAATATTAGATAAAAATAATACAAGCGAACTATTTTTAAGTGGACCTGTGAAGGGATTTAATAACGATAATGATTAGAATAGAAAGGAATGTTTACTAGCTGTTCCCTGCGACTGCACCCTAAAATAAAAGTAGCCTAAGGTAATCCTTATAATATTAGCTATCTGCCAGTGAAAGTCCCATCCAAATCTCTTACCAGGTTTTTGCGTGATGCGTGTTCACTGCTCACGCTAAAATAACTCGCAGATGACAGATTGTTTCAGACACTTAATATTTATCATTATATTTTGGCCGATTTACACAATATTTTTTATGAATTATAGCTTATATGTTATTATAATGTATCAGATATATTATTGTAAAGTTTCATTAAACATCCACATATATCCTCATAAACTTTCGCATTTATAATATTAGTAGAATTCATTATAGTTTACAAGTAATTCTTATTGAACGTTATTTTACTTTTTTACTTCTACCACTGGTATTGAAAAAGCCCTGCCCTGAAAATAATATGTGATAAAGCCAGCTTCACAAGGTTCATCGCAGTACTGGAATAATGGGTCCTGTTCTTTCAAGCTACTCTTTGCACTACATTGGTTGGCACGGCTTGCCTCTGGTTCACGACACTCTCGCAAGGGTCTTTAGCAAGGGGGTGATGTGGCAGCACTCTCATTGCGCCGCAAGCGTAACTCATCGAAGCCTTAATCGCGCTATCAAAGTTCCGAACGCACTGCGATATACTCATACATTATTTTTTTTATAGAAGAGAGGACAAATGAGCATGCGGCTCACCTGATGGTAAGTGACTACCGCCTCCCATGAACAACACAACAACGCAACACCAGGGAAATTGCAGATGCGTTGCCGGCCTTTTAGAAAGGTGCTCTTTTCCTGAAGGTCCCTAAGTCGTATCGGTCCGGAAAAATCGCTGGTGGTAATCGATTTCACAAGAAAGTTGTGCGAGGGAGAAAACTTCTTCTAAATCGCACAGTGGTGGACCGCCAATCATCCAGATGGTATGGATGATATCGCGAGTATTGTCGCGATGTGCGATCGTGAAATTGCGCGACTGGAATTAGTCCGAACAATTCCTCAGAGCACTCCCCGTGATAGATGCGATAAAATACGCAAAGAGATGCAACATCTCTACGCAGTGCCAGTGTATTGAGCCGATCAGTAAGAACTCGGTCGTCGACGATTCGACCCGCTCTGCGCTGGATGCGGTCAAGTGGAAGGAGCTGGTACTGAGGTGCCCCGGCCCAGAGATGAGAACAGTATTCCATGTGAGGCCGAACTTGCGCTTAAATATACAAGAGTACATATAGAAGAGCTCCGACACGGAGCGTTCGCGGAGGGCTGGACATCTCGCCCGGCAGGAAATCTCCCCTTTTCCTTCGACGGTCATAATAAAGCGGCAAAATTTATATGTTGAAACCTAAAAAGCAATTTTAGTAAATACCATTTAAAATTCCAAATTTATTTACTTTCATATAATAATATTAAATATTATTAAAATTAACAATAATACACCAATATATCTTGCTATATAAAAAGGTCGTCATACATTGCCATAAACGCTGACTGCGTTTCCTTTTAAAATGGCCGTTAAACGAGAAAAGAACCAGACTTCTGGCCAACTGCGGCAACGACCGGTCGCGTATACAGTTTGTATAAAAACCTTACCTCATCTAGTCATCTCTTCAACTTATATATTATTTCAGGCGCTAGTGATGCCGATGTCACCGTAACGGCTCTACAGTGCTCTTGAGATAAAAATCCGCCAAAGTACTCGTATCTATGCACACAAGGGGTTTACATGTAGCACACTACACAAGCGGGTTTACCTTCGGACGAAAGTAATTCCGTTGGGGCTTATGCCGTCATGTTTCAGTATACAGAATACTCACAAAGTTCTACTACTGAGGAAAACTTATAGAGACAAGAGCACTTTGGATTAATAATACGAACAAATACAAAGATCTGCGCAACAAGGCTTGTAGCAACTGAATGCGTATAGCCGGAAAACTCTTTAAGTGGTGCACCTTCGTAGAGGCATCTGTCCAGCAGTGTTTGCAGGTTGGTATAATATGCATATAGTCATTTGTCCGAACCTTTCTCTCATGGGTATTTAAAGGATTTACATAATATGTGTTAGCTGGTTCAGCAGAAGGTGTCAGTTTGACTTCGAATTCACTTCAGACTTTTCGTCTATCGGGTCCAGATTTCGTGATTTTAGTTGTTGGCACTTAGCCAACATATTATGTGATTGATTGTTAATAACTTGATTACAGCGCCATCTATTGTATTCTAGCATAGCCATGACCTGTCGTCTCGATAAAACTAATATATTGTGAGAATATAAATCGATTAAGTCGTTTAGAAGTTACATCAAGAAAGAAAGAAGGAGAAAGAAGGAAAGAAGTGTCGCGGGGAGTAAGAGCATTTCACATGACCGGTTTTGGTTATAATAAAAGAGGTTGAACTTATTATTAAATTCTATGTATTATTTATTAGCTCTATTCTAAGTAGTCCTAAAGACCACAAAGATTACATTAAAAAAAAGCTTTATCAACGTTTTTTTGGTCATTTCGAAACAATTTGATTCATCGAATAATTTAAACTGAATTTTTTGTCTTACAGACGTGTATAATTATTTCAAACCATAAAATCATTTATCACATTTAGACAATGGTTTTTAATGGCTGTTATTAAAATATAATTATATTTTACAACCCGTATAGTGATTATAGCTTCCTTTACCTAATTAGAAAATGTATTTTTATTGTTTGGAAGGTCATACAGATTACCTTGAGGTCAAATAAAAATGAGAGGTAAGTTACTAATAATATTTAAAAAAAATCTGACGTTTGTTTTTCATTATATCATATCATATCATATCATAAACACTCACGCCTTTCACCCAGAGGGGTAGGCAGAGACTATGGAATTCCATTTGGCACGATCCTGACACACCTCTCTCGCTTCCTCCACATCCATATACCTACGCATACACGCTCGTCGGTTAAAGGTACTCTTAATTTGGCCCATTTTCAATATATCGCCTATTTGGTCGATAAACTTTCGCCTAGGGCGACCCTTCCCGACTCTGCCATTCACCTCTGCAACATAAATTTGCTTTGTCACTCTTTCCTCATTCATTCTTTCTACATGACCAAACCACCGAAGCGTTCCTTTCTTAATCCTAGTCACAACATCATCTTGCAAACCACACATTTCTCTTATCACACTATTACTCTCCCTGTCATTCAGATTCAGCCCTAGCATACTACGTAATGACCGCATTTCTACAGCATTTTTCATTATACTCCAGTAATATTATAAACACTACAAATAATTTCGAACAAAGAACGTCACTGATGCGTTATCTTGACTAAGATGCTTTGCAGGCTGTGTATCTGCTTATACAAACCTTTACAACGCAAAAAAACACGTTTTTTAGAACTATGAGATAGTTAAATGTCCCATTACTGAGCATTACCGTTTAGTGGCGGTGTATTAATATCCATTACCCCATATCATCCCGTTTGTATTGTAAGAGGGGATAGAAAAAACAAATCAGGCTCGCCAAGCGTGCCAACCATGGCAAATACCCCCGTTAGACTATACAATTTAATAAGCTGTAACGGTAACTGAGCATAGGCCTTCTCTCATTTCTGAGAGAGTTACGTAGCTATAAGTCTGCAGTATTTCCCCAGTGCGTGTTGGCGGACCTCACATACCGGCTAAAGTTTTTATTTCTATGATATACGGGTTTCCTTACAATGTTTACTTTTCCCGCCAAGGACGTGGCAAATCAGCACTCCAATAGTAATAAACAGTTTGATTAGTCCAAACTCGAGCACTGTGCCAAGCCAAGCTCTTAGTGTCTGAGTTACAACAGATACTCACCCATGGTACGAAATGACATGAAATGACCGAAATAATTGCTCTCATCTTTATACTTATATAGTTTTGTTCTAGCTTGTAACAGGCCTCTCTTGTTGATTGCAAAGCCACTGTTTTATTTTTTTAATTATTTTTTTAAAATGTTTTATAACTTTAGCAGATGTAACTCTTTATAATTTACTTCATAAACACATGTTTTGGCTTACAGTTTAGTACTTAATCATTAAATTTTAAGAAACTTTTATCTCCACAACTGTAAACTGTATTGTGTTAATAAATTTAAAAAAAATGGGGTGGTAGTTTGACTTAACCCGCCACTATACGGTGAATATTGATGATGGCTAAATTTTTTCTATTATTTCTAGAAATCTGTCTGGGTCTTTTATATATTTGCTGCCAAAAACACAGGTATTTGGATCACAGCCTGTGCCCTGTGTTTGGACCTGTGTCCCCACTGCTGTAATCCAGTTTAAACGGTTCTAGAGAGCCAATAGAATACAAGGCTGTAAAGAATTTTCTCTCAGACTTTAGTGTTATATTAAACCTGTGGACTCTTTTTTGTGGCTCCATTAGGAAGGCTACTAGCTTGTTTATGTTCATCAATATTCTTTATTTGTAATGTCACAATAACAGTTTTGTTCTAAATGCATATGAAGGTATATACGGTACTTATAACAAAAACACAATTTTTAAAATTTTTGTCTGTCTGTTCCGGCTAATCTCCGAAACGGCTGGACCGATTTCAATGGGACGTTCACTGGCAGATAGCTGATGTTATAAGGGGTAACATTGTTACTTATATTTTAGGAAATGATTTAGGGTTCCTGCTACTATTATTATAAAAAGTAATTTAAATCGAATTCAAAATATTTTTATTTAAAATTAGCCTTTACAAAGCACTTTTTAAAAACAAAAATCTCCGCCGACGCTTCAACAAGTCCTTAATGCTGGAGACCTTTTGAGAAGAAGCGGCGGCTCACATATAGACGTTTATACATATATTTTTTGTAGTACAGGGTGACAAACGAGCACACAGTCCACCTGGTGGTAAGTTGGTAAGTGGTTGCTGTGACCCATAAACATTTACATTTATAAAGAATCAAAATGCAGATGCGTCGTCACCCGTGAGGACTAAGATGGAATGTCCCTTTTCCAGTAAAATGGGTCTTTTCTTATATACACAATTCAACAAAATCTCAGAAATCTCATAATATCCAAGCATTCTTATCTTTTTAATAATGATCTGATTTGTAATAATTTCTTTTAGAATAAGGGTGGCAAACGAGCACACAGTGACGGTAAGTGACCACTGTAGCCCATAGACATCTACATTTATTATCATCGATTATTAATCCATATGCAGACGCGTTGTCATCCCTGAGGACTAAGATAGAATGCCTCCTTTCCATTAAAAAGGGTCTTCAACTTCTCTACAATTACAATACGAAACACAGCAACATTAAGCTGTTAGCCTGTTTTGTTTGCTGCTACCTTGACTTTTTCGGACTGATGTTTTTTTACATGCGCCTTGATTTTATGCAAAGGCACCTCAGTAATATTACGAGGAATCTTATTATAAATAATAATATGTAATAAATCTACCTACCTAAAATGTACCGTAAGCTTAATGGAGCCTGTCCTCTTAAAGAACAAGTTTAGATTAATTACGTATATTAAAGCTATGAGCAACATTTATTTTATATTATATAGTGTATTGTAAGATTTTGCATAGTTTAAGTTTACACGGAATTATAGTGTAGATTTATTAAATTAAAATAAATAAAACATACATTTTTGAAGCTAACAGGAAAATGCTGCTGCCATCTCCTATTTCAGTTTCTTTCTTTGCCTCTTGATACATCCATGGGACAATATGGAACAGTAGATATAGTGACACCGCTAGTACACGATCGATACGGTACACGGTGTTAAAAAGATATCATAAGCAAACAACACTGTTTCACAAGCTTTTATCGTAAAAGGAATATCGTTTATATATATTAAAAAAGCAATGGTCCCAATATTGATCCTTTGGGCACGCCAATAATTAAAGGTAGTCCAGAAAAAAATATTAAATAACATCATTATCACCTGCAAGGAAAACTTGCCCGCTTGGCAGGTTGAGGATCACAAAAAAAATATCCCACATCTTTAACAATGCTGCCCCTTTACCTTTCTAGGCATTTTAGGTGTGGCGTAAATGATCGGAAGCCATATTAAGATTTGTTCTACATTTATCCAAGTTGTTCCAGACAGAATTTCTTTAGCCGAAACCTAACGGCAAAAACAAGGTCAAAATTATATTATTGAAAACATTATTTGAAGTGTTCTAGACTATTATTAGTATGTAGCAACATTAACTATACTTAATATAAGGTGACGTAAATATTTGCAAATGATTACATATCAAATTTAATCTTATTTCCGTTTTAAAATCCCGTACGCTATAGATTATATTAATTTGAATTATTTAAAATTCTAAAGGCATTTAACATTAATTACCGGATTTTATAAATGCAAATTTGGAAATCACATTTATTTTACCTTTCTCGCCTATCAGAGCGGCTTTGAAATTGCTCATAGTAATGGCGCGATTAGAATAAATTATGATTATTGTCTTGATAATTACAACACACAAGTTTTAATTCCACTTGTTTTTGTACCATTCTTTATGATTTAATTTATTGTTATGTTGGCACATTTTAATGAAAATGAATTTTTAAATTTATATATTTTAATTTGACTGTATAATAACACTTTATTATCTAAATTAGTAAGTTTCTGATGATCACCACAACATGTCTTTTTATTATATTATTAGAATGGTTGTCTGTTTTATAGGTCTGAACTATAATAACATTCATCGATATTTAAGCTAAACTGAAAAACAGAATCCATTAGTAAAGTAAATAGTATTCTAAATATGACAATGGCTGATGTTAAAATAATTGAATGTTATTATTTTGCAAGGTAATAAAAGAAAACGTTAACGAAAAAAACAGTATTATAAACGAATCTCTTGGTAATGATTTCCATATTCGTGAATTGATAAGTTGTGACAAAACTGATAATCCTTAATTTAAAATAATTTACTCTTATACGGGCTATTCGCATTTTAGTACCTGATTGATAGAGGATTAATTACTAAGCTATCTGTCATCGGTCACCAAATGGCTCCATAACAAGTGATTTCTCTAAGAAACCAGTTTCCGTACAAGTACGCTACGTATTCTGAAGCAGTCCATCAAAATTTTTATGTTTCGATACAATCCCGAATATTTTATTCTCTTCTTATTCTGTCTCATTTACCTTAATTTAGTCTCTTATTCTGTAGAATTTGCAATGCAAAAAAACTGTGTGTGGCCAGTGATTACATATGGATTTAAAGTGTGGTACTTCACTGCTTGAAGCTCAAGGTTGTTCGGGACTATGGGAAGGGCTATACTCGGAGTTTCTCTGTATGATAGACTTCGTAATGAGGATATCAGTAGTAGAACCAGAGTAAACTAGGTATATAATGGAACGGATCAGTAAGCTAAAGTGGCAGTAGGCCAGCATTATTGTTCGAAGAACCAACAACAGATGGGGTAGAAAGCATTCTCAAATAGCCAGCCTTGTATCAGTAAGTAAAGAGTATCCCCCTTTCCCCCACTAGATGGAGTGATGACCTGGCAAGAGATGCAGGAAGTCGATGAGTACACGTGCTTTGAGGTGTTACTTGTGGGAGACTTACGTTCAACAGCTGACATGAAATCATAATGGTAAATTCTGTAAAAATCTTACCATTCTGCGGTAACTTGATTGATCTTTGCAAAACTGATCGCCGGGTTAGAGCTCACTTGTTAGAGTTCCCCCATTAAAATGCGAGCGGTGGCTATTTAATAAAGTACAATTATGAATCGTAAAACCGTTCTCGTTGTTGCCTCAATGAGTGGTGGCTGTTATCGCATACATCTTGATTTATGTGACGTGCACGCGAGCTACGAATACTTCGAACCACCTTGGATATGTTACAATGAGTGAAACATGCTAATTTCACAGTGGTTTTTGAATTCACGAACATAAAATTATGTGTAAGAGAAAAAGAGCTAAAAGAAATAATTCTTTCTTTACTTTTAGCAGATTAAATCTGACTGTAGACTTAAATGGCGATATGATCATCATTACCATTATAGCATTTCAGAACCTCACAACTCCACAAGTGCCTCGTCAAAGGAACACCACAAAACACAGCCAAACTCCATCGAATTTCTGGGTGTCTTACCACTTTATCTAGCGAGAGACAACCCTACTCTTTACTTTCCGGTACGTGGAAACCCATTTTTATTTGATAGGATGAGAGTCACGAAGGAGCACACGGTTCACCTGATGATAAGTGGTTGCTGCGGTCCCATAGACATCTACATCTGTCCTCGATTACGAATCAAAATGTAGATGCGTTGTCCGTGAGGACTAAGCTGGTATGCCTCGTTTCCAGTAAAAAGGGTCTTCGGTTCTCTACACTAACTAGCATAGCAGCGTGAATTTTACGCTGGTATTTTTATTTTACGCTGGTATTTTGTGTGAGAGAGAGAAAAACTCGTAATATACAAAATACTTCGAGTTTTTCAACTGAATTCAAAATGAGTGTAACTAAGAACTTTTATGTAGGGAACAGATTTTAATGATTTTTTTTATTTGAAAGCTGGTGCTTCTCACGTGGTCCCATATAAATTTGATTAAGATCGAACAAGTAGTTTTTAGTTGTGTTATTTATTAATAATGCATATTTAATTGACTTCGACTACATTGATGAGTTCTCATTTAATTTATATTGAAGTCGGTTGTACAAAATTTTTAATTTTACAACTTGTTCAAGCGTGACGATTACGCAAAATTTTTCATACTATGGAAAAGGGATATGACAATCAAGGAGTTTTAATCATCATCAACATTACGGCCCTTCACAAAACCACGGCTGATCATGTGCTTTCCCCAAAGAACGCCACACAACACGGTCCTAAGCCACCTGCATCCATTAACATCCTTCATGCCTAGGCAGGTCGTCATTTGATCTAGTGGAGTGGAATGTTTATGAGCTGTTAATGAAAACCAATGCATCAATATTGTGGCTTTATTACCCTTCTTACATTTTAACTAAACGGTTTACTAAAATGACTTTCAGTAAGAATTGCTTCTAATCTATACTGAATAAAAATTTCTTCTCTATTTTATTCTCCTCAATTTCTATCCCTTTGAGTATCGAGAGAGATATCCCTTTGAGTTTAAAAATCAATTAAATATTATAAGCAAATATTACTTTATTATTTAATATGTTATTTATTATTTATCTATTTACTTGAATGTAAAGAAAATAATAACTATAAATAAGTAACCGGAATGGGTCGAGAATTAAATTTTGTGAAGAAATCAAACATACGATTAACCCGAAAGAACTTCAACCAATGATGTCGAATTTTATTTTAAAACTATGTATTTACATATTTGTAAATAAATATTTAAATGCTATCTATGTACTTATTATTTTCATTAAGACCTTTTAACTTAGACAATAGCCTCTAAAATATAAAAAAAACATCCAAGCACCTAGTAACATTCTTATATTAAACATTTAGTAGAAAAGTAGATAAAAGCAAATTAATATATAAGGAGCAATTTATTCGATTTTATTTTATTTGAAAAAAACACTTTAGTATAATTATGAAATAATTGTCGTGATATTTTCGAAAATTATAATCAATTCTTGCATGTAAGTGTGGTAGAGCCACGCTGCTGCAGCTATACCAGCTTAGCAGTCGGCTTGACCGGGGAAGGACCACGTTTTCACAAAATACCAGCGTAAAATAGCAGCTCAATGCTATGTTTGGTGTAGAGTACCGGACACCCTTTTTACTGGAACTGAGCAACTCCATCTTAGTTCTCAGGGGTGACAACGCATCTACATTTTGATTCTTACTCGAGGATAGCTGTAGATGTAGAAGGGCTACAGCGTCCACTTACTGTCGGATGAACTGTGTGCTCGTTTGTCACCCTTATTCTATAAAAATATGTATATATAACTTCAATTTATGCTAACGAAAATCTGATTTTACAATTCTCGAAAGTTGTCACCTTATTTGATCAGCATGCTGCAAATATAACACTTAGATTATTCTACTATATAACTGGAACTGGAAATGCAGCGAGTTTCATGTCTTTTAACATAACTTAATAATTTATTTTAACCTGTTTTAACACGGTAGCCCTGTTTATATTACCGCATCCACGTCAAATGCAAAGATACCATCTCTGACAGGTTTCGCAGGAACGCCGCCATCATCGCCGTGTCGTGATGGCAAGATAAGCCGCCGTCCGTTTTTTGCAACCGACACAACTAGAATAGGATTAGGGATCCGTCGATATCGAGAAGCACCTGGTTTCTTGTTAAGGCGTTTTGAATTTCAAACTTATAGGAACCAGTTTCTCATTTGTATATAAAGTGTTTCTTTTTTTCAATGTATTATGTAGTAGCAATTCTTTCATTTTTACGTGGTAGAGCCATGCTGCAGCTATATTAGTAGTAAAGTTGTAGCACGAATGAGTCGGCTCGACCGGGAAAGGTTCACGGTCTCACGGAATACCAGCGTAATGCTGCTGTGTTTTGTATGGAGAGTGTAGGGAAGCAGCGTTAACCTCTTTGTTACAAGTAATTTTTTACTCATTTAATTACATTAAGGAATATAACAACCTCAAAGTAACAACTAATGTCTTCTAAACAGTTACACTATAAGCATTATCCCATATTTTATCATTAAGAGTGGAAATATTAAAAGTGAAATTAAACTAATTTTTATGGATTCTATCGTGTTTAATTTAATTTTTTAATTCCCGGCGTTTCGAGTGCTCCACAGCATCCATAGTCACGGGGGAACTAAGGACCGACGTTCTGAGAGGTCTGCAGTGTGTGAACATATTCAAGATCGACCCCGCCTTTACATTAGATTTGACAAACCACAAATCCTCGGAAAAAAATACCGATTCCTACCAAGGATGATTCGCGAAGCCTCGCGGATTCCTCGCGACATTAAAAAACATCTTAATTTCAATAGAGAAGATGGATGCCTGCCATCTGCTTGAGATCCTATAATTAATAAAATTAAAGCCAAACTCAAGTATACCACTGGAAGACTTCAAGATACTGTAAGCTCATTCTGCGTAGATCGGACCAAAAATTAATATTCAAAATTCCCCCGCGACCACGGGTGCTCAAAAGCAACCGAAACGTCGGGAATTAAAAATAATTAAACGCGATACAATCCGTAAAAAGTAGTTTCGTTTAATGTGTAGTTTTCGTCGCGTAAATATAATAAATATTAGAAGTCTTCAAATTTGAGTGAGACCACCCTTGAGGTATAACATATTTAAAAAAATCATCAAAATCAGTTCACAATGGATGAAGACATCCCATGTCATGACTACAAAACAAAACTAATGATAATCTCCTCCAGACCGAATTTCGGTCACGGCGGCCAGTCTCAATGGAGAACGAACGCAGGTACACTCTCTATTCCCTGACTATCATAATCCGATGGGACGGTAATTCGACACGACTGGAGAGAGATCAAGCGCATGGCCAGCGGCTGCAAGTGTTTTCCGTGGCTGGTGCCTCGTGTTGAAACGCCGTTAACCTTATAAATTAGGACAGATACTGGAAATACCTTCTCATTAAAACTATTAACTATGAACTGATTTTGGCCCGACCCGAGATTCAAACTCGGGACTTCATGTTCAGCAATAAATAGACCAATGAGACATAATAGAATATACAGTCGCTTTGAGAAAATTTTCCTTAAAATGAATATGTAACTTCTTAGACGGAGACCATTTCAGAAGAAATATTAAATTATTTATAACCATACAATAAGGTATTTATGGCTTATACATGCTAATGATTTACAGGGAATTTTATGTTATTAATCCATGTAATAATTCATGGGAAAATGTCAATGAATACGATAGTATAAGAATAAAAACTATAATATATCTAAGGACCATAGCGTAACGAGCTTGCTCCTTAAAGGGCTGCACGCACCTGCAATTCCCCTGGTGCTGTAGTTGTTCATGGGCGGCGGTCGACACTTACCATAAGGGGAGCCGCATGCTTGTTTGCTCTGTCTACGAAAAAGAAACACTCGATATAATTGCGAAACGTTACTTTCGTATAATTTAATATTTGCTTATTAAATGACATACGAATGTAACACGAGAGGGTAGCACCTGGTTTCTCCTTAAACAGGTTTATATTTCAAACTTAGTAAATTAATTTAGGTATGAAAGAAAACTATTTCCTAGTTCGTATTCCCAGACTTTCAATGCTTACAAGTTATATTGAGAAATGATTTGAAAAAAAATTTCAACAAGTGTCTGAAGTGTACTTCTAAGGACTCCATTTTAAGTTATGGCAGTTATGTTTTAAATGTTGTAATAACTTTTTTATGATTTTCAATTTTCTGGTTTTATTAAATATTCTAATATGTTATTGTACCACCAGTGCGGGTGGTCAGTGTTGACATAATCGTGAATGAAACGTGGTCCTTTACTGCTGGTCATAAAAGGAAACTCTAAGTCGCTCAGCGAGGAGTTTCTTTGTGTAGTAGCCTTCGTAATGATAATATTTGTGTAGCAGAACCAGAGAAACCGATATAGCCCGGCGGATCAATAAACTGAAGTGACAATAGGTCGGCTACATAGCTCGAAGAACCAACAACCGATGGGGAAGCAAGGTTATCGAGTGGCAGCCTCGTGCCTGTAAGCGGAGTGTAGGGTGGCTTGCCACTAGATGGAGTGACGACCTGGTAATAAGACATGTAGGAAGTCGATGGATACAGGTGGCTCAGGACCATGCTTTGTGGTATTCCTAGGGGGAGCCCTAAGTTCATGAGTGAACTTGTGAAGGGCTGTAATGATGATGATGATTATAATTCTATCCTGTGAAGATAATTAGTCTCCATTAACAATGGCTGCCGTGTCCGAAATTCAGTCTGAAGTACATTATTGAAACAAAACCTGAAACATTCATTGCGTTTTTTCCTGTAAATAATAAATTCAACTAAAATAAATGAGTTATAAATTAAATTTTAACGTAATGTATAAAAATAATATTCGCTTCAGGGGCAATAAATACGCATTTAGTAGGTGATTATTGTAATTAACAATGATATATATTTTAATTAGCAAACATTGTATTTGCATATGCATATTTTATTCTAACAGTAATAAGGTAAGTAGCAATTATTTAAATTTAACAATAGCGCAACCTGTTGGAATTAATACATAAAACTAGAATTATAATGAAGTTGCTCGTGTTATTTTGGTAAAAACAGTAATATAGCATTATTATGCAAACTCAAGCCTTCATTATGTAACTATAATTTAAAAACTAAATTTGACTATTACGTAGTCAACACTTGACAGCTATCGAAGTGCGCGAATAGGAATACTGCACGTAACACAGCGTACTAATAGTGGTAGAGCCAGGCGGCAGCTTTTGCTGTTGCACGAATGGGCCGGCTCGAACCGGGGTGGTACCACGACCTCACAGAATACCAGCGTGAAGTAGAGGTTTACCTCTGCGTTTCGCTTGGTGAGTGCAGGTGGCCGGAGGCCGCCACTGGAAATAAGGCATTCCATCCTAGTCCTCACGGGTGAAAACGCATCTGCATTTTGATTTGTAATAGAGGATAGATGTAGATGTCTATGGGCCGCAGCAACCACTTACCATCAGGTGGACTGTGTGCTCGTTTATCACCCTTATCCTATAAAAAAAACAATTATTTGTAAGGCGTACAAATAACCCTTTAAAGTTTAATTTTTAACTTAAGGAAATAACCCTTCCACTACAGCTCATAAAAGTCCACTGCACAATATTGGCTTCTCCATACGTTGCCTCATATAGAGGATGTTTGCCATTGTGGCCAAGCTCGGTAGGCGGGTTAGCAACAACAGTTTTTCAATATTTTGAGTTGTTATTCAGAAATGCTCTGCTCATTTCCTGTTTCGTTTTCCATCTGTCGCCTTTTACGACACCTACAGAACGATGTGGAGTAGTGGATATTTTTACATTACCACTACACTCTGTTAAATACTCGCTGTTAATTTCACAGCACAGCGAAGAAATTGGGTTCGATCCCTGTAACGCCTATGAAATTATTAAGTGCAATTTTAAGTGTTGATTTACCACGAGCTCGTCTGTGGGGAAAAACGTGTGCATGTGTGCGTGTGTGCGTGTGCGTATGCATGTGCGTGTGTGTGTGTGTGAGAGAGAGAGAGAAAGAGAGAGAGTGCGTGTATGTGTGTGTGTCGTGCGAGCATAACAATGAGTTCACTGTATGTTAAAGTTTTACAGCGCATGCTTGTCATTTATATTAAATTTCATTGATTACAGATCCAAAAATAAGGCTCATGTTCAGAATAATAAAATAATAATATACAGTCATGGCTTAGCCTACTCTTATTTTATGTTCTTTAAATTATGTGTTAGAATGATATTTACAATTTTAACAACTAACGAGACGTCCATTAAGCTTTCACTCTAATTATTTAAATTTTTGACACTTAACAATGCTAGTGTATCGTATATTATAAAAATTATAAGATGTTATCGCGAGACGCTTCCTACGTAGCTTAATCTGTTAATTATACAGATAATAAAATTAAATTACCATAAAGAGTGATAATTTTCACTGTTATAACAGAGCCCTTCATTATAACTTACAGTCGTTTAACAAGATATAATACGTCTTGCTAGAGTATACTGCTATAAGGGCGGGTTCTCTACATTTAATAAATTCTCTAATTTTGTATTAAATTACAAAAAGAGAAACAAACAAACGTGGAAAATAGATGTATACATTTTAACACTAATAACTTGATAGAATTATCTGAGATCCGAAGAGAAGGGGAGGAAATGGTAATCCTCAAATCCGGCAACCGGGAGGGCAACCATCTTTCCCAAGGAGGTGTTGGATTTGTCGTCTACAAGTCTCTCGTTAACAACGTTGTAAAGATTGAGAGTGTGTCAACGACGGTTGCGTACCTTATACTCAGAATCACCAAACGGTATTCGCTAACGTTCATACAGGTGTACTCACCAACCTCGGCACATCTCGATGAGGAAGTGGAGGAAATGTATGAGGATATGTCTAGAGCCATGCATTCATCCAAACCCTACTATACGGTGTTAATGGGAGATTACAACGAAAAACTAGACACAAGAGATGACGGTGAGCTGAAGGTAGAGAAATTTGGAATAGGGCAACGGAACCCAAGGGGACTGCAGCTGTCCGACTTCAAATTGGACCTAGTCGTGCCCCGACAGTTCGACAACAAATGAGATTGACTTCATTATGACGACCAGACGTCAAATGTTTAGTGATATCTCAGTAATCGCGAGGGTAAAAACTGGTAGCAAATGGTTGGTTTGGAATGGTTAGAGGAAAACTTAACCTAAACGTTAAGTTGGAGAGGTCTCGCCTAATAAAGTCAACGTTCCGTCCCCATCGTGCTCTAATCCAAAGTCCCGAAACCTTGCAGCTCAAGCTACAAAACCATTTTCAGTGTTTAGAAGATTACAATGTAGTGGACGTTATGAATGACAAGCTCGTAGAAACTGCCCATGTGGTCGGAGCTATGTTTTGCAAGACACGCCGCAGAAGAACACATATACTCACCAATCACACTCTTAATCTCATGACTGTTAGACGGGAAATGAAGCTGAAGTCTTCGGTAGATTTGACAGCATACAGGCAACTGAACATACAGATCTACAAATACATGCGGTGGGACTTACGCAACCTTAATACTGCTGATATTGAAGAAGCGATCGAGCGGAAACAGGGCCCCAAAGTCTTTGCTCGAGATATTTCTGCCAGAAAGAGCCAACTGTCAAAGCTGAAGACCGAGTGTGACAGCATCGTTTTCGGGACTTTTTGAGTGAGATTGAGAGGTTCTATGAAGTGGCAATTGGCTGGCTGGAAGAACCGATAACCGATGGGGAAAAAAGTTCTCGATTGGCGTCCTCGTATCGGCGGACGAAGTGTAGGGCTTCCACCCACTAGATGGATTGACGAGCTGGTAAGGCATGCAGGCAGTCGATGGATGCAGGTGGCTCAGGATCGAGCTTTGTGGCATTCCTTCGGGGAGGCCTTTGTTCAGCAGTAGACTTGTGAATGATGATTTTAACAATTCGCACAATGACTTTTAATGTGATGTTAATAACAAACTAGCTAACTTTAAACATAGTAAATGACTACGGCATTCCAGTTCGGTAGTGTGTTTTTGCCCCTGAGGTCTGAGATGATATAGTTACTTAATTATATACCCTGTTGATGCTATAAGGCGAAACCGGTCTATATACAACGTGTCCCAAAATTCAACGATAAGCTAACACCGGAGGATAGACCTGCCCCGGAATAATCGGGGAAAAAAAGAAAAAAAAATATATCCCAATTATATTTTAAGTTATATAAAAAAAATGAAATTCTTCAGAAATTGAGACCGTTTATGACATTTTTCACTACCATGGCCACAATTTTTTAAATATTTTTTTCTATTTTTTTTATAGGCAACCTGAATAGTACTGCTATCTACCACAATTCTTAAAAACTCCAGAATAACTCTTGTTTTATCACGAAAATTAATGAAACTTATTTTATTCCCTAAATTTTTTGAAGACTTTTACTTTTAACCAAATTTAACTTATCGTGGTGTAAAAAAAAAGTATGAACACTAGTATGGCAAGTTTTTTTAAAAATTGACGCAACTAACTAACATTCCAAAATGGTATAATACTCTAGGAAAACAAGTTATAAAAAATATGGGCCTATTATTTCTAAACAGGGGCCAAATTCCTTAAATTGTAATTGTCAGTAATCACTTTTACTACATGCCCAAAATGGGTTCCTGTTACAATTTCTAGGAATTCGAATGGGGCATTAATACCTTAGATGTTAGAGAGAGATAGATAGATAGAGATATTTACGTTAAAAAGAGACAACAACGGGGCAGGTAGAGAAGCTGTTATTATTCTCAGCAAGTCGGTTCAGTACGCTCTGCTCCTTTGTTTACTGCGCACCGTTCCCAATTCAACTTACGTGGCCCTCGTACATACTATCGACTTTTGGCTTGGCTTTTTGGACTGGAGTCGACCTGCAAACTTAACTGACCTGGCATTATTTGGACTGGAAGTGATCTGCAAACTGAACTGACCTGGCATTATCTTGGACTACGATTGTGTGTTTTGTGATTTAGAGCTCTGGCGCATTTTGGACTGTTTGGCGTTTAACATGCCGCAACCGTACACACCACAGGAATACGCTAATATGCATTTAATCTATGGAGAATGCCGATGTAATGCTAATGCTGCTAGCAGACTGTATCGAGAAAGATACCCAAATGCTCAAAAATATCCTGATTATCGAGTGTTTATTAATGTGCATCAAGCGTTATCGGAGGGTCGTATGCCATCCAATAGGAAAAGCGCTGGAAGACCTAGATTGGATCGTGATGAAGAAGTTCTCAATGAGATAGAAAATGACTCGACTACTTCGGTACGTGCCATAGAAGAAGCTACAGGAATCCCGAAAAGTTCTGCACATCGAATATTAAAACGTCACAAGCTTCACCCATATCACTACGGGCGTGTGCAGACGTTATTACCGCGGGACTATCCGCTACGGGTCACATTTTGCCGTGTAATGCTGCAAAGGCACAGTGAAGATCCCCACTTCCTAGACAAAATTCTATGGTCGGATGAAACAACGTGCAAGAAAGATGGGTATTTAAATCTTCACAACCTACATAGTTGGAGTAATGAAAATCCACACTTGATGAGACAAGACAAATCCCAATATCAATTCAAGGTTAACCTATGGACATACCTATACCTATGGCATATTAAATGGAAAATGGCCCTTTGAGTTACAAGGAAACTTAGATGGCAATAGTTATTTAAGTTTTTTACAAAATGACTTGCAAGAATTGTTAAACGACGTGCCCTTAAGTGATCTTCAAAACATGTGGTTCCAAAATGATGGTTGCCCAGCACATTATGCCCGTCCTGTGCGAGAATATTTAAATCAAGAGTATCCAGGGCGTTGGATCGGGCGACTTGGTCCTATCTTATGGCCACCCCGTTCACCCGATTTGAACCCCCTGGACTTCTTCTATTGGGGTTGTCTTAAAAACAGGGTCTACTCAAAACCCATTGTGACATTGGACGAGATTCGTCGAAATATCACTCAGGCTGCTGATTACATTAATAGCAGAAGATATGCAAGACAAATAAAACGATCATTTTTAAGGCGATGTCGTGCATGTATTAATGCTGGTGGCAAACAGTTCGAACATTTGCTATAATGTTAATAACTTAATAAATTACACGTGAAACTGTTTGTACCATTTGTTTTGAAATATTAAACATTTTTCAAGAACTAATACTTTTATTACACCCAACCGTCATTTGGCCCCTGTTAAGAAATAATAGGCCCATAGTTTTTTATAACTTGTTTTCCTAGAGTATTATACCATTTTGGAATGTTAGTTAGTTGCGTCAATTTTTTAAAAAACTTGCCATACTAGTGTTCATACTTTTTTTTTACACCACGATAAGTAAAATTTGGTTAACAGTAAAAGTCTTCAAAAAATTTAGGAAATAAAATAAGTTTCATTAATTTTCGTGATAAAACAAGAGTTATTCTGATATTTTTTAAGAATTGCGGTAGATAGCAGTACTATTCAGGTTGCCTATAAAAAAAATAGAAAAAAATATTTAAAAAATTGTGGTCATGGTAGTGAAAA
The DNA here is from genome assembly GCA_033319125.1 of Parnassius glacialis. Classification (NCBI taxonomy): domain Eukaryota; kingdom Metazoa; phylum Arthropoda; class Insecta; order Lepidoptera; family Papilionidae; genus Parnassius; species Parnassius glacialis. The sequence continues at coordinate 3,502,619 of JAVANC010000026.1, read as the reverse complement.
ATATCATAAACGGTCTCAATTTCTGAAGAATTTCATTTTTTTTATATAACTTAAAATATAATTGGGATATATTTTTTTTTCTTTTTTTCCCCGATTATTCCGGGGCAGGTCTATCCTCCGGTGTTGGCTTATCGTTGAATTTTGGGACACGTTGTATATTTATAATTAATGGACTAATAATTTTTAATTAATATTAGTGAAACAAGTACGTGTCAAATCACATAAATGAAGATGAATTTACAGTATAAGTCATAACATGATATACAAGTAACGGCACGAAAGTCTAGCGGTGACTGATTGAGCATAAGTCACTCTGATTGGCTTATTGCGCATCAGTCGCGCTGATTGGCTCATGTGTATCGTTCGCACTTGCTGATTGGCTCTCCAGTCGCATCCGTGCAATTCAATTCGTGCGCGTCCCTCCACGTTTCGTTCCGCGCTAGACTTACTTGCCGCGACTTATACTTGCTATCGTATTCTTCAAATCGGGCACAGTAGTACGTGCATTGCTGTTAGACGGCAGAAAAATACCAATATATTTGCTGACTAATTAGATGTTCAAAGTATTTTCGTTATAAAAACATAATGTATTAAGGTTTTAGTAATATTTGTTTATTGTTGTATCAGTTTGTAATGGTGGTGTAAGGGAGTCCACTACCCCATACCATGCCCTGGATGTTTTAAAAAACGACAGATAAATTAATAGGATCTAATCATGATCTAATTAATGAATTGTATCATCTAACATCTATTCTTAATTACTACTATTCGATTCGATTTTCATTAACTCTATTGTATACTAGCGATAGGTGATTTCCAGATCTTAACAACAGCGCCAAATTGAATTTAAACCATCCATGCATCCACTCAAATCCTTACTAAAAAAAAAACATCAAAATCGGTCCAGTGATGATCTTTCATATGTACATGCGGCAATTGATTTTTATTAATATAGATTCTCAAACAGGTATATTTTCTCACGATATCTACTTTAGCATGTTTGTAGTATATCAACACTAAAAATCACAGTAAATAATTTTACTGGTATTGTTTGTAATTCATATATAAGTTCTATCTTTTTATTTTTATATTTTTTTTAACAGTGGTAGAGCCACGCGGCAGCTTTTGCTGTCGCACGGATGGGCCGGCTCGAACCGGGGTGGTACCACGACCTCACGGAATACCAGCGTGAAGTAGAGGTTTACCTATGCCAGAGGCCCTTTTTACTGGAAATGAGGCGTTCCATTTTAGTCCTTACGGGTGACAACGCATATGCATTTTGATTCGCAAACGAGGAATGTAGATGTCTATAGGCCGCAGCAACCACTTACCATCAGGTGGACTGTGTGCTCGTTTGTCACCTTTATCCTATAAAAATAATTAAAGTCGTCTGTGAATTTTACCAAAAGAAAAAAGAATATTTTCTGCCGACTTCCAAAACGGAGACATTACTAAATTCGACTGTATGTTTTTTTTATGTGTGTTACCTCATAACTTTTTACTGGGTGAACCGATTTCGATGATTCTTTTTTTATTTGAAAGCTGGTACTTCTCGTGTGGTCCATTATGAATTTGATCAAGGTCAGACCAATAGTTTTGGGTTATTCTTAATAACTTTTGAAGTCGGCAGTACAAAATTTTTAATTTTTCATAATAAATTATTATTAATGTAGATTCTCAAACAGGTATTATACTTCCTCACGATATGTACTTTAGCATGTGGTATATCAACACTAAAATCACAGTAAACAATTTTGCTGGTATTATTGCTAATTAAAATATCAGTTCTATCTTTTTATTTTAAAGTATTCGGTGAATTTTACCAAAAGAAAAAAATATTATTTTAATTTACTTGATACCACAATATTCAAATAAGGATTCCTAAAAGAGAAAAAAGAAAGCGAAAGAATTAGTAAATTACATAAAGACACTGTGGTCTTAATTAAAACGACTGCTAGCGCCCTTAAATTGTAACAATGTGGACCCGCAATTCTAACTGTCAAGATGCCGAGATAAGGGGCCAGTGAGCCGTGTTTTTATGTAATAACTGTCTGTTCGCTTTAGTTTAATTTTTAAAGCAATTTTTAATTTTGGTGCCCAAAAAGTTTACTAGGATTAGAGAACAGGAATGAAATATATTATAGGAAAACAGAGTCGGTGAATAAGGTCGAAAATGTAAAGGTTTATAAATAACCTGTTTCTGCTAAAGACGTTGATTGCAGCAAGTCAGTGAACACCACATGGTTCTAAAAGTTAGCTGGTTGTCGTTAACCCGACTGCTGATCATAATGTCCCAGGTTAGAATCCTCGGTCAGGCTAAAGTCAGTTTTGGGTTTTTCTGTGAAGAAATTCTCAGTAGCCTGGAGTAAAGAAGTTGGCAGTGTTTTACACGCATGCCTCAGAAAGCGCGTAAAGCCGTTGATACTGCGCATGATTTCTCACCGTGTTTTATTGCCATTCCTTAGGACTATGATAATGAGAGATTAGAGAGTGCATCTGTGTTTGCGCACACACCGGTGCAATATAAACCTGTCCTGCGTAGATGGCTAATCATCATTGAGATTATTACGTTGAGACATTGTCATTACATTCATTTCGTTTACTGTTCATATTTTCAACTTGCCTTCGTGAGACCAGTTGCAACAGTGGTAGAGCCACGCGGCAGCTTTTGCTGTCGCACAGATGGGCCGGCTCGAACCTGGGTGGTACCACGACCTCACAGAATACCAGCGTGAAGTAGAGGTTTACCTCTGCGTTCTGCTTGCTGAGTGCAGGTGGCCGGAGGCCCTTTTTACTGGAAATGAGGCATTCCAACTTAGTCCTCACGGGTGACAACGCATCTGCATTTTGATTTGCAAACGAGGATAGATGTAGATGTATATGGCAGGTGGACTGTGTGCTCGTTTGTCACCCTTATCCTATAAAAAAAAAGACCAGATTACCAATTTTATTTTCATTTTTAATTATATTCTACCGACACAAAAGATATGCAAAAAAATGGAACCAATAATAGTTCATTGATTCCTACAGCTTTTTACTGGTTTCATCTTTATGCTCGGGAATGAAAACGCACCTGTATTTTGAGGTTTTTTTATTGAATAAAGGTGACAAACGAGCACACAGTGCAACTGGTCGTAAGTGGTTGCTGTGGCTCATAGACATCTACATTTATCTTCGTTTGCGAATTAAAATGCAGATGTGTTGTCAACCATGAGCACTAAGATAGAATGCCTCTTTTCCAGTATAATGGGTCTTCGGTTCTCTACACTCACCATACGAAACACAGCAGCTTTAAGCGATTTTACACTGGTATTCTGTGAGAACGTGGTCCTTTCCCGATCGAGCCGACCCATTCGTGCTACAACACACTATTATTATAGCTGCAACATGTCTCTACCACGTAAAATACCACGTTTTAATATAGAACAACTCTAGGTGTCTAAGTCACATCGTGCTCTTATAGGAACACGCCTATTTGACATCATTAAGGGCGTAGAAAAAGTAACGTAATTTAATTGGGATCATGGAAGACATGAGTGTTATTTCGCTTCGCGTACAATTGGGAATCCCTGACTCAGGGGCAGTTGACAGTTTACTATTTATTCAAAAGTTATATTCTTAATCGAATCGACCACCACCCATTAACAACTGCAACACCAGGGGAATTGTAGGTGTGTTGCCGGCCTTTAAAAAGGAGTCGTAAGAAACGAAGCTCGTTCCTTAAAGGTCCCTAAGTCATAATGGTCCAGAAAAATCGTAAATTCTTATTTATTAGCTGGACATGGTTCCCTTTGTAGGAAAGATTTGCCTTAATCTTCACGCTTAGCAGATGGGTTGTGACGGTTGCATTCACAAATCGTAGCCTTACTTTGACGCTTCTGTCCTTCTTCGATGTGAGTATTTGTATTATACCGGCATCTATCAGAAGTAGCAAGATTTTTCTGGCATTTGCCATAGATCGTAATGTAGCACGAATGCGTCGGCTCCACTGGGACAGGATCGCGCTCTCACAAAACACCTCCCTAAAATATCAGATTAATGCAGCTGTGAGAGCCTTTTTATTGGGAAGGAGGCATTCCATCTTAGTCCCGGTGGCAACGCATCTGCAGTTTGATTCTTAATTGAGGATAAATGTAAATGTCTAAGGGCCACACCACCTACTTACCACCAGGTGGACTGTGTGCTGGTTTGTCAGCTTTATTCTATACAAAAAGATGGCTCTTAAGGTACGTACTAGATGAAAAGGAGTGACCGATTCTCTTACGCCGTCACAACACGACCTATATAATACCTGTCTAATCATTTACATGTAGAATTTACAAAGCAGTTCTGAAAGTTGAAGCCAATTACTGTTTCATTCAACATACATTTCATTGTTCTTTAACAAGTTTGTTTTTGCTTAAATCACAAGATAGTTCCGTTATTTTATTTTAAACAAACTTTTGTTTTTAATGCCAAATACTATTTCGTAATTTGACTTCAAAGAACGTGAAGTCGTGTTTTTTTTTCTGGAATACAGCCAGCAGAACTAATGGTTGTGTTACTAAGCGCAGACGGACGTAGACACTGTTTTAATTATTATTGTCTATCCAATTAAAAAAAGTTCTATCATAATCACCCTAGTAATTTACTAGCATATACGATGACACCTTTTATGGTATAAGGAATTAACCGACCGTGACTGCTGGGGAAAATAATTGGCTTAGATTAAAATGCTGGTGCTGTCCAGTCTATTGCAATGTGTTAAGGATTAAATTGCCTTAAACTTTTCTAATGTAAAAATATGTTCTGAATAACAATGATAGATCGTGTTCCTTTTTTAAATAAATATCTATTTGATGATATATTTTTGTGTGGAGCTTTTTATGTCCCTGTTTCGTTTTTGTTATCAGGCAAGTTATTTCATTTGTGCGTTATTTATTGGCCTATTAGCCCAACGTTATTTATGGTATCAGTGTCATTATTCTTAGCATAAATTATTTAATTATTTTAATATGATTCGGTGGTTACCTAATATGCAAAAACTGAACTGATTTCCCGCCACTTTGAGTTTCGAAATTAGTTCTTAAGTAACTCCATTTAAGTAGTAGTCTAATAATCAAATCCACTACTGGGGGTCGTAGGAGGCGACAGAGTTAAAAAACCAGAAAATGAGCAGCCCTGTCTTTCTTATAACAACTATTTTTTAGTAAACAAAAAACTACAGCAAATATCCCCCCTATGAGGCAATATCGGTCAGCAGTGGACAGGAGTAACAGGAGAGATCTGGTGCTTTAACTTTCCAGACTTTATCTTAGTTTAAAATGAATAAATTACTACTGCAGAAAACATAAAAACCAACCCGGGATCGATACCAGCTAGTAAATTGTTGATTGCATTTTTAAGTGCTGATATACCACGTAGTCGGTGGTGAAGGAAAACATTGTGAGGAAACTTGCACGTGTATAAGGAATACTATGTAAAAATATTTCTAAGATACATGATGTCGCCGCGCTGCTCAAATGCATGTTACGTTTTCCTAATTGCGGGCCTAATTGTTATAATCCTGTGCTCAGCAATGGGACATATAAAAATGTAGCTTTAGCTACTATACCACAACAGGTTTTACGTGGTAGAACAATGCTGCAGCTATATTATGGCTGTAGTTCGAATGGGTCGGCTCGACCGTGGAAAGATTGTAATCTCACAATGCCAGCGTAATAAGCTCAATGCTGCTGCGTATGGAATGTCTAGAGAAACGGAGATCCTTTTTAGTGGAAACGAGGCATTCTATCTTAGTTCATAAGGGCTACATTGCATCTGCATTTTGATTCCTAATCAAGGATAGACGTAGATGTCTATAAGCCGCAGCATCTGCTTACCACCAGGTGGACTGTGTGCTCGTGTCACCCTTCTTCCAAAAAAAAACACTAGGTGGTAAGACTTCTTTTCTGTCTAGTAGTCTAGGTAGGTTACCCGTTTACCTATTTCTACCAGCAAATATAAATGCTTGTACAACTGAGTTCCGATCTAAAGCATGGCCATGAAACATTCTTAGAACTTACAGGTGACAATGCATCTGTAGAAATTGCAAAATGCAATTTGTTTGGAGTTGGCTGGAAGTGTCCTAAGATTAGTAAGCACTTAGTAACGAGTGGACTGTATGTTATTCTCGTATGACATTCTGTTTTATTAAAAAAAACACTTTTAAACAATGAATTTTACTTTCATATTGTGCAAATTAATATGCCGACCGGCAGCCCTGTTTCCTCACCTACAGAATACTGGTGCATTATGCGTTGTTCACGTGACCTCGCATAAATCACGCATACAATAACTAAACAAAAAGTCGACGCAATAATGAAATCATCGCGCCAATACGTTCAGTGTGTTTTGTTTAGGGCTGGATGATTTTTTGACATAAATAAGTTTTGTATTGCCCGTTCCGTGGATGTCGTAAGGGACCGTTACAGTTTATTAAAGTCTAGTAAAAATTAAAACCAGGAGATGGGCAGCAGCTTTTTTCTAATAATGACTAAAATTAAAAACTGCGTTTGCCAACCCGCTTGTCGAGCGTGGCAACTATGGCAAGTACCCACATGAGGCAATATATGAGGGAGGCCTATGTTCAGCAGTGGATCATATCTGGTAACAGAGTCATCTCCATAGACAAGCGGGTTGGAAACCCCAGTTTTTAATTTTAGTCGTTATCAGGAAAACGGTGCTGCCCATTTCTTCATTTGTTTCCCTCTGTTGGCACTTACGATACTTGAATTGAATTGCATTGCAAAAACTTTCTTTCTTTTGTTTTAGCATACCGTTGTGGATCTGTATTTACATCAGAAATACTGACAACCACGGCATCAAAGGAAGACCAGCACAGGTTGTTTACAACCAGCATATGCTGGGTGGGACTGATTTGTGATGTTTTGTAGCATTTATAGAAATTTAAACCTCACTTTGAATATAATGACATCGTTTCAAATAAGTGTATTATTCTTTTTTAAACGTCTTTCACCAAATGATGATATAAATGATATTTCTTTGCATCCCTTTGACGTACAAAGTCATTTTAATAAATTTACGTATTTTCTGCCGACTTACAAAAAGGAGACGGTACTCAGTCCGAGTGTATGTTTTTTTTTTGTGTGTTACCTCATAACTTTGTACAGTGCGAACCGATTTCGATGATTCTTTTTTTATATGAAACCTGATAGTTTTAGTGTGGTCCCATATGAATTTGTCCCATTGATCAAGGTCAGACCAATGGTTATTGAGTTAACCTTAAAGAACCTTATATTGAAGTCGGCTGTACAAAATTTTAAATTATTAAGTAACTAATATGTATATTACAGTTTGGCATTAATGGTCTGTGTCACATTAAAGTGTTTGTTTCTTTATATATATTCAGGCACGTCTATAAAATACTGACCAGATCGAAAGTAAAGGTTTGACTCTAGCGAAGCGTCGTTTTTTCTGCCGACTTCCGAAAAGGAGACGGTACTCAATTCGAGTGTATGTTTTTTTTTATGTGTGTTACCTCATAACTTTGTACTGGGGAAACCGATTTCGATGATTCTTTTTTATATGAAAGCTGATAGTTCTCGTGTGGTCCCATATGAATTTGATCAAGGTCAGACCAATGGTTATTGAGTTATTCTTAAATAACTTATATTGAAGTCGCTTATATTGATGTCGGCTGTACAAAATTTTTAATTTTTAATTATTGATAACGTAGCAACCGTTGTTATTTATAGGATTTTTGAGAAAATCATCATCGCGGGAGCGTACCATATATTTGCTACGAATTGTTAACGATCTCTTTATTGTATTTTCTTGTATTTTATGTTGCAACACACTCACGTTTGCGCCATCCATCATGAGTGCATCTAAGGGTGATCCTCTTTCGCCTATGTATACCTATATTGATTTATTTTTTCTTTCTTTCTTTCAAAAGGCCTTAAAAAGTCATAATTACTTAAAATGCTCACCTTCAAGCTGATGACCCTAGCGCCGCCATTGCGTTATAGGTTTCGCGCTTCGTCGCCGCACATTTAAATTTTATTGTCCGCACAAAAGAATACAGATTTGCCGCCGGTCGTAAATTTCGGCCACGTCGTCTTTTTTCGCGTTTAATGTCAGAGCCCGAAGCATGAACTGGTTTAGAAATGTGCAAGGTTTGCTGCATTTAAATGAGTGACAAAAGAGTTGTTAATTTGAGACAGATTCAAGAACATTTAAAGTGTTACTGCTATGCAAAAGAGACGTCCATAAAATTTATGACGTAATAAAATAAGCTAAAGGTCATGTTCAGAATTATAAAGATTTTGTTTGTGGTATTGACATCAGACTGAAACAATGTTTATTTGCGAAGCACAACACCTACACAGAAATGCAACACCTTATTCTAACGGTGGTAGAGCCATGCAGCAGTTTTTGCTGTTGCACGTATGGGCCGGCTCGAGCCGGGTTAGTACCACGACCTCACAGAATACCGGCGTGAAGTAGAAGCTCTGCTTCTGCGTTTCGTCTGGTGAGTGCAGGTGGCCGGAGGCCCAATCCCCCCCCCCCATCAACATGGTAGCGGAATTACACAATAGACTACCCCAGGAGGGTACCAGTACCCCTGGAGAATCCCTCGCTGAGCATCCACGACCATGTTATTCCAATCCTGAGCGTGGGTGCTCAGGCTGCCCCGCGTATTCTGGGGGGGGGCAAAATTCCGCTCAAAAACATAACTGCTCGGGGTAAACAGAGCAACAATACCAAGGCGACCCCTGCCACGCTATCCGTGAATTTCTGCAACATCAGGGGACTTAACTCTAACCTAAACGCCGTCCACTACCATCTCGAGACGGCGAAGCCGGCCTTGCTCTTCCTGACCGAGACGCAGGTTTCCTCTCCGGCTGATATTTCGTATCTCTCCTACCCTGGGTACAAATTGGAGCACTCCTTTGTGCCTCGGGCTGGAGTTTGCGTGTATGTCAGAGAGGACATCTGTTCTCGACGCCTCGGCAGTCTTGAAGGTTCGGACCTGTCCATCCTTTGGCTACGCGTAGACAGCGACGACCATCCGCGCGTCTACGGGTGCCTCTATAGGTCCCATAGCGGTAATGCCGAAACAGACCGACTCATCGACCACGTCCAAATGGCTACAGATTCCTTGCTACAACAGGTCCCATCCGCAGAGATCGTGATCCTTGGCGATTTTAACGCCCACCATGCCGAATGGCTCGGTTCACGTTTAACCGATCATGCGGGGAGATCTGTTTATGACTTTGCCTTGGCATATGGTCTGACACAACTGGTTACTTCGCCTACGCGGATTCCAGATGTGGAGGATCATACACCTTCCCTGTTGGACCTTCTGCTGACCTCTCATCCGGACGGATATCAGGTTTCCGTCGATGCCCCTCTCGGCTCTTCGGACCACTGTTTGATCCGGAGTATGGTGCCACTCACGCTCCCTTCGCGGTTGCGTTCTGCAGGTTGCCGCCGTGTTTGGCATTACAGGTCGGCGGATTGGGACGGAATGCGGTCTTTCTTTGCATCCTACCCATGGGGGCGGGTTTGCTTCTCGCCGGATGATCCCAGCGCTGTTGCTGACTCTGTCACTGATGTGGTGCTACAGGGAATGGAACTATTTATTCCATCATCTGTGGTACCCATCGGAGGCAGATCTCAGCCTTGGTTTGGTCGCTCCTGTAAAACTGCATTACGCAGTAAGCAGGAGTGTTATCAAGCCTGGGCTGCGGCTTCGGCGACTCGGGATGTAAACACCAGCACACTTAAAAAGAAGTATAACTTCGCCTCCAGGTCCTTCAAAAGAGTTATTGCCAAGGCAAAGTCAGAGCACATAGGCAGAATTGGCGAGAAACTAGTTCGCCTTCCTTCGGGAACCCGTGCATTCTGGTCTCTCGCCAAGGCTGTCCAAGGGAATTTCTGTAAGCCATCACTACCATCTCTGCACAGGGAGGACGACTCACTGGCCCATGACGCAAAAGACAAAGCCGACCTTTTAGGCTCCCTTTTTGCGTCCAACTCGACTCTTGATGACGGGGGGAAAACACCGCCGACCATCCCGCGGTGTGAGTGCTCTATGCCGGATGTGCTGTTCTCACAGCGCTCGGTTCGCAAAGCACTTCTCTCCCTGGACATCCAGAAGTCGAGTGGGCCTGACGGAATCCCCCCAATTGTGCTGAGGACGTGTGCTCCGGAGTTGGCACCGGTCCTAACGCGTCTTTTTCGGTACTCCTACTCCCAAGGCGTAGTCCCGAATTCATGGAAGACAGCTTTTGTCCACCCGATCCCTAAAAAAGGCGACCGCTCAGACCCGTCCAACTATAGGCCTATCGCGATCACCTCCTTGTTCTCCAAAATAATGGAATCCATTATCAACTGCCAGCTCATCCGGTACCTTGAGGATCACCAGCTGATTAGTGACCGCCAATACGGTTTTCGTGGGGGTCGATCAGCTGGTGATCTTCTGGTCTACCTGACCCATAGATGGGCGGAGGCAGTTGAGTCCAAGGGGGAGGCGTTGGCCGTTAGTCTGGACATTGCGAAGGCCTTCGATCGGGTTTGGCACAAAGCGCTTCTCTCGAAGCTCCCTTCCTATGGGCTTCCCGAGAAATTGTGCAATTGGATCACCAGCTTCCTTGCAGATCGGAGCATCAAGGTTGTTGTAGACGGTGCATGTTCTGACTACAAGCCTATTAACGCTGGTGTTCCACAAGGCTGTGTGCTATCATCAACGCTGTTTCTTCTGCATATCAATGATATGTTGCTAACTGGTAACATTCATTGCTATGCGGATGACAGCACTGGTGATGCTCTATACATCGGCCGTGCTAATATTTCTCGGGAAAACGTCTCCGAGTACCGGAACAAACTTGTGTCTGAAGTCGAGTCTTTGCTGGACAAAGTCTCGAACTGGGGGCGACTAAATCTAGTCCAGTTTAATCCTCAGAAGACACAAGTTTGCGCGTTTACCGCTAAAAAGAACCCCTTTGTCGTATCTCCTCAGTTTCAAGGCACTCCCCTGGTTGCCTCAGCCAGTATCGGAATCCTCGGCGTCGACATATCGAGTGACGTGCAGTTTCGTGGTCATTTGGAAGAGAAGGCCATATTGGCCTCTAAAAAGCTTGGCGTGCTCAGCAGAGCGGGACAGTATTTTATGCCGGCACACCGCCTGCAACTTTACAAGGCGCAGGTTCGGCCTCACATGGAATACTGTTCCCATCTCTGGGCAGGGGCTCCCCAGTGCCAGCTCCTTCCACTTGACCGCATCCAGCGCAGAGCGGCTCGAATCGTCGACGACCGAGTTCTTTTCGATCGGCTCGACTCATTGGCGCTGCGAAGAGATGTTGCATCTCTTTGCATTTTCTTTCGCATCTACCATGGGGAGTGCTCTGAGGAATTGTTCGGATTAATCCCAGCCGCCAAATTTCACGAACGCACATCGCGGCAGAACTCCCGATACCATCCACACCATCTGGATGATTGGCGGTCCACCACTGTGCGATTTAGAAGATGTTTTCTTCCTCGCACGACTTCCTTGTGGAATCGATTACCATCAGCGATGTTTCCGGACCGATACGACTTAGGGACCTTCAAGAAAAGAGCGTACTCCTTTTTAAAAGGCCGGCAACGCATCTGCAATTCCCTCCCTGGTGTTGCAGTTGTTCATGGGCGGCGGTAGTCACTTACCATCAGGTGAGCCGCATGCTCGTTTGCCCCCTCTACTATAAAAAAAAAAAAATTCTAATAAATAAATAAATTGACAAAAATTCTGGCATGTTGAAAAAAAAAACTGTATCACCGAGGCATTTTGTGTACATATACTAAACTGCACACAGTGACATAGATATTTCTAAGTATACAGATCACCCTCTTTCTAATTTCACTCCTGTTTTTCAGTCTTAAAAGATTCCGGAGGATTATACTAATCACGGGCTGTAAGGAATTCCATCTTAATACTCAAAGGTGACAAAGCATCTATAGTCTGTGTGTGAAGTTGATCGCAGGTATTCATGGGCTGCAATAGCTGCTTAGCATGAGGCAGGCTGTAAATTTGTGTCTCGTTTCAAGTTTATAAAAGAAACATATACCAGTCGCTACCGAGACTTAATTTTGGAATTGGACTGTATTACAATCGCCACATTAATATAGCACATTGCTTGCCAAGGGTAAGACAAATTCTCGACTATGCAAATCCGAGGCCTCCTACAACTGGGGAAGTCAGGAGAGTACAAAAGGATCTGGTATAGGCTGATGCTGAAAAAGAAGATATTTTTTAATTGTATTTTTATTCTTTCACCAACATATTATATTAGTTATGTTAGAATAATTTTATAGTGCCCCACTGTATGCGAAAGTACAGGTGTACTATTCTCTTACTCCCATAGAACAGTAGATCGGTTAAACATGCTTTCCGAAGCATAGGGATGAAAGGCCGCCAAGTTTAGCAATCTGCGCAGACAGAGTTGGAGTAATATTAAATAAAATAACTTTTTTATATACAATAAAGGTGACAAACGAGCACACGAATAGCACGAATTGGTTGGCTCTACCAAGGTAGGACCACGCTCTCACAAAATAGCAACTAATGTTGTTGTGTTTCGTATGGTGAGTGTACAGAACCGGAGACCCTATTTACTGGAAACGACAAATTCTATTTTAGTCCTCAGGGTTGACAACGCATCTGCATTTTAAACTTTAAACGAGGATAAATGTACAGGTTTATGGGCCTCAGCATCTACTTACGTTCAGGTGAACTGTGTGCTGTGTGAAATATTCTTTGATAAACATATTAGTTACATCGAGGTTACAATAATTTAAGTAACTTTTATGGAAAATCTTGAGTACAACTAACTTATTAATTAGTCACAACAAAACCAAATTACAAATTGGGCAGTTCAACATACATTTTCTAACATACATATTTTTTTCGACAGCTTCATGGTGCAGTGAATTTTTTTATAGTATAGAGTGACTAACGAGCACACAGTCCACCTGATGGTAAATGGTTGCTTTGGCCCATAGACATCTACATTTATCCTCGTTTGCGAATCAAAAAGATGCGTTGCCACCCGTGAGGATTAAGATGGAATGCCTCGTTTCCAGTAAAAAGGGTCTCCGGTTCTCTACACTCACCATACGAAACACAGCAGTGTTAAGCTGCTATTTAACGCTGGTATGCTGTGAGAGCGTGGTTCTTACCCGGTCGAGCCGACCCATTCGTGCTACAACTATACTACTAATATAGCTGCAACATGGTTCTATCACGTACAAGCAAAGGCTAAGCATTGAGTTATGGTGCTGAGGGTTGTAAATATAAATCCCACACGGAACAAGTATTTGTATGGCCTACAAATAGTTTTGGGTCTGAATGTTTATCCTTGTACAATTTATGTTTGTAAGCTGTCGGCACAATACAGGATAAAATCCTAGTGTAGGGGTGACGTTTTAAAATAAAATTAAAGAAAACAATACATAAAACATGCAAGCTAATAAATACATGTGTGTCTGTGCGCGCAACGGAACACAAATCATGTGCCGGCTCAGTCATCAATTACTCGGACAAAACGGCCGCTGTTACTCCGACGGGTGATTTAACGTCGCGTTTGGAACTTCCACCCACGGCCGGTAAAAACGCCGTGTGGTTCCCGACATATGTGCACTACTGAAATCACTGTAAAGTGTAAATGTGAGAAAGCGTCGACGTCGGAAATTGATTTTGAGAACGAACATATAATGATATAGTTCTAAAGTTTTGCTCCTGGTAGATCCATGCTGCAGCTAAATTATTGGTACAATTGTAGCACGAATGAGTCGGTTCTAACGGGGAAGGACCACTGGTGAGTGCAGAGAACCGGATGCTCTTTTTTCTGGAAACGACGCATTCCATCTTAGTCCTCACGAGTGACAACGCGTCTGCGTTTTGATTCGTATTCAAGGATAGATATATATGTGTATGGGCCATAATAACCACTTAACCATCAGGTGGACTGTGTGCTCGCTTGTCACTTTAATCCTATAAAAAAACGCGCAGTGCCACGCTGCAACTCTTTTTTTTACATGGTCAAATGCCTGCGCAGATTACCAACGTTGGTAGCGTTTCATCCCCATACTTTGGATAGTAAGAAGAGCCGGTTCACTGCACTATAGGACAAAGGAAATAAAGAGTCCACCTGTTCTTCCGCATACACTGGACACTAAAATCTTGTTTCTGTTGAGACCAGTCACCGTGACCTGGAGGAAATTATTGGGTTAATAATCAATCCAAGTAGGCTTAAAATATCTGTGTTAGGAGTTTAGGAGTGGTTTTCTACAATAGTCGAATGTTGGGTTCGACCCCACGACCTATTCATTAGACTAGGTACTGTTGCTATATTATATTGGATATATCCATTTTATTTTACATGCCCAAAAATTATAAGTCTTTTTTACAAATTAATATTGACTCCAGTTACGTTTTGAATCCGGTAACCACAACACGGTAGTCAAGTACTTTGATTAACTACACGGTTGTTAAATTATTAAAGACATAAACATGACGTGCCGTATACAAATTTTAATACCAAATTATAAATTTAATCCCGAAAGATAGGACATCGTTCCCTAATGCGGAACGACACTAAGCTTAATAATCTACATCTGTCTTCCAAAGTGAGGAAACGTTCACATTCGGCCTTTGAGGCCCACTCATTAGTGAAACTCTTGACACATCAAAGCGACATGCTGTCATTAAACGTCAGCTGTCACCGTGACGGCTTGGAAATGATAAATAGTTGCGCTGATTACCCCGCTCCAAGCGATGTTTTCTTTTTCTTTTTTTGTAGAAGCACAAAAGCTGTCAAACAAAGAACGCCGGCCAGTTCTTATGGATAGGTAACGATTTGTCGATACGTACGGTTCAAAGGTTATTTTGTTTATGGTGTGGTTTCGGTTCTATGTAAGAAATAATAAGTAATTAAGCTACGTCAGAAGTAAAAGACAAAATATAACTAAAGATTTGTTCTGATTACTCTGCTGGACATGGGCCTCTACCAGATGTCTCGCAAAATTTGACGCTGCTACCCTGTTCTGGGTAATAACGACTCCTCTAGACCGAATTTCGCTCACGGAGACATGTTTCGACGGAGATCAGGGATCAAGTGGGCGAGTGTGTGCGCGAGCACAGGTACACTCTCTATTCCCTAACTCATATTCCGATGGAAAGGCAATACAACACGAGAGGAACCAATAGCTTTATGTGCTTTCCGAGGCACGGGGCTGAAACACCGCCTAGTTTATATCACCAAGCTGCTACACAAAATTTCTCGACAGAAAACTCAGTAACTGATTTTGGCTTCATCGGTATTTCGAATCCTGAATGATAACAATCGCGCTTACGACTTTACGACAACGATATATATTTTGGCATGACCTGGGATTGTAACACGGGACCTCATGTTCAGCAGCCACGTTCGTGGCTACTAGACCAAAGAGACAGTCACCCGGTCTGGGTATTCGAGTATATCTGTGTAATCAAGATTTATTATACTGCCATCTATCGGAAGACATATACACATTCAATTCTGGCATTTCCAATAATTTCCTGCCACAACAACCAAGGTAAGGAATGGGTTTATCGGCCCGGTCTATTACATGTCTATTTATTTGCATCTACTTGTATCCAATAGAACTTATATAGCAGTTTTATGAGTCAGACGGATGAAAATTTGAAACAAATAAATAATTGTGCCTCGCATTATGTCGTATTAAGCCGTGTAACTTAATTTACTTTATCTTCATGTTATAAGTATAATATTTCCGTATTGATAACCAATAAAATATAATCAATGGTCATATAAGTTAACATGAACAAATTTAATAAAAAATTTAAACAAATTATTAGTTTTAATTTTTTTTTTTATTTTAAATTAAATTACCTTATAATATAGTATAATATACACATTAAATAATTTAAAAAAAAACCTAAATTTATTGTCGATATTTCATGAGCTTATGTAGCATCACTAGCAGCGCGTCGTCATAAATTACTTCAAAAGTGATTTACTCACGCCATACAAATCGGTGGCTAGCAACCGTGACCCGTCTCCGCTCGTCCAGCCGCTCGACGCGTCGAAATGTACGTCCGTAGTTTGAGGGAGTAGCGGAAACAGACTTCAATGAAAACAAATGTCGAGTAAAAAGTTACCAGAACATTTACACTAATAAAGTATGTACTTACTTTGTTTTGCTGTATACATTGCCTTGTAAACATAATTTCTTATAAAATAAAATTCTATATGGGGGATGAGTCGCTCGCGTCCGTAGGCTTCGACCACCTAATCCTAGACCCACCCTACACGTGTCCCCCGGGTGGTGCTAAACGAGCGACAAAGCCGAAATGACAGACTCGGCTCCTCGCCGTGTGGTAACGGCGTAAAATCTACCACCCTTTATGTCGCACCATGAGCCAACAAGTTAAAGAAATGGCCCCGAGTTCCCGGCGCCCCTTTAATGGGGCAGGGATGCGAAGAATCTCCGGGAGGAAAACCGGTGACGAGGTTCGCCGCCCGTCACGTCCTGTCTCACGGAGGGGCGAAAAGTGGATTGCGGAGGCCTGTCTGGCTACGCTGAATGTATGTGGAGCAATGAATGATAAGATGGATGAAGTATGCGAAATGATGAATGATAGAGGAATAGATGTGTTATGTGTAAACGAGACAAAACGAAAGGGAAGGGATGTCACTGCATATGGCATGTATACCGCTTACTGGTCTGGAGTAGACGAGACCGAGCGGGCATGCCAGGGAGTCGGTGTCATCCTTTCAGAAAGAATGGGTCAATGTGTGAAAGAGTATGAATGTGTAAGCCCAAGGCTGCTGTGTATACGAATGAAAGTGGGCTTAAAGAAGTTGTTTGTGATAGGGGTGTACGCCCCAGATATGTCTAAGCCCACTTATATCCGACAGCAGTTTTGGGACATGGTAAGGTTGGTGCTAATGAAATGCAAGGAAAATGAAAATATTATTATGTTAGGAGATTTTAATGGAAGGGTTGGGGTGAGGAGGTCTGGTTATGAAAGGATATTAGAAACGTTTGGTGGTGAAAGTATAAATGAGATTGGTGAAGACCTCCTCACCGTATGTGTGGAAAAGAATCTTTTTGTGACGAACACTTTCTTTCGTCATAAGAGGATTCACATGTATACATGGGAAAGAGGGGATGATAGAAGCATGATAGATTTCATAATTGTGGATGAAAGAATGAGGAGCGCAGTGTTAGATACAAGGGTTTACCGGGGGTCCAACGTAGGAACGGATCATTACTTGGTCGTCTGCCGAATTAATGGTCTATTCAGGCGTTGGCGGCATCGGACATCTGTGTCTACCACTGCGTTAGAGCGTATAAGAATAGAGAGGCTACAAGATGAAGGTGTGAAAGAGAAGTATAAATGTAGACTGAGGGAAAATATAAGTGATGTGAATGAATTATGTATGAGTGAGTTAGACTTTAAGACTGTATGGAATAATGTTAAGAAAGTTTTGGTGGATGCAGCCACCGTGGTATGTGGTGTAAGTAAGAGGAAGAATGAAAGGAAAAGTAATACGTTGTGGTGGGATGATGAGGTACGGATGGAAGTTGAAGCAAAGAAGAGAGCATGGCTAGATTTACTAGCAACCAAAGCTGGTAATTCTAGCGGTATGAATGATCTCATCATTCATACCGCATTGAAAGAAAAAAGGCAGATTTTAAACGTATAAATAAAAGAGTAAAAGAAGTTGTTGAAAGGAAAAAGCAAGAAAGGATGGATAAGAATGATAGAAGGATATCTGATAATTTCCAGGCAAATATTAAAATGTTCTGGAAACTCGTAAGAACTGCCAGGGGAAATTCAAAACAGCCTAGAATGAATGCTATACGAGACGAGAATGGCTGCATGCTGAATGATGAAGTTTCGAATCTAAAGAGATGGAAGGAATACTTTGAAAGCGTGTTTAAGAGTGAAGAGTCGTGAAGTAAGTGTAATAGAAATTCCGGAAGAAGTGAAGAGAGGTAGGGAGATAAGTGTAGATGAAATAATGAAAGCAATGAAAAGCATGAAAGCAGGTAAGGCAGCCGGATATGATAGAATATCACTCGAGATGCTAAGGGCTGGAGAGGGTGTGGTTACAGGCCTGCTGTGCATCTTGTTTAATTTATGTTGGGAACTGAAGCGAGTACCGGAAGACTGGTGTAAAGCCGTTATAGTCCCAATATATAAGGGAAGGGGCTCACAGCAGGACTGTAAAAAGTACCGTGGTATCAGCTTGCTTAGCATTGTGGGTAAACTGTATGCTAAGGTGTTAATTGAAAGAGTTATGGAAGAAACTGATGAACAAATTTGGGATGTGCAAGCTGGATTTAGAAAAGGGATGGGGTGAACGGACCAAGTCTTTTCCATGCGCATGATTGCGGAGAAGATTTTGGCCAAAAACCAGAAAGTTTTTTGTGCACGAAACGGAAGTCCGTAGTCTCTGCCTACCCCTCTGGGTGACAGGCGTGAGTGTTTATGTATGTATGTATGTAAAATTCTATATATCATATCACGTGTTTTTAAGTGGTAAAGCTATACTCCAGCTATACTATGCTTGTAGTACGAATGGGTCGGCTCGACCGGGGCAGGACTACGTTATCACCGAATACCAGCGTAAAACAGCAGCTTTTGCTGCTGTGTTTCGTAATGTGTATGTAGAGAACCGAAGACCCTTTTCTGCCGACTTCCAAAAAGGAGACGGTACTCAATTCGAGTGTATGTTTTTTTTTTATGTGTTACTTCATAACTTTGTACTGGACGAACCGATTTGGATGATTCTTTTTTTATATGAAAGCTGATAGTTCTCGTGTGGTCTCATATGAATTTGATCAAGGTCAGACCAATGGTTATTGAGTTATTCTTAAATAACCTATATTGAAGTCGCTTATATTGAAGTCGCCTGTACAAAATTTTTAATTTTAAATTTACTTTATACGTGGCATTCCATCTTAGTCCACAGAAGTGACAACGCATGTGTATTTTGATTCTAATATAATCGAGGATAAATGTAGATGTCCATGGGTCACACAGCATCCACTTACCATGATATGGACTGTGTGCTCATTTGTTATTCTCATTCTATAAAAAAAAAATTAGGAGTCATCGCAGCTGAGGGGCCGAGTGCTGTTCTTTAATTACATAGGATAAAAGCAACGCGGCAACAACAACACAAATATTTTGTTGATTGCAACATAACTACAATTTTAGGTCTCGATGGATCAACTTCTTCATAATATGATTAGACGTGCATGTTCCATATATAACATGGAAAAACATATCTAATAAATTAAATATTTATAAGAAATAAAAAAAGACTTCCAAGATAGATATTTATAACCCTCATAAATGTCTACTTTACATTTAGGTACATCATTGTTAATACATTTGCACTGACGCGACGAGATAAGAGTATCGATAAATGCCTATGTATCCGGAATAATAAGAAGCGGTGAGTGTTCCATTGTTTTCCTTACGAATAACAAAATAGCAGTAGTATTTTTTGTTTTAAAACATTAGCAGATACATATAAACTGGAGTCTACATGTTATGATCACACTACAAGTTCATTCTAATTTCTTCACACATTCACACTACATAATACTACTCAACTACGTATTTTCTTGTAAACTTTAGTGACAAACGTGCTTATAATCCACCTGATGGTAAGTGGCTTCTGCACTCAATGGCTACCTACAGCTAACTACAAACAAAAAAAGTTACAGATTCGTTGTCGTTTCTGAGGACTAAGAAGAAAATCTCGGACCCGTTATCAGATGATGCCAAAAAACTGTATTTGTTAGTTAATAAGAGATTAAGTAACTAGTAAGTATAATAAATTTATTTGTTAGTAATTATTATATTTAAGATTTTTTTTGTAACTCCCAGGGCGACATAATCGCATCAGCGACAAAGCCAATATCTATGAATAAATAAAAATAATTAAAAATTAAACATTTTGTACAGCCGACTTTAATATAAGTTATTAAGAATAACTCAAACACTATTGGTGTGACCTTGATAATTGACTTGGACCACAAAAGAAGTACCAGCTTCCAAATAAAAAAAGAATCATCGAAATCGGTTCACCCAGTAAAAACTTATGAGGTAACACACATAAAAAAAAACATACAGTCGAATTGAGTACCGTCTCTTTTTTGGAAGTCGGCAGAAAAAGCAACTCAGCCAGTAATTTAACTAGCTCTCTATTACCTTTAAGACTAGAACAAAGCAGTGCAAGTACTGTTATTTGGCAGTAGAAACATGGTAGCAAGATGGTGGTATCTATCCAGACGGATTCCTAGACAGGAAAATGGTACCACCATTTAGAAAACACAATGTTATCCCATAAATATTAAATTCGTGTTCACAGTTTGGCAAATTGTCTTTTCTTGTTAGTCATCTACCTAATTTGTGTTCTCAAAAATATTATTTATTATTCACGACGCGTTATTTAAAGTTTCCTAACCCGCTGTCACTTTGGACACTCGGTGACAGGTGTGAACGATGGCAACACTAGACGCCCGTCGACTGACAATTGAGCGTACTATAATATGAACCTCTTTGAAGATAATCGTTCGGTGGCAGATTTAGACGAAGAAAAGGCACCATTTACATAACATTATATAATCATTAGTAGAATTTGTAATTAGAATTAATATTATACAGTTAAAAGTATTCATAACTTTAATATTAATAATTTCCTCCACACCGAAATTCGGTTATTACGGTCATTCTCAACGAAGACTAGTCATGAAGTAAAACAAATTTTACGAATTTAGCGCGTTTAATTTTAACTATTAATTCCCGACGTGAGGACTCCTCCACCCCGCGACTGTGGGTGCTGTAGTGTCCTTGAAACTTCGAAAATTAAAAATTAAAAATAAACGCGATAAAATTTGTAAAAATAGTCTTATTCCATGTGAAATCTGTAGGAGACTAGTCATCCGCGCAATACGGGATTAAGGTATGTGAGTGTGTGCATAAGCACAGGTGCACAAGCACAGATGCACTCTCTATTCCCTGACTTTATAGTCCGCAAGATACTGTAGGTGCGGAAACAACAGTTTTCCTTGCTATATAAGACATAAGGGTGATCAACAGCCAACTTTCTTACTCTAGACTACTGATAATTTCATGACAGAATAATCCAGATAATGATTATGGCAAGACCGGGGAATTAAACCAGGGATCACATTACCAGCAGTCGCGCTTATAATCTAGTACAACGAGGTAATCTTCAACATAAAGTGTTCGCAAATTACTATTCTGTTGAGTAATAACTTGACAGTTCACTGGTGAGCTCAGGCCAGATCTCATTTTTAGAGAGTTTTCGAATGAGGTCAGTCGCTGCCCTACTTCACCGCTGATTATGTTGGTATTCACATATCCGCTTAATATACTTATTAATATAAGTATGCAAATAACAGTTACCAAAATATTTTTATGCAACAGAAGCCTAATGTATTATATAAGAAAAAGTACCATTTAGTCCTCAGACATTTAAAACGCATCTCAACCTTTACTATAAAGTACGTCTGTTAAAGTAACAAGATTAAAAAAAATCTTTAAAATGAGATTAACCATTCCATTGGTGCGGGTGATGATTAAACTCGAGTTTCTCGAGGATTATGATTAAGGCGTCTAGTCTACGCTTCCACATCACGAATATATCACTTTTTATTCTACGTAATTATGAGATAAGATGAGAGAGTCGGATGCCGTGTGAAAATATTGACGTAATTTATAATAAGCTTAGATCAGATCCGAATAACATTTTAATTATTTATTAAAGTTTTGATGATGAATTTGATTAGAATGACTTCGTATGGGTTACGAAGTAATTTTATTTCATGTGTTTAACAAATTTTCTACATTCATTTTAACTTTTTTGCACAAGAAGTACAATGGGGGACTTTCAACCTTTCCTACCAGTCAACCTTTAAGTAAACAGAATAGAGCTATTGTTGAAGTGGACATTATATTTTGAAGTAGAAATTATAAGAATATACGTCTAATACTATATGAATACCATAAATAGTTGGTGGCAAAACAATCACAAATCTGTGTGAGAAAAAAGTAATCGACCGCTTTCGAAGAGATTATGGATGAAAGTATAAAGTTGGTTAGAAGTTGGGAGACCGTTTCAAATTCCAAAGCTGCATTGCGTGACCCTTAAAATATACGTGAAACCAGGCCAATATGAAGGAAGTAGTAGGCAAAGATTATAACTGAAACGAAAATTTAAATCGTGATCATCACGATAGAAAGAAAATTTCAAAAAAAAATTTACATTACGATTTTATTTATACTCGTAACTAGCGGCTTTACCCAGGTAGGATCTACCAGTATTAATGTGGTGTGATTTAAATTTTTAAAATAACTATGAAAGATCATTTATTTCAGGTATTTTTTTTCATTTCACAAAAAACACTTAGAAGGTTTTTTGTGAAATGAAAAAAATACCACATACGTGGTAGAGCCATGCTGTACCTATATTAGTAGTATAGTTGTAACACGAATGGGTCGGCTCGACCGGGGAAGGACCACGCTCTCATAGAATACCAGAGTAAAATAGCAGCTCATTGCAGTACGGTAAATGAGACGACCAGAAACCATTTTACTGGAGGCTAGGTTTTCCATCGAATAACACCTTGAGCTAGACAAATGACAGTAATTTTGGTATTTTAGAGAGACACTTCGATTTTATTTACATGTAAGTATAGACAAATACTAAAAACGTACGTTAATTATCGATGTTCAGGTATTATTATAATAATAATATACCGTCCAACGTTTTTATCTTGAGGAAGATATCGGGTGTAAAAGTGAACGAAACAGAAGCCCATGCATATTTTTTTTTTAATTTATGCTTTCTTTTGTTGACTTTTATGTGACTGATCTGAAAATAAATACTTACGTACTACTAATTTGAAGTAAATTTTGACTAGTGCAAGTTCAAGACCTTCACAAAATCACAGGTACCTACTTACCACGCGTAAATTAGGGTAGGGTAAAGTTATTGATGATTTGAATTTTGTTACTTTCGATCACTTTATTTAATTTTCAAAATAAAAAATATATTTTTGAATTATATTTTGAAAATAGCTATGCTATAGGATTCTAGTTTTTCAATTTGTGACCTTATTTTCGCGTTAATGTAAACTGCAACAGAAATTAAAATTATTTCGGGAACTTGTGAAGTTTGATAAAAAGATTTAGGACAACGCGTGGGATTCTGCTCCAAAAACCCTCTCAGAAAGAAGACCAGGCCTAAGCCCAATATACGGGTATAAGCTTTTTTATAAGGGTTTTAACTTCATGAATTCATTCATTACAAAGTCCTCCCCCATAGATTACGAAATAGAACATTTGTCATAGGTGTGATGTTTAGAAAGGTCTTGATTTTTAGTTTTTATATTGTGTTGAGCTGTTATCATGAAGATGCTGCTCCACATCCCCATCTTCAGTTTTCCTCTGACACCCCTTACAACACCCACGGAATGATATGGGGCAAAGGATGAGTGGATTTTCTTAACCCGCCACTATACGGTTGTTATTTAAATTTTTATTATCTTATAAAAAAAACTTAACCAAATTGTAACCAAATTTTTGAATTACGTGTTATCATTTAATACGTAATAAAATGCTCTAAAATTTTAGAACGTAAACGATTTAGATTCTTTTACAGGCTCCGTCTTTATTGTTTTTTTAACCGCAAACTCTTAGCTTGCCCGTCACGTACACAAGTCGCAAAATAAAACACGTGCGGAGTGCCGACCACAAATCACATTTTTTAATCGAGCTCACGTCTGAACACACCTACACATATCCTGTTATACCCAAAGACATCGCTATGTCGACGGCAAATGGTTCATTCTCCCACAAATCGACAGTACAAGAATCATTGTCTTATTTCGGTGTGCAGTCACGTCGCACCGTGTGGAATGTTATCGACATCCGCTAAACTATCGACGCTGGCACAACACTAATTGCTCTTTTTGCCCATTATTCATGCAATGATTTACGAAACTGCCTCCCAACGATCGTAATAGTACCATTAATGATTAAAAACGACTTTTACGACCTATTTTGATGACTAAGATTGATTACAGATTCATAACCGACGTGATATAAGATTGCTTCATATAAATATTCGTAATGCGTCGTAAATTCGAAAAGAAGTTTATGGTGATGAAAATTGCTTCGAAATAGTGATATAAAATCGTGATTTATTTGATAATTAAGTTAAAAAAAGTTACAGTCTTTATACTTCTATTGGGCGTTGGTTGATTTCCTCTCATTTCACAAACGGTGAGGCAATAAGTTTGCCACGCCGCTCCAGTGAGCGTTGGCGGACCTCACATGTCCTCAAAATATTTTATTCCGCATATATGCAAATTGCCTCACAATTTTTCCTTCATCGCCAAGCACGTTGTAAATAAGCATTTAAAATTATTATTACCATCGACATAGGCAAGGATAGCGTCACACAAATAAAAAAGATCTCTGGGTCTCTCCACTCACCATACGAAACAGCAGCATTAAGCTGCTATCTACAATGGTATTTTGTAAGAGCGTGGTCGTTCCCGATCGAGCCGACACATTTGTGCTTCGTGCTACAACCATAATATTTATAACTGCAGCATGACTCTACTACGGTACATATTCCTGTGTTCAGCCGTGGCCTTGCACTTTTACTAGACTTAATGAATTAAATTTTTTTTTCATAGTAGAGGGGGCAAACGAGCATGCGGCTCACGTGATGAATAAAATAGAATAGAATAATTTTTTATTCAATATTGATTATTACAAAATTCTTATTGAAAGTAATTTTTTTATTTACCACTGGTTCGGAAAATACCTCTGTCCTGGGAAGAACCAGCAAGAAACCCAGCGGGATTTTTTTTTCAAACATCACTTAACAATAATTTCGTTTATACAATTTTAAATGATTTTTCATAGAACCAGCATGGTGGCGATCAACTTATTCCCAGGGGTACCAGGGATGGTAAGTGACTACCGCCGCCCATGAACAACTGCAACACCAGGGGAATCGCAGATGCGTTGCCGGCTTAAAAACGAGTAGGCTCTTTTCTGGAAGGTCCCTAAGTCGTATCAAAGTTTCAAATCTACAAGTTAAACTTGTAGATATGATCAAAGTTTCAAATCTACAAGTTAAACTTGTAGATATGAAACTTTGATACGACGATATTTATTTTAATAAATAAATAAAATACATACCATACTTTATTTATAAATGTATTTTAACAATTACTTAATTACATCCATAAAATACCCATTTGTTTAAATATAATAGATGTTTTGCAATGTACTCTGTGGCCTAGATCAAGATAGTCATTCCACTAGACCATTACGCTCTACCGAGAGATCATATCGAAGACACTAGATCTTTTAGATACTTAAAAACTAAAATTAATTTAAAAATAAATCCTGTTCAAAACAAGGTTATAAAACTTGTCCCACTTATTAGGTAACATCAATATTAAATTTATACGATTTAAATTAGGTACCTACTACTTTACTATTTTTATGTTGGATTGTACTAATTTATTTTATTTAAATCTATTCACAGTAGCCATTAGTGCTGATACGATTAAAATAACGTTTACGACTCGATAAATCGAGTTATTTAGTATCGTAATTACGACAGGGCTGAAATAACACGATGCTTTGTCAGGCAAAAGACAGATAAGAGCACTGAAGAGTACAATTATTTTTAAGTAGTTTTTTTTTCAAAACAAGGACGGATGTTTCGGAAAATTTAACATTTAATACTTAGTGAAGGAAAGTTCTCGAGTGGCAGGTAAGAGATGCAGGAAGTCGATGGATACAGGTGGCTCAGGATATTTTTATAGCGGTCCTAGAGGAAGGGAGAGCCTCATGTCCAATGGACTTTAACGGATTGATGATGATGATGATGATGGAGAAAATCACACTTTCCTATTTATTATATTAGGTTTTCTAATATTAGGTAGTATTTCTAAAATCTTTCTCATTTATTAGTAGCGTTTAGAAGATCGTCTTTTCGGATCGATAGGTTTGGAGAAAAAAATAATGATAAACGATATTATAATTTATTACGTCG
Source organism: Parnassius glacialis (assembly GCA_033319125.1). NCBI lineage: Eukaryota > Metazoa > Arthropoda > Insecta > Lepidoptera > Papilionidae > Parnassius > Parnassius glacialis. The sequence goes on along the minus strand of JAVANC010000026.1, from coordinate 3,476,466 downwards.
AAGAAATAAATTTACTTTTCTTTTTAATTCATTTAATTTCTGTACCAGACTTTCGCAAGCAGTTCATTTAAAAAAAGTTAGTTAAATTAAACCTTTTTTAGTTTAAATAAATTGCTTCTAGCAAATTTGTTTACTTTCGCTTGAAAACTGACGGCTGTGTATTTATTCCTATATATTTTCAATAAACGTAGTTGAAATCATAGAATGCAATACGTTTCGTGTCCTCTCCTTCGTCATCGAGTTAACCATGAGATGTTAATCAGGAAAGTATATTATAAATAAACATTAGAATCGTCGCCTTGGTTAGAAAGAGTTGTAGCAAAATAACAATACAAAAAATACGTTTTTTCACTCAGCCTGAATTTTCAATGATTTTTTTAAGTAACCAATTAGTTTCTCCTTCACGAAATAAGTCTCTTGGCCGCGGCGCCATTCGCAAAAATTTAGATTTGCCGTCCAATTTCATGCTTTACAGTTCGCAATATTTTCCTTGAGATATTCGTGAAACAGTCCTCACATATATATTTTAAGCACAACCCTATTCCAAAGCTCGACTACGGCGACACCAAATAATTAAGCTATCTCACTCACATAGATTACACCACCGACATGTGGTTATCTCTGCCGGTTGAAGGCGAGTGATTTTCATTGGTAATTAGCAGCTTGTTAGTGGATAAAGTTGTACGCCTTTATTACAACAAATAAAGTATTTCGAGCGGTAAAAGTTAACGGAAATGCATGATATAAAAACAGGAGATAACACGTATGCCTTTCATATGCTTCCTTATAGTGGGTAGTAATAGTAAGAATAAGATGGGACATTAAAAATGGTTTTAAGTTGATTGTTTTTATAAAGTGTTTCATAATAAAATATAAAAAAGAAAATAATTTAATTTTGTGAATATTTTTGATGCTGATGCATATGCTGATGAGGCTAGTTTTCGAATTAGTGAAATCTCTCATGTATATAATCAAAACTTCCATCAAGTAAAGCATTGAGCCCAGTGAGCGGGCAAATTTATAAAGTGTAATTGTATTGCAGAATTTTTAGAACCCTTTTTAATAAGTTTGAAGTATAGGCTTTGTATATTGATCGGTCTGTAACTGTTTAGGTAAAACTTGAAACAATAAGTATCGAAAAAACACTCACATTACGCCAACCGCTACCGGGTCTAATTTAATAACTTATAACGTGTCATAGGTTTACAAATTTTTGTGCATAAGCTTGTAGCACTTTAATATTGTGTGCAATTGGTACTTTCTATACAAAGAACTAAGACCACGATGCCTGATTTTAATAGAGTTATAGTTGAATATAGTTGGCATTTATTGTTAAAATAACCCTGAGCGAAAAATCTCGGTGGTCGTGAGTTGCCAGATCAAAGTATGTCGGTACATTATCGCTTTTGTTGGCGACGCGCTGCAAAAATGGTTTGTCATTTTTCATTTCATTTAAAAAATATAAATAAATACGCATTAAAAATTATTGCTATTAAAGTATATAAGGCATTCCAAATAATAAGGTAATCTACGTTAAAAGTACATAAAAAGATTCAATATTATTGTCAAACGAAAGTTCAGGGTTCGATTCCTCAACCGAGAGTTAATTCCATAAAAGTTTGTTTATAGATTAATTTAGAGTCATGTGTTACATAGTAATCGACTATGCAACACGAAAGAAGTCTTGTAAATTAGATACTTATTTTAGATAAAAAATATACTTTATTTTTATGATAAGAGACAAGATACATAATGGCTAGATAGGAATAGCATATTATGTAAACAAATAATGTTTTATAATGAACAGATATGGTTGCAATTTAAACAAAGAAAGCACTAGCCTCCTTTTTTTTGCGCCCAGAAGCAATTGAAAAGGGCTACCCTCCGGAAAGCGAGAAAGGGAGGTGGTGAAAGCTCTAAGCATTTCGTCGACAGCCGTCTGTAGTGGTTATGTGGGACTCACTGCGACTAACCTAACCTATCCTAAGTGCCTACCCATTAAACACCACCTGTGAGACTGGCATTGGCTTATGATGCCTTTATGCCGATTCGGAAGCGGCGGCAACGAGCCGATGAGGGGGAGCCTAACTAATGCAAATTAAGAAGAGTCGGCCTGAGCCGCCGGGAGACAGTTCAGGTCAGCTGAAAGCTTGTTTGCCGGGTCCGAGAGAGAGTTTCTCGGTCTTCGGACTTGACAGCGAGAGGGGAGTGAGGCTGCATAGGAAACTGCCTCACGAATGAAATGATTAGAGTGGGACTATGAGCCTTTGAAGAAGTTCTCAGAGAGTGTTTTTAGAAATTGCTGGACTGTGGGGAGCTCTAAGTCTCGATGAAGGATCGAGGTCGTTACGGACGTACCAGGGTGTATTCGTAGTCACAAGACAGAAGTGGTGTTGAATTACTTAGAGTTCGTTGATTACGTTCGTTCAATTTTGGGGTTAGCGTGAGCAAATATGGGGCCCGCGTAAGTCGTAACTGGTTATGACTGCGGACGGACATTTTACTGTGTCAGCCCAGCATAATGTTGAGCCTACTCAGATAGAAACGTGCGTTGCGGGTCACTTGCTTGACATGGGGCCCGAAAGTGAGCCTTGTGTCAAGGTTGACGCCTAAATATTTAGCAGACGTATGCCAGGGGACAGGGGTCCCTAGCATACGTATTGGTGGAGTGTTTTTGAGTCGGCGTCGTTTATAATCGAAGTGAACGGCGGAGCTCTTCTCCGGGTTCACATCGATACGCCATTTTTGAACCAAGCTCCTAAGTCATTAACTGACTTTTGGATCTTGTTCCGTATGAAAGGTATTGAGATACCTTTACAATAGAGGGCAGTGTCGTCTGCGAAGAGGGAGATTTGAACACCTTTCGACGGGATGGGAATGTCGTTGGTGAATAGGATATACAGCAGAGGGGCAAGCACTGAGCCATGAGAGACACCTGCTTTGATAGGGCATTGAGAGGAGAGCGCGCTTTCGCGCCATCTGATAGTATGCTGTATGAGAGAGAGAGAGAGAGAGAGATATTCTCCATGAGACTACTCTTTTCGAGGTCTCGTAGTTCGGAGAGGCGGGAACGGACTTCTCGTTGAAGACGATTGGCCGAACGCCTATAGTCGGGGGTGGGATAGATTGCTGCTCTCCGGAAATCAGCTCTCTTGACTTTCAATAGGTTGCTAATATGTAGGGGAAACCATCATTATTAGCAACCTTTCATTCTCCTTAAGGGAGGATATAATAAGGGTGGAGATAAAATGGACCGCGGTGTCGATTTTTTCGGTACTGTCGAAGTCCGATGAGAGGGAGATGGAGGAGTCCTGTGAGTCCATAGCTTTGGATAGGGACTTCTTGAAGCCCCTTTCACTTTGTGAAGATTTTCGTGGAGGGGGTTGAGGGAGGTGGCGGATGGCCTAGAATTAGGGAGACCGGGCGGTGGTCAGATCCTAGATCGTCAAGAGTCTCGATTGCCCTGAGGTTAAGGGAAACTCCTTTAACTAGCGCAAAGTCTAGCACGTCAGAAGCGTGGTCGGTGTTGTCGGGATAGTGAGTGACACCGAGGGGACTGTGGATGGTAAGGTCAAGAGACTACGTGATATTAAGCAGTTTCTTGCCACTCTGAGAAGTAAAAAGGCAGGTCCATTCAGAATGCTTGGAGTTAAAATCTCCAAGCATAATGACTGAGCTGCCTAATGAAATGTAGTCACCCGCCCGTGCCACCGCTTGCAGGAGAGTGGTTCATCTAGCCAGCTGAACCGCGGAGGACAGTAACCCGCCTGCAAACAAGGAAAGCGCTTGAGCACGACGGGATTACCAACACGGCACTCCGACAGCTACCCAATAGAGCAATTGTAGAGCTGAGGCGGCTCTACAATGGTATTCTGCAGACTTCCCATTTCCCGGAGGATTGAAAAATCGGCAAGATGATCGTGCTGCTGAAATCCGGAAAGTACAGGCGTAGAGCAGCTAATTATAGACCGATTACGCTGCTACCGCACATAGCCAAATTGTTTGAAAGAATCACCTCAAGAAGAATCCGCCGTGCATACTACTTCGGGCGAAATAACATGGAATTAGGAGAGACCACTCTATAGCTACGCAGGCGACCTTAGTGCTGCACCTTCTTGCAGCCGAACATAATCGGGACTGCACATCGTTGAGGTCTTCTTAGACACCGAGAAGGCGTTCAACAGGGTGTGGCACTCTGGACTCTATAAACTAGAAGATCAAACGAGTGTCCCTCCGGCTATGCTGCGGCTAGTGGCATCGTTCTAGCCGACCGGAGCTTCTATGTCTGTGTCGAAGATGCCAAGTCCGCAGTCAAACCAATAAGAGGTGGCGTACTACAGGGCAGCTGTCATACCTACTCTAGCGGAACATCTACGCGAATGGGAGGATGATGTAGAGCTGGCTCTATATGCAGACAATAGAGCCTACTTTACGTCGTCCAGAAGAGTCCATATCACCACCACCAAGATGCAGCGCCTGCTGGACCTGTTGCCACCGTGGCTGGGTGAGTGGAGGATGGCCGTCAATGTCGGCAAGACAACGGCTCTCCTCACCCGCTGCTATAGGAACTTCCTGCCCCGTTAACGCTAAGACGTCAAGAGATAGCGTACGGAAAGGCCGTGACCTACCTTGGATGCTGGATAGACAGGATGTTGCGCATGACGGCGCACGTCGACATCGTCGTCCGCAATGCCAGATATGCGCGGGCGATGCTCCGTCCCATCCTGGCATCCCAGCTGCTAATCAGGACCAAGATAAAAATTTACAAACTGTACATAAGACCAAACCTATGCTGCTCCGACCTGGTACGCACTCCCGAGCGAATGGCAGAGGCAGCGGCTGCAGTCCCAGCAGAACCTAACATTACAGACCAACGTTGGTGCAGGTCGCTGCGTCTGGAATGACGTCATCGCGGCCAACCTTAAGAAGGAGACCATCAAGGAGTTTTCGGTTCGAATGGCATGCGATATGTTTAACCGCGCCAACAATGGGCTACATCCCCACCTCAACAACATGACACCTTTACGAGCCCAGCCGCTGGACGGGCGACCTCTACTACGAGGAATCCTCTCTATATAGATTAGAGAGTCTAGTAACAACCCTCAATGACGCAGATGAGACCGACTTAAATTTGTTTGATACCAATATGCAGCGACCGGGGAATCGAACCCCCAACCGCTGCTTTTTATCTACAACACCGTAACGTCTCGCAGGACCGGCCCATAGAAATGGGCCGTGAGGAAAATCCGGGCAATGGGGGGATACACCGAGGTTCAAAACCTGCTGTGTGCTATTAAGCACACAAACAGACGACAACATAATAGGAAATTCGTTTGGGACCAGCTACCAGTTTTACAATTTAAATCAAGAGAGAACACAGTAGGGAAAGTGGTAGGAAAAATAGTGAAAGTTTCAATCTTTCGTTTAGTAGTTTCGTTCTTATGTGGAAGTTACGAAGATAAAATTGATGCACCTTCATAGATACAGTCCACTTCCGATGGACGTCAAAATCGGGACCAATCCATAGGGACCCCTAATCTTAGTCGTCACTACACGTTGTACACTACAATACTTTAAAAAAAGATTCTTGAGTGTGGTGGAACACTCGTTTGGAAAGAATTTCCTTTCGTAGTACATTATTATTCATAAACGTATTATATATTATGAATTAACAAATACAAATAAATGAATTACTAGCGTATATTAAAATGAAGCGTAATTTAAAATAATATATAATTCATGACAAGATAAGAAAAAGTGCGAGGGAGATGGATATTATTCCATCTCGCCCATACTATAGAGAGGGGGTCGTGACGGAAAAATCTTACACTTTTTCTCGCCTAGCCCCCATCCGTCAAATTCGTACCGTGCGATAAGGAACTTCGTTCCAAAAACTCGAAACACGAATCAGTGGTAAACATACATAGGAATAACTTTAAATATTTACATATCATTTAAATATACAATATTAATTATGATAATAAAAAAAAGAACTAAAATTTTTATTCATAATACAATCCTAATATCCGCGGTAAAGAGCCAATAACGCTGATATGTTAATGTTTATATTATGGTATTAAACATTAACTTTAAATAAAAGGTGAAAAAGCTGAATTGAAGCTCTCAACATGTACAAGGAACTGCGCGGCAGACAATTTACTCTATAACCCTCTGCAAAATACGAAATAAACTTTAAATACCTGTGTCTGATTATTAAGTGACTGGACAAGTAAATTCTTAGTATTGATGGGAAGCAAGTTTTTTAAATCGATATAGTTAAAAATATTAATAAAAGTTAAAACATCATCGAGCTACTTGTACCACAGTTAGTGTTGTCTTGCATTTTATATATTGGATCTTTATAATTATACCATTATTTTGTTTTTAACATTGGAACTGGTTAAAAAAACCTGAAATTAAATAAATTACTGGTATAATTTTTTGAGTATAAATGTATGTTTCTCAACTGGTTGGGCTGCATAAATATGTAAAATAAAATCACAAATAATAAAATAAATTAACAAATAAAAACCCAACCGGATGGAAGCCCTCGGCAGGGGAGGCCAAGCGACCGAGGGTTTGGAGGAAAGGGAAAGAAAACGGCGGACCATGTGGGCGGTATCGAGAAGCACTGCCTTCTACATTCGAGAAACAAGTATAATTTAAAATTAAAAATTTTGTACAGCAGACTTCAATATAAGCGATCAAATTCATATGGGACCACACGAAAACTATCAGCTTTTATATAAAAAAATAATCATCGAAATCGGTTCCCCCAGTACAAAGTTATGAGGTAACACACATAAAAAAAAACATACACTCGAATTGAGTACCGTCTCCTTTTTGGAAATCGGCAGATAAATGACTGTTATTATTATTGGCCAAAAATATTGGCTTAAAATAAAAATGAAGTATAAAATATTCAATAAAAAAAAAATCAATATCGGTTTACAATTGACAATAATATCGGGTAACATATATAAAAATAAAAGGACCAGTCCAGTTGTTATACTCTTTCTTTTTTTGACGTCGGCTAAAACATTCTACTCTACTCATTACGTACCTATTCAAGTATATTAGAGTTTTGGCGGGAACTTGACCAGCGTCGGTTTGCTACTCCTGTATTATAGTTTAAATATTGGTTTGAAGTGGTCTTTGATATGTAAAAGTGGTGCGATTTTGTGTATTAAGTGTCTGCGCATGTAAACTATTATTGGAAACTGTGAAAAAAGTGCTCTGATGGTGATGTAATTCTCAAAATAAGGTGTCTGTTTGCTTAGGCGCCTTGAGATACCAACGCCAACCGTCAGCTATCTGCTAGCTCAAGTTGCCGTCAAAATCTCCGAAGGACTGCACAATGTGATGCATCAACATAATATTGTGAAGCCATATACTATGAAGGATAATTATTATAATATATTCTAACTTCAGGCTCAGAAGAGCTAGATCCCAGAGCCGTAAGGCCAGTTATTAAGAAGAAGAGAAGTCAAGTACCTATATTAAAAAACTTAATTCAGTATTATAAATCAGCAAAAAGTATCGATCTCAAAAAATTACCATAAATTTATTTTCAATTTGTTTAATTAATTATGGAACTATGTACGTAACTCGAGCTATTATTAGTTTGAATTAATGTGTAAACATCCAATTAGTTTAACTTGAGGGCCAATTTGTAAATAGTTTAACTATTGGAATTTTTAGCGAGATAAATGCGTAATTTAAAAATAAAGAAGCAAGAAGTTGGTAAGAATTAACTGGAATTATTAGTCGAAGAGCAAAATTTATAGTGTCAGAGCTTTTTCACTGAGCTATAACTAGCGAACAAGGTGATTTAAGAGCGACTTAAGTTTATTATTATGTTTAATCATAATTGTAATGGGCCCCCGAGACGGTCAAACGGTTTGATTCAAAGACGTAGATTTTGGTTTGAGTCAAACCAATTTGATCGTTTATGTTGTTGGTTTGACAGGTTTGATCAAACGTTACGTGTTTGAAGCTCGTTTGATGGAGATTTATATTTTGGTTTTGTTTGAAGCACCGTTTGATCATCTTCGCGATGTGTTTGATCAAACCTCATCAGTCTTGTGCTGAATTTCGAAGCGATACGTTCTGTGTAGTTGCCAAAATGCTAAAATGCTAATGCCAAAATACCTCAATGTAGACAATTTTTGATTTACTGGAATAGCTTGTCTCATGTTCGTAGGTATCCTGTTTTTGAATTAATGGTCGAACTTTATTCAATAAATTTTTATAAGAATTATTGTCCATCCTCAGAAAGTTCTTATAATCATCTGGTACGCTAGTTTCTAGCACTGTTTGTAGATGTTCGTGTATGAAACGATATCTTAATTTGTATCATTCTTTGCATCAAAATATTTTTCTTTTTATTTAAGCAACACATTAATACAATAAACGCGAGAAAATATTTATCCATCGTCGATGGCATTTTTCGATACCACAATAGGACTTTCTTGTTTGAACTTTGAAGCTACACTGCGTGCTTCTGTTTGATGCGAATTCAAAGCGACATCAAACGGTTTGGTCAAACACGTGAGGTTTGAATCAAACCGTTTGACCGTCTCGGGGATGCATAATGTTCCTCTATATTTTTTTCATCTCTTAGGTGAAGAATATCTATACTATATAAGGCAGCCTCTACACATGTTCAATATTTTTATGGTTATTATATAATAAGTCGGGGAAAAAGTGTCCTAGTTTGTATAAAATTGAAGAAATATCTCTTTGGTTGTACTATTTGTATCTGGCTGGTTTAATATCAATTACATCATTACATATAGTAATTAGTTAAAAGAAAAATAAAAAGTATAAAATACTTTCCCGCAATTTTTCAATTGTTTTTCCGTCCGCCAAAATGAGTGAATCTATTGAATTAATTCGATACATTCCGAAGTTATATTATAAAAAAGGGAAAATGCGACTCAAGCCACGAAAAAAATTGTGATGTTTACGGACCTAATGCAGTATCAATAAGAGAAGCACGTTGGTTGAAGCGTTTTCAGTCCGGGAATTTTGATGTCAAAAATGCAGCTCGCTCTGCTCATACGTCATACAGATAAAGTCAATGCCATTTTTGAAAAAATGAAGCAAAATCGGCATATTAGTAATAACAACATAGTCAAAGAATTGAGTATTGACCGCGAAACAGTTTTGACACATTTAAAAAGTCTAGCTATACAAAAAAGCTCGATATTTGGGTACCACACGAACTCACTGATAGAAACGTAATAATACGGAACCATTTTTGAAAAGATTAATCACTGGTGATGAAAAGTGGATTACCTGCGACAAGAACGTGCGAAAACGATTATGGTCAAAGGGTAGTCAAGTCAAGTCACAGTCTATAGCGAAATCCGGATTAACACGCAATAAGGTGAGGCTGTGTGCATGGTGGGATTGGAAGGGCAACGTCTAGTATGAGCTTTTACATAAAACATAAACACTCACGCCTGTAACCCAGAGGGGTTGGCAGAGACTATGGACTTCCATTTGGCACGATCCTGACACACCTCTCTCATTCATTCCACATCCATATACATACGCATACACGCTCGTCGGTTAAAGGTACTCTTCATTTGGCCCATTTTCAATATATCGCCAATTTGGTCGATAAACTTTCGCCTAGGGCGTCCCTTCCCGACTCTGCCGTTCACCTCTGCAACATAAATTTGCTTTATCACTCTTTCCTCATTCATTCTTTATACATGACCAAACCACCGAAGCATTTCTTTCTTAATCCTGGTCACAACATCATCTTGTAAACCATACTCTTCTCTTATCACACAATTTCTTACTCTGTCATTCAGATTCATCCCTAACATACTCCTTAATGACCGCATTTCTACAGCATTTATTCTACTCTCGTGCTTCTTCTGCCATACCCAACTTTCACTACCATACATTAAAGTAGGGACTAACAAAGCATTGTGAATTGCCATACGTGCCTTTTTGGACACATTCTGACTTCTCACAATAGGGTGTAGAGCACCATTCACTCTATTCCCTGCGTTCAGTCGTCGTTCTATATCCTTATCATATCTACCATCCCTGCTAAATACACATCCCAAATACACAAACTCATTCACTTTCTCGAACAACTCCCCTTCTATTCTTATTTCACATATCGTTTTACTTTCTTCTCTTTCAAAAACCGTAACTTTCGTGTTACTTGCGTTCACTTTCAGTTCCTTTTATTTTAATGTCCTGTTCATTAATGTAACCATCATTTGCAATTTGGCCGCCGGCGCCGAAAGTATGACTTGATCATAGGCCTACAAAAGGCATTTGACGGTTAACAAACCCATTCTTAACCCGCATTCTTCTACTTACAAATTTTCCAAACAACTGTCCATAAAAAGGTTGAACTGCCACGGGGAAGCCACACAGCCCTGTTTGACACCTTTATGGATGCAAAACCAGTCCGAGTAGGTCCCGTTGATCATGACACAAGCACTAGAGTCCCTATACAGAGACTTCAATGCCTGTATCAACCCAGCGCTCAACCCAAATGAGTTCAGTGTTTGCCATAACACACCCCTGTTCTCTCTGTCATAAGCCTTTTCCAAGTTCACAAACGCACGAACAACTTTTTGGTTTTTGGCCAAAAACTTCTCCACGACCATACACATGGAAAATACCTGATCCGTACATCCCATTCCCTTTCTAAATCCCGCTTACACATCCCAAATTTTTCCATCAGTTTCTGTCATAACTCTTTGAATTAGTACCTTAGCATACAGTTTTCCCACAATGCCATGAAGTCTGATACCACGGTAGTTTTTGATATCCTGCTGTAATCATTTTCCTTTATATATTGGGACTATTACGGCTTTGCACCAGTCTCTCGGAACCCGCTTAAGTTCCCAAGATAAATTAAACAAGGTGTACAGCAGGTCTGCCACCAATCCTTCTCCAGCCTTTAGCATTTTGAGACTTACTCTATCATATCCGGCTGCCTTACTTGCTTTCATACTTTTCATTGCTTTCATTATTTCATCTATACTTATGTCTCTATATATTTCCTCTTCTTTCGGAATTTCTGTTTCATTTAATTCAAACGTCTCTTCACTCATAAATACGCTTTCACAGTATTCTTTCTATCTCCTTAAACTCAAAACTTCTTTATTCAGAATACAGACATTCTGGTCTCGTAAAGCATTCATACTAGCCTGTTTTGAATGTACCCTGGCAGTTCTTACGGGTTTCCAGAACATTTTAATGTTTGCCTGGAAGTTATCCGATATTCTTCTATTATTCTTATCCGTTCTTTCTTGCTTTTTCCTTTCAACTACTTCTTTTACTCTCGTATTTAGATGTCTAAAGACTCCCTTTTTCCTTTCAATATCATCATTCATATCGCTAGATTTACTAGCCTTGGTTGCTAGTAAATCTAGTCATGCTTTCTTCTGTGCTTCAACTTCCACCCGTTCCTCATCATCCCAACATAACGTGTTATTTTTCCTTTCATTCGTTCTCTTACTTAACCACATACTTCGGTAGCTGCATCCACCAAACCTTTCTTGACATTATACCACACAGTTGCCAAGTCTAGATCATTCATACACAATTCAGCCATACCACTTATATTTTCTTTCAATCTGCATTTGAACTTCTCTTTCACACCTTCATCTTGTAACCTCTCTGTTCTTATACGCTGTAACGCAGTGGTAGACACAGATGTCCGATGCCACCACCGTCTGAAAAGACCATTAATTCGGCATAAGACCAAGTAATGGTCCGTCCCTACGTTAAACCCCCGGTAAACCCTTGTATCTACTACCGCACTCCTCATTCTTTCATCAATAATTATGGAATCTATCATGCTTTTATCAACACCTCTTTCCCATGTATACGTGTGAATCTTCTTATGATGAAAGAAAGTGTTCGTCACAAAAATATTCTTTTCCACACATACGGTGAGGAGGCTTTCACCATTCTCATTTATACTTTCATCACCAAACGTTCCCAATATCCTTTCATAGCCAAGCCTCTTCACCCCAACCCTTCCATTAAAATCTCCTAATATCACAATATTTTCATAAACCTTGCATTTAATTAGCACAATCCTTACCAATTCCCAAAATCTGCTCTCGGATATAAGTGGGCTTAGACATGTCTGTGGCGTAGACCCCTAGAACAAACAACTTTTTAAGCCCACTTTCATTCGTATCCATAGCGGTCTCGGGCTTACACTATCATTACTCTTTTACACAATGGCCCATTCTTTCTGAAAGGATGATACCGACTCCCTGGCATGCCCGCTCGGTCTCGTCTACACCAGACCAGTACGCGGTATACATGCCATGTGTAGTGGCATCCTTTTCCTTCCGTTTCGTTTTATTTACACATAACACGTCTATTGCTCTATCATACATCATATCGCATACTTCATCCATCTTATCATTCATTGCTCCACATACATCCATCGTAGCCAGACGGGCTTCCGCAATCCACTTTTCGCCCCTCCGGGAGACAGAACATGACGGGTGTCGAACCTCGTCGCCGGGCTTTACCGCCAGACAAAACCATCGATTCGGATCTCTACTTCCAACAACTAATGAGACCCAAGCAAGAAATTGAACCTCGGAATTGATCACCAGAAAAATAGTGGTATTTCATCATGATAACGCCAGACCACACACATCTTTGGCTACTTAGCAAAAATTGAGAGAGTCCTGAACTTGTATCCTTAAATGTTCACCTGTTTTGGTTTCTTCAGAATTCTTTGGGTTGTGCTAGGTCAATATCAAGAGACGACTGTCAAAATTACCCAAGATTTCTACATCAAAGGGATTATGTCACTATCTACAAGATGGCAACAAGTCATCGAACAAAATGGCACATATATATTATAATTAAATGTAATTAAACTTGGAAATAAATGTCTAGAATGTGTATATAAAATACGAAGAAACTTTTTCTCCGACCTTACATATGTTAAGGATTTAGAGTTCATGTTTCACAATTTAGAATATTATCTCACATATTATATGAGGATATAAGACAGTGTCCGTCTACTTAATAAATTACTCGCGTAAAAACGATAAAAGTATGACATAAAGTTTCATTCACAATGCTATAGATGCTCATTGAATTGCGAACTGCAACTGCATATACTTTTAATTTTTTCAAGTGATTGAGTGGAGCCAAGTTAATCAAGTGTAACCCACACACTGCAAATATTTTTAGGTCTCGCAACTATGTTAATTTAACAACTACTATACTGTCGCCGGTTATTAAGGCTAAGAAATTGTTTGCATAAATATTTTTTGTAATAAACTCCCAAGCAGGATAGGCAAAGGAATCTTAGTGCATTCAGCCATAAACGTCACGCATCTATGGCGTCATACAAGTTTCCATTAAAGCCTATACGGAATAATTAGGTTATTGGCGCGACGGGCAACAGCTTCAAAAGTGGCATTAGAACCAAAGGATTCGTTTCATCGTTCATCATGTGTACAGCAAAGGAGTGGAATAATTTGCCAGGATTTGTCTTTCCATCCGAGTACAATGTGGGTGTTTTAAAGGTAGACCAAATTAATTTTATTAAGTACGTGAGTACTGTTTACGATCTTCAGCTGCATCACTACTTACCATCAGCTTTAATAGTAATCAATCACTGGCTTAAAATAATAAAAAAGTGCTCGTAGGAAGTCGTATTTCTTTAGCGTACCAAAAATAACTTGAAAGACAATTAGTTTATTCGTGGTAGAGCCATGCTACAGCTACATTATGGTTGTAGCTAGATATGATATATGATATAATATGATAGATATGTGGTGCGCCGCCGTCGCCGTGAGTTCATGTCGACGCGTCGCCACCGCGTGAAGCACGCGGCGCGCCGTCGCGACGAGTTGCAGCTTCCTTTCCCGCTCACACGTGCGGCCTGACCGGATTAGTTCACCTTGTCGCCTCGCCACGCTCGTCGCTCACTCAGTCGAGTCGAATATTTCACCGAGTGAACGTGTATTGTTTTGTGGTGTTGCACGTATGGGCCGGCTCAAGCGGGGGTGGTAGCACGACCTCACAGAATACCGGCGTGAAGTGGAAGATCGGCTTCTGCGTTTCGTCTGGTGAGTGAAGGCGAACCGACCCCCCCCCCCCCCCTCCCACCCCCGTCAACATGGTAACGTAACTAAATGTAATACTATCCCAGAAGTGTACTGGCACCCCTGGTCATTACCAGGGGTGCCAGTACTCTCCATTGAGGATCCCTTGCTGATCATCCACGATCAAGATATTCCACTCCTGAGGAAGGACTTACCACTGCTGGGTGCTCAGGCTGCCCCACGTATTCTGGGGCGAGGGCGAGGGGGGGGGGGGCGAAATTCCGCTCATGACAATAATACATGCTCTGGGTAAGCTGAGCAACAAGGCCCAGGCGACCCCTGCCACGTGACTTTCTGTAACATCAGGGGACTTCACTCAAACCTAAACGCCATCCACTACCATCTCGAGACGGCAAAACCGGCCTTGCTCTTTGTGACCGAGACGCAGGTATCCTCTGCGGCTGATACTTCGTATCTCTCCTACCCGGGGTACAAATTGGAACACTCCTTTGTACCTTGGGTTGAAGTTTGCGCATACATCAGAAGACATCTGTTCTCCATGCCTCGGCAGTCTTGAAGGTTCGGACCTGCTAATCCTTTGGCTACGCGTAGACGACGACAACCATCCGCGTGTCTACGGGTGTCTCTATAGGTCCCATAGCGATAGTGCCGAAACAGACCGACTCATCGACCACGTCCAAATGGCTACAGATTCCTTGCTACAGCAGAATCCATCTTCATAGATCGTGATCCTCGGCGATTGTAACGACCACCGCGCCGAATGGCTCGGTTCATGTTTAACCGATCATGCGGGGAGATCTGTTCATGATTTTGCCTTGGCATATGGTCTGACACAACTGGTAACTTTGCCTACGCGGATTCCAGATTTGAAATATCATGCACCTTCCCTGTTGGACCGTCTGCTGACCTCTCATTCAGATAGATATTAGGTCTCCGTCCACTCCCCTCTTGGCTCCTCAGATCATCGTCTAGTCCAGAGTGTGGTGCTACTCACACTAACATCGCGATTGCATTCTGCAGGCTGGCTAAAAAAAAGCGACTCCTCAGACCCATCTAGCTATGCTTATCGCCATCACCTTATTCTCCAAAATTAATGGAATCCATTATAAACTGCCAGCTCATGCGATATCTTGAGGACCACCAGCTAATTAGTGACCGCCAATACGGTTTTCGTCTGGGTCGGTCAGCTGGTGATCTTCTGGTCTATCTGACTCATAGATGGGTGGAGCCATATGAGTCCAAGGGGAGGCATTGGCCATCAGTTTGGACATTGCGAAGGCCTTCTATCGGGTTTGGCACAAAACGCTTCTTTCTAAGCTCCCTTTCTGTGGGCTTCCCGAGAAATTGTGCAATTGAATCACCAGATTTATTGCAGATCGGAGCATCTCCTCAGTTTCAAGGCACTCCCCTTGTTGCCTCAGCCAGTATCGGAATCCTCGGCGTCGACATATCGAGTGACGTGCAAGTTTCGTGATCACTTGGAAGAGAAGGCCAAATTGGCCTCTAAAACGATTTGCGTGCTCAGCAGAGCGGGACAATATTTCATGCCGGCACACTGCTTGCAACTTTAGAAGGCGCAGGTTCGGCCTCACATGAAATACTGTTCCCATCCTGGGCTGGGGCTCACCAGGGCTAAATTAAAAAATATAAAGCTGTTTTTGGTACCAACAATATGGTTTTCTTTAAGTTGTTTTAAAGAAATCTCTTCCTGATAAAATAATATCTAAGACCTATGGCCAGCGTTGCCGCACCGCCGCGATGCCGCCGCTGCCAAGAAAATTTTCAGGCCACGCCGCCGCCGTGTAATTGGCCTTCGGCGATCATATCTAGTTGTAGCACGAATGGGTCGGCTCGACCGGGGAAGGACCACGCTCTCACAGAATACCAGCGTAAAATAGCAGCTTAACGCTGCTGTGTTTCGTATGGTGAGTGTAGAGAACCGGAGACCTCTTACTGGAAACGAGGCATTCCATCATAGTCCTCACGGGTGAAACGCATCTGTATTTTGATTCGTAATCGAAGACAGATGTAGATGTCTATGGGCCACAGCAACTACTTACCATCAGGTGGACTTTATGCTCGTTTGTCACCCTTATACTATAAAAAAATACCTACTGAAGTTGTCACTTTTATGTATCAGTGTGCGCGCGCATCGTAATAACTTCATGGTGTCGTTATAAGCTGTCGGTGTGCGCGCGCATCGTAAAAAATTCACTCTCATCATTTTTCCCAGACGCCCTAAAAGAAGTATAACTTCAAAAAACATTCACTACCCCAACAACAGTGTTTTATTAAAGTGTGGCAAGTATGTTCAGCAGTGGACTTGTAATGATTATGAAAAACTCAGGTGAATATTTCTCAACTAGAATATTACCTTGCATATGTATAAACCAAATTAGTCCGCCATTATCAACATTCATACATAATGTGGCACATAATGTCGCTATTTTATAAATAACATTATCGAAACACCCATTTTGAAATTATTTTGCATATAACCGCTCTAGTTGGGTGATTAGTTTATCTCTGTTTGATGTTTTATGAATAAAAATTAACACTTATCGAGTTGAAATTATATAAATTATTTAACGGGGGCGTTCTTGTTTGGGTATCAGCAAAATTTATTTGTATATATTTGCATTTTTAATAAAATATGTGTTTTTGGTGTTGAGTATTTTAAACTATAATTTAAATATTTAAATAAAATATACATTTAATACCTATGTATAATTTAGATTTAAATTTTAATCTCGCACGGAACAAACGGAGTGAAGTTCTTATTAATTGTTCCAGGCCTCGATGTTTGTCCATAATTTGCATAATAGTTTTTTGTATATAATATATATAATATAATGTATATAATTTTTAGAAATGGATGATAAACGAACACACAAATTTCAAATTATGGCAAATTGACTCTGTTCTGAACTAAGAATCAAATTACAGGTGCTCTGCTACCCCTGAGGTGCAAGACGGAATGTCCTGCTCCCAATAAAAAGGGCTATCCACCCTGATTCTCTACACTATCATAGAGTGCCTCGTTTCTAATAAAAGGGGTCTCCGGTTCTCTACGCTCACAGAATTAAGCTGCTATTTTATGCTGATATTCTGTGAGAGCGAGGTCCTTCCCCAGTCGAGTCGACCTATTTGTGTGTAAACCATAATATAGCCGCAGATAAAATCTACTACGTTTCGTAAAACGCCTTCAACCAACAGGATTGAAGGTCCATACTGGTCTGGGACTTAGACATCTCATGTTTATATGGGATTTGTAATAAAAAATTACTTGCCTATCAGGTCGTGAAAAGCTACTATTGAGATATTGGGTTTGTGATTGTGCAGGCAATTTGTTTTTGTTTTCTGTTTTATCTCTTTCTTATTTTTTTGTTAATTACCTCCACAATAGGATTTTCTCTTCTCTCTCTTATATTATCTTATATTATCTTAGTGACAGTTTACATGAATAAATTTTACAAGGACGAACATCCAGACCCGGAACAAATATTTTTAGGCCATACAAATACTTGTTCTGTGCGAGATTAGCGTTACAACTTATTGCTAAGCCACTGCGCTACGGAGCCGTCATTCTTCACTTTTTTCACAATTCTATATCTAAACCCGTGTTTGTGGCTAAGCGGGTTTATAATGGGCTGGTCACTTAGCACGTATTCCACAATTTTTCATATGAGCCCATATTTTAGGCTAAATGAGGTTCGAGTACTAAGGGATAAATCCAAAAAATGGGCAGCAGCGTTCCTTGTTAATATAACAACTTGGACTGCGCTCGCCAACCCGCCTGCCAAGCGTTATACCCCTTAATGGGGGAGGCCCATAAACAGCATGACTGGCAGTGACAGTGACAGTGGATTGGCGTGGCTGATGGGGTAGTGGTGGTGGAGGTCCGAGTAGCTGGCGCTTTTTGGACTCTTCCTAGCCCCTCAGGTGAGCATGACGCCATGATTATAATATGTATGTATAAATAAAGGTAAAGTTACAGCCTATCCAACACATAACAAAAACCCTGTGGTTTCCGTTAAGTGTGTTATCAGAATCAGTACTCAAACGTATAGAAATAACGTTACTTCAGAAAACTCAGTCATAAAAAAATTATTAAATTTAAATATTTATGCAACAGCCTTGCTATAGCTGCAGCTTGGCTCTACCGCATTATATTATATTTTATTTATCTTTACACTTATAACATATAACAGTCCCTTGAGGGATAATCTAAATTAGGAAGGATTTGCAATATCACCATGTTTGGCAGGTGGATTAGCGGTGGCAGTACTAGATGTCTCGTAACCTTGAAGCATTTGATATGTTTTACATAAAATTATAATAGTAATAAGTGTTTGGTACGATAAGTGTAGAGAACTGGAGGCCCTTTTTACTACTACTACTACTAACTACTACTACTACTAGTACTAACTACTAATACTACTACTACTACTACTAAACGAGGCATTTCATTTTAGTACTCAGGGGTGACAATGCACCTGCATTCTGGTTCTCAATCAAGAATAAATGTGGATGTCTATGGGCCACTGCATCCACTTACCATCAGATGGATTGTGTGCTTGTTCGTCACCCTTATTCTATAAAAAATAACTCTTCTCTACATTAAGAGGCCCGTGACCAGCAGTAGGTTTTTACAAGGAGATAGAGAGGAAAAAGTTTAAGAATAAGTTACATACATCCATCCATTACAGCCTATAAAAGTCCACTGTTGATCATAGGCCTCCCCAATTGATTGCCTAATAGGCAAGCGGGTTGGCAACAGCAGTTTTTTATAGTTTTGAGTTGTTATCGGGAAGAGCTGTTGCCCATCTGGTTTGCTTCCCTCTGTCTCCTCTTACGACACCCACGGGACGACATTGGGTAGTGGATATTCTTACACCGCCGCAACACAGGATATAAGTTTAATAAATTTGTTTTAAAATACCGTACTGTTTTATATCGAACGTCTTCTAGTTGTGTAAAACGTTTAACAGTAGTTATACGAGCACCACTAGAAGCATTGCCTGAATTTCGCGGAATAAGCCCATAAGTACACGGTGCTATTAACTATATTACTACACTACGTAACATTTGTAATGGCGTCAGTCTTGTTAGCAAGTATATGTAGCGGCACGAAAGTCTAGCGGTGACCGTTATTTCGCATAAGTCGCGCTGATTGGCTAATTGCGCATACAGCGCGCTGATTGGCTCTCCAGTCGCATTCGTGCAATTCAATTTGTGTGCGTCCCGGAGACGTTTCTTTCAGCGTTAGACTTACGTGCCGTGTGACGTGCCCTTGGTGTTAGCGATATAAAGAAATATTTTCTTATTCTTATTCAATGTTCTCTGGTGGACTTGCATTTTTAAGGCTGCTTCCCGTCGACATCTGGATATAGATGAAGTAACAATGTCAAGATATTTATACTGCCAACTAATGGAGCTAGATGTTAATGCTCATCGTCGCTGTGCAATGACGTTGTAAGAATGTCCACTACTCCATATCATCCCGTGGGTGTCGTATGAATCGAAACAGAGAAATTGGAACAGGAAATCAGTAGCAGCATCTTCCTGATAACAAACACAAAATAATAGAACTGCTGTTGCCAACCCTATTCCCAAGCTTGGCTATTGCGGCAAATTTTCGCCGTCTATGAGACCTATAGGTTATAAGTGCAGCAGTGGTCTTTATAGTTTATAACGGTATGGTCACCTCATAAAATTTGCGGGTTAAAATTGAGTGATAAATTTCATTCTCAGATAGTTTCCCGCAGTAGCAAATTGTTGTCAAAATAGTGCTTTGTAAATGCCAATTTTAAATAAAAATACCACCTTTACTTTGACTGATTCTTATAAAGTAATATTTTAACGAGGAGGAGAGAGATATAGTGAGGAGTTATGGGATGGCTCTGTTTTAATTATTTTTCAATTATGAACCCCAGACTTATGTTCAGCAGTGGACTTGAGTTCTCAAGCTCTCTCTGTGAATAGCGGCTAGTGCCGAATTTGTTTTTTTTATAGGTTAAGGGTGACAAACGAGCACACAGTCCACCTGATTCTTTTCTCGATTGCGAATAAAAATGCAGATGTAATGCCTCGTTTCCAGTAAAAAGGGTCTCCGGTTCTCTACACTCACCATACGAAACACAGCAGCGTTAAGCGGATATTTTACGTTGGTATTATGTGAGAGCGTGGTCCTTCCCCGGTCGAGCCAACCCATTCGTGCTACAACTATAATACCTTCTACTAATATAGCTGCAGCATGGCTCTGCCACGTAAGAGTTTAACCGAAGAACGAAGACAGAAGAAGAAAATACCATTCATTTCTAACAGTTAACCTGAGTCGCACATTGTGTACTACTACTGTACTATTTGACGTACTACTTAATATCCAATAGTTAGTAAGTATACCTGATCAAGCTCTACCAAATGATTTTTTTATATTTACGCGAATACTGCCCATTAAATAAAACTAATTTTACCGATTTTATCACGTTTAATTTGACTTTGTAATTCCCTAAAATCAATTCAAGAAATATTCAAAATCTGAAGGTCGTGATCGGGACGTCAAACACCTCAATTACATCCGCAAACGTTCGTAATTAAAAAGTCAAATTAAACGCCATAAAATTCGTATAATTTAAAAGTTAAATATTTGTACAACCCACTTCAATATAAACTATTAAGAATAACTCAAAAATTATTGATCAGAACTTGATTAAATTTATATGAGACTACATGAGTAGCACCAGCTTTCAAATAAAAAAAGTGATCGAAATTGGTTCACCCAGAAAAAAGTTATGAGGTAATACACATAAAAAAACGTACAGTCGAATTGAGTACCGTCTCTTTTTTGAAGTCGGTAGAAAAAAAATTCGTTTAAGATCCACAAAGTCTTGTAACATTTTATATCTTTCTCAGTACTTTCTGCACAGCATAAATCGCCTATTTATCAGATAACATTACTGGATCTACATGCTGTATTTATGTTGGAAGTTTGCAAAATGTAATGACTGTTTATTCCCTCTTTCAAAGTGTTCATAACATTGTAGGCTCTAAGCCCTCGTTGCCAGCGCACTGTAAATGGCCGCGAGCGGCGCCGCGGGACCGTGCGGTGTTTTTATAAATGGCCGACATTATTTTAAGAGATAATTTGAGGCCTGTCAAAGTGAATGGCGCAAGACGAGTGTCGTAATACCCACTGCGTACGAACAACTTGACGTTGGGTCGTAAATTACTATTGTGTGGTCGCTTTGCAAGCGACAAGCGGGTAAGTAAGCGGAGCTAATAATATAATATCCTCCAGATCAAATTTTTATCACGGCGGCCAATCTCAATGGAGACTATCCATTTGTGCAGGACAAGATTATAGTGCCCGAGTGTATTTGCAAGCACAGATGCACTCTGTATTCCCTCAATCTCATAGTTCAATAGATTGGACGGCAAACCGACACCACTGTAGAATGATCAACGCGTGACCGTGATACGTGCTTTCAGGCACACAGGTGAAACACCGCCAACTTTCTAACTCCAGGCTGCTACTGAGTATTTCTTGACAGAATAGTTCAATAACTGATTTTGGCCCGACCCAGGATTTGAACCCGAGAACACGTAATCAGCAATCACGTTCATGACCACTAGACTATTAAGTAGTCGAAAGCTGAGCTAATAACTATATAAAAACCCATATTTTTAGGTTTTTTACGTTGTAGAGCCATACCAGCTATATTAGAAGTATAGTTGTAGCACGAATGGGTTGGCTCGACCGTGGAAGGACCACGCTCTCATAGAATACCAGCGTAAAATAGCAGCTTAACACTGATGTGTTTCGTATGGTGAGTGTAGAGAACCGGAGATCCTGTTTACTGGAAATGAGGCATTCTATCTTAATCCTCACGGGTGACAACGCATCTGCAGTTTGATTCTTTATTGAGGATGGATGTAGATGTCTATGGGTCACAGCAACCACTTACCATCAGGTGGACTGTGTGCTCGTTTGTCACCCTATCCCATAAAAAAGGGTTGTATTCTGATAATCACAAAAAGAACGACGAGAAGCGGAAGCTAATTTACCACATTTACGAGTATGTTATTTATAGCTGTTAACGAAATCGTAATTTATTAGTGATTATGAAGGATTTTTATAGAAGGATAGACTTAGTGGTTAAAGTACCTGACTACGTCTAGTCCTATATTTGAATCCTAACTGATGTCATTTTTTTTAACACACAGAAACCTGGTAACAAGTATTTGTTAACTATTATTTATAAAGCTATGATTGTCGTATTTAAACTCGCAGCCTCGCTGTGTTGCAATTATACATTTACCCAATGCTCCTCCCAAATTTTAGGACAGAATTAACTCTCTCTCTCTATCTCTCTTGTTATTGCTTAATTTATGATTAATTTTAGTTTCCGCATCCACTGTAAACATGCCTTTATTAAAAACAATAACTGTATAATTACCGTCGATTATTTTATCAACGTGGATCCGAAACTAATTTGATATGTCGCGTCGTTTCATCAGGTCTTCAGTAATTATGTTCTTAATGGCACCCACTGACATTTTCACCGTTCGAAAGATATTGAGATAATAATGTTGATACAGTATTATGTAAAAGTTTATACATATTTTCATTTAATTATTTTGAAAATGTAAACATGTTTAATATGAAAGGAAATAATATGTGACCTGTAATATTAAACAGTAGTTTATTTACGGGTTGATGAAGATGGAAAACATACATTTTTTTATAGAAGTAAAGCTAACGAACATAGTTCGTTTGAAGGTAAATGGGTGCTAAGGTCTCTAAACACATATATCAACCATCGATTAAGAATCAAATCAAAGCAGATGCGATGTAAACTCGGAAGACTAAAATTTTTTTATATAATCAGGGTGACAAACGAGCACACAGTCAACCTGATGGTAAGTGAATGCTGTAGCCCATAAATATCTACATCTATCCTCAATCAAGAATCAAAATGCAGATGCGTTGTCACCCCTGAGGACTAAGATGGAGTGCCTCGTTTCCAGTTAAAAGGGTCTCCAGTTCTCTATACTCACCATACGAAACACGGCAGCATTGAGCTGCTATTTTACGCTGCCCGACCCATTCGTGCTGCAACCACAATATAGCTACAGCGTGGCTCTACCACGTACAAAAACATGGAATACCGTTTTCGGTAAAATGGAGATCTGGTTATTTGCATTCACCATATGAAACACTACAGCACTGTTGTGGTGTTATGTGACGTATCACAAAAACATACATATCCAATCACAAAAATAATAAATTTTATTTTATTTTACATAAATTTCAAATAAAAATGCTTGTAGGTTACTTTATAGTAGTCTAGTTAAAACTTTTGCTCTGGGAAAAACCAGCAATAAACCGAGTGGGAGTTTTTATCAAATTAATATAAATAAAAAACTAATTTTATCACCAATTTACCAGTAATGTGTTGACAAAAAGAAAACGTATTTATACAACATTAGATTTATATAATTAAGTCCTTTTTAACTGTTTCACAACACTCGCTTAAACTCACCATATAAATATTATTTCAAAGTCAAATCAAAATGGTCGACGTCGGCTTTCCAGACTTAGATGGTGATAAGTTTATTGACTCTCAACTTTACTGATTCCTTTTCTAGAACCATAAAAATAAAAATGGATTGGCACCTAAGCTTTAAATATTACGATATCTGTCTGTTTATATGACGATATATAACGACATACTTCAAAATAATCTATTTAACGCCAATCGATATTGAAGCGATTTAATCGATCCGTGAGAGTTAACATGTAACAGTGTAATAAAAATACAGAGACAACTTTGTTTCGACGAATTCAAGAAGAAGGAAGTCAATGTTTAAAATTTATAAGTATGTAGTGAACATAATTATTTGCCTTTATCATCCCAAACCTGTTTACAAATGTTAGTGAGTCCATTTTACAAAATTTAAGTTTTCGGCTTCAGTTGTGGTTAGTCATCGTCCAGAATGGTCACAGAATTCAATAAATAAAAAAAACTTATAGAATATATTATCTACTTGACTAATATATTTTAATGTAAGCAGCTATAAATATACAAGTTTATAGCTGTTTATATTAGAAAAAAATATTTTATACAGAAGAATTATTCATATTTTAATGTAGTTGTTTTTATTGCATTTAAATTCGACTACGCAATTCCTTCGCTCCCATATTTTATCGGTGATTCTATTTTCTGCCAAAATAATGCTCTAAATGTCGACCTCATAATTCCTCCTTAATATGTACGATTGCCTTTATATTTGAGTGTCATATATCAGTGTTAATGTGACGTTCTATAGCGTAATTAGTCTGTGTATTCCACAAGTCTTTATTGAGAACTTTATTATATTACAAGCTACGGTGATTACGAGGCGGGCCATTATATCAAGATTTATTGCCACGATTTGTGTCCGAAGGTTGATAATTATAGAGACGTGTGGAACGCATACATTACGGGCTTACGTTCGTGTCATGGCATGCATTCGATTCGTTTACGCGTTTGCAATTGGATACGCATGTGTCGCATGTTTATACAAGAGAACAACTTTTCTTTTAATTGGTATCAATACAATGTACATGTTTTCAATTATTTTATTGTAATACGTTTTTATAGCAATTAAAACAATATTGCATTTAGTCACGCTTGCTATGAAGGTCACAGGCTTTGTCCTTCACTACTGGCTGTTAAATAAAGGTTAGCCCAGCTACTTATGGAGAGTGACAGGCTCGAGGTGGCTTTTTTCTATCTATAATAGAACAATTTGACAAAGAAATTCGCATTAGAATACAAGAAAAGCTAACGTGGCTATGTACTGGTTATATAACTCGGAGAACCGACAATTATTGTGGAATATATATTGCATGAGTACTGGAGGAGTGTTTAGAAAAATTGTGCGGACTAATTGTAGCTGCCAAATTTCATCATCGTACATTTTGACAACATTCGCGTTACCATCCATACCACCTGGATGATTGCCGGTCCTCAGATGTTCGATCTACCAGAAATTTCCTTCTTCTTCGCACATATTTTTGTTTAATGACCTTCAAGAAAATAGCATTCTTCTTTTTAAAAGGCTGGCAATGCAACACTGCACAGTGTTGGAGTTGATCGGGGAAGTTTGATAACTGATAAGAGATCTTATTGGATGCTAACTTGCCGACAGTTGGGGTCATGCAGGGATTGATTGCTCATCTTGTGTTAGTGGATAGCAGTAAAATATGCTAAAATTGCAACCTGCTTTACCGACAATGAGGTGTCGTGTGAAGGTTAGTTGTTCACCTAGCTGTAGATAACAGCAGCGCGCTAATCTGTAGAATTAAAAGTTTAAATAAGTGGAAATTTAAATGTTTGTAAATATCAGCAATTTATGTAAAATTGACTTGTAAAATGTTTCAGGTCAATTATCATCAGGTGAGCCGCATGCTCATTTGGCCCCGAACTCATTTGGTGACAAACTCGTATTGTTTAGCGTACAGTGTAGAGTGGACAACCATTAGACAAAGTGACAAATGGCGAAGATGTGCAGTGAGTAAGGTGATACAGGTGCTTTGTAGCAGTCCCTCTGAAGGACTGTACGAAGCTTTTGTTCGGTTTGCACGGTTCTTAATACGTACATTAGTGGAATAATTTGCCAGATCTGACTTTCCATTCGATTGAAATGTGGGTGGTCTTCAAGGCAAGAGTGAACAGGCTTTTGTTAAGTCAGTGCGCTTCACCATCTCCGGCTCCATCACCACTTACCATCCAACTCAATATAATAAAAACTACAGTTTCTAAATCGCCTGCTAAATGCAACAACTATGGTAATTATGCTAAGACGCAATTTATGGGGGTGTGGGTTATTTATCAGTGGACTTTTGATAAGTTAAAATTAAACAATAGACTCTAAAAATCAGGAACAGTCGACCAAAGAAAGAAATAAATCTATACGTCGTGTCGCTGAAAGTAAAATGTCTAAAACATTTAATCATCGCTGAGACGCTGATTGTTTTCGAGACAGCGTGCAAAGGAATAAATAAACACGAGCCTCGGACCCGCTGATTATCTGCTGTACACTCTCCAACCTCTCGCTGGCAAATTACAGTGTGACGACGAAATTATATGACCAACGGCGTAATGAATGGCCCACCATACATTACACAGAGTCTTTAGCGCTCACCACGAACGTAGTACCTGGAAGCAATCATATGAACTGTTTATTTCTTGTGTTATGAAGCCAACGAAAGAGAGCGAGTGTATAATTTTAATTTAATTGAATTAAATAATGAATATAACCGGTGTGAGAAATTCCACCCGTCTTTTGTAATTTATTGCGCTGAGATTGTGAGGCAATATTATTAGTAGAACGTGTGTTGATTATTATCATTGTAAAATAATAGGTACTCTATACAATGGTGGTAACAGAAATGATATATTTTAACATGATTTATATTCATAAATTATCACAATAGTAGCGTCGTAGGAGATACTATCATAATAAATATAAAATGCTATAAAATATAAAATATATTATCATTAAGTAGATAAGATTCGAATTTAGCTAATCCATTTTAAATTAATATAAAAAAATAAATAAACAATCTTTAAAAATCCATCAACCGATTTGGTCCCGTAGGTGTTGTAAGATACGATTATAGATAATTTAAAATTAAAAATTTTGTGCATCCAACTTCAATATAAGTTATTAAGAATAACTCAAAAACTATTGGTCTGACCTTGATCGATCAGGCTACACGAGAAGTACCAGCATTCAAACAAAAAAAGAATCATCGAAATCGGTACACCCAGTAAAAAGTTATGAGGTAACACACATAAAAAAATACAATCGAATTGAGTACCGTCTCCTTTTTGGAAGTCGGCAGAAAATACTGGAAAATTTTATGTCATCGAACGGTTTCGCTTGAGACAGAAAATATTCAAACCGGTCTGGCAGCAGCGTCAAAGGTGGAAGACGTCTGGTAGGTCTCACTACAATAGTAGTGTCCCATAATTTGCACTTTGAAGAACTGACAAAGATATAAAAGAACAAATTATTACCAACTCACAACAACTCTATGTGATAGACCCATGCTGGTGCTATATCAGTAGTATAGTAAGTAGTAGTATAGCATGAATAGGTCGGCTCGACCAGGGAAGGACCACACTCTCACAGAATACCAGCGTATAATAGCAGCTTAACGCTGCTGTGTTTCCTATGGTAAGTGTAGAGACTCGGACATCCCTTTTACTGGAAAAGAGGTATTCTATCTTAGTCCTCACGGGTGACAACGCATCTGCATTTTGATTCGTAGTGGAGAATATATGTAGATGTCTATGGGCTGCAGCAACCACTTACCATCAGGTGGACTGTGTGCTCGTTTGTCACCCTTATTCTATAAAACAAACTCTATTTTTCACCTTTGCAGAGTAGTAGTAGCATAGCACTTTTTTTCTTTATTCTCCTTTAGCCACCATTATGAGACCATTGTTGCCTCTTCCGTGGCAATCCTATTATGGTAAGGATTTGCATGCTTGGGTAGCAGATTTTCGATTGCTGTACCAGCTGTCATAACCTCATTTTCTCCATGGCACTGTGTTTTTGCACTAAGTGAGCGCGCTAAGGGTCACGGGTTTGAATACCGCACGGAACAAGTATATGTACGTCCTATAAGTACTAATTACGGGTCTGGATGTTTCTCCTTGTACAATTTATACAGGTGATACAGGAAAAATCCTAGTGAAAGAGTGACTTACATACCACTTGAAAACCTTTTTTCCCCATGAGTTTTCTGTTCTTGAATCTGTATGATCAGCCGTTGCCACTTCAGCCAACTGATCCGTTAAGCTATGGCGATTACTCTGATACTATTGCGAATATCATCGTTACTGGTTCTCTCAAACGCCCATATATAAATATCATTTCGCCTAAGTATCTCATCGTAAATGTTTCTCCAGTAGACTGGAGATCATCTCATTCGTGGAAGAGATGCTGCAGCTATATTAATAGTATATTTGTAGCACGAATGGGTCGGCCCGACCGGAGAAGGACCACGCTCTCACTGCATACCAGCGTAAAAGTTTCGTATGGTGAGTGTAGAGAACCGGAGACCCGTTTTACTGGAAAAGAGGCATTCTATCTTGGTCCTCACGGCTGACAACGCATCTGCATTTTAATTCACAAACGAAGATAGATATAGATGTCTATGGGCCGCAACAATCACTTACCATCAGGTGGACTGTGTACTCGTTTGTCACCATTATACTATAAAAAAAAGATTGAATGAATGGATTGAAGATTGCAAATCATCAATCCATTCATTACAACCTATAAAATTTACCGCTGAACATAGCTTCCAAAGATTGTCTCATAGGGATGATTTTGCTACATTCCCTACACTTAGCAGGTCTGTTGGCAACGCCAGTTTTTTTATTATTATAAGCTCTTATCAGGAACATACTTCTGACTATCTTCTGTTTTAGTTTCCTTCTGTCGCCTATAAAGACATCCACGGGATGATATATGGGAAACTAAAGATAAACATTCGGATTAATACACATATACATTATGCAATATATACAATCTATACAAATTAATAAAATTGAAGTGTCTGTTTGTTATTTCGAAATAACAGCTTTTTACAATATGCATATGAAAGTATATACGGTACTTATAACAAAAACACGGTTTTTAAAATTTTTGTCTGTTTGTTCCGGCTAGTCTCCGAAACGGCTGGACCGATTTTGACCTGACTTTCACTGACAGATAGCTGATGTTATAAGGAGTAACTTGACTACTTTTATTTTTGAGAAAGAATTAGCGTTACGCGCAAACAATTAAAACCCATTAAATCCAATCGTAATAAATCACGCGCGGGCGAACTCGCGGGGAACAGCTATCTAATATATAATTTAACTCTTTAGATGTAGGTTACGTGGGAGAGCCATGCTGCAGCTATATCAGTAGTAAAGTTGTAGCACGAATGGGTTGGCTCATCCAGGGAAGAACCACGCTCGCACAGAATACCAACGTAAAATAACAGCTTTACACTGCCGTGTTTCGTACGGTGAGTGTCTCCCCTTTAACCCATTTTAATGGAAACTGAAACTGGCATTCTATCTTAGTCCTCGTGGATGACAACGCATCTGCATTTTGATTCGTAGTTGAGGATGGATTTAGATGTCAGCAACTACTTACTATCTGGTGGAATGTGGGCTCGTTTGTCACCCTTATCACATATAAAAAAAGATTATTTTTGTTCCTATTGAGCGTTCATTAAGGCATGGAAAACCGTTCTATAACACAAATTCACCTTTGTGTTTTTATTTTGATCTAATGAAGTGTATTGAAGTGGAAAAATTTAATGAGTGTTTTATACGTACATTTTCTATCGAATAAATTATAGGTGGATCTTTACAATTTGAATTGTTGATTGGAATGTCTTGTACCAACATCAATCAAAATACTACTTACGATGTGTAATTAAATACCAGTTGTTTATTGTATGAT
Organism: Parnassius glacialis; assembly: GCA_033319125.1. NCBI lineage: Eukaryota > Metazoa > Arthropoda > Insecta > Lepidoptera > Papilionidae > Parnassius > Parnassius glacialis. Next base: position 3,446,860 of record JAVANC010000026.1, on the reverse strand, counting down.
GAAAACGCAATAACATTAAAAAAGGTTTGATTTTTTACTTGTATATCCTGAGGTCAGTTAGTACATTTTATCCTATTGAAAAAAACTAGTTTTATGGATTTTATTGCGTTTAATTTGACTTGTTTAAGTTATTTTTAACTCCGGTCAAGGGGTACTTAGGTGTTTGATGTCTCGTTCTCATGCATAGGCCGGATACTTTCAGTTTTTGAATATTATAATAATATAATTATATCCTATTGATTTTATTTATTAAGTTTTAGTTCAAAAGTATCTGATATAATAATATTCCGTATATTCGTGTATAGGCGAAGTGCTCGCCATGATTTCACTGTACGGGAAATATAATTTGATTGGTAACCGTCAAATTACAAAATTACATTTTGAAATTTTATTTTTGATCTCAATGGCTTATTTACTGTTTAAGTAACATGATATGGGTTTATCTTGTAATAATTTAATACTCTTTTTAAGTCTTTGATTTTCTAATATATATAATGTTTAAGGTTCGTAAAATAGAAAAAAATGATACGCAAAAAATTAAGTCCCAAATTGATCACAAAATACAGGGTTATTTTGTAGTTTAACAAAATTAGTACAAGCAATACAAATGTTTAACACAGTAGACTAAAGGACTAAATCTACAGATCATAGAAACAACAGTTGTATCTATGATCTGTGTCTAAATCTATAATATATTTTGGTAAACTATTGCGAAGTTACTTGTAAATGTTAAATCATACTTTTAATTTTTCAATTACAATGGTCCAAAGTGACTCAAAACATATTTTTTATGAAAAAATATAAGACTGTAAAGACGTTTTAACAATCCGTGGAATTTTTTATTATACTATTAATTCATTTGAGCAAATTAAACATTTCGGTTTACTTCTCTAGAAAATAAATTACGTAGATTTATACGAAATTACTAACATTATGCCGTTTCTTTGATGTCATTATTCTAGTTAATAAATTTTTCAGAGTAACATAAAGAGAGCTCCGCGCGTTATTAGACTTGGAAGGCGTTTTGCGACACACAGATATTGCCAATAGAAAGCCAATATTTTTGGATTGACGATTTAAATATATCTTTCATCCAATATTTTTTTGCAATAATTGTAAATTATTATATTTATTTATATAAGTATATGTACTTGGTAATAATAAATTGTATTAAAAATTTATGGAAGTCGTGTAAAAGTACACAAAATTATAAATTAAGAAAAAACATGCGTGAGTGTCGTGGAACATTCAGTTGGAACGAAGTTCCTTTTGTAGTATTTTTTTAAATACTAGTAATGCTATTAAACGTTACTAATATTCCCTTGAACCATTACTGGTAAGCTTAAAATGCTTGTGTTAGAAGTGGTTCAAGACATTAGTCGAATGGCGGATTCGAACCCACGACCTTTCGAGTTCACGGTCCGCGTCTGTCATTTTTTTTAAACAGTGTACATGCTGTCTTTCAGTATGCTTAAAACGTCAGCATGCTAATTTACAAATTACACTTTTTCATAATAAGTAATTAAGATACATGTCCAAATAAAATAAAAAATACGCGTCAAATAGATTAAAAAATACATGCCAAATAGATTATATTATGTCAAATAGAATAACAAAATATCATTATCAAATTAACTAACCTAAGATTAAATTAATATATTAGATTACTAACGCTTCTAATGTATATTATTGATAAACGTAGGTATTATATTATTGATTAACAAATACAAATAAATGAATTACTAGCGTCGATGTAAAATGAAACGTCATTTAAAATAAATTATTTTTTCATTTATTATTCCATGTCGCATTCTTATGCCGCCAAGGTCGTTCACACTACGTCAGAAGGGGTAGTGACGAAAAAATATTACACTTTTCTCGCCTAGCCTCCATCCGCCAAATTCGCACCATTCGATAAACAACTTCGTTACAAAAAAAAACTACGTATGTAGATTGTTTTAGGATGTATTGCATATCAATTACGCGCAGAGATATATTTTTTAATTTTTGTATTGCTTAATTTTTATAATATTAAAATTTTAAGAAAAATTCGGAAAGATCGTAAAAATTGTTTATATTTTGTCTTGCTCTGTGAAGTACTGTCTTGGCTCAGTAGGCTTTACAATTTCATCGAAAAGTACTTGAAAATAAAATTCAGAAGTAATTCATACTTGTATCTATATACCTATAAGAATAATATCCACTATATATCATATCGTCCCATGGGTGTCGACAGAGGGAAACTAGGCTAATGGAATGCAGCATCTGTCTAATAAAAACTAGAAAATAAAAAAAAATCGGTTACCGACCCATCTACCAAGCGTGGCTAAGACAAATGTCACTATTATAAGGCAGTCTATGGGGAGGAATATGTTTAGCATCGACTTAGTACTCTGTAATGAAGGAATGTATAAATGAATATTACTTCCAAATTTATTCACCATTTGCTATATCCGTGTGTTCAGGTCGCTTCACACGTCGCCTCCTCACAAATAAATCTGCCTTTATAACAGCATAAATTTGTCGATGGAGCGATTTTCTTATCCGGTGTGTCTTTATTCACAACGCATCCTGTTTGCTTTGTAACTACGGATTTCTAGGAAACAACGCGATAAATAACTTGACTCTCGTTTGATTCGTCATAAGAAATGTGAAAACATGTCAAGTTTTTGATTATTTCTACGATCAAATGGTCATAAAATTTGTCACACTGAAAGATTGTTAAGTACTATCTTACACGTCAGTGAATCGGGTGAAAATAGAAAATATCAGTGAGATACTGCTTCATTTTAAACTTTATAGCGAGCAGTATTTAATAATCGGAATGTCGGCTACTTCGATACTAAATCCGCTTATCAACAGTGGCGGTTTTCTTATGAAATAGAGGTGACAAATGGGCACACAGTTCACCTAATAGTAAGTGGATACTGTAGCCCATAGACATTTAGAAGTAAACAATGTGAACAATTAAGCTGCTATTTTACGCTGATATCCTGCGAGAGCGTGGTCGGTCCCTGGTCGAGCCGATCCACTCGTGCAACAAACTTAATATAGCGTCGCTCTACCACGTACATAATATAAAAAATAAAATAATGTCCATACAATAAAATAAATTAACGATTATCCTTTAAACTTAGATTTTTAATTTTAATCAAAGATAAATAAAGGGTTTAAGGAACAAAATATCCTCGTCATGCTTACTTCTATTAAATTAAGTTAAATTTAAAAAATATAGCCTATATACGTTTGACTGCTGGGCACAGGCCTCTTATTCCTCAGACAATTTTTAGGGCAAGAAAGTGCTATCCCAATGCTTGTCGGCAGACTTCATATACCTTCGAAATTGTCTGCAGATTTCCTTACAATATTTTCCTTCACCATCGATAACGTGGTAAATGAGCACTTATAATTTCAATTAACAATTTTATTGGGGCCGGTGGGCATCGAGCTTCGTTGCTCTCGACTGTGTTTTTGATGTGAATTTTATTTATAGAATAAGGGAATACTGATGGTAAGTGAATGCTGTGGCCAATAGACATCTACATCTATCATCGACTAAGAATCCAAAAGCAGATGCGTTATCACCTCTGAGGACTAAGATGGAATGCCTAGTTTCCAGTAAGCGTTTATCCCTTACCACGGCTCTCAAGCAATGGACAGAGTATAACAAATAAAATCTTTTATGATAACGCCATCAATTTCAATTTTATCAAACAGCTAATAAACTGTTTAACTGACTCATTCTTCAAAGAAACCGCCTGCAGTTCTTGTCACAGACGGAAACTTGCCTCCGACAATAGGAGAGAGTAAACTAATCCTATTAGACCTGACAGTGATCTTCAATATGTCATAAAACTGAGGTTTCACTGAGGTTTAGACAGTGACCCCAAATTAAGTTACATGAAGTTAATAAGGAATATATCTTAATGATATAATAAAATAACCTTTCGAATTTATTTGGTTCTGGCAACACTATTATTAATTTAGGAATTCTGAGAGTTTTGGCGGGAACTTGACCGCCTATAAATTTTTGCTTCTATATTATCGTTTAAATAATTATTTGAAGTGGATTTACGATACTTAAAAGTGGGTTAAGCTATTATCAAAATCTTCCGAAACTTTGCATTTCAGAACAAATAAAATCGACAAAATAAACATACCAGCCTAGGCTGACCTTTTCATAATTCGACTGACTGACTGTGTAAATTAAAAAAAATTTTACTCTATGCTTACCAAAATGTATCTTCTATCTAACAGTTGATTAAATAAAGCTGTTAAAGAAGCATAAAATGAAAATTCATCACAATTACAGAAAACTTATTCATTACGACAATATTTTTTCATAAGTTCTGACGTAATAAAATAGATAATATTTCTGGCTGTATATGTACAGCTTGTAGCGACTGATATATTTTGTTCTTCGTTTTTTTTATGATAACAGAATCGAAATGAAAAGAAAATACACAGTCAAGCGATAAGTAGTTCATGATCTTTCAGAGGAACCTAAATCAACTCCATTTTATTTTGTACATCCATGACGATTACTAACAGTCTTCTCCACCTCACCTTGACGCCATAGACGTTTTTTGATTAACGATCTGTCGCGCAGGTCAGGTCTCCATTGTGCCCCCTTTGAAATTCCGACACTCATTTATCAAGCTTACTGTACCGTTCTGAAAATTAACGATGCGGTTCCAACGATAAGCAGACGCGATGGCTATGGTTTAATTAAGAACTAAAACTTGACTACACACAATTATTTATCTACATCTTAATTTCTTATAACAAAATAGGAACAAAAGGCTTGCCACAACAAGTGACAACTCGTCTGAATTTTGATTCTGGATCTGTAAAGACTTAAGGAAATGCGTCAATCCAACACAAAATCGAGGAAAAATATAGAAATTTATGCACAGCGTTATCAAATTACAATCAGGTGGACCAGCACACAGTCGCTTGTCATCCTTATTCTATAAAATTAAAATAAAATAATTAATCTCACGCGCTTTTTATAGATAACTTTTGTATCAATATTAGCTTTCATCTATGTTCTAATATTTGTTTAAAATGGCACTTAAGCTGCTTTAGCGAAGCAGACAGCTAGGTCTTAACATTTATTATTTAACATAATTCAGTCATATTTACCTTTGCTTCTACAGTTTAATTTAATATCGCAATCGAGTCTGTTTCCTTCGTCTATTTCTTTGTGTGTTCCTTCATGTATTTATTTTAAGAGAACGTTTTTATTCAAGCTTTAAAATAGAAAAGCAGAACAGACACTGAATTCCCACTTTCATTAATTAATTGAATCAAAGATATTTTCTAATCTCTCAAAGCAAGAAATTAATATTTTGATTATGAAATGTAATATCTTAAATCTTCTGTACATGTTTGCCTTCTTGACTCCGTGATCATAAGCGCGAATACTGGTCATGTGGTTCCTGGGTTCGCATCCCGGGTCAGTTTTTGAGTTTTCTGTTAAATAAAATATCTTAGTAGCAGCTGGAAGTCAGGAAGTTTCCTGACCAACCCCAATGCTTCAGAAAGCCGTTGGTCCTACGGCTGATTTCTCTCAGGACGTATTGCATTGCCGTCTAAGCGAAATATGAGAGTGAAGGAATAGAGAATACACATGCGTTTACGCACAAACTTGCGCAATATATTCTGTCCTGTGTAAATTTAACGTGGTAGAGCCATGCCATATTAGTAGTATAGTTGTAGCACGAATGGGTCGGCCCGACCGAGGAAGGACCACGCTCTCAAAGAATACCAGCGTTAAATAGCAGCATAACGCTGTTGTGTTTCGTATGGTGAGTGTAGAGAAACGGAGATTCATTTTACTGGAAAAGAGGCATTCCATCTTAGTCCTCACGGGTGAAAACGCATCTGTTGTTAGATGCTGATAGATGTAGATGTCTATGGGCCACAGCAACCACCTACCATCAGGTGGACTGTGTGCTCGTTTGTCAGCCTATCGTATAAAAAAATGGCTAGTCTCCGTTGAGACTGACCTCTGTGACATAAATTCACTCTGGAACATCTAATTGCATAGTGTTACAAAATTCCGCCCTACGCTATTAACGTATACTTGTACCCTTCACCTAGGCTCAATAGTGTGCGGTGGCAGGCAAAATTTACGCGAACACTGATTTTGACGTATCGTTTTCTGGGGCGGTCGCGTGAAAAATGATTCACCGGTTAAGAGAGCAGTGCTCCTAATTTTCCTGAGTTTTGATTACGAACGCTGTAATAATTTTCAGAATTTAAACAAAGCATTATTGATGAAAGGATGAACAATAACTTAAAGTTAGTATTAGATTAAAAATTGAAAGTGTTTTGCATTGTTCGGAAAGGAAACTATTATTGAGGACATAATATGACAGCCCCAAATTACATGAGACGAATCTGTAATGAGTTTTTTACACAATACAGTCTTTTGCATGTGTGATTTTTTTACAAATAACCCTAATCGAGGTGTTTATGAGATGAGTTAACTGAAGAGGCTTATTAAGGCTTGTTTAAAGTTCTTATTTGACGTCGAAATACCTATACCATTACTGCATTAGTAACATCGAGAAGAAACTGCTATTTTTTTTCAATGGCATGAAAATTGTAATAAATAATATATTCCTTTTCATTGTTCTGTTACTGTCTATAAAATATAAGCACTCCCAAGTAGAGTTTGAATTAACTTTATACTTTGGACGAACGTGAACGGTCGAAGTTTACTTAGGCAGCCGAAATTTGATAATCCGTTTTTACCGAATAATAATGACTATTTATGTCGACTGACAGATGACGCAGCGGCTCTTTCTTCAACGACGAATTATACTCATGTAGTACGCAAAATCCAGAGCACCATAGACATCTATGAAACATGATTCAGTCAAAGGAAATTCCCTGTGAATGATCTCCCGTTGATTTTTCCTGATTGATGATAATCAGATATTATCATCTATTGGAGGCTGTGCATTGGACAACGTCATGAGTACCACAAGAACGGCCTGAACACTACCTTTACTTGAGTTCCGCATACCATCTGTGAAAGAAATTCGAGATCTGCAAAGTCTACATTAGGACCCATGTCCGATGCGCTATCATGACATGCCCTGCCTAGAGCAATGTCCAAGGAAATTCTAATGACACAACAGAATTTTATCCTGCAAACTATTACCAGCACCCTTCCACCGGTATCCCCATTATAAGTAAACCTTCTTGCCACCTTTGGCAGGCTAAGTGAAAATCAACGAAAAGTTTCTTATTGCACGTTACGAATTTGGCGGATGGGGCCTAAGCGAGAAAAGTGCAAGATTTTTCCGTCACGATCCTCTTGGTATAGTGAGAGCGAGATGGAATAATATCCATCTCCCTCGCACTTTTTCTTATCTTGCCATGAAAGAATTATTATTTTAAATTACCGCTCCATTTAAATAGACGCTAGTTATTATTTTGAGTCGTTTTCAGAAAGATGCATCCATCTCGTGTTTTATTTCCCTCTGTCGTCGCTTCCGACATCTACGGGACGATATACGGTAGTGGATTCATTTACGCCACAACTACTGAAAATTTCGGGAATCAAGGAAGTGACACAACATTACTATTTAAAAATGTATTCATTGCTTTTCGAAGTATTCTCCACTAAATTTGACACATTTTTCCATACGATGGAACCAATCATTGAAGCAACTATTCCATTCGGAAGTTGGGGTCTCCGAAATGGACGTTTTGTAGGCGTCCACAGTTTCTTCAGGTGTTGGAAATCTCTGTCCACGCAATTTATTCTTTATTTTAGGGAAAGTATAGAAATCATTAGGGCTTAGGTCGGGGCTGTACCACATTATATATATATTTACTGTGGCTGTACGGCGGATGGTCTAATAATTATATGTTTTCTTGCTCTAAAAACTCTTTTGTTCTGTGTGCGGTGTGAGAACTCGCATTGTCGTGATGGAGGATGATGCGGCGGTTGCAGTTCTCTTTACGGAGTTCAGAAACGACCTGTGGCAAACAAATGCTATCATACCATTCTGCATTAACCGTTCTTTGTCCCTCAAGAGGAATAGTCGTAACATGGCCGGTTTTGGAGACAAACGTGGCCACCATTTTTTTTGCAACACTCCGTGAACGAACAATTTTTGTTGGCTTTAACTCATTTTCGAACACCCTAACTCGTGACTTTTTGTTTCGGGTTCGTACGCGTATATCCAGGATTCGTCACCTGATACGATATTGTATACAGCATTTGAGGATCCTGCGTGGAATCTTTCGAGAGTTCTGACGCACCAAGTAACGCGAGCCGCTTTTTGCTCTTCACAGAGCGAATGCTGCGTATTTGACTCATGCCAATGTCTAAAGTTGCCTGAATTTCGCGGTATGTCACATGTCGATCTTCTTCAATCAGCTTACGCACAGCATCAACGTTTTCTTGGGTGACTGCAGTTTTTGGACGACCTTGACGGGGATCAACACTGAGCTTGACACATCCACGTTGAAATTCAGCAAACCAGCGATAAATTGTGGTTTTAAATGGGGCTTCATCAACAAATACAGAAATCATCCGGTCAACACACTGTTTTTGTGTTAAACCACTTCGAAAGTCATAATAAATCATCGCTCTTGAATTTTCTCGAGTCAATTCCATTTTCTCAACGACTAAACAAGTTTGACAAAACCTTGTGACAAGACCGAGAATCTTTTTTTAAATAAATAAATGGTATTCGATTTTTAAAACCAAGGAGTTTTGAATTAAAAAGATTTTAACCCTTTCGCTGTCCCGTGCACAACATATAGGTCATTGCTATTGTCTTACTATTGTGTTTCAAAACCAGACAGTGAACGTGTTAATATGACAGGTACAGTGGAAATATTCCATTTCCGATACTTTTAGTGCAGCCTATGTACACGTTATTTCAAGTACTAACTGTTATCTAGTTGTATGAAGAGATTACTGATAATCTATACATATGAGTAAAATCGAAGTGTTGAAGCGACAATTAAAAAAAAATAGAACCTAACCTAAGAACAACAAAACAACAAAAGTAGAACAAGAAAATAATATATTTAAATTTTTAAAAAGGTATTTACAATTTTATAAAAAAAAATTAAATATGATGATGATGATGGATGACGTGTAATTACAATTAGATAAAAAAAAAGTAAAGATAGGAGAATATTGTATTGTAGTGGAGCCTAAAGGTCGAAGTGACACACGCTGCGCTTGGAGTAGAAGTAGGCACACGCTGAGCTTGTAGTTTCTTGGCGGTGATGGCACGCAGCGCCTGGTCTGGGCACACGCAGCGTCCGGAGCCGGCGCACGTAGCGCCTGGAGTAGGTGCGCTCAGCGCTTGGAGCAAGTAGTCGCAGCGCCCAAAGGTAGCGCGGGCAGTAGGTGCACTCAGCGCCTGGAGCAAGCAGTCGTAGCGCCCAAAGGTAGCGCGTGCAGTAGGTGCACTCAGCGCCTGAAGCAAGCAGTCGTAGCGCCCGGAGTAGTGTGGCCCCGCGCTTGAAGTAGACTACGCCGACGACTTCAAATGTAGATGGAGGCTTGCAGGATCCCGGGGCAATGCGGCCCCGGGATACGGCCTTTAGTAGATGCTTCACGTTTGAAAACTGAAGCGAGATTCCCCGTATTCTCCGATTTTTCGGCTTTTATACCTTTTTAGAGAGAACGAGAAATTATTTAAATTAAAAGGAAATTTATTGTAAATGACCTAGAGCAAAAGAGTATTTATGTGGAAATATCGAAATAAGAACATCAGACCAGTGACGAATTTGAATAAAAGTTACCATAACAACCATATAAATAATGGTTGTCAAAAATATAAATTTTTGGTTTTTGGTATATAATTGAAAAACAGCTACATTTAAGTAAGAAATGAGATATTATTCATATAGGAAAACTATAGCGCGGCAGCGCGCACGAAACCTGAAATTGCAGAGTTACGGAGAACTCAATAAAAGATAGAAAAAGGTAAGACTCCATTGACAGCGATTTAAAAGGTGCTGATAGCGTGAAAATACGAAGTTAAAATTATTTGTTATTGTGTAAAAACGTTACAAGATCCTATGGAAATAAAGGTGATGCAAAATATAATGCAGAAAATCAAAAATAGAATGGAAAAATAGTGTAAAATGATATGTACGTAGCATAATTGATAGCGTGAAAAGTGATGCAAAATATGAATGCAGAAAATCAAAAACAGAATGGAAAAATAGTGTAAAATGATATGTAAGTAGCATAACACTACATTTTCCCCCCGAACCTGGAAAATTTTTGACTCAGCAAAAATTTTGACATGTACATTCTAAAATAAACCATAAAAACACAGCTTTGCAGAAACAGACATCAACAGGCAAAATCAGATATACTATCTCTTACATTCATTATCTGCATTCAGGTAAGGGTGGAGTTCACATTCAATGACTACCACTCTAAAAGTGTGTTTTCGAAACGACATTAAGGCTTATTTAAGGAGTAGTCATCCGCTCCTGCGTGGAAAAAAAATTAGTTGAAGAGACACCACTCTAAAAGTGTGTTTTCGTAAGGACATTCAGGCTTAATTAAGGAGTTGTCGTCCGCTCCTGCGTGGAGAAAAATTAAGGGAGTAGTCAGTCGCTCCCAAGTGAAGATAAAGGTAAAGAACTTTATCTTAAGCAAGCATTAGTCGCTATGACTTATGCAACATCACCAACGAGATGTGTCTGAAACAAACATAAAAAGTGAAGATTAATCCAACTAAAATTCGAGATTCGAGAAGATGTGTTGAAGAACACTGGATCATCAAACAAACAAAAAAACGAAAGAAATAAAAATAATAAGGTGAAAATGATGGTGATATTTATACATATATACAAATTAACAGTTAATAAAAGTTAAGAAAATTTATGATTTTACATCTTTGATGTGCCACTTGCCTCTAACTCCATTAGGGTCTTCAAGCACATAGACTAGTGGTGACAGTTTAGCTATCACTTTGCACTTGATGAACTTAGGGGCAAAATTAGCATTAAAGTATGCGCCGGCATCGCTTAAAACATGGTTTTTACGCCAAACGGTGTCTCCCACATTAAATTCTTTAAAAGACCGGCGAAGATCATAGCGAGCGCTATTTTTAGCGTGAGCTATGTGAAGTTTAGTTTGAACTTTGTGAAATATAGATGAGAGGAGACCAGCATTAGACGCGTAAATATCACGAGGCATAAATACCAATTCCTCGAGGTTCTGAGTTAGAGTATAGAAGGAACCACAAGGTATTGTTTCCCTACCAAAGACTTAAAAAATTTGGAGTAAAACCAGTAGCTACATTTGTAGCGCTGTTCATTGCGTACTGAATCTTAGCAAGATGGTTGTCCCAGGATCTATGATCGTCTCCTACTAGAGATGCTAGAGCTGTAATAATTGTACTATTAAACTTCTCCGTAGGATTAACCTGAGGACAATATAAAGCTGTGTGAAAAATACAAGGAACATTATAAGAATTTAAAAATGAGTGGAATTCTCGCGACTGAAATTGAACAGCGTTGTCCATTATAATAGTTTGGGGAATGCCATGAACTAGAAAAACTGAATTTTCCAAAACATTGATAATATTAGCTGAAGTAGCACGTTTAAGGGGAAAAATCATAGTATATTTAGTAAAATTGCAGTTAATTACTAGAATATACTGATTTCGTCTTCGAGTCATAGGCAATGGACCCATAAGATCTAAGGATATAGTTTGAAAAGGTCTGGAGCAAAGTTTGGGTTTACCCATAAGACCATAGGGAGAATGATTAGGGTGTTTGTAGGTTAAGCAGGTTTCACAAGTCGAGATTAATTCGGCAATGTCCTTAAACATACCAGGCCAATAGTATTTTAAAGATATTTTCTTGAATGTCTTGAAGATACCAAGATGGAGTTCTGAAGGGGAACCATGGTTAGCTTCAATAAGTGCATGTCTATCTTGAGGTAGTGGAACTTCTTTCCAAATAAAGTCATCGTTTAGACGATCGGGAGAATGGATACAGCGGTAAAGTTTGTTATCCCTGATAGTGTAGTTGGGATATGCGTCTGGGTTGTTGGAGCATCCGAGAAAAATCTTGTTGTAATGCTCAAGTCTACGATCAGGTGGTTCTTTAATCGTAATGGGATGTACGCCTTGAGGTGAAGTTTCTCGTGTATCAGGACGTTCTTGATTCCTATGTCTTGATAATAAATCTGGAACAATGTTATCCTTTCCTTTTTTATGTTTTATGACAAAGTTAAAGCATGATAAGCGTAAAGTCTAGCGAGCAAGTCTTCCTGATGGATTTGATAAGTTCTGAAACCTTTTAAGTGCAGCATGATCAGTATATATTGTAAATTCTTTACCATTGTCTAGTTAACATCGCCAATGTTCTAATGCAGTTATTACAGCTAATGTTTCTCTTTCAGTAGTTGAGTAGTTCTGTTGATTTTTGTTTAGTGCTTTACTCATGTAAGCAATCACGACTTCTTTGTCATCTTGATGTTGAGTAAGCTTCGCTCCTATGCCACAATTTGATGCATCACAATGTACAGAGAAGGGTAGTTCGAAGTTAGGGCAAGCAAGGACAAGAGCAGTTACCAAAGCTTCTTTAAGTTTCTGGAAAGAAGCTGCAGCTTGTGGATTCCATAAAAATTTAGGAGCGTTCTTCCCGGAACAGGTTAGTTGGTTGAGTGGAGAGGCAATAGTGCTAAAGTTTGGAATGAATCTTCTGAACCAGCTGCGGGTGCCTAAGAATTTTCGTACTTCTTTTCTGCAAGTAGGTACAGGATATTATAAAATAGCTTTTATTTTATCTGGATCCGCACGTAGACCATACTCGTCTACTAGAAAACCAAGGTATTTCAGTTCTTTCTTGAAGAATTGACTCTTCTCAAAGTTAATAGTTAGATTAGAATATGAAAGTTTTTCATGAACTTTCATGAGAAGCGATATGTGTTCATCAAAAGTCTCACTAATAATAACAATGTCATCCAGATAGCAAAATACCTTGTTCTCAAATTCGGGAGTAAACAGCATATCCATTAATCTTTGTAGAGTTGCAGGTGAGTTGGTGAGGCCAAAAGGCATTAACTTGAATCTAAATATACCTCTTCCAGGTACATAAAATGCAGTTTTATCTTTATCCGCAGGATTCAAGGGAATTTCCCAAAATGCTTTCGCAATGTCGATGCTTGATAAGTATTTGGCATTCTTCAGGTTGTCCAAAATTTCGCTTATTATTGGCAACTTATAAGCATCACGACGTGTAATTGAGTTAAGCTTCCTGCTGTCTACACAGAAACGCCATTCACCATTCTTCTTCGGAGTGATGAGAACTGGAGATAACCAAGGACTTTCGCATTGTTCAGTGACCTTCCATCCCAGCATCTTGTCAACTTCATTAATTAACGCCTTTTGTTATTCAGGAGACAGTCTATAACATCTTTGTTTGATTGGAAGAGAATCACCAGTATCAATCTTGTGAGTGATTAAATGTGTGCTTCCCAGGATACCTTTTTCCTCAAAAGAAATTGTCTTGAAGCGTTGGATGATGTCGTTAGCGATGTTCTTTTGGTTAGGAGTTAAATGCTCATAAGGTAAAACTTTAATATCTTTAGTTTCGATAGCAGAGCATTTAGATTCTGTAAAGTTAAGAGAAGATAAAACACTAGGTAAAAGATTAAATTTTCTCCAAAAGTCAATACCTAGTATTAGCGAAGGAAATATTTCAGGGAAAACATAAGCTTTAATCAAATGAGTTTGATTATTGAAATGAACAGGTAAGTCAAAATAACCCAAGGAATTAACTTTTTGATTATTAGCAATAGAGACAGTAATAAGATCTGACTTGAAAAGTTTACAGCCCAGTTTAAGAATTTTTAAATGAAAATTATTACCCAGAATAGTTACTGAGCTGCCAGAATCTAGTAAACCAGATAAAGTTAAGTCATAAATTTTTACATTAACGAATGTACGATTAAGATCTTGTTCTTTGGAGTAGAGTGTAGAAGAGATTTTGTAACAAGAAAAGAAGTTTTGAATTGTTTTAATCCAACTTGTCCAATCGTCATTATCAAAGTTTAAGTTACTTTTCAAGTCAGCAGTTAGTTTTTTTGAACTAGTGTGTGGTTTGGGAGAACAAGTAGGGCAATCTGCAGTTCTAAAGCCTTTAAGACCACATTTGAAACAAATCACGAATCGTGGTTGAGTACAAGTGTTCAAAGTATGACCTTGTTTGCGACAGCAAACACAAAAAGAGCTTTCTTGAGGGGCTTTAGTTTGAGAGAGACTATTAATTTGTCTAGAAGGGTATTTGTAGGATGAAGTAAATTTATTCATTAATGGAGGAGAAGGTCGTGAGTTATTGGAAGAATTTGGAGAGTCAACTGAACATGAAGTGGAATGCTTGTAGTTGAATTCAGAAATAAGAGGATTTTGTTGTACATTTGGTTCTTTAATTTGTTTGTCTCTGTCTAGGAACTTTTCATAGTTTTGGAAAGTAGCCAGAAGAGAGTCGATAGAGTCAATGTCTTTTAGAGCTACGAAGACTGAATAGCATGGGCGAATATTACTCAAAATAATCTCCAATTGTTCTGTTTCAGAAAGTTTCTTCGAAAAACGAGAGACCATTCCAGACATAATGGAAATATAGATGACGATAGGTTCATCACGGCCTTGAGTTCGATTCCTAATCGCTTCTAGAAGTTTATGATCATAGTCAAAACCACCAAAGTCTTTAATTAATAAAGAGGAAAGTTTGTTCCAAGTTAAGTTTGGATTCTGATTATATTTAAATCTGAACCAATGAAGAGCATTGTCGGTGAAAATTTCGAACGCTTGAGAAATCAACAAGTCTTTGGTCAAGCCACGAGCTAAGCAGTATTCTTCAAGTTTTTGAAGAAAGGATCTTGGACAGCTTTTACCATTGAAGGTGTGTCTTTTCAGATCTTTGAAGACGTTAATTGGAGAAAAAGATTGAGGTGGTGGTGAAGGATACGGGGTATGGATCATAACAGAAGTTTGAGAAACAAGAGGAGGTTCCATGACAGTCGGATCAACAGGAGGGTCAAGTGATGGAGAGTCATTTTCAGTTGAAGGTGGAGTCAAGGATTCGAATTGTTTAGCAATAGCGTCATATTTCATCTTCAAAGTATCGAAATTAGCTTTAGTCTGGATATAAGTCAGTATCTATTCGCTCTAATCTGTAAAAAACATGGTTAATAAGAGTTTCTATTAGTCGTAAGTATTTGGTTTCACCTTGTAAAATTTTTTTAATTTTACAGTCCAGATAGGTCAAAGTAGAATCAATTTGAGACAAGTCATCCTCGATCGGAATTGGAGAAGTCAGAATATCTTCAGGGTGAGAATTCGCAACTAAATGCAAAACTTGTTTTTTTAAAAGCAAAACAGTATTAGCTGGTTTCTCACATCTAATCTTCACTTCGTATTCAAGTTCGGCCTTGTTAAGGAATTCGTACCCTTCGTACCCTTTTCATTGTTATAATTAAGTGTAAAGTTAAGTTTAAGAAATAAAAATTTTATTAAAAATTGTACCTCTTTAAGTTATCTAGAATAAAAATATTAGAGTGATGAATGTAAGTGAAGTGTTATATGTAGGTCTAAATATAATCCAGATAAGTTGAAAAACTAGATGAAGTTTTGTTTTAGAATTTGGAAGGTATGAAAAGGATGAATAAATGAATGATGAATAATGAGTTAAGAACGAAAGGGAAAGCAATTAAATCAAAAGGGAATGGACAAGGCGCAGTAAAGGTGAATAATTAAGAGAGAAAGAGGACTTTTACGTTGGGCGCCAAACTGTCGTGAAGCGACAATTAAAAAAAAATAGAACCTAACCTAAGAACAACAAAACAACAAAAGTAGAACAGGAAAATAATATATTTAAATTTTTAAAAAGGTATTTACAATTTTATAAAAAAAATTAAATATGATGATGATGATGGATGACGTGTAATTACAATTAGATAAAAAAAGTAAAGATAGGAGAATATTGTATTGTAGTGGAGCCTAAAGGTCGAAGTGACACACGCTGCGCTTGGAGTAGAAGTAGGCACACGCTGAGCTTGTAGTTTCTTGGCGGTGATGGCACGCAGCGCCTGGTCTGGGCACACGCAGCGTCCGGAGCCGGCGCACGTAGCGCCTGTAGTAGGTGCGCTCAGCGCTTGGAGCAAGCAGTCGCAGCGCCCAAAGGTAGCGCGGGCAGTAGGTGCACTCAGCGCCTGGAGCAAGCAGTCGTAGCGCCCAAAGGTAGCGCGGGCAGTAGGTGCACTCAGCGCCTGGAGCAAGCAGTCGTAGCGCCCGGAGTAGTGTGGCCCCGCGCTTGAAGTAGACTACGCCGACGACTTCAAATGTAGATGGAGGCTTGCAGGATCCCGGGGCAATGCGGCCCCGGGATAAGGCCTTTAGTAGATGCTTCACGTTTGAAAACTGAAGCGAGACTCCCCGTATTCTCCGATTTTTCGGCTTTTATACCTTTTTAGAGAGCGATAAGTTATTTAAATTAAAAGGAAATTTATTGTAAATGACCTAGAGCAAAAGAGTATTTATGTGGAAATATCGAAATAAGAACATCAGACCAGTGACGAATTTGAATAAAAGTTACCATAACAACCATATAAATAATGGTTGTCAAAAATATAAATTTTTGGTTTTTGGTATATAATTGAAAAACAGCTACATTTAAGTAAGAAATGAGATATTATTCATATAGGAAAACTATAGCGCGGCAGCGCGCACGAAACCTGAAATTGCAGAGTTACGGAGAACTCAATAAAAGATAGAAAAAGGTAAGACTCCATTGACAGTGATTTAAAAGGTGCTGATAGCGTGAAAATACGAAGTAAAAATTTTTTGTTATTGTGTAAAAACGTTACAGGATCCTATGGAAATAAAGGTGATGCAAAATATAAATGCAGAAAATCAAAAATAGAATGGAAAAATAGTGTAAAATGATATGTAAGTAGCATAACTGATAGCGTGAAAAGTGATGCAAAATATGAATGCAGAAAATCAAAAACAGAATGGAAAAATAGTGTAAAATGATATGTAAGTAGCATAACACTACAGTGTATGTCTATAACAATCAGTTGTTTGCACTTATATTGACCGGCGAGGGTCGTTTTCTTGCCACTAAGACATGAATTAACTGTTTATTGGCGGTGTAAGAACATACAATACCCCACATCGTCCTGAGGGTGTCGTAAGAGGCAAGAGAGGGAAAATGAAACAGGAGATGAGCAGCAACATCTTCTAGATAACAGCACAAATTAATAAAAAAAACTGTGGTTGCCAACTCGCTTGCCAAGCATGGCAACTGTAGTAAAAAAACCCCATGAAGTAATATATGAAGGAGGCCTGTGTCAGCAGTGGACTTATATAAGCTGTGGAGGATAGATGAATGGATGAAAGACATGAATAGCCATTCTTAAAATTTTGTCTTGCGTCTGGACTAATCTTCGGAATGGCTGACCCTATAGCAATGAGACTTCACGAGCAGATAATAAGAATAATACCAAGAGTGCTAAAGTTAAGATACAGCCTATATACGTCCCACAGCTGGGCGGGCACAGGTCTCCTCTCATTTCTGAGAGGGTTTTAGGGCAAGGTAAGGTCCGCCGCACTGCCCCAATGCATGTTGGCGAACTTTGCATGTCTTCGAATTTTTTTTTCTTATTTGTCCTCATTGTTTCCTCACGATGTTTTCCTTCACCGCCGAACACGTGGTAAATTAGCACTTAAAATTGCAATTAACAATTTCATTGGTGCCGGCGGGGATCGAACCCGGGTTTCTCGCGTACTGCGAAACTTACAGCAAGCGCTAACCATCTGAGCTACCACGGCCAATACCAAGAGTGATCTAGGGTTTATATTATCCAAAACCACGGAGTTTATTAAGAAACTAAAAATTAATGAAATAAATGGTCTTTAATTATTTTAAATCTTAATGTCACACTAATGCATCCTACCCAAACGAATCCAGGGCAATTCACTAGTATTAGAGTAAATATAATTATTCTTAATAATGTTAATCGACTTATGATGTTTGAGCCGTTTTCGGTGTATTAAATATTCAACAGCGTCATAAACAAGATAATCAAGAGACGATGACGACACCAAAACTTCACTAAAGTTTTTACATTACAGCCGATCCGAAATTAACCAAACAATATTAATCAAACTCCCCAAATTCAAAGCCCCTTCTGCCCGAAGCGCTGAGTACGCGATAATGATATATGCGATATTTGATGATAAACAATCGGGGTCATTTATTATCTGTCCGTTATTTGACAGGCGGTAGGCAGATGTCATTTGTCATTTTCTGTGGGTCCCTTCGTTACGCCGCCGCCTACGTTCGCCTCCGTCGGTGGTTAGCTATAAACCGACAAAATCTTACACGTGCAAGCTAAAATAAACTTAATTTTCATCGCAATAGATATCATATTCACTTGCCGAAATAATCAATCTTGATTGTTTTCAGCATGAACGATTATGATAGATGAAAGAGTTAGCGCTTCTACACGGAAGGTGAGATTTTATTGGTTACTAAGCTTTAGGCGTTCAACGATAAAGTTCATTTTGGTGTAATGAAAACAAATACTGAGACTGCCTCAGCGAAACTTGTTATTGAAGATGAAACAGTAATGGATGGGGATAGGGAATGCGTGAACGATGTCGGAGATGTATTGTTATCGCGTTGTTTATCAGAACGCCGACCATCGTTTTCTGTAAATAATTACCTTTTCAAAAGGATATTCCGTTCGTGCTACCGGTAATATATTCATTATATCTGACATCTTACAAAGCGCCATTGAAATAAATAAAAATACTTTATGGGTTCTCAACGAGCGCGATAGGATCGTTAGTGTTGCGTTTTTATTGACCGTGCATATTTGAGATTTCGTCTTAATCATTAATTGACTCATTTGCATTTCAAAATTTGTTTTTGGTGTTGCTTAACATTTTATGCACAACCTACGGTTCTGTTGTAACCCTTGCGGTACCTTAAAAGCTTTTAATATTTAACAAAGGCGTATTAGTAAAAATCCTCATTTATCAGCATAAGAACTTGAAATGCAAAATGCGTGTTCAACATTTTTAAGGGGAACATACGAGTGTATTCTACGGGTGTTCCCGCGAGACGTCACATCACCGTCTACTGATGCGTCTACTAAATCAAATGTTTAATTTCCCGGGCGATACAACGAGCATTATACTGTTGGCAATTTTGTTGAGGAAACACAGCGACAAACTTTAGGATTATCGTTAAATATGTAATTTTTGTAATATTATTACGACTCCGTGGCACAGTGGCTTAGCATCGAGTTAAGCCGCGGGTTCGAATCGGACGTATAGCAAAATAATTAAATGAGGACCCAGCCTAATATAATACTTGATTATTTTATTAATCGAGCCTTAGAAGAGAAAAGATAGGATAATGGATTCTCTTACGTCGTTATCATGTAACAAATCTTACTTAAATCGACCAACTTCACCACCATCTCCCTCAGTATTTATTACTATAACACTATTAATTCTTACAAATAAATTATCCATACAAAATGTATGGATTTAAGAATTAAACATACGAAAGTCTAAAAGGTATATAGTTCAGGTACGCGTTAATCAAGTTGACTTGAATCAATCGGCGTTACTTGAGCAAACAGCGTCGGAGGCAATTTTTCGTGCGCACCTGACAGACGCCATCCATCGTGGAGCGGCGGTATAAAAACGTCAGCTGTGCCGTCGCTGACTATGATCAAGTATGCTCTTTTACCACTGTACAGGGCTACCGATTTACTTCAATACGCTAAGAATAATATTGTAATAAAATTTATAAATTATTCAAGGGCATAATTTAAAATTAAAAATTTTGTACAGCCGACTTCAATATAAGCGACTTCAATATAGGTTATTTAAGAATAACTCAATAACCATTGGTCTGACCTTGATCAAATTCATATGGGACCACACGAGAACTATCAGCTTTCATATAAAAAAAGAATCATCCAAATCGGTTCCCCTGGTACAAAGTTATGAGGTAACACACATAAAAAAAACATACACTCGAATTGAGTACCGTCTCCTTTTTGGAAGTCGGCAGAAAATTAAAAATATAGACGTGGATTATTTTGTTATTTATAGAAAATATAATTGAATCGAATAGAAATTTCACAGGGTTTTTTTTTAGAAAATGAGGCAAAGGATTTGGCTCACCTTATGGAAAATGATCACCACCACCCAGGAATTTTTGCAATATCAAATACATTGCAGGCGTATAAACGCGTGTTGAGGAAGGAGTAGGTATGCATTTTTCTTGATGATATCTAAGTCATATCTGTTAATATCTGTCGAATATATCATTGGTCTAGTGGTTGTAGTAGTGCAACTGCTGATCATGAGGTTCCAGGTTCGAATCCCGGGTCGGGCCGGGAAAAAATCAGTTATTGAGTTTTTCATCAAGAAATTCTCAATAGCTGCCCGGAGTTAGGAAGTTGGCGGTGTCTCACCCCTGTGCCTCGGAAAGCACGTAAAGCCGTTAGTCCTGCGCCTGATCTCTCTCGGTCATGTCGGTTTACCGTCCCATCGGACTATTAGAGTAAGGGAATGGATAGTGCATTTGCCATACACTTGGGCACTATAATCCTGTCCTGTGCAGATGGCTAGTCTCCGTTGAGGCTCGCCGCCGTGACTAAAATTCAATTTGGAGGATTATTATTATTATCATATCTGTTAGGAAAATCCTGGAGTAAAGTTAATGAGAAAAGTATTTCCAACTGTTTGTTTTCTAAATAAAGAGATGCAAATATTAAAACTGATGTAATTTCTACGAAACGGTCTGATGGAAACGAAAAATTTGAGAACACAATTTTAATGCCTTTAAAAAACCTTATTTAGTGTGTGTTGTAGTACATATGTATGTGTCTACTGGTTTGTATATGTTCTGTGACTGTCGTAGGTTTCGACTTTGGTAAATGCAAGGAACATTTCAGGGCGATGGCGGCACAATCATCAGGTATATATGCTACTTGCAAATTATGGGTCATCTAGTTCCACTCAATCCTCTAGTGTCTGTGATGTTAGTGTTATTAGCTAGTTGGCTTTTATATCTTTATCTGTCGTTGGTAACAGCGTCCAAGACATCTTTTACGGTCGCTTACTACGATAGACAATTCACCTGCTCGACCCATCGACAACGGTGATTTTTTTTTTTTTAGTAATAGTATTATTACCTTTAATATTCACAGTCAAAGTCTTTTATCTTACGTTTACGTTATTTTAATGAATTTGGACTTGTTCAAAGCTCTTATGAACCTCAAAACCTACACCAACATAACAAGGCCTTCTCAGAGAACCGACAAGAAAGTATGGGGCCTTTTACTTTTCCTTTACTGCCAAAACATCTTAGTTACTGCCATGTTATAATTTCGTTTGATGTGCATTAGTAATATTTTTGAATGCCAATCTGAACAACATATCAGTTACTTTATTGATTAATTTAATAGTAGGCCTTTTTTAACTTTTTTATATAACACAAGTAAAAGGCCAGTTACGTGGGCTAAGCCCACTCAGGACATGTTATCTTTAAAATCACTGGTCAAAGACCTTTAGATTGATATAAAATAATAAGCAAAAAGTCCAAAGTCCAAAAGTCGCATCTCAGCAACTCAGCTGTCATTGTCAATTATGTTTAGATTTTACACATTTGAAATTGGAATGACATTATAATTTAATATTTACATCATAATTATATATAGCGTTCATTTAATACTTATTTCATCTATTACCTGATACCTCATTCTAATACCGTAAAATTAGCAACCATTAATCAAAATATATTTTATAACTGCCAATAATTGACGGTTTATTTTATTTCGAAAACTGATTAATAAAAAATTTATTCTCCCGACGCCATCCTGAAACGATAAATATTGTAAACGTGTAATTAATTAACACTGTCGCTAACAAATTTTGTCTCCTCTCGACAGTCGGACAAAAACGGGTATAATTTATGTTTGTAGCAGCCCTACTTCCCCGCGTCCCGCGCGGCAGGTTGAAAGAGTCACGCTGCGTGATTGATGGCGCCCGTTCCCGCCCACGCCCTAACAACCGCCTAGAACTGACAAACTATCACAGGCCCGAGAAAATCATATCACAATCTCCTTAAATTTATTGCTTCACTTCATGTAAGCTATTCATAATATTCGCGCGCTTTAAATTCCAAGTGACATTTGAAACAAATTATAATGAAGTTCATTTCAATTTACAATTTTATATAGAAAGTTGAATTACTATGCAAATTTATGATGATGTGTAGTTGAATCCTTTTCTATTGTGATCTATACAAATAAATGAAATTGAAGTGTCTGTTTGTACTGTCAAAATAACAGCTCTTTACTAAATACAAATGAAAGCATATACGGTACTATAACAAAAAAAAAACAATTTTTAAAAACTATCTGCCTGTCTGTCTGTCTGCTTGTTCCGGCTAATCTCCGAAACGACTTGACCGATTTTGACGGGAATTTCACTGGCAGATAGCTAATGTTATAAGGAATTAATTAGGCTACTTTTGTCTTAGAAAAAAAAAATAAGGTTGAGCGCAAAAATGTTCAAAAAAGAAATGCATGAAATGTAACTGTAATGAGTTCCACGCGCGTATAGTCGCGGGGAACATCTAGTATAAAATAATGATCTTATTAGAAAACAGAGTCGTGACGTGGTAGTTTTAGGCTTTAGATGGTATTACATTTCTACCTAGGTGTCTGTTTATATAGGAACCTCTCTGTTACCTATTTCTGTCACCAAATATGAAATCCAAAGGTCTAGGAACCACCTTTTTACCTATTCCTACCGTCAAGTAGCAGTGATTGCACTGCTGAGTTCCAGTCTGCAAGGTACTCGTATATATATGGTAGTAACTATTTAATATCGTAACTGGGAACGAATTAGTAAGCTAAAGTAGCAAAATCCATATATCTCGAAGAACCGACAACCGATGGGCAAAAACAGGCTTTCGAGTGGCAGTCTCGTACCGGTAGGCGAAGTGTAGGACGACCCCCCACTGGATGGAGGATCCCCCACTAGATGGAGTGATCTGGTAAATGGGTGGCGATGGCTCAGTAGCGTGCTTTGTGGCATAATTTGGGGGAGGCAGTTCAGCAGTGGACTTTGTAAAGGCTGTAATGATGATGATGACCGTAATTGCCTTACAAGATGTATGGCATTCCATTAGGGTCGACGACACATATGTAGCCTTCTCTATTTGAAGTTTATTGCAGTAGCCTTTTGGTAGACTGTTAATTCGTATTACACATCAATTTAAAAAAAAAAACTATTGTGCTATGTAATCTCTATAGGAAAACGTACCGTGACGAGCTTGTTTTGTGACAAATCATCGCACAAAGTACGACATGAATTATCCGTGGACACATTAATCTCGGCTCGTCCACACGAACTTTATTTCCACACATTTAAATACAAAGCCCAATATAGTGATAAATTATGAATGGAATAACAGTTCCCGATTGAATAGCTCCGACTCGTGTTACAACAAAAAGCGGTTCCGTACAACAATGGAACTATAAAATATGGGTTTCTGTATTGCTTTTTTATTTCGATTATACTTAAGACTCATTTTCCTTCCGCTTGGTTCGTTTTGACGTCGGCTTCATTTCAATCTTCATTGTTATCTTGGATAGAATTAAAGTTTTGATCTACTGAGATCGTGGCTGAGAATAAAATATCACTCACTATTAATTTATTCGTTTTTAACAAAATTTGCTGTTGACTCTACCGCTTATATAATATATAAATTAATTTTGAAATTTTCTACGTGGTCGAGCCATGGTGCAGCCATATTATGGTTGTAGCAAGAATAGGTCGGCTCGACCAGAGAAGGTTCATGTTCTCACAGAATTCCAGCGTAAAATAGTACCTTTATGTTGCTTGGTTTCGTATGATGAGTGAAGAAAACCGTAGACCTTTTTACTGAAAACGAGGCATTCCATCTTAGTCCTCAGGGGTATATCATAACGTATCTGCATTTTCATTCTTAAGCGAGAAATGTCTATATGCCAGAGTATCCATTTGCTATCAGGCGGCTCGTTTTCTTTCCTTTATCTATTAAATACAAATAGACATTTCAAAAAGTAACTGACAACAACATTTTTGCGGTGAACTGGTGTGCAAGCGGTTAATTTGGTGGATTAATTCAAGTTTCTTCAATTGAATGTTAACACCAAATAAACAACATGTTCGATCTTACCTGTTATTCTAGAGTTTTTCCTTAATTCTTATTTTGTATACAGAAAACGTAGTTTTGTTTGCAATCTAGGATTTTTCCTAGTTTTTGTGATTGCTATTAACGGTTAGATAATTTATACACTAGCTTAATCTTCTTACATCGCTCTCGACGTTCCGAGATTTGAATTAGTCTGACGAGGCGTGCAAGCCGTAGATTAAGTCGATGGCTGTTGCCAACATCTCAATAAGCCGCTTCGCATTTTTACTGCCCCTATATCCGTTTCGCTGCGTAAATACACTTAATGACCGACATTTCGTGAGCGCTTTTATTGTGAAGTTTTTATTATCGGGAGAATCATTTGTTTAGTCTACGTACAGTTATTGCGAGTCGAGTCGGTGCGTTTCGGGGTTTATTAGGGGTACTTTATTGCCCCTTTATATGCCGACTTTAGTGCAGAAACAGTGCCTTTGCGTTTTAAACTGTCTGAGCGACCGGATGGTGATAATTAAGTTTGATTTTAATCTGCGATTATGACTACTCGTTACGTTACTGCGTCGCAAGTTAAAAGGTTTTTTATCCATTATGTTTCTAAATCACTCACGCTGATCTCTCATATTTCCTTGATAATAAAATTATATACATTGAATCTTACTTTAGCTTTAAGTATTAAAAATAGAATTCATAAAATAGAGTCGAGTAGCTTCAGTAATTACGTTTGGTGGTGATGTGCATCATTTTTCGAAGATATGTGAATTTCAGCCAAACACATTAAAAGCAATGTGACGGACTTTTCCCTTCTTTAAATCTCTCTCAGAAATGACAGGATTCTCAGTGGTGGGACGTGTTTAGACTATTACTGTACTTGTACTTGTTGTTTGCACTGAATTTTGCCAAAAAAAAATCGAGATGAACATTCTTTAAATACTAGGAACTAGCACAGGCTAGTAATACCAGTTATTATACTTTAAAGAGTTAGTATTTTTTTTTTAGTATATAGTATATAGTTAGTATTTCATTCATATACGTATACGCTTTTTAATTTCCCAGAATGATGACACAATAATATTTATAGGAATGAGACAATAATATATCAATAACAAATAATTATGAGACAATAATATATTGTACAATTAAATATGAAAGCATTTAGTAACAACATGGTTCGCTACCGTGTTGTTATTAAATTCTTTCATATTTACATTTCATTCCCAGGGGTTATTATCAAACTCATCAGTAGGATAATCATTATCATCATCATCATCATCATCATCATAACAGACTATTAAATTTCACTGTTGAAAATGGGCTCCACATAGATTTTCATATTGCATTATACCATTTTTGTTTTCTGTCGGGTCTTATGAAACCTACTGAACGATATGAGGTAATGTATGTATTTATACACCGCGACTGCACGATCAAGTAGTATAATAGTAAATATCCTTTATTTAACAATTTTTTCTTCATAAAAAAAATTAAATTTTTTTGATAGATAGGTCTTTTTTATGGGATAAGGGAGCACACAGTCCACCTGATGACTCGAACGGAGAGGGACCACGCTCACACAGAACACCAGTGTTTAATAGCAGCGTAATGCTTCTGTGTTTCGTATGGTGAGTGTAGAGAACCGGAGATCCTTTTTACTGGAAATCAGGCATTCCATCTTAGTCCTCACGGATGACAACGCATCTGCATTTTGATTTGTAATAGAGGATAGATGTAGATGTCTATGGGCCGCAGCAACCACTTACCATCAGGTGGACTGTGTGCTTGTTTGTCACCCTTATCCTATAAAAAAACGTACCCCAACGTCTACCACCCCGGGTATTACAAGCGTGACATTTTTAAATAATATGTTTATTTGAACTCCACCTGTTTTAGCATGAGTAAAAGAGATAAAAAATGTGTATGTACGGATGGTAATCTTTTCCAACCGTAAAACAGCGTCAAACCACTATAATAATTTCGAAACAGTCCATTAAGTGAATCTTTATGATAATAGCAAAACAGAAGTCGCGGCCGCGTTCAAACTGCCTGTTATTTTGATACATTATCATATTTAAACAATTCAGATGATAATAGACACGTCGGGCGAAACCCTTTGGTAATATAAATGGTTGCATTATTATTTATTTATGGCCTTCCTTCCTCCGGCCCGGGGGCGATGTGGTATATTTCATTGGGCGAAAAAACGCACTGAAGTCGTGAGCTTATACCGAGCGGGATCCGGTTCGAGTACCTGAACTGACTTGCTATAAGCTCGTTGTAGCAATAATAAAGATTTATGCGACATTCGGCGGTAGCCTGTTTTGTTCTCTGTTATGAGCCGATTCGCTTTCCTCGAGATCAATAGCTCTCTTTATTGTAAGCTGTAAGTTATCGTCGTCGCTTGTACTTTCTGTTGTGTCTATAAATTTTTCGTATACAACGTTCAATTTCTTATTATCGCCGTTTACATCTACGAATGTATTGTCTTTGAGTTTTTGTTTATCTGTATAACCCAATCACAGTTGGTTTGTGTGTTACGATTGTCATTTATTTGTGAGTATTTGCTTAAAAAAAATCATATGCCCCGTGAAGATAAAACTAAGATTTTTATATTAGTGTCTGATAGTGTTTATATTATTTCTAGGTCGTAACTTTTCTATGAGACATTTCAAAACCTTATTTCTCAATTTATAGCAAGGCATTAATTACTGATTTTTACTTTATTTTATACGTTATTAAGTTTATACTGCATAATTTATAACTTTTCATAGTAACTGATAATGTATTTTAAATGAATATTACTGTAAAATTCTGCACTTTCCCAATTTGTCTTCACAACATTAATTACTGCTTTTAAATTTATACTGCATAGTTTATAACTTCTCATAGTAACCGATAGTATCTTCTAACTTACAATAAATGTTTCTAACATGCATATCATTGTTATATTCTGCATAGTACTTGTCGTTATTACCACCTGCACAAGAATTAAGAATGCTATTGTCTGTGTTATTTTGAAATAATCTCATTCTTGCGTCTCGCCTTGTGGCACGATGATTAAGTACTTGATTTATGGCATGTGCAATTTGCATCACAACCGACTCTATAGCTTTTTGCTCGTAGTTAATGATTACGGTTCGTATCGTGTCGGATTTAATGATAGTGATTTCATGTCTCGCCGGGCTTGCCGTCAGAGACGTTTCATTAAACTTCTTTACATACATTACTTCGGCGAATGTGTCTGATTATGTTAATGTCAGCCATACAAGGGGTTCAGGACCGTATCTGCTACTTCTATCACCGTTAATGGATTATTCACTGCCAAACATGGAGTTTGTTTCTTACTTGCCTTTCATTTAACGATAATAACTCATGTTTATGCATAGTAACAACCGAGTTATAAGTGTGTATAGTTTCTTTATCATGTTTAGTAGAACAGGAATTTTAACTTTCTTTGTTATGTTGTTACTAAACATTATCCGTCGCATTAATAGCGTTTAAATGTTGCTACAACCGTAGTGTAAGTGCAAATAGATAATATCGTGCATAAAACTAAACGGCGCGCCGTGAAATTTATGAATCGGTCCGAGAGCCGCCTTCTACACAAAAGTTGTTTATTACAGTCGAGAGTAGGGTTGCTAATGTATTATTATTTTATTACTCGTCTACGAACATCATAATTTTCTTTCTTTATGCCATGGGCGAGCGCTTTAACAGCCCTATTTATCATATTAAAAAAGGTCTCCCGCCGTGAGTGCAGTTAATTTAATCGATATCCATATTGTTTATCGATACTGAGGCGACGGGTTCACAAAGCACCATTTATGTTATGATTGAATCATCGCCAGTATAAGCTATCGTTTCGTTATCTTGAAATAATTTATGAGTATTTATGATATCTTAAGATTGATTAATTATAGGGTATTTTTTGGTTGTCGGATTCATGCTCGCGTAAAGAAATTTCTAATGCACCCCATTGAACGTAGCTCCGACTAACGATTATATCGAATGATATACGAGTTGGTTCGGCCAAAAGCTTCGATCAATCATTTGTAAATAAAATTAATGATAACTGCCTCAAGTTAAGTTTGGAATCAATCATCGTACACCCAGAACTGAAGCACAACCAACTACATTGACTGATCAAACCTTAATGTGCTTGCTGTTGTTTGATTTATTGCTGCAAAAGGCAGCTTGTTTCATTTTCGCGGTACTTTTAAGATATCACATAAACCAGTTGGTGCAATATATGTAACATTCGATAATCACTTTATAAGAATATGGCAGCTTTATAATTATTGTCTAACACTAAAGTGTTAGTACAAAACAATATTTAAGTGGTAGAGCCATGCTGCAGCTATATTATAATTATAACACGCATGGGTCTGTTCAACCTGGGAACCACGGTATGAACCCGGAACCACGTTCTAACAGAATACCAGCGAAAAATAGCGGCTCAATGCTGCTGTTTCGTAAGGTGAGTGTAGGGAACTGGAGACCCTTTTTACTGACATTCCAACTTGGTCCTCAAGGGTGACAACGCATAATATATATATATATATATATATATATATATATATATATATATATATATATAATTTTATACGTGGTAGAGTCATACTGCAGCTATAGCAGCTTAACACTGCTGTGTTTCGTATGGTGAGTGTAGAGAATCGGAGACCCTTTTTACTGGATAAGAAGCATTCCATCTTAGTCCTCACGAGTGACAACGCATCTGCATTTTGATTCGCCAACGAGGATAGATGTAGATGTCTATGGGCCACAGCAACCACTTACCATCAGGTGGACTGTGTGCTCGTTTGTCTCTCGATCCTATAAAAAAAAATTCTTAATCGAGCATGAGTGGAGTTGTCTATGGGCCACAGCATCCTCTTACCATCGGGTGGATGTTAATAAAAATAAAATAAAAATATTTTATATCATAACTCTATTGGTTATCATCGATGTCAGAATAATAAAGTAATTTAAAATGAAATACCTATATTAAGAGAGGCCATTGCGAATTTATAATCGCCTACAGTTATTGGTATCGCCAAATCACATTGAATTAATGTCTAGAAAAAATATAATTTAGTAAATTATACATTTTATTTTGAAAACATTTCAGAGCGTTTTAATACTAACGTACACATATTTAAATCGACCGATTATGCAAATACAACGAGTTTACTATGCGATAAATAGTTAGAGTAATGATTCGACAATTTTCATTAATTAATTAAATATTAAAATTTCGTGAAGACAAGAGATTTATCATTTACTGACATTGATGGATGGGCCGCGCAAGCTCTGAATTACTTCTAACAAACACGAGGCAACGATCTTTCAACATTCATATGGTAAAGTCGGAAATCCATTAAGCAACGAGCACAAAAACTAGACGAACTTGGTGATATTTTGGTCATTTATGTACCCCTATCATTATCATTACAGCCCTTTAAAATTCAACTGCTGAACATAGGCTTCCCCCACAGGAACGCTACAAAGCACGGTCCTGAGCCACCTGCATTTATCAACCTCCTGCATATCTTTCCAGGTCATCACTCTATCCAGTCTTGGGCCGTCGTACACTTCGCTTACCGGTACTAGGTATATTTCAAAATATTTAGTTGCGTGACAATTTATTACTACTATAATAAATACGTGACTGGTCAGATAAGCTGGACAGTGCTAGCTTCTAAATTACACCCATTTGCATAATATCGCTGAATCTCAAAGTTCCATTAATGTCATCTCCATCTAATTGGATGACTACGGGTTTTACATGTTAAGGTAACAAATTTCATACTATTATATTTGAATGTTCTGTTTGATGTGATTAAGAGAAAATTATGATCAATTTGTTACTTTCGTTGTTTATAATATTTCTACTCTCAATTTTTTCTGTTTATATTTTTTTTATTTATTTACTATTTGTAGAATAGAAAAGGATATAATATTTTTTATTCAATATAGATTTCAAGTAATTCTTATTGAAATTATTTTTTTTACTTTTACCACTGCTTCGGGAAAATCCTCAGACCTGGGAAGACCCAGCAAGAAACACAGCGCGACTTATTTTTTAAATAAAATTATATTTACAATATATTATTTTATACAAATTATGTAACTTAATATTAGGTGTAGCCAGAGAGAACACATCGCCAAGTGTCACGATCCTTACATACCTCTTTCGCTTCTTTCAGATTCATTATCTTCTTCATACATGCACGTCTAGGTATCCGAGTACTCTTGACCCTCCCCTCTTTGAGCAATTTGCTCACATGGTCTTCGAAAGTTAGTCTCGGTCTACTTCGACACCTTTTAATATTAACTTTCGCGCTATATAGTTTCTTCACCATTCGGTCTTCACTCATTCGCTCAACGTGCCCAAACCATCGAAGCACGGCCTTATCAATTTTTGTGATAAGGTCGTCTTTCAAACCTGCCATATTGCGAATCTCTTCGTTTCGCTTTCGGTCGGCCATGGTAACGCCGCACATTTTACGAAGAGATCGCATCTCCACTGCATTCAACTTGCTTTTATGCTTCTTCTGGCATACCCAGGTTTAGCTGCCATATAACAAAGTCGGTACCAACACTGCGTTATGTATTGCAAGGCGTGCACTCTTCACTACCACTAACGCAGTCAGGGCACCATTGACTTTGTTCCCGGCAGCGACACGCCTGTCCACATCTAAATCACATCTTCCATCCCGGCTAAAAGCACTCCCCAAGTATACAATTTCATTTACCTGTTCTAGACATTCCTGATTTACCCATATTTCACACTTCGTTCTCTCTTCGTCCCTTTCAAATACTAGGAAGTACATAAAAATTACAACCTAACGGTTTAATGTATATAGAAGAGTGATAGTGACATGGTACCGCCATGTCACTTACCATGAGGTGAGCTGCATGCATGTTTACCCCTTCTTATACATAAATAAAGACAAAGGTCTACACATTCCACCTTATGATAAATGGTTATTATGATCCGTAGATAGACACATTCCTTTACCCTCGATTAAGTATGCAGATAGGATGTCACCCCTAAGGACAAACATTTAATGACTATCATTAACATTACAGCCTATACAAGTCCACTGCTGAACAGACTCCCGATAGATAACCTTATAAGGGGAATATTTGCTATAGATGCTACGCATGCCAGGTGGGTTGGCAACCACAGTTTTTTACGCACTTGTTGTAAATATGAAGATGCTGCTGCCGATTCCCTGGTTTGTTTCCCTCCATCGCCTCTTACGACACCCACGGGAAGATACGGTAAGAATATAGACTACCCCATGTAGCATACAGCCCCATACAGCTGCAGGGTGGTACGACCAGCAGCTGTATTTTGACTGCGATTTTCCAAAATTGTTTTGTTTACTTCGCTTGAACCTTTCTGCTGTATTTTGTGGATTCACTATTATGTTGTCACCATTTTTCTTGAGAAATACCACGTAGAGACCTATTTAAAAAAAACTTTTTTTAATAGCCTGCAAGGCACCTTCGATTACTTTGGTGTTGTAAATGTTCCTTAGCGATTCCATTCACTATCAGGTAAGCCGCATGTTCGTTCGTCCCTTTTCTATAACATAAATTAAAAAAAAAAAACTTTCATATATTTTATATGACAGGCCAAACAACATAGACTGCTAGTTCTTAAACATAGAGCATATTCAAAGCGGGGAACATAAAATACTAACAATCGCGTTAATTACCAACCCGTTATAAACAGATGAGAGTCGGTTTTGTAATGCGAATTAATGTCTACAGCTTCCTAAGCGAATAATTCAACGGCGTTTCCCCGTCGAGTCAACCCTACCGCGGGCGGGGCATTAATACAACTTGAAATATGACCCACTAAAGACTGTATAACGTAAAATTTACAATTCATAAAACAGAATGATATACGCGGCGGTAGATTGCCACGGCGCAATGTTTACGGCGAGCTTTTGTTAATAATACAATACAAATGTTCGTGTTTGACGTTCGGTCTATTGGAAAATCGATTCATTCGAAATTACCTTGTAATTTCGCATATTCAATGAACCGCTAATTCTGTTCGAATAATGATTTGTTAGGAACTAATTATATTACTTTGCTAATATCAAAATGAACGTATAGCATAGTATCAAAATAAACCTATAGTCGATTATATATTTTACGGATCAAGTGATTAATCGGGGCACTATTTATAATGCCCTAGTAATAAGAAGAATAACAAGTCAAATCAGGCTACGTACGCACTAATTTAAACTTCATTAATAATTTTAACACAGTTTGGACATTATCAAAAATACCCTATTAATCACTTGCTCCATAACATATATATTTAAATATAATTTTTAGTATAGTTTGTTACATTGATCGAATTACATTTAAATAGGTGTTTCATTGCTTTAAATAAACTTTTATCGTTCCTATAGTGATAAAAGTGAATCGAATACAGTTCTTTATTGTACTCATGAATGTACGATCAAAAGAGTTTTTTTTATAAAGTAAGGGTGACAAACGAGCACACAGTCCACTTGATGGTAAGTGGATTCTCTCTAGACGTCTACATTTATCCTCGATTAAGAATTAAAATGCGATATCCCCATGAGGCCTAAGATGGAATGCCTTGTTTCCAGTAAAAAAGGTCTTCGATTATCTACACTCACCGTTAAAAACACAGCAGCATATAACTGCTAGTGTGCGCTTGTATTCTGTGAAAGCGTAGTCACACCCCGTTTGAGTAGGTCGGCAATTCATAACAACCATAATAGAGCTGTAACTCTGTGACTCTACCATGTAAAGTATACGCATATGACAACTACACCACTAAACTATATATATGTATGTATCATGAAGTTTTGCAATGGTATACTTCGGTTTGGAGCAGTGGTATGCGTTTTTATAGAATAAGGATGCCTAACGGGCACATACCTGGTGGTTGTTAAGGCGCATAAACATCTTCACGCTCGATTAAGATTCATAATTAAGAAAGGATTACGATTTAAAAATAAGTTCAATCAAACGCGATAAAAATCCATTAAAGTTGGTTTATTCAACAAACTCGTTTGTTAATTAATTGAAATTACAATTAATATTTGTACATGTATTTATCAAACCATGCGTTCTTACGAAGCAAATACTCTGAACGTACGTTTATTAGAATTTCACATAAGTAGTTGGTAACGAAAGGCACAGAGCGCGACTGTTAACACATTGTGCAGTGCACCTGAGCAGCCGCGACGTGTAAGGTTAGCAACATCATTTGGTTTTTATTTACAATTCCTCTTTTGTTTTACTATTCTGACTACTTTCCCACCTTATGGTAAGTCGTGATGCAGCCGAAGATAGTAAAGCGCGCTGACTTAAAAAAAACCTGTTTATTCTTACCTTTGCTATCATTATAAACAGATGGAAAGACAAATGCTAGTAACTTATTCAACTTATTTGCTGTGACGCGTGACAAACAGAGGCAAACCATTTGATTCAAATGCGTGGTTGGTCGACAAAAAAAGGGAGACGCCAAGCTTCTGGTTGTTGTTTTCCAACGTGGTAGAGCCATGCTGCAGCTATATTAGTAGTTTAGTTGTAGCATGAATGGGTCTGCTCGACCGGGGAAGGACCAAGCTCTCACAGAATACCAGCGTAAAATGGCAGCTTAACACTATTGTGTTTCGTATGGTAAGTGCAGAGAAGCGGAAACTCTTTTTACTGGAAAAGAGGCATTCCATCATAATCCTCACGGGTGACAAGGCATCTGCATTTTGATTTGCAAACGAGGATAAATGTAGACGTCTATGGGCCACAGCAACCACTTACCATCAGGTGGACTGTGTGTTCGTTTGTCACCCTATGCTATAAAAAAATGCAATTCCTGTGCGCCTATATCCAGCAATTTCACATCTTGTTCACATTTCCAATTAGTAAGTAAATTTGTGAATGCCTGAATGTTTTTGAATAAGTCAGTATAACACATTCTTTTCGAAATGTGACATTTCTTTTTTCTATTGCCTTATTTTGTACAATTAACTTTTTGAAATGTCACAATTTGATATTCAATTGCGTCGTTTTCGCATATTATGATGGCTGACATATTTCATTTTAATAATTGAATACAGTATGGTAAAAACATTACGCATATTTAAAATATTCAAAGGGTGTAAAACCAGAACAAACTAATGAATTCAGCGATCGTAAAATATTTCAACTTTTATTTTTATATTTTATTTATGGGTTTTAAGGTTTTAATAAAATGCTTGTTACCGTGCACTCACGACATATTATTACTAATGTATTATAATTAATGAAAAAAATCTTAAATAACTGGTTCCTTAATTAGTGTAAAGTTTTTGCTAGTTTCTAACAACTGTTGAATGCATAAACAATTCTTTAAAATAATGAAATATACTTGCTATCTGTACAGAATGGGAACAGTGTTGGTGGAGGGTGGAGGGGGGTGTGGCTCGGAAGTAATAAATCAGGTGCTAACGTCGAGGCGGCACGCCATCACTCATGTGGGCTGACATCGCACTCGGTCACGTCATGCAACGGTACCGCGGGGCTCGTGCAGACCAACCTAGCAGCAGAGTCACTCCGCTGCTAATCCATGACAGCTGTTGGCAGGCTTCTTCCTTTCGCCCGCATAATTTATTATTGTTTCTGCTTAAGCGGCGCTGTGGAGAATTATGAATAGTTCTTTTTCATAGAAAATTGCTCCGTTCGTTGACTATTGTTTCCACTGTACTGTGAATGCTATAGCGACAGTTGTAATTTAAATTAGTCTTTTAGTGTACTCGATAAAATTGTTTGTAGGATATTATAAATAAATAAATATTTTATGTCTGTTTTTTTTTGTAAATATAATATATAATATTACTGAATAACTTGGGTGAACTTGAACTGTATAATTTTACGAACCTAAAAGTCACTTCTGTGTTCCTTCCCTCAGAAGTATAAATCTTTGTCATCTTTAAATATATCATTCTGTTTTACGTGTGTTTGTCAGTGAACTCCTCCTAAATGGCTGGACCGATTTTGATGAAATTTTGTTTAAGTTGATTCAAGAATGGTTTAGATTCACAATTGCACAAATCTTTTTAAAGTTTATTTGTTAGAGGCGAGTTGAATACAAAAATGAAAACTTTTTTGGCAGGTGATTGGGGAGTTTCTTATCTCATGTTTTGAAAGTGTGGATATGTATGTGTCTGTGTGTGGATATATTAAGTAAATAAAATTAAAATTACAATAATTAATATTCTTATTTTGCTGTCGTCGACAAATTCAATCGATTTTAAATGATTCTCACGTGATAAAACCATGCTGCAGTTCTATTATGGTTGCAGCACGAATGGGTTGACTCCACCGGAGAAGGACAGAGCTCTCACAGAATACCAGCTTAAATCAACAGCTTAATGCTCCTGTATCTATAATGAGTGTAGAGAATAAGAGGTTCTTTTTACTAGTAAAGAGGTGTTCTATCTTAGTTCGTACGTGTGAAAATGCATTTACATTTTGATTTTCAACCGATGATAGATGTAGGTGTTTATAGCCGCGTATCCACCAAAAATTTTGACAACATTTATGTTTCCAACTGTTTACAACTCAACAAAAGTTACCAACATTTGTTTCCGATGTTGCCGACAAATGTTTCCAACAAGCGTCTCCACCGAAGGAACAAATGTTTGCACACAAGCGTATTCCTTTGATGTTGCCGCCGAAAATAGAAACACGATTCCCGACATTGTTTCAAGTTTTGTTGCCAACACTAGGTGATTACAGAAATATTTGTTGGCAACACGTGTAGGCATCAAAATTTTGGTGGAGATGCGGAAATTAATGACCATTAAATGAATAACATGAATAAAAAAAGGAATGTAGTGTCATTGTAAGATGTTAATTATTCAGGTGTAATTTTATTTTGTTCTAGTTATAATATTTGACAAGAAGGACGATTTTTAACTGATAACAGGGAGCCTTTGGGAGCCGTGTGCTTTGGACCCTTAGTAATGAGTCATGTACTAAGAAATAAGTAGACGTGCCTTTGAAGTGTAACGCAGATGCTAATCTTTGTGTTTTATAACTGACCCCAATAAAACTGACTTATTTATTTCATTGTTACGAAAATTCGCTTTGATAAAGTAATAAAAAAGAAATGTACACGCTTAAATGGTCGACAGTTAGCACGAAAAAAATTAATTCCATGAAACCTCAAGCAGGATATTCGTTAATAATCCACACAATTACCTCGTCGGTGTTAAATTTTAATTGGGTTAAGGTCATTTTGTTATCGTAGTTGTTTGGTAACAAAGCTAAGTAAACAATTATAGTTTACTTGAAATTATGATCGATAACAAAATTTGTTGTAAATCACATCAACTTATGATTTAAGTGGTGCTTTCTTTTTAAAGGTTTTTCTCATTAAAAAGGAATATACAACAATTTTAAATAGTTACATGCTGTTAGTCATCGTACTTAGCGTTTTGTTAAATTCATCGATGATTCAATTATGATACTCGTCATCAACATTGTTACCGTCAGTACGTAGTACTATTATTTATTCTGTGCCGTCAGTCAAAGTTTTCTTTTATAGGATAAGGGTGACAAACGAGCACACAGTCCACCTGATGGTAAGTGGTTGCTGTGGCACATATATATCTACATCTATCCTGGATTACGAATCAAAATTCCGATGCGTTGTCACCCGTTAGGACTAAGATGTAATGCCTCGTTTCCAGTAAAAAGGGTCTACGGTTCTTTACACTCAGCATACGAAACACAGCAGCGTTATGCTGCCATTTTACGCTGGTGTTCTGTGAGAGCATGGTGCTTTCCCGGTCAAGCGGACCCATTCGTGTCGCAACTATAATACTAATATAGCTGCAGCATGGCTCTACCACGTATCAATCCTCAAGTACTCTGTCGGTGAATCACAGATAAAGAACATACTGATATTTCCACAAATTAAATTTTATTTCACAGGTGCAATTTTATTACTGAGATGGAACTTACTTAGTTTTTGATTTCAAATTAGGAATAATATTTGACAATATCATTATTATCTTCTACATTAACTCTAATCTTCTAAATTAGCATGTTGTGTCTCTGAACTTATTTTGAGGTAGGTCTGAGTAGAAAATGAAATTGAGGCAATGCTTCGTCTTTTAGAGGGACGTCTCATAACAACAAACAATTATTAAAATATATTTATTTTTACGGAATAGAAAACTTTATCAATTTTAAGTGTTAAAGCTGCTTATTTGTTTAGTCTGGAAGGAGTTAAGTAAAAAAGAACGCATGATAACGGCTCGTGAGGCATTCTATCTTAGTCCTCATATGTGATAACGAATCTTTAGCCTTCCTTGGTTGTAGTTGGTTGCAGGTGTTCATCATAGTAGCTACATATCTTCAGGTGAACTGTTTTTTTTTTATAGAATAAGGGTGACAAACGAGCACACAGTCCACCTGATAGTAAGTGGTTGCTGCGGCCCATAGACATCTACATCTATCCTCTATTACAAATCAAAATGTAAATGCGTTGTCATCCGTGAGGACTAAGATGGAATGCCTCATTTCCAGTAAAAAGGGCCTCCGGCCACCTGCACTCACCAAGCGAAACGCAGAGGTAAACCTCTACTTCACGCTGGTATTCTGTGAGGTCGTGGTACCACCCCGGTTCGAGCCGGCCCATCCGTGCGACAGGAAAAGCTACCGCGTGGCTCTACCACTGTAAGTTTGTTACTTCAGTTTTGAAAAAGACGTTACAACTGCAATTCCCCTCGTGTTGCAATTGTTCATGGGCGGCGGTAGTCACCATTAGGTGAGCTGCATGCTTGTTTGCACCCTTCTATATAAAAAAAAAACTTCACAAATTTACAATTCCTCTGCTGAACATAACCCTCTATCAAAAATATCACACAATCGCTCCTGAGTCACTTGCATCCTCGACATTTTTTACCAGGTCGTCACTCCATTTATTTTCTCCGTGTAAATTGCGTGTTCCTTGCGGCACTCGAAGCCGTTACTAAAATTTATAGCACGGTAATTAGTCCACATAACCCCATTATGTATGATACCAATTAACTGAGTACACGCATCGCAACATATACATTCTACATCGGCCGAATTTGGTATTACACTACCAGTGTGCCCGCTTGACCTGGTGGGTAGATGTAATGACTTATGTTTGTCATGTTAAGTATTTTGTAGGGTCAAGAAGCTTGCATAATATAAAAATAATATTATTGTCTACGTCATTGTCAGGAAATTAATGTATTTTCATTGGTTCATAATCCGTCTGCGAAATTTAGATTATTCGAATGACTTGAAGAGTATAAGTAAAAAAATCTATTTTATTCTAGTCTTCCTAATTTCTTAATCTCATTAGCTTACTGATGTACTTACTTAATGGTCATTACGGTGATAATAATTCAGATTTGTTTTGCAGCAGTCCTAGCTGATACGTATTTTTTTTTTGTTTAAAATATTTGGAATGCATTTAATTTAAATTCGTTATCGAACTTGTAATAATATTATGAAATACATAAATATGTGTATAAGTTTGATTAATGCCGCTGGTATATAATATGTACCATATTCTTATTGTACGTGCGAATTGTTATTAGCTCCTTGTTGACTTTTTTGTATTTACTTAGCTGTTAGTAAGTAGCTAGTGTTGTCTTAAGATTGTTAAATAAAAAAAACATTTAGTCAATACGTATAGTTGCATTATTCATACGAATTGAAAACAAAAAACAAACATGTTTCTTGTCATGTTTTCTAATTTAATGCAAATGATATTTGTATACTTCGTACGCGTGAACAAATTTAAATATTAGATTTTAGTGATGACTCCATTTATTATTTTAAATAAAATCCTGTTATGAATTAATCAAAAGGCTTTTTTCTTAATTTAAAGCTCCTTATTAAATAATTTATCATTTGGAAACACATAGAACCGAGAACTGCTTTGCTCGTAACATATAAACTGTCAATAACACAAAATTAATGTGCATTTAAACGTACGGTACAAAAACGAAAACTTGGCAATAAATCGTTTGATACAGAGACTCATGTGTTGACTGTCAGTGTTGCAATCACAACATTAATCGAGTGACTCTGCCTCGCAATAAAAATAACAGAATAGACGATGGTTCGCATTTTAAAGATAAAGCCATTATGCCCGTCTTGAAACAGTCTCTGTCGCATACTTTGCTTAATTGAAAATCTAAATAATTCATGGCCATTGTATTCGATCGTAACATTCCTCGCTCTGGATACGAAAGAAGTAGTCGCTACTGTATTGTAAACACGTTACTGTATAACAAGCAAATTAATTCAATTAATAAAAACAACGCTATTTACGACGTGTATTGCTCTTATATAAAGGTTATTGAAGGCATTAAAACAACGTTTATGGAGTACTCAGTCGCAATATGGTTATTGGAAATAATAAAACCTTATATTTCTGAATTGTTATTTTATTTTAAAAGTACAGTTTAACGAGTAGGTACTTTGTTATTATTTTAATGTTTTTTTTTTACTTTATTGCTTAAGGTTATTTCTTATATATTCTTTTTTATTTTATTTTGTAGAATATGAGGGACAAACGTGCATGATGTCCACCTGATTGTAAGGGGATTCTATGGTTTATAGACATATATATCTATCCTCGATTAAGTATCAAAATGCAGATCCCTTGTCGCCAGTGAGAACTAAGCTGGAATGCCTTCTTTCCAGCAAAAAGGATCTCCGGTTCTCTACACTCACCATACGAAACACAGCAGCATTAGAATGCTATTTTACACCAGTGTTTCTTGAGAGTGCGGTACTTTCCCGGTCGAGCCAACCCGATCGTGCTAACATTATAACAGCTGCAGTATGGCTCTACTATTTAGGACGTATATTTCCATTATTTTTTTAAATATCTACTTGTAATGAGCTAGTAGAGAATATTA
Source organism: Parnassius glacialis (assembly GCA_033319125.1). Taxonomy (NCBI): domain Eukaryota; kingdom Metazoa; phylum Arthropoda; class Insecta; order Lepidoptera; family Papilionidae; genus Parnassius; species Parnassius glacialis. Next base: position 3,406,670 of record JAVANC010000026.1, on the reverse strand, counting down.
TTGATATTAAGCTCGCCTATAATACGTCATTTTACTTTAAATAAAATGTTAAATAAATATGTAATTACTGTTAAATTGATCTACTTTCTTTCAAAATTAAAACACGATGATTGTGTTTAGGCAGTTGATTAGCTTTAGTACTCTGGTTCTCATTACGATAGTCACCATAGCCTCACTCTACAGTCAGTATTTCGATATACTGGCAGTCATTCAGACACCACCGTAGGAACTTTAGCACCGCCAAAATTTCGACGAAGTCAAAGGCTTTCTCATAGTCTACATAAGCAACACAAAGTAGTAGATTGTACGATTAGGTCTTCTGTACAATTTTCCGAAGGGCATGTGTGTGGTGTATGGTACCAAATCATTTTCGAAAACGGTCTTGTCATCAAGTCTGCGTGTAAGATGATTCCCATTAGATGATCAACGTGAGAAAGTGTAAACTTATCAACTGCTCCGGACGTACACATTAAAAAACTACTATTTACAATAGGGCATCGATAATGCGAACACCCAAAATTTACACTCTGTTCGGATTAATGACGCGTTTGGATTATAGTATATAGATATTTAAAAAAATGTTTTTGAAATAAAACTTATATTTTTATAATTGAAAGTAAATATTTATTTTAATTATTAAGTATTATTACACTTTAAAAAAAATCTAGTACAGTACTTTGACGGGTGGCGTTTAATGACAAAAGAAAAGCGTTACCCCTCAATTTACGTAAATTTTTTTTTGAAATTGAAATACCTATAATATGCGCGGAGTTGTATGGGTATGGATTATCGAGGCTCTACTGTACTTATTATTGGTTCTGATTTTTCCTTATCCGATGAAACATTAATTTATGCGATAAGAGCTAAGACGGCTGCAATATCAGAGACTTCAGGACGATGAGAATTGTTTGTCCTCGTGTCTCCGATATTCGGGTACCGAAAATACCATTAATTTATATACCTAACCTTAAAAATTTGTCTAATAAATTAGTCTAATTCAGTCTATAGGCCACTCCCATTGGTTGCATTTGTTCTTCTCGCTATTTCTGACAGTCGATGAATTAAATATTCTAGATCAATGATACGAAGCAGTACTAAAGGTTAATGTCGTTACGGCGATTGGCAATCCGTTTTTCAAGCAGCAAATCTACACAATTTTACAGGTATAATATAAATAAAATGGAACATATAACATTTTATAACTCCAATACATTCACACCATATACAGGAAATTTAGTACAATTACAAAGTAGCTGTACTAAAAGTGCGGGCGTAATAACGTCAGCTGTCACCCTGACAGCAGAGAGCTCGCGTGACAGTCCACTTGACAGATTGCGGCCGCGTTCGGATTATGTCACATTATATCTCGCAACAGAGGCAATAAATGAGATAATAATGACCTAATCTATCTGTTGGTGTATCGACACACCTACGGGACTCGAAACAGTATTTCCTAATAAATATACAGCAGCAATAAAATATGCTTTTTATTTTTCATCTATAACAGTTTTCTCAATTTCGTTACACGGCAATATCTACGATTGCACTTATACGGTAACCTTAATTAATACAATCTTTTGGCTTAGTGACTAACAGAGTACTAAGCCAACTAACTTTCATATTATAACAGAGTAATCATCATTATAACAAATTTTTCTATTATAATAGATATTTGCTACTACTATACTTAAATTGTTTTTGTACTCTAGATGATTTTTATTGTTATAAACCAAAATAATAAGTATTTTATAAGACATTTCGTGTAATATTGACTAAATACATTTATATAAAATTATAATAACTATGTATTGACATGTGTGATTTGATATAATATAAATATATATTTTTAATTTCGGACTGGATAAAACTTTTCTTTTTTTTTGTTTAATTAATTAGTGACATACATGTTATGTGTAAAATTATAATGAAACATAATTTTCTCTTAACAGAATCATGGACATTTTATAAAATTATGTATTTGCATGCCACTGGCGAAATATGCTTGTAATATCTTTAATTGTAATGTCTGTAACCACCATATTTCTGGCAAATAAATTATTATTATTGTTGTTGATAGGTAGATTGGAAATAGCCTTGACAATTAAGTTTTCTGTATATACTTATGAATAAATGAAATCACCCATTCAAAAGCTTACAAATTTTAAAGATTAAGGTTTTTAAGGTTTTTTATGTAAAAAAAATCAATACTATTTTTTAAAACAACCCGACTGATCGAATTTCTATAGTAAATTTGTATATAACTAAACGATATATAATAACTTCAAACACATGACACAGACCTACACAGTGAGGTGAAACCTATTTTTTAAACTAGATCATTAAAAAATATAAAAGGTAATCGGGAGTAATTTTGGAAAAGGAGATTAAAAGTTGTCAATAAAATAATACAAGCATGCTCACAAACAGATTTCCTAAAAAGTCTTTGATAATGATCTATCATCAAGTTTCCAGTTTCACGGATCACACTGTCAGTGGAGGAGTTTATAAAAAAAGAAAATGTCCATGTTAAGCTGCCGGCATCGTGGTGGGCGCAGTCATGCGTCATAATTTTGACAGCCCGCCTGACAGGTAGGTTGACAAGCCGCCTGACAGCCCGGGCGCTGACGCCTGGTCGGATTATATGCCTTGATGGATTAATTTGTGTTCGCCAAGAGTATCAAATAGAATTCTCTTTAATAGAGCGTATATGAGTTTTAATTAAAATAATTTCTTTGTAGATTAGTTAGACGTTGTCGGACTAAATTTTGTTTGTTGATGTTTTCAGGTAAAGGATTTGACTTGTATATATTTAATTTTAACCCGTTAGGTACATTTATTATTTTTTAACCTAAAAAAATAAAGGGAATGAAATAAACAAACTGTTAGGTTAGGTACGGCTACGGCCAACGGCCGTTTCATATTATACATTTTTAACAGTGGTAGTAGAGCCACGCGGCAGCTTTTGCTGTCGCACGGATGGGCCGGCTCGAACCGGGGTGGTACCACGACCTCACAGAATACCAGCGTGAAGTAGAGGTTTACCTCTGCGTTTCACTTGGTGAGTGCAGGTGGCCGGAGGCCCTTTTCACTGGAAATGAGGCATTCCATCTGGGTCCTCACAGGTGGCAACGCATCTGCATTTTGATTTGTAATAGAGGATAGATGTAGATGTCTATTGGCCGCAGCAAACACTTACCGTCAGGTGGACTGTGTGCTCGTTTGTCACCCTTATCCTATAAAAAAAATACATAATATAACCAAACTGTAGCTGTATTGTAATTCTTGCAAACGGTGTTTCCCTACCAGAAACTGGGGGTGCAGACGCCCGCAGCGGAAGGTATTCATGAGGATTTTACCGCGAAAAAAAAGTTTAGGTTAGGTTAGGCAACGGCCTTTCATATTGCACGTGATAGAGCCAAACTACAGCTATATTGTAGTTGCAGCAACAACAGTTAGCAGGTTCTCATTTCAACCACAGAAAAACTGAACAATGTTTTAAATAAGTAGCAGCATAATTACGAGTATGTTTGTGTTTTCTACGGTGAGTGACGAAAAATAGAGATTCTTTCACTGGTAATTAAATACATTCATCATAGTCCTCAAGGGGACAACACATCGTAATTTTCATTATTTATAGTCTGAATAAAACTACTTTTACGGATTTTATCGCGTTTAATTAACTTATTAATTTCCGATGTTTCATGGTCACGGGGGACTTAATAAGTTAATTAAACGCGATAAAATCCGTAAAAGTAGTTTTATTCAATGTGTAGTATTCGCGTAAATATAAGAAATCATTATTTATAGTCTCTTAACAACATGTACTCTACGTGGTAGAGCCATACTGCAGCTATATTAATAGTATAGTTGTAGCACGAATGGGTCGGCTCGACCGGGGAAGGACCACGCTCTCACAGAATACCAGCGTAAAATAGCAGCTTAACACTACTGTGTTTCGTATGGTGAGTGGAGAGAACCGGAAACCCTTTTTACTGGAAAAGAGGCATTCCATCTTAATCCTCACGGGTGACAACGCATCTCCATTTTAATTCGCAAACGACGATAGATGCAGATGTCTATGCGCCACAACAACCACTTACCATCAGGTGGACTGTGTGCTCGTTTGTCACCCTACTTCCATAAAAAAAGTTTTTTCTATATCATATTCTTGTATTGCTATCGGAATTTAAGCTATATTCAAAATTTCAAGTCTCCAGCTCATCGCGAAGTTAGTTTAAAATCAATTACAAAATGCCACCCGGAACGGCAGACAGGCAGGCAAATACACAAGAAATTGATTTAATAAAAACGTGATAAAAAACCCCGTAGTTCCCGTTAAATGCGTTATCAGAATTAGTATTCAAACGTCTAAAATGCAATGTAGATTATGTAGAGGTAATAAAAACACAATCAATTTGGTAATAAAAAATTTATTTAAATTCAGTTTAATTTTTTTATTATCGAGTTTTCTGAAGTAAAGTTAATTTCGCACATTTAAATACCGAATCTTAAAATGCACTTAACGGCAACCAATGGGTTCATGTTATATAGACGTAGGGAAATCTCTTCGCTACATAGTATAAAACAAAGTCGCTTCCCGCGGTCTGTACGCTTAGGTCTTTCAAATCACGAAACGTATTTTGATGCGGTTTTCATCAATAGACGGAATAATTCAAGGAAAAGTTTATATGTATAATAAATGCATATTATGTAATTCTTCTGTCTGTCACAATTGAAACACCGGGGTGAATCGCTAGTACATATAAACAAAATAGTACATATAAACAAAATAGTACATATAAACAAAATAGTACATATAAATAAAATATTACATATAAACAAAATAGTACATATAAATAAAATATTACATATAAACAAAATAGTACATATAAACAAAATAGTACATATAAACAAAATAGTACATGTAAACAAAATAGTACATATTAACAAAATAGTACATATAAAAAAATAGTACGTATAAACAAATCGGAATTAGCTATAGAGTAAGACATAGACCACCGCTCATCCCATTAGCTCTGCCATTGAGTTATATGTACTACGTACTGGAGAAGCCATTCCAAACAAAAAATGTGCACTACTGTACTACTCTATGTTTTCGCGCATGCGCGGGAGATAGTAGAGTCACGCATGCGCAGTTGACTTAAGCGTGTTGTGCCGGCGCAGTCAATTTTTAATTTAAACTTTAATTTGAAATCTTGTATTATTAGCGTCGCCACAATACAGTTTTAACAGTGGTAGAGCCACGCGGCAGCTTTTACTGTCGCACGGATGGGCCGGCTCGAACCGGGGTGGTACCACGACCTCACAGAAAACCAGCGTGAAGTAGAGGTTTACCTCTGCGTTTCGCTTGGTGAGTGCAGGTGACCGGAGGCCTATTTTACTGGAAATGAGGCATTCCATCTTAGTCCTCACGGGTGACAACGCATCTACATTTTGATTTGTAATAGAGGATGGATGTATATGTCTATGGGCCACAGCAACCACTTACCATCAGGTGGACTGTGTGCTCGTTTGTCACCCTTATCCTATATAAAAAAAAACAAACCACAGACTAACTAGTAGATTAAAACACTGACACACTGTACGAATTGCAGTACAGTTCAGTTGAACATAGCGTATGTTCAGAATGCGAAATCTAGTACGTAGTACATATATATCGATGAGCTCTGAACTGTTGATTGATTTTAAAACTATTTCTATTTCCGTCCCGTGGTGGATCAAACAGAAAAACATCATCACCATGATAAGTTATCAAAGTAATTTAATTGCAAATTGAATTAACGATAACATAAACAAATAATTAATATCAGTAACGTTAGCAAAGCAACATCCAAATGAAAAATTAATCATAGAACGCATCAATTTCTAAGATATAATCCTACTCTAAAAATATCTTATTTTCATAAAAAAAATATAAATGCAAAATTGATATTAAAATATTTGCTTGATAAATCGATACAGTTGACTTACGCAACCTGTGTATTAACGATTACTAATGATGCTATTAGCTACAACTTGATTATCAACTAATTAATTACGAATCGCGAACAACACTTAATTATCATTTGGTTATGAAATATTGGCGTGCACGGATAAAGCCCCAGGAGTTACTTACCAAAATTTTATTAACATTCGAATTGCCGTAGAATTTTGAATTTTCATTGTTTTAACTAACACTCTCCGTACCGCAGTGGCTTAGTTAGCATTGAGTTACGGCACTCAGAGCCGCGGGTTCGAATCGCCTGCGGAATGTCTTTGTATGGCCTACAAATAACTGTTCTTGGTCTGGATGTTTTTACTTCTGCAATTTATCTATGAGAACTGCCTTCACAGGACAAGACAGAATCCTAGGGAGGGAGTAACATTTTTCAAAAAAAAAGAGAAAAAAAAACGTGGTTTAAGCAAAAATACACATTCGTATAAACCTAGTTCTATGCTTATTAAAAATATTTAATCTGGTAAAGCTGCTGCTGTAATACTTAGAGATAACCTTGATAGAATTAAAAAAGAAAGTACTTGCTCAAGTGCTACGTCACCAAGGCTGATCACAATAAGCAACGGCTTATACACGTTCTATTGATAGTAAAAAGTACAAGCCGTCTCTTAAAATTGGCAGTATAATGGAGGAAAGAATATAAAATTCCACTTCTATGCTCATTTAACAAATTGTAAATAGTTTTTAAATAAAACTAATTTTACGGATTTTATCGCGTATAACTTATTTTTATATTCCCGACGTTTCGGGTGCTTTCCAGCACCCGTGGTCACGGAGGACTGAGGTGGTTGACGTCCTGCTGTCATATTTAGCCCGGCTACCTTCAGTTTTTTTAATATAAATTTTTGGTTCGATTTACGCAGAATGAGCTTACAGTATCTTGAAGTCTAGCAGTGGTATACTTGGGTTTGGATTTCTCTCTGACTTATTTTTCATAAATTTATTTGTGCTGTAATTTACAATTAATTGTGATAATATTTCATAAGAAGTCGATTATAAATAATTATAATTAAAACCTTTAACATTTAATTAACGCGGTGCGTGACTTAACAGCATTTATCATTTCTGACACAAAACATTCCAAGCCTTTAACGTTGACTAATGATATCAGAGTAAACAAAAAACTCAGTGAAATAATTAAAATAATACTTATTGAATACAAAAAGAAACCAATGTGACTCTGCCTTGAAGTGACGTCATTAAAAATCGATTACCGAATTTCATCCCGGATACCTAAAATAATAAAAAAAATCGCTGAGCTAACTACTAATTGTTTGTTCTGGAAACATGTATTTTGTACCAAATGACAACTATACAATCAGCCACAGTACTATTGTTAAGAAATAAGGCGGTAGCGGCAGACCTAAGGCAATCTAACTTGTTAAAATCGAATCCGATCATCTGATACCGGGGAGAATGAAGTCGAAGCAAGAAAGCGGTATCGATGAATAATGGATGCATCGCTCAGTCCACAACGGAATTCCAATTGCGGTTTTTAAACAATTCTATTTGAAAATGAATATTAATCGAGAATTCGGAATCGGATTGCGTACCTCTCCGAGAAATTTAACGATTGGAATTTAGATCCGCTATTATCTGTAAAAATATGCAATTGCTTTTGAATGGAAATCAAATATAGAAATCAAGACGTGTGTGTTGCATGGAAAATTCACAAACTAGATCCAAACATGAACATGAAATTTTGCGAGTTAACAATATTTATTTGTTCTCTGGTAACTCGTCTGATTTATCAGACCACAAACAAGCCATAGATGGACACGGGACTCTCTCTATTAGGAAGATATATAATAATTGATATAAATGAATTTCAAAATAAATGCGTTAATTAAACTGTCCTTACATTTTAGAAGAGATAAACACATAGAAAAAAAATCCGTAGCTGATTAATAAAAGACAAGAGCAAAAGTCAGATTTCTTCAGAGGATATCGGATCAGTCACCACCTCACCTGCCTTGCGCCAAATGTAGCTCAATCTCTATATTATGTTTTATAAACAGCAATTTTAGTTTAAAATTGTTTTTTGGTAAATATTTGATAGCGTTTATTGCTTTATATCCATTTATTGTTGCTTTTCTTAAACAATTCCTTCAAGTTTTCTTTAGTGTTTCAATAACTAAAAATGTTTAATATTCTGGATTCACATACATTGATACATACACAGATTTGGAAATGCCTAGTACCTAGAATTGATTATATTTTAAAGTTGCCTGCAGTTTTTTTTTAATAGAATAAGGGTGACAAACAAACACAGTTCCACCTGATGGTAAGTGGTTACTGTAGCCCATAGACATCTACATATATCTTCGTTTGCGAATTAAAATGCAGATGCATTGTCAGCCGTGAGGACTAAGATAGAATGCCTCTTTTCCATTACAATGGGTCTCCGGTTCTCGACACTCACCATACAAAACACAGCAGCGTTAAGCTGGTATTCTGTAAGATCGTGATCCTTCCCCGGTCAAGCCGACCCATTCGTGCTACAACTATACTATTAATATAGTTGCAGCTTGGCTCTACCACGTATAGTTATAAAATATACTAAGAAAATGTTTATTTTTTATCAGGGATATAATGATTCGTTGTAAATTGAAAATATTCATGACATCATATCATTTATGACACTAACAATTTATTAAAATAACTAATAAAAAAATAAATATAAAATATAAGACCGCCACGTTAGTTACTCTTAATCAGGAAGTATTTGGGAAATCAAAGAAACGTGTTAATTTTACCAGTTCCGCGTCAAGATTTATCACTTTACATTTACCTGCGAGAATGGACCGACCATAAATTTTCTCTCATAAAAGTGGTTATTAAAATATATAGCGCTCTTTCGATTATCTTAACGGTTTTATAGCTCGAATCATTTTCGTGCCGATTCGGTGTTATAAATTTTAAACGTCCGACACTTAACCACGTGTAAGATTTGAATGTAAAGGCAATTTTGTCCGGTAAAATTAAAACGCACACTTAAAAACAACGCACCAGAATTGATGTTAAATGTGCATGAAATGACTGACGGACATAAAAATTCTCTAAGCGAAAGACCGTCGGTTCACACCTTTGAGACTATTAAAAATTCGGCTAAAGCAATACCTCTGGTACAGCGATTTGGAAATGACTTGTCAAGCGTAATAAAAACAAAAAAAAACTAGAATAAAACTTTGAAACGGTTTACGTTTATTATTGGACTTTATACATTGATAAAGATCTGAAATACGGAATTTCCGAATTATCTTTAACAGATTTCAGAAGGTATGTCCGACAAAAAAAATTGCAGTAAAATGCAGATGCTGAAGATATAAATGTTTATCCATGTAGTGACGAATGACGATTTGAATATATCCACTACCCCATATCATCCCGAGGGTGTCGTAAGAGGCGACAGAGGAAAAATGAAACGGGTGATAGGCAGCAGCATCTTCCTATTATAATAACAACTCAAAATAATAATAAAAAACTGCAGTGGCCAGCCCGCTTGCCAATCGTGGCAGCTATGGCCAAATGAGTCCCTCTATGAGGCAACCTATGATAGAGGTATGTTCAGCGGTAGACTTTTATAAGCTGTAATAATGGCTGGATGGATGTATATCTGCGATTTCTAAAAATCATCGTAATCATAGGTGTGTTGCTTTGACGAACATTTAATACTTTCATTGGCGTTAGAACGCGCGAAAACCAACACCTTTGTGGCCCCGACACGTTGTCTGATTGATTGTATAATTAATTTTGTTTTTAAATTCAAAACGGCCGACACACATGTAAGATGTGTGAGCTGTCAATTAATCGGACAGTCTTCGATGCGGACACGTAACGAGCTGTTTTGTTGAAGATTTTTTTGTACTGGAAATCATTAAAACTAGTTATGTCTTGTCGCGCTTAAGAGACAAGTTGACAGCTGTGCGTTGCAAATGTTTTTTATGGCTGCATACTAATTTAATTACTACGGATTTGATTTCGATGTGGACTAAATACGAGGTGAATACTTTAGTACTTAAATTTATGTGATTATTAATCAGTATCCTTCATTATAGAACAGCAATTAGTATCAAATATAGTACAGTAATTAGTATCCTTCATTGTAGAAGTGTCTATTTATTATTTTTAAATCAATTTCAGTCCAGCAAGTCATATCATTGCTCATGATAAGAAGAAAAACATTTCTAGGTCGTCGTCATCGAAATCAACGAGGAGTACTATATTTCATCGCAATGCAAGAATGCAAAAAAGTTATTACAGCTTTATGTTTCACTATTGATTATAATATTTCCCTCAGAGTCCTCTGCTTTAGTACGAGTTGATAGGCTTCACATGCAGTAGCGGCCTATATGAATATACTATCCATTATCAACCCTTGTGGGTGTTGTAGACGACAGCGAGACGACAGTGTGATATGAAAGTAAAGAATAATAATAATAATAATAATAATAATTATTTTATATTCTCACCACAATACAGAATTATTGTACATAATATTATAGTATAGCCTCAATAATATACTGTGGGAGACTGGTGCCTAAACTAGGCTTAGCGCCTGTATTTCAGGACAGGAGAATGGCAGCAGAACCTTTGTGATAACTAATTTTTTTATATTGAAATGGTGACAAACGAGCACACAGTCCACCTGATGGTAAGTCGATACTGTGGCGCATAGACTTCTACATCTATTCTCAAGCAAGAGTAAAAATTCAGATGCGCTGTCACCCGTGAATACTAAGATGAAATGCCTCGTTTCCAATTAAAAGCGTCTTCGATTCTCTACACTCATCATACAAAACACATAGGTAGCATTAAGCTGCTATTTTACGTTGGTATTCGGAAAAGGAAAAGGAAAGCGTGGTCATTCACGGATGAGCCGACCTATTCGTGCTTTAACTATAACAAGGCTGCAGCATGGCTCTACCACGTATACTCAAAATAAACTAAACTAAAAAAAACTGCGGTTGCTTACTCGCTCACCAAGCGTGGAAACTATGGCAAACATCCATTCAATGAAATCCATGCAATCTATGGGAGTGTCTCATGTTTAGCAATAACCTTTTCATAGGCTAATACAATGAATGACATGCCTAAGAAATTTTCTTTATATGTAAGTCATGGTTTTCCATTACCGTTGTTTTTAATAAAATAATGGTGACAAACTAGCACACAGTCCACCTGACAGTAAGTGGTCGCTGTGGCCCATAGACATCTACATCTATCTTCGCTTGCGAATTAAAATGCAGATGCGTTGTCTGCCGTGAGGACTAAGAGAGAATGCCTCTTTTCGATTAAAATAGGTCTACGGTTCTCTACATTCACCATACGAAACGCAGCAGCATTAAGCTGCTATTTTACGCTGGTATTCTGTGAGAGCGTGGTCCTTCCCTAGTCGAGCCGACCCATTCGTGCTACAACTATACTATTTATATAGCTGCAGCATGACTCTACCACGTAAAATTTAAGTGTAGTAAGTGGTAAACACTTAAATTGCAATATAGAAATTAGTTAGTTCTGGTGGGTATCTAAGTCGGTTTTCTCGTGTACTATGAAATTAAAAGCAAACGCATATGCCCAATGGGGTCAGCCAAGATGACTTCCTACAATCTTTAACGCTAATAGAAAACTATAAAATGAATGAAACAATGAAGCATGACATTTCAGTTAATTTTAACTTCTTCTAAAAGAAGTAGGTACTCAATTCGACTGTACTTTTGTATGTGTCTTATTTCCAGGTGAAACGATTTTAATGATTCTTCTTGTATTTGAAAGTTGGTGTTTTATAGCTAGGTGCGATTTTTGTTATCCTTAATAATTTATATTGAAGTCGGTTGTACAACATTTTTAATTTGATCACTTGTCGCATAATATCAACGATGTTCCATCATTAAATCTCTCGAGTTTCTAAAGGGAGCAAAAAGGATATGCTGATTTTTGATCAATGAGATTTTTTATTACTTTTATTAGTGTTAAAGTTTAAGAAATTCAACTGAGCTAACCTCATTGATCTACAGCAGCTCGATCAATTGTAAGAATATTCTCGATAAATTGTTTTGCAATAAATTTTGCGAATAGTTTATAAATCGAGATATTGCTAACGCTTTACGATATACGTGATTAGAGTTGCTGCAACGACATTCTTCTTTAATGATAAAATTGCTTTGCCACGTACGTTTTTATACATCAATATATTATCAACTTAAAGTACGACGATGGAATGCCTTGTTACTAGTAAAAAATATTTCTAGTTCTTTACTCACCATACAAAAAACCCAAGCGCTTTATTACTACTATACACAAATGTTGCTATTTTTTATTACTCAGTGAGGCCGTGGGGCCTTCTCAGTCGTGCAGGCCGAACCCATAACACAGTGCACGTGACTATCATGTTGGCATACCTCGTTACTAGAAAAAAAGATACTTACTCAACATACAGAATACAACAGCAGTATGTTACTGTTCTACAATCAATTTACTATTTTTTATAACACGGTAAACGTGGCTCTACAATGTCGGGCTTAACGATTTTGGAGTCACGAACCCTCGTCTTTCAATCACTAGCTGCACGGCGCGCAAAAGTAGTGAACATTTATAAAAATATTGACACATTTTTCCTTTCATCATGAGCCGGTAAAAGTCCATTGCTGAACAATGGTCTCGAGGAAAAAAGGAATCTACTAGGTAGGTAAAATGTAAAATGTATCATCATCTAGTTTCTTTAATTAGATGTGATGCGAATAGGATATGATGGATATTTGCCAATATTTCAAAATCTTGTTATTAAGTTTTGCATTTATTCATTCAAACAGAGCCACGCGGCAGCTTTTGCTGTCGCACGGATGGGCTGGCTTGAACCGGGGTGGTACCACGACCTCACAGAAAACCAGCGTGAAGTAGAGGTTTATACCTCTGCGTTTCGCTTGGTGAGTGCAGGTGGCCGGAAGCACTTTTTACTGAAAATGAGGCATTCCATCTTAGTCCTCACTGGTGATAACGCATCTACATTTTGATTTGTAATGGAGGATAGATGTAAATGTCTATGGGCCGCAGCAACCGCTTACCATTAGGTGGACTGTGTGCTCGTTTGTCACCCTTATCATATAAAAAAAACCATCACGGAAGAATATATATTTAGATTCAATTCATTCACAACAAAAGTCACTCGATAATCTTTCTTTGCAGTCAACACTTTAAAAAATTTGTTCCCGACCTTGTTCTAGTTTTATTTATTTTTATTTATTTAAGCTTTCATGCACAAAGTTGTACATATGGCGGACTTAATGCCATAGGGCATTCTCTCCCAGTCAACCATTAGGCTAAACAGAGATATACAAACAAGAGGCGGTGCAGCAGTAATCAAAATAGAAAGCGCTAAAAGAAAAGAAATTGTATATACATATATACATATAATTATAAATATACACACACATACATAGACATATATACTTAAATACACACAATATATACATATATAAATATATCCATACACATATACACGCATACACTACATATATACACAATACATATAAATATTATCTATGTCAGAACAAATATGAAATATACATATGCGTATGAAAATAAAAGCTATGTTAGTTCAAACTTGCAACAATTTTTCACATGCTTACGGACTTGATTTTTAAAAAGAAACTCTAGTGTGCTTATTTTGTTACCTTTAGCTGTAAAAAAACTACTTATCTAAAATTTAATTTTCATAGCTCCGTCGAACCAATCAGTACCTTACTTGTGTTTATAAAAACGTCGTCTCGGACAATATATTTTATCTTCCACCTAATATTCTTCATTGTTTAAACTTATTTCATTAATAAAACTCACAATTTCTTTTTGTTAAATATTATAGATAAACGACTTATTTTATAATTGAATGAAATGAACAGTTAATAGATTAGATATAAACATATTTGTTATTTATCTTTGTACCAGGTGGTATTATAGCATTATCATGACATCATATATTCTAGACGGAACCCCGTTACGGCCTTAGATTCAGTTTGGTTAGTTATCTCCTTACTTACTTAGTAAAAGAGCTAATAACTATAACAGGATCTGAGGATTGCAGACTCTAAAACATCCCATCTAAATATCCTAAGATTAAAACGTTCATGTATGTGTGTGTTTTCTTTGTTTGAATTTTCTTGCAGTCTTTTATACCTGATAGAGCCGTAGTAGATGCTGCAGATACATGAATGAGTTAGCTCGATTGGAGACGGACCACGATCCAGTTATAATCAGGTTGACTAAGTGTTTCCTTTTCACACCTATTCTATTTAAAATGATATCTATGGCCTGCAACTGCCACTTACCGTCAGACTATTCTTAACTTTGTTTCTTACCTTGATGAAATGAAGCAAAAAACAACGATTATGTTAAGTAAGTCAAAAACTTTCTTTAGAGATTTGTTACTGAATTTAAAACTACTATGAACGTGGTAGAGTCTCACGGCTCGAAGCAAGGATCACGCTCTCACAGAATACCAGAGTAAAATAGCAACTTAACGCTGCAATGTTTCGTATGTTGAGTGTAGAGAACCGGAGACCCTTTTTACTGGAAATGAGGCATTCCATCTTAGTAATCACGGGTGACAACGCAGTTGCATTTTGATTCATATTCAAGGATAAATTTAGATGTCTACGGGCCACATCAGGTAGACTGTATGGTCGCTTGTCATCTTTATCCTATAAAAAAAATTAAAACTAAATGAAAGCCGACAGTAAATACGAGTATGAACGTTTGTAATATATCTAGATACTATATTAAACGTGTTTTATTACATTTTTAACCCAGTACGGAAATAATATTGTTGTCTAAGCTTTTGTTTTAATAAAAATCTTATTACAGTATAGAAGAATTGATTATGTGGTAGAACCACTTATCTGCATAGAGGACGGTCTGTGTAGGTTTCCTTTTGACCTAACTGCCGCCAAATAACTGTGCGCACACTACTGTGTACTGTGTTCCATTCTGGATGGTATAGACTATAGAGTAGGCTTGGCTAATTATCTCGATATATTGAAGGATCGTTTATTTAACAATAAAAATATCGATTAATGTCGTCGATATTTTAAATCACGATATATCGATATATTTTTATAGAAGAGGGGAGCACGCGGCTCACCTGATGGTAAGTGACTACCGCCGCCCATGAACAACTGCAACACCAGGGGAATTGCAGATGCGTTGCCGGTTATTTATTTTAGAGTATCGAATTCATATCGATTTCGATATATTTTAAAATTTTGTATTAATGACAAAACATGTAACAACAAAAGGAACTACAAAAGTATTCAGGTGTGGTAGGTTGTCGTTTTTTTTCGTCGTCCAGTAATATAAAATTTTAGACCTTATCTTTACATCATGCAAATGATGATGATTAATATATATATAGATATTTATCACGCGATATATATCGATACGGTTTAAAAATATCGATTCGATATATATCGATATATTTTTCCCTTGCCCATCCCTAGTAAAGAGAGCCAGTATAATTACAGGTCATGTGATCATTAGTAGTGATAATAAATATGTAGCATTCTTTGCTTGAAGTTGGTTGCAGTTACCTATGAGCTGCACTAGTCCTAAACAATCAAGTACAGTCTACTTGTTTTACTTATTTATTTATTTAATCTTTATTGAACCTAAAAAACAGTAAAGTATCAAAAGGCGGACTTAATGCTAAAAGCACTCTCTGCCAGTCTACCTTAGGACAGTCATAATACAATGAAGACTGTGACAGAGTACATTTAAAAAAATATTAAAAATGTGTTCGTAAGTCAATGCTTATAAAACAAAATCTATACAAATAAATAAAATTGACGTGTCTGTTTGTAATGTCGAAATTACAGCTTTTTATTAAATGTATATGAAAGTATATACGCTACTAATAACAATAATTTAAAATTAAAAGTTTTGTAAAGCCGACTTCAATATAAGTTATTTAGGAATAACTCAAAAACTATTGGTCTGACCTTGATCAAATTCATATGGGACCACACGAGAACTATCAGCTTTCATATAAAAAGAATCATCAAAATCGGTTCACCCAGTACAAAGTTATGAGGTAACACATAAAAAAAACATAGTCGAATTGAGTACCATCTCCTTTTTGGAAGTCGGCAGAAAATACAATTTCTAAAGTTTTTGTCTGTCTGTTCGTCTGTCTGTCTGTCTGTTTGTTCCGGCTACTCTCCGAAACAGCTGGACCTATTTTGACGAGAGTTTCACTGGAAGTTAGCTGATGATACAAGGAATAACTTAGGCTACTTTTATTTTAGAAAAAGAATTGAAGTTCTGCGCAAAAAAATTAAAACCCAAAATAACACGCGGACGAAGTCGCGGGGAACAGCTAGTTGATAATAAAATTAGAAACATATTTTTTAATCTTATTCAAACTGATTTATATCAATATGCTTCCTTCAGACGTTCAAATATTTAAAATATCAACTTGTAATGATCAATAACATATTAGATAATTTATTATCTCCATCGTACTTATAGAACTCGTCTCACGTCATAAGAATTTAGATTATGATTAAAACAGAATAGGAAGGCTGTAATGAATAAGTGGATGATATTCGAGATCGGGCCATGTCGACCGGCGCCGCAGCGAATGCCGACAACTCCGTTAACGCTTTCAGTTAATTTCATCGAAACTGAACTCTATTTGGACGCTATTATGGCCACAATAAACGCAAAAGTAAGATTGCGGCTCATAAGCAGAGCCGACAGCCGTCAATCAGAAGCTAAAAACCGGTAGCCGCCGAGTCAGACATTAAGGAATACGAAAGTTGTGGAGTGGAATAAGCTGAAACGATCAGTATTAATTAAGCTTAACTTTGACTTAATGCATTCATCAATGTGGTAAAGTTGAGTCAATCCGGATGCTAAGCAAGACGAATAAGGCAAATTTTCCCTACAACGTGAGATATTTGTATATATACAAATAAATAAAATTGAAGTGTTTGTTTGTAATGTCAAAATAACAGCTTTTTACTAAATGCATAAGAAAATATATACGGTACTTATAACAAAAAAAAAAACCAGTTTTATTTTTTTTGTCCGTCTGTTCTTAATGTCTACTTTTAGTTTGGAAAAAAATTATATATAAATATTAAGTAAAGTCATAGAATCCAATCGGAATCAATTCCACGCGGACGAAGTCGCAGGGTACAGCTAGTATAGAATAAGAGTGACAAACGATTATACAGTCCACCTGATTGTAATTTAAATAATTAGAACTAAATTAGTTATTACAATACTTTATCATAATATGCAATATTTCATTATATTATACAATAATAAAACTATAATAAAAAAACTAAAACTAGTAACTTAATTATCATATAGTCCTACTCCCCGCGGTATCGTGCTGCGTTTCCCCGCTGAATGGCTATACTTAGCCTTTGAGCAAGAAAAGAACCAAGTCTCTTATCACCAGCAGCAACGACCAGTCGCGGATGGAGTTCCTTTAGGAACTTCACAGATCACCGCACGTGGGCAGCAAATGTCACAAATATGTAGTTATCTCTCAGAGTTACTTACTCAGTTCAGCTGCCTCTGATGCCGCCCCGCCAAAGT
The DNA here is from genome assembly GCA_033319125.1 of Parnassius glacialis. Lineage (NCBI taxonomy): Eukaryota > Metazoa > Arthropoda > Insecta > Lepidoptera > Papilionidae > Parnassius > Parnassius glacialis. The sequence goes on along the minus strand of JAVANC010000026.1, from coordinate 3,389,056 downwards.
GTCTACGCAAGTAGCATCCCACACTAAGGCTTACCTCTCTCCCAAGGAACCAATGTCATACCGTCGGGTCTCTTGCCATCGTCTCTAAATATTCCACAAGGCTCTAAAAATGAGGGAACTATAGAAACAAGAGCCCTTCGGATGACATCGTTGAAAGAACCGTGCCATGAAAACCTACTAGCACTTTTATAATTGAATACTGTGGACCATAAACATCGAAGTTCATTATACAAGATTAAGAATCAAAATACAGATGTGTTATCACACCTGAGAACTAAGACCTCGTATCCATAAAAAGGATCTCCGGTTCTCTACACTCACCATACAAAACACGGCAACATTAAGCTGGTATTTTACGCTGGCATTCTGTGAGAGCGTGGTCCTATAATATAGCTACAGCATGGTTCTACTACGCACTAAAGATTCCAATTACCAGTGTTGGACTCATACGGCCTGATGGAAAAGACGAAAAAGGAAGGAGAGTTACAATCTATACGTCCCATTGCGTGGCATAGTCCTCCTATCCGTTTTTGAGAGGACTATTGAACAATTTGTCCACCGTGCTGCTTTAGTAGCTATTGGCAGATATGTCCACGAAATATATGTATAGATAGCGATTAGATTATTTTTAAGTGGCGAAGCTTGCGAAGACACTTATTGATTTCACGATGTCTGTCCGTCTGTCCGTCTGTCCCACGATTATCTCGAGGACGGTTTCGAATTTTCAAATTCTGTTTTCAGCAATCGATTACTGATCACACAGGCATCTGAACCTCCTATTTTGAAACTGATTGCTCAACGGCAACCGTTAGAAACCGCTACAAAGCTGATTGCTTCGCCACTTTGCTATGCTGTTAGCTTGCTAGTTTTATTGATTTCACGATGTCTGTCCGTCTGTCCGTCTGTCTGTCCCACGATTATCTCGAGAACGGTTTCGAATTTTCAAATTCTGTTTTCAGCAATCGATTACTAATCACCCAGGCATCTGAACCTCCTATTTTGAAACTGATGCTCAAAAAAAAAGCTGATTGCTTCGCCACTTTGCTATGCTGTTAGCTTGCTAGGTTTATTAGATAGAGATATATGTTATTAGATAAAAATCCCATAATGACATCGTTTAAAGCTAACGACAATTTAATGGCTTATTGTGTTTTGCTCATGTAGAGGACACATTTTACTAATTAATAAAATTAATTTTTATCTTTTGAAAGAAATAAACAAAATCGAGCAACACTCGCGGCCGCACCTGGCAGTGCCTAAAACACGAACGATGTTATCCTTGATATCCAAGCGTGTGGTAAGTCGTATTAAGTTACAGTATATATAAATCCCACAGCTGGACACAGACCTCATTTTATTCTGAAAGGATAATAGAGTAATTAATCTGCCGCGCTGCTTTGATGCGCGTTGGTGGACTTCAAATGTTACCGTTACCTTTACAGCCTAGCGAAAGTTCACCGATGAACATAGGCCTCCCGCAAAGATTACCTCATAGGGCGGATATTTATGATAGTTGTAACACTTTGCAGGCGTTATTAGGAAGGCGCTGCTGGCTTTTTCGTGTTTTATCCCTCCGTCGCCTCATACAACACCCACGGGTCGATATGGAGCAGTGGATATCCTTACACCGCAACTACACGGTGACTTCACTTGTCCTCGAAATCCTCAGACTCACAGATTTCCACATACGATGTTTTCCTGAACCGACGAGCTAATATTCTTTATTTAATTTTATTCGGTAGTAGAGTTTATTTTAAGCCTAGTCTCTCGTCTGGATTGGTACCACCTTCTTAACTATTTCTACTGGTGTAACGTTTGCGCCGTTGTATTCTTGTTTGAGAGGCAAGAGAGAATGTAAGTTTTCGAGAACAAAGCCTCTGTGGTCTTGTCTATGAGTTGCAATAACTGAAACTTGCTAAAATGCTTTTAGCTCGTTTTTTACTCTTTTTATTGAATATAGGCGACAAAAGAGCACATAGTCCACCTGATAGTAAGTGGATGCTGTAGAATATAGACATCTATATTTACCCTAAATTAAGAACCAAAATGCTGCATTTTAAAATGCCTTGTTTCCAGTAAAAAGGGTCTGCAGTTCTCTATGCTCACCATACGAAACACAGCAGCATTAAGCTGCTATTTTACGGTGGTATTCTGTAAGAGCGTGGTCCCACTGTGGTTAAGCCGATCCATTTTTACTTCAACTATAATATAACTGCAGCGTGAATCTACCATATCAATGTAAATAAAATCTTCATTATTACTGTGTCAAAATCCTCTGCTAAATAAATTTGCCCCTCTCCCAGTGTAGGGAGCATTTGTCTTAAACGCTACGTTTGGCTGGTGCAATGTTAACCCCAGTACCAGAAGTCTCTCATCTTTGACGCTAAGGCCCTTGAAGTCTCAGTATTTTACGTCTGGTGTAAAATAAATGTAATCATTTCTCTCCGCTATCATCGAAAGCTATAAGGTTTTTCTAGCATTGACAAATGAAGAGGTGGATTCTCTAATGCCACCACCATACGTCCAACTTCTTTTATTAATTTTATACGTGTATCGGGAATATGCAAACTATTTTTGTCCAAATATACAAATGAAAATGACACAGAAACAGACTAATAACCGAAAACTCATCTCAAATTCAATCAAATATATAACAGACAATCAATTTTTATGTTATTCTATAACACCATACCGGCATTACCATTAAGTGTTGGCGCTGCATTTACCAAACTGTTTACCCAATGTGATGAGTATGGCAAACAATTCGAGCACATGTCTACAAGGCTTGTAATAGGAACGAATTAAACAGTGGTAGAGCCACGCGGCAGCTTTTGCTGTCGCACGGATGGGCCGGCTCGAACCGGGGTGGTACCACGACCTCACAGAAAACCAGCGTGAAGTAGAGATTTACCTCTGCGTTTCACTTGGCGAGTGCAGGTGGCCGGAGGCCCTTTTTACTGGAAATGAGGCATTCCATCTTAGTCCTCACGGGTGACAACGCATCTACATTTTGATTTGTAATAGAGGATAGATGTAGATGTCTATGGGCCGCAGTAACCACTTACCATCAGGTGGACTGTGTGCTCGTTTGTCACCCTTATCCTATAAAAAAAATAGTTTGTTTCACAATAATGAAATTCATCACAAGATACATACACTCGTTACGGAGATGTGTTGCATTTACGCCATAACGTTCAAATATGAGGTTATAATTTATTGATTAATTGTTATTATTTAGTGAAACTCCAGCTTCATTTTCATGATTTGAATAATCTCTTATACAAATTTAACAATAGTTGTTTTAAATTATAAATTTACTAGTTTTACTTGTAGTAGCTAGAAATACGTGTAAGTGTTTAACCATATTACAAAATATAGTTACAGCCATCACTTGCGTTTAAATTTATGAACGCAATATACTATAAGTTAAAACAAATCTATTTTAAAAAAGGAACCATCATGTCTCCAAAGATTTCAGTAGTCCAATACTTCAATTTTATTCATCACAGGCGGCACAACTTGACAGGCAGAGATTATACGTAACATGGAGCAAAACAAGAAAGTCCCAAATAAATTACGGCGGAGAGCAAACAAAAAACCCCTGCCACACCTCAAAGATAGAATAACAATAACACGGATTCCGAGCTTTCTGAACATAATGAAAATAATACAAGAGAGCGACTCAAAGAGGCCGCTGCAGATGAAATTTGACCGCTTCGTAAACACGAGACAAAAGATAAATAGAAGAGCCGTCTTTAAATATGTGTATTTTTAAAATAGACCGCTTTAGCGGTTTTTGGTATTAAATTCTCGCAAATTTGTACAGGAAATATTCAAATGTTTTGTATAAGAGTTTTTGTATTAAAATTGTATACAGAAAAAAGTAATAGTATCGATACGAGGAACATATCTAATAATATTATTAATAATGAAGAATTAGCATGACTTATGCTATTCTATTTAAATGCTACAAGCAAAGGGCTAGGTATAATGAAATAATGGACAGGCCGTGAACGGAGTGCTTAGTCGTAAATCTGTGTCAGATTTGACACACCACATCTAATCTTGTATCAACACACAATTCATACGCTGTGCTTTGACATCGGATTATTGACTACTGCGTCTATTGTGACTTGTACAATGGAAAATAAATAACGTGCGATTATGTTCACAGTTATTCTTTGTTGCTGCGAAACGATGAAATGGAACACGTTTTGCACGGACATTAGTCACGAGAATAATTTTCGTACGCTTACGTTGATGTTGAAGTCTTTTGAGCGTGATAGTATAATATTGTTGGAAGGAGGAAGAATTGTTTTGTTATTGCCAAAACTGGGTTTCCTTTTGTGTTTAAAAATTAGCAGACTGTCAATACATTTTGTTAAGAAATATTTATAACTGTACTATGTACAACGGTATTGCTATTGCCTCGGCCATTGCAAATCTATATTATGTTGATTATTAACTTACAATGTAATTAATTGTAGACTTTGTTCTATTAACCTCGTTATATAACCTAGACATATCTAAGTTAATAGTACAAAGTCTATAATATAACCAAAGATTTTCTACCATATTCGATAATAGTTGCAGTTGGATTGATTAACCAAACTTTTGACTATAGCTATACCATTGCTTTGTATGTTGTCTATTAAATCATAATATGTACAATGTTGATAATAAAATAAGTTAAGTTAAATAAAATCTGCCTTTACGCGCATGCATTTGCATAAATAAATATACAGCAATGAATAAAATATTAAGTAATATAGATTATAAATAGTATTTCAAGTAATCATTTTTTTAAGTAACCTTCACAGAAAATTCTTTTGTGTCGTGAGTTTACATACATACATTTCACAAGAACAAACATCCAGACCCGGAAAAATTAAAAGTATGGCCTACAAATACTTCTTCCGTGCGGGATGCAACTCATCAAGCCAATATCATAATCATAAAGACTCACGCTTGTCATCCAGAGGCGTAAGCAGAAACTATGGACTTCCATTTGGTACGAACCTGATACATCTCTCTCGTACACCTTTACATACATACTTATTACCTACGCATACATGCTCGTTGGTTAAGGGTACTCTTAATTTGGCCTTAAACGTGTTCCATAAACTTCCTTCTAGGTCTCTTACCATATCTGCTGTTCCCTTCTGCAACATAAATTTGCTTTGTCACACTTTCCTCATTTATACAAATAAATTTTTAATTTCCACACTGAATTTGGTCTTGTATTATTCGTGTTCAGATTTATGGCACCCTACTTATAGTGATATCAATAAAATATCGAACAATCATCATCATCATCGTCATCATCATTACAATCCTTCAAAAGGCCAATGATGAACATAGGCCTCCCCCAAGGAATGCCACAAACTCAGTCCTGAGTTAGGTATCTGCATCGTCACTTCATCTGGTGGGGGGACGGCCTACACTTCTCCAGCTTGAATTCTTTGGCTTCCACTCGAGAACCTTTCTTCCCCATCGGTTGTCGGTTCTTCGAGCTATATGGCTGGTCCATTGACATTTCAGCTTACTAATATGTTGGGCTCCGGTTACTCCGGTTCCACTGCAAATATCCTCGTTTTTAAGTCTATCACGCAGAGAAACCCTGAGCATAGCCCTCTCCATACCTCTCTGAGCGACCTTGAGCTTCCTCATACGGCCAATAGTGAATGACCACATCTCAGATCAATAGTCATCACTGGCAACACGCACTAGCTGTACAATCTTCTTTTAAAGTTTTAAGGTATGTCTGACGAGAACATGCGTCGTAATCACCCGAACGCTGCCCAGCCGAGTAATATATAGTATAATATCGTACAATTATAGATTGAGATTACCGTATAATGCTATCATTTATCACCTAAAGTAGCAGTATAAGATTATGTAACCATTTACCAACGATGCTTGTTACACAATTAATGGGTCGGCTCAACCGGGTGGGACTACGCTCTGATGGAATACCAGCGTGAAATAGCAGCACAATACTGCTGTGTTTCACATAGTAAGTGAAGACAATCGGAGACCCTTTTTAGGATTCCGTACCCGAAAAGTAACCACCCTATTACTAAGCCTCCGCTGTCCATTCGCCTGTCTATCAGCGGGCTGTATCTCATGATTCGTAATAATAATTCTGCTGCCGCCATAAAAACAAATAATGAAAATAAAAATAAATTAAAATTTAAGGATGCTTCCCTACTAAAAACGTGTTTTACGATGGTACGGAACCCTGTATACGAGAGTTCGACTCGCACTTATCCGGTAATTACTGGAAACGAGGCATTCCACCTTAGTCTCAGGACTGGCAACGCATCTGCATTTTGATTCTTAATGGAGGATAGGTGTTGATTCCTATGGACCACAACATGTACTTACTTATCATCAGGTGCACTGTGAGCTTGTTTGTCACCCTTATTCTAGCTGACTTAGTTATCATAGCACATAAGAATTATAACTATTGCAGTACTGAACTCTCGCTGATTTGATAGTGTATTTACTGGCGTCGATTTGGGATAAAATTGATCATTTTAGATCTGACATAATATACGGGCTGTTTATGCAAACTATTGTTTTTGTAATCTGTCTAATTAATTATAAATTTTCTTAGGGCTAGATTTCCAGTCATCAGATAAAAGTTATCCATCAAAAAATGTATAGTCTAACTGAATATAAAAGCAAAACAATTGTACTATTTTATCCATGTAACTGTAATTTTACATCATTTATTTTGTATTTTATACCATGAATTACTTTCATCTGATGCTTGTAAATATCAGGCCTTAGTCGACCATTAAAATTTTTTTTACAGTTGTATTCATTATTTACAACTCATATACACTGATAATAAGATGAAACCGGATGATTTAAATTTGATATTTATAAATTTATAGATATATCTAAATAATGTTAAAGCGTCCGTCTGTAATATCGAAATAACTGCCTTTTTTGACCTGGAGCTATTTGCATGCCATTAAGACATGAATTTTTAAAATGTACGTCTGTCTGTGTCCGAGATAATATTCACAATACCTGAAACGACTGTAATGAAACTTGAAGCAATTGAGAAATCGATAAATTGATAAAATAAGTGGTCTTTAACGTCAATAACGCCTCATTAATACATACAAAGGCAAAACCGTGACGAGTTGCGAGTATTAAGTAAAACACTATAAAATAAGCACCTTCAAGTATTAATTATCAAAATTAACCCCATTATCAATCATGATCAAGATCACCAAAAGATTATAATCAGGAGTGTTAATATAATATAATGATTATATTCGTTTTGATAAAAACTTAAGGGTTCAGTTACAATTGTTTGATTAAAAAACACGAAAACTTGGTTAAAAGATAAAATACCAAAAACCTTTACCAGCCTCCGGAAATTTTCGTCTCTGACGTGACGGATCATTTGAATTCCGAATCGACTGCAGTCGGATACGCTATTGATATCTGTCAATCGAGTCTCGCAGATGCAAATTCGAAATTTAAATCCTTTTGATGCATCTGTCGCTGCAAAAGATTCTGTTCTTAAATTTCAGTAGACCGATGTTTCAATTTCGCTTGCATTGCGTCAAGCTTGTTAAATTCTAATATGGTAAAGAGACGTTTGGATTTATAACAGAGTATAATTGTCTCTGTCTGTCCCCGATTGAAATGCAGCTTCACGATGAAGGCTGATTATTTTATGTTCGCTCGATGTATTGACAGAGGGTTGACATTCGTTATCCAAGGAATATTAGTCGGCTTTGCTCTGATAATAGAAATCCGATAGGTTTTTGTGCTTATTATTTTAACTTTTTTGATTTTACTGTTATTTCTTGATTTTTAGGCAGGTTCTTGTAAAAAAGGAAACACTATTTCTTTGTTTCCAGTTGAAATCTTTTGGTGGTCTGAAATATTTTATTCGTATTTTACATTGCTCGAAATCAAATTATGAGACACTGTCATCTAGTAAGTTAAAGTCAATATACGCCCCACTGCTGGGCACAGGCCTCCCCTTTTTTCTAATAGGGTTTTAAAGCAAGGCCGCTGGGCTGCCCTATCCGTGTTGGCGAACTTCACATGTCCTTTTTTTATTTCTCAAATATACAGGTTTCCTCACGATGTTTCCCTTCACTGACGACTGTCACCTAATAGGATAAAAATGAAAGAATTTGCATATTACATAACTGTTCGAATTTATTGTTTGAAACTAAAAATTAGAAATTTTTATATTGGTTTTGATTCAGAATGACAAAAAAAAACTGTAGAATGTTTCCTTTAAAATTTAATTCATACTAATTTTAAATAAACAGGCAAAAAATTTTTCCGGTACCGGGAATCGAACCCGAGCCTCCTGGGTGAGAGCCAGGTATCCTAGCCACTAGACCATACCGGATCTTGTCAATTACTGCAAATAACCGGCACATATCATGATGATCTAATTTTTAAAATTATATTTGTATTTAGTATTTTAATGTATTAACTTTTTTATTAAATACATTTCCACTTGTTAAAAAACCATTAAAGTGATTAATTATTTATATTTTGCTAATACAAACAAATACAAACTTCATTCTATAAAATGATATTCATGAGTATTAAAAAATCTTTATTTATGCATTTTCCATTTTATCTGTCAATTAGACGTCGTCAAACGAATCTATTTCAGGCGCAGCAGCATTCCCCGAATGTGAATTTCAAATCGTCTCCGCTCGTAATATGCGACTCATTATATGGTAAGCAGGGTCATTAGCATGTCTAGCTGCACCGCGGCCGCCGCTGTCGGTTGTCCATCAACGTCACTCTGATGGACGGAACGGATGTCAACGGGCGTTTAGAAACGTGTCGCCGCGTTTAAGAACCGCTCATTCGAGTAAGTAATGGTAGTGAGTATCTACCAAAATACAACCGCATATAGTGTTTACGTTCAATGATAGATAACGGCAGTTAATTCTGCAACGAAAGTTAGCAAAATTTCAATTATAAGTAACTTTAATAAATTATGACAATATGATTCATAGAACACATTGAACAAGATGATTTTCTATTATTTGTAAAATCAATAGTGTTTTATTCATATTATTCTCTTCGTCTTTTCTAGTTATTTTTTACTCCTGTCTTGTGAACTGTTCGATTTCCTATATGTCAAGATTTTTTTTAATTGTTCTATGTCCATATCTGTGTATTCCTAGGTCTACGTATTTTTCCTTTTTATGTAATAAGTAATAACCAATATTATAAATATTTATGCAATCGCTAACATAATGTTTGTAAATGTGTCATATTAAATTGTTATAAATTATAGATTATTATTCAAAAAGAGTCCCGTTGGTAATTTTACTGATTCTTCCCAGGACAAAGGTTTTTTTCCGTACGTAACTTTGTTTACTACTAAAATAACTTTATTTTAATATACTTTACAGGTGTACTTACATATTATCTACAATATATATGTATATGCTTTTTTTAAATAGCGAAAGACATTTTAATTTGCTATAAAGCTGCTATTATTATTATTATTGGGGCATCTATATAGTTTACTCATCTGGTTGGGCTGTATAAACATATAATTGTAAATGAAAATGATAAACATACATAAATATTAACAAAATAAAATAAATACATAAAAAATACATAAATAAATAAAAACCCAACCAGATGGATTATTATTATTATTATTATGCTATTAACGCATCGGTTGTGAACTCCTTTTAAAATGTAAATTAAGCTAAGCTGTGTTAAGCATAGTAAGTAATATTAGAGCGTCAAAAACTCGTCCGTTTGTAACTATTCTTCCGACACTCTCCGACGTTTGACGATCGTATCCCGATGTTTATCCCCAGATCGGACCTTTGTTTGCCCTTAAACGGCGGCTGGAATGAATAGCCTTTGTTGATGGGAGACAATAAGTCTTTTTTCTTCCGGAGCTCTGTGTGCTTCAAAAGGTATTAATTATCATAATGCAAGTGAGTAATGGGGTTAGCATTCAATGTTAAGATGCAGCTTCTTAAATCTTTATTTATTCACATGGAATTAGATAAAAAGTTATGTTGTTATGCTGTGCAGTGGTCCCATCAAAGAAACCGCTATCCCAACCCATTCCGAGGGTGTCGAAATAAGCGACTGAACTAAAAAGGCCAGTGGAGCTTGAATCCTCTACTAGGTTTAATAGTTAATAAACCTCTTTAATGTTACACAGTTGTAACATCTCATGCTTAAAGCACAGTAACAGTTGTAACATCTTATAATTAAAGCGGATTTAAATATCCAGACCAGGGAATGTTCACGTCATGCTAAACCTTTTAGATAGTGAGAGATTCCCATTTGCAACTATGAACACTCACAGGCAATAAAAATTAAAGAAGACATGGTCATATTTTACGGTATGTTCTTCTTTTTAATTCTGAAATAAAGAGAGTATATAATGGGTTATATTAAACTGCGAAGACACAATTGATGTCCCGTGACTAACATCAGGTTTATGACAATTGATCGCACTGACACAGCCTTCATGATGATTCTTTAAAATCCATTTTGATGTCTAAAATAAGTTAGCAAGTTAATATCTCTATGACCGACAAACGGACGGACGCCGAAGTGATTCCATACAATCCGTTTTCCCAGTAAATGTTTGTAGGTTTAACAGTGAAATGATAACAAGGTTGAAAAATTATAATGTGTCATAAAATTATAAACATTTAAACAGTCAATTACAATTTATTTCATTATTTATGACTCCATGTAGGTGAAGTTTTTTCGAACGATTTAATGTTATAATTTCATTACCTCTACGAGCTGCTAAGCCGCACATTTCAAAAGTTAACATTATAAATTAAGATCAAAGATCACAGACATTACAGTTCCATTTCTAGAATACACGATAAATAACGTCGAGTTAGAAGGGAAGCACCATACAAGGCGAGTAACCGGTTGTATGAATCCAGTGCCGGTAGCACGTAAAACTTGCCAGCTTTTTGCACTCGCGTCCATCAGTTTAATTCATTGGGCATGTCACTCAGCACCGCATTGGTATGCGAGTGAGCGTTGCTACCGACGTTCACAAGCGAATTCAAAATCAGCCCCGCTTTTGTTTCTACGAAGCGTCGGGTTCCGCCAAGCTCCTTGGGTGGCCAACGTTCTGCTTTCGGATTGATTTCATTGTCACCGTCAGCGTGATTCGGTGTGTGATGTCCTGAATGATAAAACATACGATCGTGACAATGGTTAGTAATTACTTACTAATGGTATAATATTAACTGTGTACTGGCGGTTTAATAATATCGAGTACACAATTTCGTACATTGCGTGTTATAAGAGGCGACAAATTCAAACAAACCAGGTGTTGGGCAGCAGCGTCTTTCACAATGACAACTAGAAAATAAAAAACTGCGGTTTTTATTTTATAGGATAAGGGTGACAAACGAGCACACAGTCCACCTGATGGTAAGTGGTTGCTGCGGCCCATAGACATCTACATCTATCCTCTATTACAAATCAAAATGTAGATGCGTTGTCACCCGTGAGGACTAAGATGGAATGCCTCATTTCCAGTAAAAAGGGCCTCCGGCCAAAAGCACTCACCAAGCGAAACGCAGAGGTAAACCTCTACTTCACGCTGGTTTTCTGTGAGGTCGTGGTACCACCCCGGTTCGAGCCGGCCCATCCGTGCGACAGCAAAACTGCCGCGTGGCTCTACCACTGTTGCATGCCTGCAAAGCCAAGCGTGCAACTTATACCCTTTATGAGATAATACAAAGGGAGGCTTATGTTCACTTGTGGACTTTGATAGAATGTAATGGATGGTTGGATAGATGGATAGTATATTTAATTAGAATTTCATTGGCTTACGATACTTTTTTATTTTTATTACAGTCATAAAAAATCTGGCCATAAATAACAATTTAAAAAGTTTGGTTTTTTCTTTTTTGGAATTCGTTTTTGTAAGAATTTTCGATGGACCTGCCAATTTTTCAAATTTTATTTATTATTTTTATTTATAATCTTCGTGACCTAAATTGCATTAAGAAATTGGAAGGGGTATATTCAACATGTTACACTAGAATATTAAATAATGTATTTGCACTCAAAGCTCAAACGAAGGTTTATATTATACTTGTGAAATACATAAATATATAAAGATGTTATGATAAAAACTAATTTAACTTATATCGTTATTAAATTTCTAAAATCAATTATTTGAAATAGATAAAAAAACACTCCATACAGTTATCGATAAACAAAAAAAAATTTCTCTTCAATTTTCTCAGAAATCTATTGAAAGAAACGATGCAATGATTTCTATTACAAAACCAATTTTCAAACGCACTGTCTGTAATCTGTATAAGGTTTCTAAAGGATAATTTCGTATTAAGTTTAGCGTGAACCACACATTGTTCCGTCGACAATGATCACTTCCCTTGTTCAATTACTCATTTCGAGAATTATAAGCTCAATGAATATCTAGGGGGCTTCGAAACTCCCTTGCTAATCTCTCTGCTGATAAAATAGACCGATTTATGTTAAATCCCATTGTTAAAGCCAACAAAGATCTTGTCAATTATAATCTGCGAGAAATCTTTCATCGTGGAACCGTCAAACGGTAGCAACATAAGCCAACTGCAGTGGAGCAAAAAACTTTTTAATAATTATTTGCGAAACTTATTTCCAACCCTACTCAAAGGGCGGCGGGAAAGTGAAACCGATTGCTTGTGACGTGACTGGCTTTGTATACATCGAGTATTATGTTGTCAAAATACACGGGGATTTTGTTATTATTTTTGTGTTTGCGAGCACACTTAACGCCCTTTTATGCTCGGCCTTTCCTAGAACAGGCGATGTTTGGGCAGTAAACTGTACGACTCGTCGCTTCGACCATTCCATGAAAGAGGACATGTGAATAGAATTGCAATTATAAGCTGCACGTAAAGTAGAAAAGGATGCGGAATAAGAAATTATCTTCTGGAATTATCTTTTTTTTTAATTTTCTTTTAAAACCTTAGCTCCACACTAGGATTTGCTCTTCTTACTTGAAGAGTTTATATTCCGGAACAATTATTTGTAGGCCACACAAATATTTGTTCTTGCGGGTAGGGTTAACAGATGAAAAAAATCAAAAATCCGGAGAAAAGGTCTGGTTTCCATTGAAAAATCCTGAGATTTTTTAGAGTTTGAGAAATTTCTCTCCAACGTAATTAACAAATTAAAAAAGTCATAATATTATCGTTTTTATCTCAATTTAAAATGAAATACTCAATCCCATGCTTTGACCATTTTCAAGACAATAGGTATTTAGCGATTACCAGAGATAATGCGTATTTGTCAATATATATTTGCAATTACAGCCCAGAATGCAAACGTAGAAAGATTTTTTTCTATTTATGTTCGAATGTTCGAACGAAAGAAACCGACTAACGGTGTCTTCAGTTCGAGCTATAGTTTTATTTCAATATAATTTGAAGAGTATAACACGTGGGGGCATTTTATAAATCTATACTTATAGAAAAAACTTTACTAAAAACGGTATCTTCACATATTTAGTATGATAAAACTATTTAAGTACCTACTTGGATAAATGAGTTTTGATTTTAATTGTGCAATTATTAGCAAAAGAAGATTATTTTTACCTTATTTAACTTTTTATTAAAGAGATCTTTAAAATGTAAGTATGTAAGTCTGTATTGTATCGAAAATTTAAGATTTCATGAGATATAACAGTGGTAGAGCCACGCGGCAGCTTTTGCTGTCGCACGGATGGGCCGGCTCGAACCGGGGTGGTACCACGACCTCACAGAAAACCAGCGTGAAGTAGAGGTTTACTTCTGCGTTTCGCTTGGTGAGTGCAGGTGGCCGTAGGCCCTTTTCACTGGAAATGAGGCATTCCATCTTAGTCCTCGCGGGTGTCAACGCATCTACATTTTGATTTGTAATAGAGGATAGATGTAGATGTCTATGGGCCGCAGCAACCACTTACCATTAGGTGGAATGTGTGCTCGTTTGTCACCCTTATCCTATAAAAAAAATATGCAAAATCCAGCCGCAATCCTGAGAAGAGTCTAAAAGTCCTGATATCTCAGGACAAATCCTGAGATATGGTAACCCTACTTGCGGTATACTTGCGGGATTTGATCCCGCGGCCCTGAGCGCTGCAACTCATTGCTACGCCACTGCGCCACGGAACCGTCAAATTATCTCTACATCTGAGAGTGTTAATTCCCAAAAGGGAAGTATATTCGACCTTAAAATTACGAAATGTCACATGTCTGTCGTTTAATGTGAGACGTACTTTAAAAACTCAATAACATTTTGCGTACGTGGAGATGTCAGATCGCATTACGCCCTCCCAGCCAACTGTTACTGGCAAATTACGCCATCACAACGCATAAGCGCGCGTGGCTGAACCCGCTTTTTGTCACATCATTCGTACGGGACTGCTTGATATTTATTCAAATTATTATTCCGCGTCGCCCTCTTGTTTCTTTAGGAATGAATTTTTCATGCACACGTCGCTCCGAGATACGGTAATTTCACTTTGAGCTCTCTCGACTCCGTATAAATGTGTTTATTCAAGTTGATATGCGGTTTTCTCGGATATTAAGTAAAATTTCATTGACATGCATGACATAGGCGACACATACGTGTGGCATCCTACATATAAAAATCAAGTGGTAAACGTGGAAGGTGTAATGCAATTAACTCAAAGTCGTATAATACTGAAACTAGATGTACAAGTAGAACCACTTATAATGAAGTCCAAAGTATTATTGTGTCGCAAAGGAAACATTCAACTATAATAAAGAAATTACCAGGACCTGTGACGATATTGCCTAGAGGATGGCAACTTTCCTTAAAAATAGTTGCATTATTAGTAAAATAGGCTATATTTAATTAATGAAATACAAATGAATTTAAAATGACCTTATCTTGTTTCTGTACAATTTCTTTACATACTTTGATAAGACTGCGTCCCGTAGTGAGAGTCTTATCATGCACAATAAATCAACGCAATAAAATGTGTGTCATCTTCACCAAATTTAATGCTAGCAGTTATAACATAATTTGCTGGGCCTTGATGATATGTTGATCCATCGTAAATCATTCTGTCAAAACAACTCTTCTACATCCCATCACGCAATGTCTACTCCCCGTGACTTTTTATTTTTTCATTAAACTCAATTCGTAACTCCGAAGTCAACATCAATTCAGCAACCACTGCTGCCTTTCACTCATCGCCCTCATTAGTGACTGGTACTCACGCATCAATGAAAAACACATAATGAATTGCGTTCTCAGATAGACTTCGTACGGCCTTGTCTTTAGTAATGGATTCACACAGCAATAAATTTCGACTTGTTGACACGAAACATACAATATTTGTATGTTATTTCTTGGCAAACGAACTTGTCACTAAATAAATTTGGTTTATTTAATTTAGATTACGATATTTACGTAGTGTAATGTGATTAACATATTTACTCAGCTCCAGCTGTTTAAGAGTGTTAGCAAAGCGAAGCTAATAATGCGCTTGTTTGGATTGATGAGGATGTTTTTGCGAATGGCAAACAACCTATTTCATTTGAGACACGATAATGCTTCTTCCGCTATTCAAATTAAAATGTATCCTTTGTCACAAACTAGCAAACAATAAAAGTTTATTTCAAAGTAAATGCAATAAATGATAAGCCGGTCTCAGGGTTGGCGTCACATTTGAATTTTTATCGTTTACGATTGTAAAATAACAATAAAAAATGTTTTAAGGTCAACGCTGTTTTATTCCGCGTTTAAGTAAAATTAATTTAAACGTCAGATACAATACAAACTAGGTATAAGTAACACTCACGTCTGTAAGCCAAAGGGGTATGCAGGGTCTACAGATTTGCATTTGGCACGATCCTGACAAATTAAATTCTTTCGACTTTTTCCACGTTTATATACACACATGCGTGTCTGTTGAGGGTATTCTGTTTTTTTCTTTGTTTAATTGTTTAATTTGGCCTATCTTTGTTGTTGATAATTTGGTCCATACATATCAGTCTAAGACGGCCCTTGCCGACTCTGCTACTTACTTTTGCGACATAAATTTGTATTGTTACTTTTCAATTCACAACCTAACAAACAAATAGTATTTTAATAAATATTTTTTGCAACAAAAACAAAACAAAAGACATTGCAAATATTAAAGATTATTTATTGATGAATGGCATTATTATAAACGTTTAATTTTTTTGTCATAATATACACAATTTAACACTAAGTTTTTAAAATTTGCCCAAACCAAATAGAAACTCGTAGATGTTTTAAAACAGCTTATATATTCTCTGAAGGGAGACTGTTGAACCGTGTACTCTACTCGTTTCTTATGTGATGAATAATGACGCAACATATACATATTTTTACATTAAATTAATGTAAATTTATCCCAATTACGTTACGTATTTTACGTGGTACAGCCATGCTGCAAACCAGGCATTCCATCTTAATCTCCAGCTGACAATACACCTGCATTTAGATTCTTAATCGCGGATGTCTATGATCACAGCATTCACTTACCATCAGGTGGAATATTTCCTCTTTGTCACCTTTATTATATAAACTAGCTATTCCCCGCGACTTCACCCGCGTGTAATTTTGGGTTTTAATCATGTAACGCGGAACCCTGACTCTCTTTCTAAAATATAAGTAACCTAAGTTACTCCTTATAACATCAGCTATCTGCTAGTGAAATCCCGTCAAAATCCAGCCGGTTCGGAGATTAGCCGGAACAAACAGACAGACAGACGGTACAATGAAACATAACAATGAAATATATGTTATCATAACATTTATGAAATAAAAAAATGTAAGTTAATGTGAGAAGTTTGTATTAGAATAATTAAAAATAATATATTCCTATTATATTCGCCGAGTGACATAGTTTTAGAGCCAACAGCTTCAACACCAAAAACTTTGCCTAAATCTTCTTTCAACCGAAGCTGATGTCGCTCACTCCCATGTTACCTTACATAAAAGACTAATGCAGTTACGCGCGACTTCGCCCGCGTTCCTATTGGATTTCATGGGTTTTAATTTTTTGTGCAGAACCCTAATTCTTTTACTTAAATAAAAGTAGTCTAAGTTACTCCTTATAACATCAGCTGCCAGTCAAAATCCCGTCAAATCGGTCCAGATTGTCAACATTGTTATTTTGTTACCAGTACCGTATATACTTTCATATGCATTTATTAAAAAGCTGTTATTTTGATATTACAAATAGACACTTCAATTTTATTTATTTGTAAAGATAAGGTATCAAATATGAAAGTTGGCAGCATGATGTAAGCTAAACATAACAATATGCCATCAGACGTCATTTATTACGATTAGCGCAGTCATAATCTCTGTAGTTTTACTGCGAGCACTCAGACCTATAAACCAACCCCCAATGTAAATATCGCCCTTTTATCTGTCTTTAACAATTTCGTAAACTCGCACTAACGCATCGTTGGAATATAAATTACGTTAGTGGTGTTTTGTTTTGCAATCGCTACACGTAAATGACAGACGATTGTGAATCTTATCCCACTTCAATAGAGGTCAGGAATTAAATAAATTTGAAATATGAACGTTGATACTGTTATTGGTATGGGCAGAAAACATTCTTTCAAATTACCCCCTGCCAATAAAAAAGGGGAAGGCGTAGAACTGAATTTTGTTTATCGTTATCTTTATGGTGGGCTACCATTTATTTTTACTGTGTGTATGCGTATGTGTTTGGTAATATAATACGGACTGAAATAATAAAGCTTAAATTTAAGGGTAAGTTGGTTTAAGTTAAGTAGTTTAAGCAACTCAGGGATGTGCCGAAGAAACGCCTCTGCACATCCTAACTGATTGCGTACCCTTAATGCGCAAACGTAACATTCATCTGGTACACTATGTACTCCGTCCAGAAGTAGTGAAACTGCGCAAAGCTAAGCAACTCCTTCTATTCATTGATGAAGTAGGGCTTACCAGTGAACTGTAGCCACATCAGTGATCACAATTTATCTTTTAGGTCGCAGTGATACCGGTCTCTCTCTCTAGACTTGCATAGCTGCTAGCACACAAAAATAGGCATAGGTTCTCGATTCCTTTGGTCGATTTGTATCCTAATATTGTTTAGTATTAAAAAGCGTGTTAATGAGTGAGTAAGTTTGTATTTATACATGGCTAGCGATCCGCCCCGGCTTCGCACGTGTGATTTCTGAATCTCGACAACAGCGCCACCTACTGGACACAATTATTACTTATTAGATTATTAGAACTTATTTACATATCAGATTTTCATCAAAATCGGTCCAGTTGTTTAGATGAAGTATATTCACATACACACGGTTAGAATAATTATATATATATATATATATATATATATATATATATATATATATATATATATATATATATATATATATAAAGAAAAGGTTAATTTGCCGTGAAAAGTGTTTTTGCATCTTTTATTACGACGTGGAAACAATTTAAATTGCTAGGATAGGTGGTGAATTTTGTCGTCACATTATATTCTTACTTAAATTGATGGTGGTTATTTTTATATTTATTAAAATGTATTTACATAGTTAATAGCGGCGCACGAGAATAATATATCTGAATTTTAAGTCAAAGTTCTTTCTCAAATAAAAGTCATTTATTTGAATTATAAGTTCTCGTTGGTGTGACCCATAGACAACTACTTACATCTAACTTCAATAAAGAATCAAAATGCAGATGTGTTGTCAGTTGTCAACCGTGGGGACTAAGATAGAACGCTTCTTTTCGAGTAAAAGGGGTTCAAAATCGATCGCATCATTTGTAAATAATAGACAATCAGAGAAGAAAGCGACTGTCTCTTACTTGTTATTCTCTGAGAAGGGCATTCATAAGAGCTTGGAACAAACCTAAATTAGATAAACGTTAATTTTCAACAGTGGTAGAGCCACGCGGCAGCTCTTGCTGTCGCACGGATGGGCCGGCTCGAACCGGGGTGGTACCACGACCTCACAGAATACCAGCGTGAAGTAGAAGTTTACCTCTGCGTTTCGGTTGGTGAGTGCAGGTGGCCGGGGGCCCTTTTAACTGGTAATGAGACATTCCATCTTGGTCCTCACGGGTGGCAGCGCATCTGCATTTTGATTTGTAATAGAGGATAGATGTAGATGTCTATGGGCCGCAGCAGCCGCTTGCCATTGGGTGGACTGTGTGCTCGTTTATCACCCTCATCCTATAAAAAAAAACTACTTTATTTGTTTGATAACTTTATACTCACACTTGGGATATAGGCGGACTTAATGCCTACGAATGAAGTAGGTGTAGCGAAAATTTAATATGAGAATACTTAAGTTTACAACTAAACTAAATTAAACTTTACAAATACTCAAAGTATTTTACATTAGTGTTTTCTTTTATATTTACACTAGCTGGTTCCCGCGACTTCGCCCGCGTATAATTTATGTTTTTAATTTTTTGCGCAGAACCCTCATTATTTTTCTTAAATAAAAGTAGCCTAAGTTACTCCTTATAACATCTTCTGTCTGCCAGTGAAAGTGAAAATCGGTTCAGCCGTTTTGGAGATTAGCCGGAACAAACAGACAGACAGACAAAATTGTTAGAAGTTGTGTTTTTGTTATAAGTATTGTGTATACTTTACTGCCTTGTTGGTCTAGTGGTTGTAGTGGTGCGACTGCTGATCACGAGGTCCCGGGTTCGAATCCCGGGTCGGGCCAAAAAATCAGTTATTGAGTTTTTCCATCAAGAAATTCTCAGTAGCTGCCTGGAGTCAGGAATTTGGCGGTGTTTCACCCTCATGCCTCGGAAAGCACAGAAAGCCGTTGGTCCTGCGCCTGATCTCTCTCCGGTCGTGTCAGTTTACCGTCCCATTGGGCTATGAGAGTGAAGGAATAGAGAGTGCACCTGTGCTTGCGCATACACTTGGGCACTATAATCCTGTCCTGCGCCGATGACTAGTCTCCGTTGAGACTGGCCGCTGTGGCCGAAATTTGGTCTAGAGGACATTATTATTATTATTATTACTTTCATATGCATTTAGTGAAAAGCTGTTATTTTGACATTACAAACAGACACTCCAATTTTATTTATTTGTATAGATTAGATAGACTGAAACAAGATGTAGTGACCAAAATTGAGAAAGGTATGCTGAGATGGTTTGGCCATGTCGAGAGAATGAATGAAGAACGATTGACGAAAAAAGTGTATAAGGCGAGTGTGAATGAAAGTGCTGGAAGGGGACCTAGGCGGACATTTCAAGACCAAATTAGGGACGTCTTGAAAAAAGGTCAGGTCAAGAGCACCCTAAACCGTAGAGCATGTGTGAAGAGAATAATGAAAGTGGACGAAGCGAAACAAGCATTGAGTTATGTGTACTTTGTACTAGAGAAGCCATTCCAAACAAAAATTGTGTCCTACTCTATGTATTCGCGCATGCACGGGAGTACTAGTCGCGCATGCGCAAAGACTTTAATTTAATATACTTACTTACTTACTGTGGGGGTCATTGTAGAAGCGTGCTCGTCGCGACACCTGCCAGCCCTTTTCAGAGCTGCAATTCTACTCAGCTGCGCACCCATGCCAACGAGGGTTAGGGCGTCCCCCCCAGGCGACGCACACCAGCTAGTCCCCGTTGGTGTGGAATGCAGCGCGCAAAGCGGCGATGGGGACCGCCACCCGTCACGCACAGCCCGACATGGCGGAAGGTGGAGGACAGAGTGCAGAGTTGGCACGTGGAATGTTAGAGGAGGCATGAAAGATAAGATGAATGAGTTGATTGAAATAATGAAAGAAAGAGAATTAGATGTCGTGTGTATGTCAGAGACCAAACGGAAGGGCAGTGGTACTGAAGAGCTCCCTGGCGGGGCGTTAGCTCTATGGTCCGGAGTCCCGGAGAGCGAGAGCGCCCGCCAGGGAGTGGGGGTGCTGCTGTCGTCTCGGTTGGTCGATGTTATGACTGAATATAAGGTTGTGAACTCAAGACTTCTCTGGGTTCGCTTTAAATTAGGACTGGCGAAGTTATTCCTTTTGGCTGTTTATGCGCCGGTAGCTTCGTCGTCCAGGGCTGAGCTGGAGGAGTTTTGGGAGAATGTAAGAGAAGTTCTAGATTTGGCTAGGGGAAACGAAAGAATTGTTGTGTGTGGTGATTTGAATGGATGGGTTGGTACCGCTCGACCAGGGTACGAGTCGGTGCTAGGAAAGTTTGGCGATAAAAGGGTTAATGATGCTGGCAAGCTTATACTGGCGGTATGCAAGGAAAAGGGTCTTCTTGTGACAAACACTATGTTTAATCACAAGAAAATCCATATGTATACTAGAGAAAGCAAGAATGAGAGAAGTATGATCGATTTGTTTCTGGTGGATGACCGACTGCGAAAACAGGTGATGGATACGCGAGTGTTCAGGGGTGCTGACCTGGGAACGGATCACTATCTAGTGATTACTAGATTTAGGGGTCTGTTCGCGGGTTGGCGCTACCGGACGGTGGTAACAGAACCACAGTCGGTCTGTCGCATCCGAAGCTGGAAGCTTCAGGAAGCGGATACTAGGGACAAATATCATGCGAGGGTAGCCGAAAAGCTTGACACCATCGATGGCAGAAATGAATGTGTGGAAAGAACATGGCAGAACCTTAGGGATGGAATGGTAAGTGCAGCGGAAGAAGTGTGTGGAACAATAAAAAGAGGCAGTAGTAAAAGAAGAGATGCATGGTGGAATGATGAAGTGAAAGAAGCTGTAGAGAAGAAGAAGAAAGCATGGTTAGACTACTTGGCCTCTAGTAATGATAAGGATATGAGAGAGAAGATGAAAGAAAGATATAAGCTGCAGAAAGTTCACACGAAAGCATTGATTGAGGAAATGCGTGAAAGGTGTAGAATGGAAGCGGACGAAAGGTTGTCGCACAACTTTAAGGAGAACTCCAAACTCTTCTGGAAAGAGGTTGGAAGGACCCGAAGTGGTGCGACGGCCTTAAGAATGAACAAAGTGCTTTCGAGAACTAATGACGTCCTCACAGAAAAATCGGACGTCATGCAGCGATGGAGCGAATTTTTTAGAGAAATGTATGCGTGTGATGATCTTAGTGAGGGATCCGGGGATGACGCAGTGACTGGTACGCCAGACCTGGACCTCGATGACACTGAGGTCATCAGTATGAAAGAGATTGAACGTGCGATTCGAAGTTTGAAATGTGGTAAGGCTGCGGGACTAGACAGAGTTACTGCTGAAATGGTCAAGTATGGTGGGCCTCGCGTCTGGGACAGCTTTTATCTGCTGTGCAATTTGTGCTGGCGGACGGGGGATGTCCCGGATGATTGGCGATCCGCAGTCATTGTGCCTTTATATAAAGGTAAAGGTTCACATTTTGACTGCGGGTGCTATCGGGCGATCAGCTTGACCAGTTTAGCAAGTAAAGTTTACTCGAAGGTTTTGACACGTAGGATGCAAGAGAAATCGGAAAGATTTCTATGGGAGGCACAATGCGGATTTAGACCTGGAAGAGGATGCACGGATCAAATGTTTTCTCTACGCATGATCACGGAAAAGCTTCTGGCTGCTAACCAGAAGATTTTCTGTGCTTTTGTGGATCTTGAGAAAGCATTTGATAAGGTTGTAAGGAAGAAAATGTAGGAACTGTTGCCGGGGTACGGTGTGGATGGTCGATTGCTAAGGGCTGTGCAGTCACTTTACTGTAACTGTAAAGCCTGTGTGCGGGTAGGGCATGACCTGTCACCCATGTTTAGCGTCCAAACGGGCGTGAAACAGGGTTGTGTCATGTCTTCCTGGCTGTTCATACTGTATCTCGACAGCTGTTTACAGAAGCTGAAAGATAGCTGTTTGGGTGTGAAATTGGGTGACATAAAAGTAAATTGTCTGCTGTATGCTGATGATGCAGTGCTTATTGCACCATCAGAGGCAGAACTGCAGGCATTAGTCACGTGTATGAAAGAGGAATGTGAAATTAAAGGTCTCCGTTTGAATGCTAATAAAACTAAGGTTCTGGTATTTGAAAGGGACGAAGAGAGAACGAAGTGTGAAATATGGGTAAATCAGGAATGTCTAGAACAGGTAAATGAAATTGTATACTTGGGGAGTGCTTTTAGCCGGGATGGAAGATGTGATTTAGATGTGGACAGGCGTGTCGCTGCCGGGAACAAAGTCAATGGTGCCCTGACTGCGTTAGTCAAAAGGCAAGGCGTAGTGAAGAGTGCACGCCTTGCAATACATAACGCAGTGTTGGTACCGACTTTGTTATATGGCAGCGAAACCTGGGTGTGCCAGAAGAAGCATAAAAGCAAGTTGAATGCAGTGGAGATGCGTTCTCTTCGTAAAATGTGCGGCGTTACCATGGCCGACCGAAAGCGAAACGAAGAGATTCGCAATATGGCAGGTTTGAAAGATGACCTTATCACAAAAATTGATAAGGGCGTGCTTCGATGGTTTGGGCACGTTGAGCGAATGAGTGAAGACCGAATGGTGAAGAAAATATATAGCGCGAAAGTTAATATTAAAAGGTGTCGAGGTAGACCGAGACTAACTTTCGAAGACCATGTGAGCAAACTGCTCGAAGAGGGGAGGGTCAAGAGTACTCGGATACCTAGACGTGCATGTATGAAGAAGATAATGAATCTGAAAGAAGCGAAAGAGGTATGTAAGGATCGTGACACTTGGCGATCTGTTCTCTCTGGCTACCCCGTCAGGGATTGTGCGTGAAGATAATTTAATATAAAATAAGATATTAATATAAAATAAATATAAGAATTTATTATAAAATATCTTAATTTAATCTAAACAAACATATTGTATTTTAAAATAAAATGTAATAATAATTATGTTATGGAATTCACATATCTTCAATTTACGCAATATTTAATTTGTATGGATTGCAGTACAGTTCAGTTGAACATAGTCAATGTTCGGAATGGCTTCTCTAGTACGTACTACGAAGGTACAAAGTACATATATTTCAATGGAAACAATTCGTATATAAATATTCGTAATAATCGTATCAGGTGGAAAGAAGTGGTCTCCGCCTACCCCTACGGGAAAGAGGCGTGATTATATGTATGTATGTATGTATAGATTAGTATTTGGTCAGTATGGTTACAAAAAGTAAAATTCAAGCGAATCTTCCCCTTAATCGCGATGTTTCTAGTTTATACTGTTAAAGGGTTACTAGAATAAATATTAAATTTCGTTTCTTTTTTACTCAACAAAATGTGCTCCCGCAGTCTTCTAAGAAAATGTGTTACGAATGTTGTGAACTCTGGCACCATGACCTTTAACAGTTAACAGTTTTGTTAAGCACACATGTTTTAAACGACCATTGATGATGAGCGACTTATATAGATTATAAATTAAAAATGTTTAGTAGTTTTTTTGGTTCTTCCGTTAGCTATACGTGGTAAAGATATGCCGCAGCTATAGTAGTAGTACTTCTCGAATTATTATATCGCACACTTAATTATTAATTATATTTTTTGGTTAGATATTTTCTGTAAAGCAATGTAAAACAGTGCCCGCTTTAGAGAAACCGTAACATTCTAAGGTGGCCGCTTGATTTAAACAAAACTAAAAACGTCTGTAAAACAACCCAGAAAGCTAAAGAGAATTCTTCAGAAACTTCCCCAAACACCATTAAGAAAATGTTTTCATATGTTTACGAAATAAAATATACCTTCAATACAACGTACCGGCACCTTCAAAGTAAAAGCGAACAATGTGCGCTAGACAAAACAAACGATGTTTTAGTCATCGTAAACAATACGTTCGCCGGTGGCCTAAGAAGCGCCACCCTTACAAACAGATCTTTACGGACTGACAGACAAGCATACAACACTTACTCATTATAGCCGTCATTAAGTATTGTCTCGTCACCTTTTAAGTTTCACCGACTTGTCAATGAGGCCATAAAATCAGCGGGAGCGGGAGCGGGAGGAAATGGTGTAGTCCATAGACATGTACATCTATCCTAGATTAAGATCCTAAATGCAGATGCGTTGTCACCCCTGGGGACCAGATGGAATATCTCGATTGCAATAAAAAGGGTATCCGGTTCTCTACACTCACCAAAACTAAGCTACTATATTATATTTGTTTATGAATTATACACATTAAAATCAATAAATTTTTAAATTAACAATGAAACTGGATGTCTTATTTGATAAATTAAATTAGAGTGTAAGAAAACTTAAACAAAACGCAATGATCATTAGCTGTTAGAAAAATAAATAAGAGTTATAAAATTATGTCATCGGTTCTTAACACGTGTGCAAAATTTTAAATTACTCAAATACCTGAAAGTAGGTGAAAATTAAATTAAAAAATGTATATACATACACAATAACAATAAGCCAAACTAATAAAAAGATGTTAAAAAGGGATAAAATATTGTTGTATCTGTTACCATAATATGTCGACATAAACATTTATGGAAATGCTTCCCAGAATAACTATAAAATATTTGAACATGGCGAGTTATAAAACAAACTAGCCCATCTATTTCCATTTTCAAGTTAAGACGACGAACCTAAAACAAAGTTGAGGACATATTTCGGGGGCTTAAACAATAAGTATTACAAGGCAAGTGGTTCACAGAGAAATTATTTACAAGGCGCGGCGTTTCACAAAAGCTTGCCTCGTGTTTATTGCATCCATAAATACTAATACAACTCCGGGGAAATTTATTTTACCTCACCTGTTATTTATTGCTGTAGTGCTGCATCCTGGTTTTTACTCTGTACAGTTTTATTTTTTGTTATTAACGTTTCGTTATCTTGTTTATTGATGTCAATCAAATTAATTTTAAATTTATAACGATCCTCACTCATCCGTTGAAGATCTTAAAAGAAGCAACAGATTTAATTTTTTTTAATATTATAAATCTGTGAATATACTATATGTTTGAACGATTATCACTCAATCGCAGTAAAATATATAATAATATATACTAGCCAGAATCAATCGAAATTAAGCAAAGAGTATGTAATTAACAGAAAACATTTTGGAAAGTGTCGGCAGGAATTGCATAAATTAATTCCTTCCTCTTCCATCCACCATCGATCAACTACACTCCTAGCCAGTTATTTCAAAACAAAAATAACTTTACATATCGATATGCATACTTAATGATGAACACAATCGTATTCATGCTTTCTGAAAACGCTGCTGATTACAGAACACTTGACTGATTAGTAAACTAGTACATTCAAAAACTCTATAGTTGTCATAATATTTCTTAAAGTCTCATGTGTAATTCTTTATTACGAGTGAACGAAAATATAAATAATAAATGATAGTATAGAATAACTTGGAGCATTTTTGAGTAAACCTATGTCTAACAATGGATTTGAAATGGCTGCTTGTGATGTGATACTATCCAACAACCATGTATATAGTACAGTGCAAAAAAACGTCATACTTTAATCTATCTTTACTCAAAACAAAGAACATCTGATTGTTGTCTGTAGTCACGATTTAGTGACAAAAGATAGTTAAAAAATATAAAGTAAAATTATGTTGATTTGTAATTTTCAAAAATTGTAAGATCTTACCAATTTGAAATATGTTCAGACTAAGTGGAGAGCAGAAGGTTATTATGCTCGGGTTTTTACTGCGAGATAGACTTAAAAATGAGGATATTCGCATATAGCTCGACGAACCGGCAACCGATGGGGACAGAAGGTTTTTAAGTGGCAGCTTCATACCGGTAAGCACAGTGTGTGGTAAGACATGCAGGAAGTGCATAGATGCAAGTGGGTCAGGACGTGACGTTCCTTGGTGGACATGCGAAGGGCTGTAACGATGACAAAGATGATGATAAGTGATTTGGTGAGGCGTGTGCAGCGTTCAGCACACACTCTAGAGATGGCCACTTAGGATATTATGATCACTGTCATCATTATATATTTATACGTGGTAGAGCCATGCTGCAGTTATATTATGGTTGTAGCACGAATGGCTCGGCTCGACCGGAGAAGGACCACGCTCTCACAGAATACCAGCGTAAAATAGCAGCTTAACGCTGCTGTGTTTCGTATGGTGAGTGTAGAGAACCGGAGACCCTTTTTACTGGAAACGAGGCATTCCGTCTTAGTCCTCACGGGTGACACCGCATCTGCATTTTGATTCGTGATCGAAGATACATGTAGATGTCTATGGGCCACAGCAACCACTTACCATCAGATGGACTGTGTGCTCGCTTGTCACCTTTATCCTATAAAAAAAAAGATAGCCTATTGAAAGTCCACTGCTAAACATAGGCCTTTCCATAGATTGCCTCATGACGGAATATTTGTCATATCTTCCACGTGTAGCAGGCTGTTTGGTAAGCGTATATTTTTATAAATAGACGTGAGATCGTCAAAGTGTGAGGAGTTAGGCGATTAATGATTACTCCGTTCGGGGGTGGACATTTATTCATCCATTCGTTCAATACAATTTGAAAAAGTCCACTGGTGAACATACACCTCGCTAAGATATTGCCTCATAGGGTTGGCAATTTTTGTAGTTTGAAGTTTTTTGTTTATTATTTTGACTTGTTATCGGGAAGATGCTGATGTTCATCACCTGTTCAATTTCATCTCTCGCCTCTTATAATACCCGCAAAAGGGAAATTTGTAATAGTTGCCTCGGCTGGAAGATGCGTTAGATACTGGAGTTTTTGAAATGAAAACTTCTTTAGCGGCGTTGTGCACTTTTTTGTAATGGCTAAAAAATGTTAAACTCGCGTCAGGTCACGTGTCCTGATCGAAAATTCGTAAGACGGACGGAGAATAGACAGCCGGCGCGGCGTAGTAGTATTATTCAGATTAGGTTAGGTTTAATTAATTTTCATTTATTAATTAATATAATTTTATTATTAAGATTAGGTTTCGATCGAGTCTACTGTACTGCTTGACAAAATTATTAATATAGATACATATGTACTTACACATTATAGATGTAATATTTGTAATATGTTTATACTTTATAGCATTAACCTATATTTTTATAACAACACAATAAGCACATGTGCGGTGTAGGTTTACCAAACAAATAATTTGGAATGAAAATAAATGAAATAAGATAATAATAAATAATCTCCGCCATTCCAAAATATCAAAAATGCACAACATTAATATTCAAGTTTTCACTTCTGCCGGCACTCCCGGAGTGCAACCCGTCGTTTTTTTACATACGTTACCTCCACACTAGAAATTTCTTCTGTGTCGTGGGAGCAGTATATATTCGTTAATTTCATGAGGACAAACATCCAGACTCAAGGCCATACAAATAATTGTACTTGCGGTATTCGAAATCACAGCCCTCAGCGCTGCAACTCATTGCTAAGCCACGGAGCTGTTCTTTTTGAGTATTTATTAGGGAGACGCTGCTTCCAATCGCCTATTTCATTGCTACCTGTTCCACCACCCACGGGATGATATTATAGGGTAGTAAATATTCTTACCCAACCACTTCAAGAAAAGGTACGGTCATCATCATCATCATTACAGCCCTTCACAAGTCCACTGCTGAACATAGGCCTCCCCCAAAGAATGCCACAAAGCACGGTCCTGAGCCACCTGCATCCATCGACTTCCTGCATGTCTTACCAGGTCGTCACTCCATCTTGTGGGGGGACGCCCTACACTTCGCCTACCGGTACGAGGCTGCCACTCGAGAACCTTTCTTCCCCATCGGTTGTCGGTTCTTTGAGCTATATGGCCGGCCCACTGCCACTTCAGCTTACTAATCCGTTGGGCTATGTCGGTTACTCTGGTTCTGCTGCGGATATCCTCATTCCTAAGTTTCTCACGCAGTGAAACTCCGAGCATAGCCCTCTCCATAGCTCGCTGAGCGACCTTGAGCTTCCTCATACGGCCAGCAGTGAAGGACCACGTCTCAGTTCCGTAAGTCATCACTGGCAACACGCACTGGTTGTACAATTTTGTTTTAAGGTTTTGAGGTATTTCTGACGAGAAGATGTGTCGTAGCTTCCCGAACGCTGCCCAGCCGAGTTGAATCCGTCGATTGACCTCTCGGTCGAAGTTGGACTTACCTAGTCGGACTATTTGTCCCAGGTAAACATACTCGTCAACAACTTCGAACTAAAGGTACGGTAATGTAATACAAAACAAAATGTTTGTTATTATTATGTGTAGTGGCAGGTGTAAGTATATGTACTACACCATCTCATCCCGTGGGTTTCGTAAGTGGCGACAGAGGGAAACAAATCAGATGGGCAGCAGCGTCTTCCTAATAACGATTAAACATTAAAAACTGCTGTTTTTTATTGGAGGGAGCAAACAAGCATGCAGCTCACCTGATGGTGAGTACTACCGTGCCCATGAACAACTGCAACACTAGGGGAACCAGTTGAATTGCTGATGCGTTGCCGGTCTTTTAGAAAGGAGTAGGCTCTTTGCTTGAAAGTCCCTAAGTCGTATCGGTCCGGAAAAATCGCTGGTGCTAATTGATTCTACAAGGAAGTAACTGTTGCAAACCCGCTTGCCAAGCGTGGCAACTATTGCAAATATACCCCTTTTGAGGCAATGTATGCGGGAGACCTATGTTCAGCAGTGGACTTTAATATGCTATAACGGTATGTTTGTTATTCACGTCACAAGCTAATTAATAAGCACGCAAGGGGCCGTTGAACGCTTATTAGTCTGTATCTGCACGCAATCGTCTCCATATTTCAACAAACACATGTCAAGTCTCATTGACATCATACAATACTGCTTTTTAATAACGTCATTTATAATGGCGACGATAGTCTGACAGAGGTCAAGGTTAACATAACAGTATAGACCAGAAAAACAAGTGGAACAAAGTAATGAAGTAACTAATTGCCAAAGTGTATAGATAAATATTACATTAATGTATTTTTGTTTTATAGAATTGAGGTGACAAACGAGCACACAGTCCACCTGATGGTAAGTGGTTACTGTGGCCCATAGACATCTAAATCTATCTTCAAAATAAAAAATATAAATTCTAAAGTATCTTATAATACTTTATATTTTATAATAACATACATACAAATAAATAAAATTGAAGAGTTTGTGTGAAATATCGAAATAACTGGCTATTTTTAAGCTGAGGGCTTCCAAAGATTAGGCTTTGCATGCCTAATCTTTGGAATGCTAAACCAACGAAACGTAATAAACAGATAGAAAGCAAGCAGGAGTGATCTTGGTCATATTTTATCCGAAAACTTGCAGTTTAAAAAAATTGTGTTATATTAAATCTATTATATGAGATCACTATTGGCAAAGACTTCCTCTAGCTTGATCCACTGTCTTCTATCTAACTTTTTGAGTGGGGCCAGCTGTCATGCTTATTTAGTTTTCTAACCTTTTAACTAGCCTCCCTTATTTCACTTACCGTCTCTAGAAGACTAGTTTGTAATAGTTTTGCTTCAGTTTTTATAATTGCTACGAACGATATGTCCTGTCCAACGCAACATTTGCATTTTAATATTATTATAATATTAAATATTAACTATCCAGACTATTAATCTAAATTAAGTGATTTCATTGATTACAACCTTGAAGCAGAAGTGGAATGCTATATGAATAAGTTTAATATGATGATCTATTTGTTACTGTATATTATATAATATGTAATCTTCTTAACAGTGGTAGAGCCACGCGGCAGCTTTTGCTGTCGCACGGATGGGCCGGCTCGAACGGGGGTGGTACCACGACCTCACAGAATACTAGCGTGAAGTAGAGGTTTACCTGTGCGTTTCGCTTGGTGAATGCAGGTGGCCGGAGGCCCTTTTTACTGGAAATGAGGCATTATATCTTAGTCCTCACGGGTGACAACGCATCTGCATTTTGATTCGCAAACGAGGATAGATGTAGATGTCTATGGGCCGCAGCAACCACTTACCATCAGGTGGACTGTGTACTCGTTTGTCACCCTTATCCTTTAAAAAAATCTTAATAAAAGATTTTATTGTGATACAAGAGTCTTATGTGATTATTTCTTGACTGTAATACTGTTAAATAAAAAAAATAAAATTATTCACAGTTTGAAATTTAATTACTTGAAATTGTTTAATAAAGTACGGACATATATACACAAATTGAAGGTGTAATGCCATTACGTTGTAAATGTCATTTAACTTACCAAATATTGACTGTTGACTTTATCGCTAATTATTTCGGTTGAAAATTTTTAAATGACGATCGTTAAATGGCGCAAAAGAATACAATCGTGTTATCTGATATATAAGCGGAGATAAAACCGGAATAATTTCTTGGACAATGTAGGTAAAAGGAACGCTCCGGGTAAAGTTTTACTGCGGTGATAAGGATGGCGACACGGAGCAGATTCTCTTTTATTTGGCTTCTTTATCTTTCACTCTAAGTAAAGCTTAAACGCCTAATAGATAAGGTTTTACAACGCCAATAAATATGACAATTAGGGGATGAACGGGAACAAATTTTATGGCCCCTGTAGTTTTAAAGCATTAGGTAGGGACTTAGCTTTGGATTTGTAAAGATTTAAGTTAATAACTTATGCAAATAGAGAGAATCCCTGGAGGGATTTTTTCCTTAATTGTTGAGAACATACCATTTGTTATGATAGCAATGATTTCAATATATTTTTGAGATAGAAGTCAGCTTGTACAAAATAGCGCAATCAATTTTCGACTCCAGCCGATGATTTTGCTTTAATTTTGTTTATCTCTAAAGTTTAGATAATTAGTGCGCGATGTTACCTAATTAAATTTAAGGTTTTTTATATAGAATAAGATTGACAAACGAGCACATAGTCCACCTGATGGTAAGTGAATGCTGTGTGGCCTAAATTTACCCTCGATTTAGAATCAAAATGCAGATACGTTGTCAGCCGTGAGGACTCAGATGGAATGCCTCGTTTCCAGTAAAAAGGGTCTCCGGTTCTCTATACTCACCATGCGTAACACAGCAGTATTAAGCTGCTATTTTATGCTAGTATTCTGTGAGAGCGTGGTCCCACCCCGGTCGAGCCAACCTATTCGTGCTACAACCATAATAGAGCTGCAGCATGGCTCTACCACGTATAAACGGTTGGTGCGATAGTGTCCAGTCAACTGTCGGTTGTTTACCACATGCAAATATTTTTATAGTGTTACTATTAGCGAAAACCTATAATTGGTTTTCTATAGCTTAATAAATAAATCGTGTAAGATAATATGGTAAAGAAATCAAAAATCTATCTTATATAATAATGAGCAGAATTATGATCCAATAGTACCATTACCCTCTGTTCCCAGCAGTGGGATACGTATAGACTGGGATTTAAACTTTAAAATAATGCCACAACATCGAGATAAATGTCTTTACTAAAAAGAAACAAATGTATAGTTTTGAGAGTTCAGTTTTATTTACGACCATAATAATGACGTCGGTTGAAAATCATGAATTACCTACATCGCTTGTGTTCATACTAGATTGGCTCATGAAAGAAATCGCAATTTCTGCTCTTTTTAGTCTAACCTATTTTCAATTTGAATAAATATTTAAAACGTGGTAAATACTATATTGTGGTTGTAGCCGAATAGATCGGCTCGACAAGGGGTATAGTAGCTTAATGCAGCTATATTAGTGGTATAGTTATAGCACGAATGGGTCGGCTCGACCGGGAAAGACCGGGTAAAATAGCAGCTTAACACTGCTGTGTTTCATATGGTGAGTGTAGAGAACCGGAGACCCTTTTTACTGGAAATGACGCATTCTATCTTAGTCCTCACGGGTAATTACGAAGCTATTTAAATTGTAATGGGGGATAAATGTAGATGTCCATGGGCCGCAGTATACGTTTGCTATCAGGTGGACTGTTTGCTTGTTTGTCACCCTTTTTCTATAAAAAAAGGTCAAACTGTATAACATCTATAACATTACAACAATGACATCATTACTATCGATCTAGTAGTTAGTCTAAAGTACTAAAATAAAAGTAATTTGAGACGCTTGTCACTTCGTAAAACAAACGATATCACACAGTGTGGGACCTGTCACGTTTTTTACTCGTCTGTAAACAGTAATTTGGTATCGGTACCAGGTTTTCGGTTCGCTTTGATCTCGCCGCATCCGCCCCGCACAAAGCCGGCTCTATCAAGCCCCCCTCGGCGCGGCTTTTGCGTTTTTCCCAACCGCTGCTTGGTTGGTTAATGTGGTTGTTTACACGCGAATAAATTTCTTTATTGACGCGTAATTGGTTTCGGAAATTGCAATTCGTAAACCTATTAGACTCGGTCAAGCGTTCTGGCTTGTTTGTTACATTGCCAAAAATATTCTTTTGTTGAACGCATGAATAAATACGCTGATCATTTAAATTATACTCTTAAAAATTTCTCAAGATACATAATAACAACAAAATCAAAGCTTTTTAACAGAAAAATTTAATACGATTGGTGCATTTATTTATTTTATAAATAACTAATTTAAATTATTATATTATATAAAGAAAATCAAATTAACGTATAAATAAATACACCAATCATACAAAAACGATTATTTTATACAAATAAAATAATTAAAAATTGAAATAACAACAAAACTAAAGGAAAAGATATTTGATTCATAATTTTCCTCAATTATTCAGAAACATAATAGTAGTATCGAACAATACATACCAACAACATAATTTGTATCGTTTACTTGACTCTGTCGCGCTTTAGAAATTAATATTTGCTTTGTTATTGTCGTGTCGAATCGAGCACCCAGTCCACCTGATGGTAAGTGGTTGCTGAGGCCGATAGACATCTACATCTATCCTCGATTAAGAATCAATGAAATGCAGATGCGTTATCACCCGTGAGGACTAAGATGTAATGCCTCGTTTACAGTAAAAAGGGTCTCCGGTACTCGTCACTCACCATACGAAACATGCAGCATTAAGCTGCTATTTGACGCTGGTATTCTGTGAGAGTGTGGTCCTTCCCCGGTCGAGCGGACCCATTCGTGCTACAACTATACTATTAATATAGCTGCAGCATGGCTCTACCACGTATAAATCTTTATTCATTCAGCCTATAAAAATTGCTGAACGTGGCGCTCCACCATAAATTGCCTTATAGGGGGATATTGGTCATAGTTGCACATTTGACAAGCGTGTTGGCAACCGTAGTTTATAATAGCTATAGTTGTTATGACAAAGACGCTACTTCCCATCTTACATTTCAATCAGACACCTCTTACGACACCCACGGGTCTGTTATTTGTAATCTATGGTTATATGAAAATAATACCTTGTTTATAGCGCAACTATGCTGTTACTACTACTAACTACCGTTACTCAAAGAAAAGGGTCAGTACGTTCCAAACTGATACACTAATTTTATTTAATAAGGACAATATGGGGCGTAGGTTCTCTTATGCCGCCGTTACTAAGCGCAAAGACATTCCTTATATTATAGAATAGAATAGAGAATAGAATATTTTTTTATTCAATATAGATCACATGTGTAATTCTTATTGAAAGTCATTTTTTACTTTACCACTGGTTCGAAAAAAACCTCTGTCCTGGGGAGAACCAACAAGAAACCCAGTGGGACTCTTTTTTAAAGTAAATTTTACATTAATGGTTGTACAAACTATTTACAAAATTACTAAGGGTTATTATCAACCATGTATTCATTTATATTATAATAACTATGTTACCAATTTATAACTAAATTATTATTCTATTTCAAAATTGCTTCTAGTTTTTTTGACATCAATTCGTAAAAAATATTATTTTTTTAACATGCTTTTATTTTATTAGCTTGGTATGTATCTATGTAAAATAATTTTTGAATGTTATTTTCAACCCCTCCAAAACGTCTGCTAGATTTGAAACTTCGCACACTTATCAAGGAACGATGACAACGCAATAATTTAAATAGTTTGTCCTATTATCCTTGCCAAGATCCTCAGGGTTTGCGAATAATTCATAAAACAACTACGATTTCTGCCATTTCAATGTACTGTAAGCCGCGTAAAACAACTTCGATCCAAAAATAACACGCTTTTGTAGTTAGCGCCGCTAAAACTAGAAAATGAATAATATTTATACAAAAACTAAAAAATACACGCTTTTGTAGATAACCGAACAAAAAAGTAGAAAATAATTTTCAATAAGTTTAAAACAAGAAAATAGTGATTAACATAAAAAAAAAAATTATTGTAAAAAAGCGTGGGATGCTTGATGTCATTTGTTGTAAATATTTTTGTAGATATTTTAAAATAAGCGTCATCGTAAAAATATCTGAAAAAGCACCCCACGCTTCTTTACAATAAAATGGTTTTTTTCTTATGTTAATCACTATTTTCTAAATTTAAACTTATTGAAAATTATTTTCTACTTTTTAGTTCGGTCTTCTACGAAAGCATGTTTTTTTAGTTTCTTAAACGATTATTTATTAGTGAAATATCTACGACGGCTAAATACTATAAATCCCTATAACTTCAGTAATTCTACTTTAGTTGTAGAAGAACAAGGAATTTTCTTTAAAATTTATTATCGTTATATAGATTTTTCCTTAGAATTTATTTCGTAATATTTCATATCTGCTAGAAAAAATGTATTGTATGAAGTAATTATAAGTTATACGTCATATATTTCAATCCAGTTAAATTGGTAAATGTCCATAAGCTAAATATTGTTACGTATTTCCCGTTTCTGTTATTGTTATAATAATAAACTTATTATCATATTTTATTGTTCTTAGAATTTATTACGCATAACCAAAAGCATAAACATGAATACATGAATAATATAGAGTTTAAGACATATATTTAAACTAAATTACTACCTACCGAAACACCTGCAGAGCAATTTATTAAGGAAAAATATTATCAAGATTCTTGATTAGCGAAGCCGTCAGAGTACTTCGTCGTTTTTTAATAGGATGAGGGTGACAAACAAGCACACAGTCCACCTGATAATAAGTGGTTGCTGTAGCCCATAGACATCTACATGTTCAATTATGAATCAAAATGAAGATGCGTTGTCACCCGTAAGGACTAAGATGGAATGCTTCGTTTCCAGTAAAAAGGGTATCCGGTTCTCTACACTCGCCATACGAAACACAGCAGCGTTAAGTTTGCTGGTATTCTGTAAGAGCGTGGTACTTCACCGGTCAAGCCAACCCATTCGTGCTACAGCCATAATATAGCTGCATCATGACTCTACCACGTGAAGAAATTATGAATCGTTGGGAAAGAACCTTCGCAAAATATGGGTTCTATCAGTCAATTCCATCGAATATTATGTGATATGATGATTATTTGAATAGTATTTGTATAGTATTTGAATAGTAGTGCCAAGTGATTAACATTCCATCTGATGCTAAGTGGCTATTGAAGTTCATGAACACATGTAACGAACTTCAAACAAAGAAGGCTACATTTGCGTTAGTGCCACTGAAGATTAAAATAAATCTCTGAGCATGTAAGTTATAGGAGGATTTTGCTTAGATTTTATTGCGATACCATCCGGCGTCCCACAAGGATCCACTCTGGGACCGCTTTTGTACGCTTCATATTTGTACGACGTAGGTGCTTGCTTCCAACACGCTCGATTCCTTATGTACGCAGATGACACCAAAATATTTATGAAAATGATATGGATTATACTGGCCTACAAGCTGATCTTAACCGTCTAGAACAATATTATACTGATAATCGAATTGGAATTAATATAAATAAATGTTCTTTTATCTCCTTTACTCGCAAGAAACATTCAATCAATTTTGAATAATATATTAGCAATGTTAAAATTGCAAAATCGGATTGTGTTAGGGATCTCGGTGTTCACATTGATTGCAAGTTGACATTTTCTGATCATACAGAAATTATTAAAAACAAAGCGTACAGTTAAAATATGTATAAAGTAGATCCGTTATTGGCTGTCAGTTTATTTCTTTAGTTCATTTACATTTACATTGTAATTAGTAAATAAATAAAAAAAACTATTGACTGTCTATACTCTTCAGACCTAAGCAAAGCAGTGCACATACTTCCGTTTGGTGTAAGAATAGGTAAGAGAGCGGTACCTGCAAATGAGATTGAGTCAGAAAAAGGAGTCCTCCCGCATATTGAAGTTAAAAAAAAAATTTTGTGATACCAATGATGGCTAATAATTTTCTGCTCACCAGATGTCGCTATTTGACAGTGAGGTAAAGCTTTTTTGTTACACAAATATATTTTGTTACAAAATAATTTAATTGAGAAGTTGTTTTTTAATAAAAGTTTATTAGTTTCTAGAGTATTATATTAATACAAAAAACAATGTATGTGCTCTTTAATTTTTTGCACTTTTTTATTTTTCTACTTTTATAAATATTTGTGGTTTCGTTTATTTATTTTTAATGTTATTAATATAAAATATAGCTAATAGTACTGAAAATTAACTTTCCTGTAAATCTGTCAAAATATTATACCTCACTTTTTAGTGACAACGCCCTGGCGGCAGAAAATGTCGTGGATGCCGTCATTTATTCGATTTCCAACACATTCGAGTTAATCCTCATTGATTGTTGTATAAATACAAGCTCGTAAATCCATTAAGATAAAAACGTTATCAGCAGGAAAATCAATACGGATACAGCACAACGGCCCTGTTCTTAAGAAAACCGCTTTACAAAGACCGCTATAAAAAACACTGAATCATTTTGACACTTATTCTTAGCTGGTAATTTTTTAAATTGAAATAATTACAATTTAATTGCAAATAATTATTAAACTGTAAATAATATTTTTATTAATTTCTTTTATTACACATCTAGCGTGACTTTTAAGTTTTTAAGATTTAAGATTAGAAACTAGTGAAATCTACTTTTGCGTTATTATTTGACGTTTATATTAAATAAATAAGCGGAAAGTCATTCACCAGAACTAATGCTACGTTATACGTATACAATGCATAAATAATTACTTACTTTATTTTTGGATTTTTTTTCAACACTAGTTACTTATTCTGAATTCTGCGTTAATTATAAATAATGTAATACCAAACCACGTTTTTTATATTGTTGTTATCATAACTATTTTAATATTATAACTTTTTTAAACTGAGATCATCTTGGCAGAAATTTTATATGAACAGTTTTTTTTAAAGAGCACCTACCGTATTTAAATTTAGATTTACCTAAATTTGATTTTTGTATCATATTTTTTTAATTTATTCCTTTTTAATTTTAGTCACCCGTCTTCATCAGATCAGACTATCGAAGTAATATATTTTTTGCGTTATAACTAGACCATATGTATTTTTTTTTAATTTCACCAGGTCCATTATAATAATGATGAAGTTAATAGTTGATTTTTTTGTTTGTTTAACATATTTTGTTTCTAAATAAAGAACCTTTTTTTTAGATTTTAGAGATAGAACTTATTAGGCCAAAACATCTTAAAATAAAACATTAATGGTTCGTGATGCAATTGTTATCATTTATTACGCGTAAGGCTCCTTTTCTGTTCAAAGAATTTTGTCTGGGTAAAAACCAACATCTCACTAACATATTTTTTTCATATCTATTCATATCATATTTTTGCAGCAAAGCAACTGCTTTGCTACAGAAATATGTTGAAAAGACAGTTCATGCACAGTGGTTGTTGTTTGTTTCATGCAACGTTTGTTGCCTCCCTGTAATTTATTTACCGATTTAAGTGAATTGAACTTTTCTCACTAAGACACCTTAAACTACTCGTTTTCAATGCTTTCGAAAAGATCGGTCCCAAAACAGATCGGTAACTCATCAATTTGTGATTGTACAGCAATTTTGCTCTTGCTTGTATTCAATCCATGGAACCGCGACGTAAAAGGCAACTAATCCAAACGGTAGTCTATAGAGATTATTAGATATTAAGCGTTAAAGAGCTTTATATGGTTACTGAGATACAATTATGCAAATATTTTATTCTTCGAAGTAAGAAACTATAGTTTGAAAATTGGTTAGTCAAATGTAGGTTTTTCAATTCTACTATCGATTCGAAATGTGGTTTCTCTGACAAGATTCAAGGGCCGCCTCAAAATTCTCAGATATTTATATAATTTAAATTTTGACTTCACTCAAAGAGTTATGTTATATTTATAATTCTATTTTTTTTTATTGGATAAGGGTGAAAAACGAGCACACATACCACCTGATGGTAAGTGGTTGCTGTGGCCCATAGACATCTACATCTATCCTTTGTTACAGATCAAAATGCAGATGCGTTTTCACCCGTGAGGACTACGATGGAATGCCTCATTTCCAGTAAAAAGGGCTTCCGGCCACCTGCACTCACCAAGCGAAACGCAGAGGTAAACCTCTACTTCAGGCTGGTATTCTGTGAGGTCGTGGTACCACCCCGGTTCGAGCCGGCCCATCCATGCGACAGCAAATGCTGCCGCCTGGCTCTACCACAGGTAAATCTGGGTTTATTATTTCTTCTAGCATTACTACCATAGATAAATTAAATCTAAGTTTAACGAACTGCAATCGGTTGTACATAGTTGTAGCCATCTAAACTTTGTTTAAATTTCAAACAAGTGTAGCAAATAAATACAAAGTAAAATAGCAGGATAAATAAAATTATTCGTCCGGCTACCCGGATAGCAAAATTCAGCCTTTCTCCACTGTACTTCCACGTAAATTGCTCGTATACTCTACTATACGACAGTTGTTGCAGAATTACAGGCTATGAGGCCTATTAATACAAACATATTTTTAGACTTGTTTGAATTACGTTGTAGCAGTTCATGTCCTGCAGTATTTATTCACCAGGTGTACTGTTAGTCAGGTTATCACTTTAATACTATAAGAATGTAAGCAACCATTTGAATCCCAGCATTAAATGGTATCTGTATTGTAGATACAAAGTAAACTATTAAACAAACATTGGCGCCTATTTATTCCTAAACAAACACTAAAACTATCTCGCTCCTAATTTATAGAAGTGCGCGGGGCCTGCGAGACCCCAAGCTCGCAATAAACATGTTTTTTGTTTCGCGTGTCCGCGCACTGTCAAATATATTACAACCCGGCGGGTTATTTACGACCTCTGTCGTCCGCCCATACGTTATACTTAGTATCTTTGTTTGGACACAATAAGCAATATTTCTAAAGGGCCCGACGTCGCTCGCAGCTGTTGATATGGGTTCCCAAATTGACATATTTAATTTGATCGCTACGGAGGGTCCGTTTGAAAGAGGCCGTGTTTGACAGGTTTTAGTGTCGGATTAACATTAACGTTATGGACTTAGCGATGTCAATGGAGAGATATATCATTCCGGATTTACGGACGCGACCAAAACTAAACTTGTAAACCGGGCGTCGACACTTCAAAGCTTCAAACAGTTTCACGTAAACGCTCAGTTCTCGTGTAACGGATCAATTTTCCCCCTTTGAACCGACATCGGGTCGGTGCACAAAGGCGACTGCAAAAGAGTAAGTAGTTGCGAATGTGTCAGCTGTAAAGTGCGCCCGATGAGAGGTACGTCGTCGAAAGTGTAATAAAAGTGGCGCGGAACAAAAAGCTGTGGAGTGTAGCCAAGCGGCAGGTAGGCGCTGGGTAGCGGCGGCTCAAAGCGGCCGTCATGGGTGGCTCGCCACCAACGCCATCGCACGTCTCAATCCGCACCCGGCTGCCGGCCATGCCGCCTTTCCTTTTTCCCCTACCGCAATGCAGCTATGTGTCGTTTCCGCTTTATTTTTTATGGCCGTTCGCTGCAGCAGAGAGATATAGCTTTGCTACTCTAACAAAGACTTGAGATATCGCTGTCTCCGTTACGCGGGGAGCGGGGCAAGGAGGCAGCGACTCGTTGAGCGCTTGTGGGGCTCGGTCTCTCACAGTCGTCTCAACCGCTGCCACGGACGCACGTGTTCAGTGTTCTACATTCCGCGACGCCGTGTTACAGAGTAGTTGTGTTAACAGAGAGCTCAGTGTTCGCTGTGAAGTTTGAGTGATTGTAAAAGTTTTCTCCAAATGGTCGTGTTGGAAGACGGAGGAATGATGACTACCAATCCTAATCAATATTTACAACCTGATTATTTAACGCCGCATCCGTCCTCTGTAAGTATATTTTGTAAAATATTTTTTTTTAGAGAAAGAAAAATAATTTAAAAAAAAAGTTTAAAAAAAATTGAAAGTTATTCATTTACTTTTTTCTTTGTTACAGTTGGACTCGAAGAAAAGCCCGCTTGCGCTTTTGGCGCAAACTTGCAGCCAGATCGGTGCAGATACTGCACCAGCTAAGCC
Source organism: Parnassius glacialis (assembly GCA_033319125.1). NCBI lineage: Eukaryota > Metazoa > Arthropoda > Insecta > Lepidoptera > Papilionidae > Parnassius > Parnassius glacialis. The sequence continues at coordinate 3,347,846 of JAVANC010000026.1, read as the reverse complement.
TCTTTTGCCGCCGCTTGATAAAAAGAAGCCAGTGAATAGTGTTAACAGTGATGCAGTTAGTCGTTCTTCACCAAATTCTAACAAATCGGACAAACCCCGTTCTACGCCAGAAAATAAGCATTTAGCTTTCAAACCATACGAAACCAACGTTGTTTCAAAGAAACCAGAAGAAGTTCGGCCTTCATCCAAAGCAAGTACCGACAGTTCAGATGAGAAAAAATCAGGCAAAAGTACCCCGGGGCGTAAATCAACGCCTCCGTCCACAGAAAATGGAAAAAATACTCCATCACATGATCAGAAATCTTCGCCAGCGGGATCGTCAGGTACTAGCCCCATTATCCGCTCGGGATTAGAAGTTTTGGGCCATGGAAAAGATCATTTGGGTGCTTTCAAAAACCTACCAGGATTATCTGGTTACAACCCGCTCGCAGGACTTTGTTGCCCGCCTGGAATGGAACAACATGCAAATCCTGCATTCAGACCACCTTACGCTGGCGCACCATTCAACGCTCATCATGCCGCTATGCTAGCAGCTGCAGCGGCTTTTCCAGGATCATCACCAAATCCTTATCTCGGCTACGCCCGCGTTAAGACTCCCGCTGGAGGTGAAACTTTAGTTCCTGTCTGCAAAGACCCGTACTGCAGCGGATGTCAGTTCTCAGTGAATAACCATCACCTTCTTATGAGCAATGGGTCCTGTCCTGCAGGGTGCACCCAATGTGAACACCAGAAATATAATTTGGCGATGGCGATGGCTCTCTCACAACAAGGAGCCGCTGCTAGTGGTCTTCAATATGCGCAATTAAGTCGTCCTTACGTTTGCAACTGGATTGTTGGAGAGTCTTACTGCGGAAAAAGATTTGGAAACTCCGAAGAGCTTCTTCAGCACCTTAGAAGTCACACGACAGACGGTTCAACGCCTGTTTCTGCGACCTCTACACAAGCATCGCTCCTAAATCCATTAAACCCTCTATTTACGACTGCAGGATTACGCGGCGCATACCCTACAGCTCCTCTCAGTCCGCTGTCAGCAAGTCGATATCATCCTTACTCAAAAGCCGGGATACCTGCTAGCTTAGGAGGTTCTCCTTATGGTGCTTTCAATCCTGCGCTCGGACCATTCTATTCGCCGTACACAATGTATGGGCAGAGGCTAGGAGCCGCAGCGGTGCATCAATAGACTGTATAGTGTCAGATTAATGGGACTGATGTTATTAATGTCGTCTTGTCCAATTTTCTTCTGTGATATCAATAGACTCTAATTCATGCTCTGTGGCGTATCGCGTCCCAACAAACTTAGTGATTAGTGCAATCTAAATTAGTTATTTATGTAAGTGAACTTGCCGTCGGGCTCTTTTCTACGCGGGTGAAGTCTGATCTATTTGAGGACTATGTACAATGTACGACAAATATTGTTCTGTGTAAAGAAAATCTATGTTTAATATTAAATAAAATATTTCAAATATAATATCTACATACCAATTATAACAAATTTATTATTTCATATAAACATCACCTGAAAGGTAGAGTTAGTTATTTAATATTCTTAGTTAACAAGCATTTGCATTACTGACAAATCAATTTATTTAATATTTAAATCTAAAGAATTAAAATAATTATGATTTGAAAAAATATTATTGAAATACAAAATTATAAGACACAAATTAAACACACCTTCCTTTATCATTATTCATAGCTAACTATAAATTATCAGCTTGTAGTTAACACTGGAAATATCAATTCGAAAGTTAAACACCGACATCAATTTGAGTTATAAACCTTTATAAATACCGGCTTTCCATCTAAGGCCGTAGCTCGGCAACAAACCGGAGATAATGATTGATTAATGTACTTCTAAGGCACGCATTAATACTGTCAATCAATACAGAATCGTAACGTGATAAAACAAGTCTCCAATCATGCGAACAGTGCCAGACTACCGCCCACCTATCACGAACTGAAAAACGACCGACATAACAATTTTAAACATTGAAAAGCACAAAGAAAAAGGTACATACACGCGAGAGCGACGTTGCGAGTCATTAATAACGAAGCCGTGAGCTGTCAGCTCTTTTAATACCGAGCTTTTTTTTAATAAATGCTATTTTGATTAGGCCCATGTCATATCTAAAATTCAACTGTCAAAAACATAATTGGTCGCACGGAAAGGCCCAAAGACAGGTGGCAGAGTAATCGAAAACAGAGCTTTCGGATAGGATGTTAAAAACGCAATAGATCATGTTATTTAATTAGCTTTTTATTTATATAACATTTTAATTTTATTACATTCTAAAGCGCATTAAAATTATTATTCGTTTTTCATTCTGTTTCGACATTTAAATAAATATATATTCCGCTTTGTCTCATTAATATTTATAGCTTTTTGTATGTATACCAATTTAGATACAGTATAATCAAATTTCTGTAAAGTAGGTGTTCTGAGTGGAAATAAATAACTGAAATTGCGTATTACGCTAGTGTATTAATAAACAAAACGATTTACGATCGACTCCGCTTTTATTATTGGCCCCGTATTGCAGCAATAAATTATAAAATCTATAAAATTAATTATGATAACGTGACACGACTTTGACACAGTTATGGTGCAACGCAACATAGTTTACTTGATACAACTAGCGCCATCTAGTATGTACCTATTGAACTACATGGATGTGACAGGTGTTTTCCTAATTAAACCGGCAAATAAGTATAAAGTATTATCAAGAAAAATAAATTAAATTATTAATTTGTATCACTATATAAATATGGAATATAATATTTCAAATAAAATACGGAAATCAAATTTGATTTATTTTGATAAGTAAGTAGTAACAGAAATGAATTTCTAATGTCGCTTTCGTATTAAAATGAATAGAGTAACATATAAATAATTAATTCAAAGATCAAAAGATATTTTTGCCACGGTTGCCACGTCTAGCATACTGGTTGTCGCAGTTTTTATTATGTTCAGTTGGTATCAGGAATATGCAGCTACCCATTATTTTTATAGAATAAGGGTAACAAGTAAGCACACAGTCCACCTGATAGTAAGTGGACGCTGTGGCCACAGACATCTACATCTGTTTTTGATTATGTATTTTTAGGTTAAGGTATTACATATATAGGTATGGGCCAATGTTCTTAATTTTTAGATCCTTCATGCCTGAAAGGAAGATATTGTAGTATCACAGCCTACTAAAATCCACTGCTGAACATAGGCCTCCACCACAGACTGCCTCAGTTACCATTAATGTACAGTGGCATAGTAAGTATATCTGCTAACCTATTTTATCGTGAGATATCGTGAGGAGCGACAGAGGGATCGTGAGGAGCAACGGAGGAATCGTGTAAAAGAAGTTGGATTACGTAGTAGAGCCATGCTGCTGCTATATTATGATTGTAGCATGAAGGAGTCTACTCGATCGTCGAAGGATCACGCTCTCACACAATACAAGCTTAAAATAACAGCTTTATGATGTTCTGTTTTGCATGGTGAGTGTAGTGAAACCGGAGACCCTTTTTACTGGAAAGGAGGTATTTCATCTTAGCCCTCGGGGTTGACAATCCATCTGCGTTATGATTCGTAATTAAGGATAGATGTAGATGTCTATAGGCCAAAGCAACCACTTACTATCAGGTGGACTGTGTGCTCGTTTGTTACACTTATCTTATAAAAAGACGTGTTTTTATCCATACGGGAGATGAAGAGTTGTATAGTGAGCTCCACAACAAGCAAAGTTGTACTTGCGGTTATTTTTGCAGTGCCACGCTGGTTACAGACGGGTCTCGGCCGACGTCTCCTCTCAACAAGACTGAACCTGTCATTATCGTTCTTGTTTTGGGTCACCACGGGAACTAGTTACGTAGTTTGATCACAAGAAGGTGCCGGTCGCGAATTTTTCGAGAAACATCCGCAAACGTCTTCCCTTGTCGTGAGGTTGGCGTCAGTAGTGGAGCATTCCAGGGTTCAGTCAAGGGCTGAGGTGACGATGCAACGACGACCCAAGTCGTTCTAGTTTCACGGTCATCAACCCGCTGACGGACGGTATCGGGTGACGGAGTCGCAATAATCGGTGAATGAAATATGACTTCTATTACGATCACCGCGTGGCATATTTAAATTCTGCGACTGTAGCGAATTTGCAGATGTAGCATTTATATTGATCAACATAGTAACTTCTTTTCTTTGCACTGTTGCGGCTGATTCCGATTGTTCAAGTATGAAACGGATGTCAGTGACTTCGGATTTAAACGTGGTGATGTCTTTTAACAATCTGGTTACGTAGTTTAAGTGATTGAACGTTATAGGAGGCAGCTTGTTGAGATTACGCGCGACGAAAGTTCAGATGTCATCAGGAATTGTCTCATTGAATAGTTTGAAGGTGTCTTGCAGGTCTTTCTTACCACGTCCATCCCTGTGAAGTGTGATAAGATGTATTTTGGTCACGGCTGAGTCTGCTAACGCCTTTTCCTCGTCGTCTCGTATGATATCATCTTCGGTGAAGCTAGTCGTCAGTATCTCTCCAGAGAAACTCGGTCCATGGCCAATTTTTGTGGAACAAAGGACTCATGGACCCACGTACTACGACGGTACCGGAGTGTTTAGGTTGACGCGCCATTTTATTTGTGCTTATGCCACGAAAATAAAATAAAATAAATAAAGATCATTTTCTCTAATAAATTATGAATTTAAAAATTAAAAGCAAAATATATTCCTTTTGGTATTCTCTCCCTATCCCAGGAATGGGAACCCCATGGCAGATGTAAAAAAAAAAAAAACATAAAAAGCATTATTACATAACATTAATTGTTGGACCAACACAAAAATATGTTGCATAAATATTTCTAACATTTATATTACAAATTTGCCTAAATAGTATGTAATATGCCTATATGGATATCCATACTATCCATATTAATTTATATTATACACATTTTTTTGTTTTTTATTATTTTTATTTCAACAATAACAAACGATATATATGGCACTATTGATTCTATGTAAGAAGGTACTGTAATTTCATTAAACACAACCATTTGAAAATTGCTGCAATATCAAAATCAGACGACGAATGCATCATAAATCTAATTAGGTATAAGGCAATCATAATTTGAACCTTGTTGATATACAAGAGGCCACAAATATGTCTCGTATAAATTCTTTCATGGCGAGATTGCCTTTGACAGATGCATCCCATAGATTGATGGGACTGAGCGGTGTAATCTCTACAGCGAAATAACCAATTACGATTAGCATAAACATAAGGTGAGGTAAATTAACATATCAGCGTATGAATTATGCATTCAGCATAATATAGAGCCGTAGGTTGAATTAGAGGGTTAGTTACTATCCGTAGCATTGTCGATTGGATGGATTGTGTCGGTTGTCATGTTAATTCACGACGAATTCTACCTGGAGTTTGAAAGGGATAATTTTGTTTGTGTCGGTTTAGTCCCCTTCTCGGTTCATCTTTTATTAGCGCATTAGCGTCGTTTAATGGTCGTTCACTGTCGCTCTCAAATGAAGCGTAGTCTTTTGTGTCTGCCAGTGGACACATCATGCGTTTCGCCTCTGATATAGATCTATGGCCGTGTCGCACCTTGGAATATTAAAGTCTTCCATTGTAAAATAACAATGAGCATGTAAGTAGTGCCTCGTTGTAACAATGTGTCAGTAGGTGTCATGAATTTTTACGTACCTTCTGTACATATGATTTACATATAATAGAATAAATAAAGTATTATTTACATAAGCGTCCACCTCGACTTATGTATATTTGAAAAAAATACTATATCTTGGCGTATATTTTCAAACAATAACGTCAAATGTTAAGGTCGACTTTACTTTGGATTGAAATGACACGATTTATAGTAATTTAAGTAAATAATTAAATCGAGTGGCGGTGTAAGAACGTACTGGATTATACCGTCCATTGAGTGACGTTAGAGGCGACAGAGAAAAACTGAAATAGGTAGTCGGCAGCTGCACCTTCCTGATAAGAACTTAAACTAACAAAACGCTGCAGTTGCCAACCCGTATGCCAAGCGTGGCAACTATGGGATAATCCCCCTATGAAGCAATTCGTGGACTACTTTTAATAACAATTCTATGGAAGTTTTTATATAAAATAAAATAATACTTTAAGTAATGCATCAAATAATTGAATGTGTATTTACTAGTGATGCAACGAATACGAATACGAATATTCGTATTCGCCGAATACTGATCACGAATCTTTTTTTTTTTATAGGATAAGGGTGACAAACGAGCACACAGTCCACCCGATGGCAAGCGGTTGCTGCGGCCCATAAACATCTACATCTATCCTCTATTACAATTCAAACTGCAGATGCGCTGTCACCCGTGAGGACCAAGATGGAATGCCTCATTTCAAGCAAAAAGGGCCTCCGGCCACCTGCACTCACCAAGCGAAACGCAGAGGTGAACCTCTACTTCACGCTGGTTTTCTGTGAGGTCGTGGTACCACCCCGGTTCGAGCCGGCCCATCCGTGCGACAGCAAAAGCTGCCGCGTGGCTTTACCACTGTTAATATTTAAAAACTAATATATTGTACGTAACTCTAATTACTGGCAGACTTGGATAACGCGCGTCGTCGGCGCGTAAAAGATACGTGTGTTTTCGTCCTTAGCCCCCGACGGGGGACTCCCAAAAATATTTTTCACTGATACTATGTACAGTCGCCTCGGAAAGACTTTTTTCAACGGCTGGGAACATCCAGACTGAAAAAAGAAATCGCCTAAAACCAGAAAATCTACAAATTTTATGTTTTTTTAAATAAAATTTTGCCTATTGTAAATTTTAATTATTAGAACAATAGAAAGTCATGTAATAAATTAGTTTTTTATTACCATGGCGAGATATTCGTATTCGTATTCGCCGAATAGTAGGTTTGATATTCGTTTTCGTATTCGTAAAAGTAGTATTCGTTGCATCACTAGTATTTACGTTAAAGTTATATTTAAAGGAACGTAAGAAACAGAAATTTTTTTACACAATATAATAATAAATAATAACTAATACTTATTGAAAGTCACTCTTTATGTTTAATCTACTACCTGTTTGAAAAATACTTCTGTCCTGGTAAAAACCGGCAAGAAACCCTGCGGGAAATTTAAGGAAAAAATCAGTTTACCATCATTTTGTAACACAATTAACAACACAATACAAATTAGAAATAGCTTCCCATGGGTTATTATCTTCCATAAATTCCTTAATATTATAATAACCCCTTTTATAAAAACTTTGTTAAATAAAGTTTTTGAACTTTGAGAAGGTGAAATTTTGTCAAGTCATTAACAAGTGCATAAAATTTGAAATGTTTCAACGTTAAAAAACTAATTGAGCAACGAATATTCACTGCTCCATTTTCGAAATATATTTAATCAAGACAATTGACAGTCAGTGCTAATAACTTGTAGATTATTATCTGAGATATAAAAGGTGAAACTTAATGACATGCGACAGAATTGATAGGGGCACAAATTACAAGGCTACACCAGTGCGTGGTGTAAGTGACATGATTTCGCGTTATTAATTCGTTTATAATTAATAATTTGTGATTGAATTGTCTGTTAACAAAATAAAATATAATAAATATACTGACTATTGCAAGTCAAAATGAAATTATATAATGTAACAGCAAGTAATAAATGTGCAACAAAGTTCACCGCTTGACATATATTTATTTGTTGTTTATTTTTTTATAGTTATTGTAACAAGAAGTAAATTATTGTTACCATTTTATGTAAATAGTAAAAATAAACTTTTAAAAGATTGTTGAAAAATGAGGTTACAACAGTTTACTTAACGGTATTTATGTTAAGTGGCACCTGTAGCCCATAAACAGCTGCAACAAACTTTAAATAAATACGTCCACAGATGTGCAGTTATCCCTAAGGATTAAGACACTCCTCGCAGCCTATTACCATATTAGACACGGCAGGAAATAGCAAAGAGAGCTACAATACGATATCAACCCAGTCCTTGCCTTCAGTCTTCCATAATTTTGCACAATCTCAAACCATTTGCCAAATTGAATTAGAAACCCATTTTTTGATATTTCAATTGCATTCAATAGAGATTTAATATAGAAAATTTTATATTTTCTAGAGCTATGCTGCAGCTATATTATAGTTGTAGCAAGAATGGGTCCGTGCCACTGGGGAAGAAATACGCTCTCACAGAATACAAACGTAAAATAGCTGCTGCTCTTGTTCTTAAGGTGAGTTGTAGAGATCCGGAAACGCCTTTTTACTGAAAACGAGACATTCCATCTGAGTACTCAAGGATGTCATGCATCTGCATTTTTATTCCTTATCTAGAATAGATGTAGATGCGCCTTATTTTGCGACGCGTGGTGGGAGTAGTGTACTCTTATATAAACTAATTTTATAATTTAAATGTTGTAGTTGATAAAAATGAAAATTACATGTGAGTAATAATGAATAATTATTCGAATAAATATTTCAGCTTTTATAAATTTTGAGGTTAATTTCTGTCGCTACTCAATCGATATTTTTAATTTTGATTAAAAAATGGCTTTATTTAGGATAGTATGTCATTCATCATCATCATTACAGCCCTTCACAAGTCCACTGCTGAACATAGGCCTCCCCCAAAGAATGCCACAAAGCACGGTCCTGAGCCACCTGCATCCACCGACTTCCTGCATAACTTACCAGGTCGTCACTCCATCTAGTGGGGGGATGCCCTACACTTCGCCTGCCGGTACGAGGCTGCCACTCGAGAACCTTTTTTCCCCAGGATTCCTAGGATAGTATTTGAATGTTGCTTATTACCAAGGTGAGATATCCATGGAAATACTTCTTTTAATATATCTATGTGAGATATCAGATGTTATACATCATATACGACTACTGTAAGGACTCGCTCGTAGCTCGTAGGTACTAAAAGACTCGCTCATTTTTTGTATTACAATGTAAATTCCGCCAATCACTTACTTCTTAAATTTGAAATAATAATTATAAACAATAATACTTTAATTATACTTGGCTCTGTCACATGTCTGAAGGTCTCACAACAAATGTAATTACACCAAGCTAAACTGTTTACATTAACTCAATAATTTACTATCGAAATGTAACATTTGTCAGCTGATTTAAGAACTATTAAATTTTATGTTTGTTGTTTTAAAGAGAACAGTCAACATATGACGCACCGTGACATTTCGCGGAGCTATTATTGTTTTGCCGCATCAGTAAAAAGTAAAGTAAAACAACATCTGTACACAGTGAAGTGACATCTTGAACTGGTAATTATATCTTATACGTGGTAGAGACACGATGCAGCTATATTATGACTGGTGAATGAATGGGTCGACTCAACCAGGGAAGGACCACGCTCTCACAGAATACCAGCGTAAAATACCAGTTTATTGCTGCTGTGTTACATATCTGCATTATGATTCTTTATCATAACCTGACACACCCACAGATACCTGCAACCAAGTTCATTGCAGAAGGTTGGAAATGTGTTGTCATATCTGAGCACTAACATGGAATACCTCATAGGATGTTACATGCATAGGTATTGACCGTCTATACCCTTCAGGCCAAATCAATTTCTGCTGATAACTATCCGAAGCAACGGCCGTCAAGCAGCAGCTCGTGCACTGTTGCAGGAAAGAGGTCCTATCACCTAGTCATTCTTCAAAACTTTTCATCCAATGCCTCTTTTGATCGTGGTGCATCTTAATATTTAATACGTGGTAGAGCCATGCTGCAGCTATATAAGTAGTATAGTTGTAGCACGAATGGATCGGCTCAACCGGGGAAGGACCACGCTCTCACAGAATACCAGCGTAAAACAGCAACTTAAAACTGCTGTGTTTCGTATGGTGAGTGTAGAGAACCGGAGACCCATTTTACTGGAAAAGAGGCATTCCATCTTAGTCCTCACGGGTGACAACGCATCTGCATTTTGATTCGCAAGCGATGATAGATGGTGATGTCTATGGGCCACAGCAACCACTTACCTTCATGTGGACTGTGTGCTCGTTTGTCACCCTATCCTATAAAAAAAATGATGTTCTGGCGATAGAATGAAACACGAAAACATTCATCAAGAAATGTGGAACCAAAACGTTAAGATCTGGTTGTATCTGGTCATTGCGAGGGCAACGAGTCATGAGTTCAATAAGTCGTCTACCCAGTGAAGTTAGGGTTTTAAAATATTCCTAGAAGGATTGTTCTATAGGAATTTTTAGTATTAATCAGAGGACGTAAATTGAAATTCCACTTTATGGTAAGTGGATGCTGACATCTTCATTTATCCTCAATTAAGAATCAAAATGCAGATGCTTTATCACTCCTAACCCCCGTCTCCCCCTGTCTCTGGTCCTCTACATTCACCATACGAAACACAGCAGCATTAAGCTGCTATTTTACGCTGGTATGAAAGCGTGCTCCTACCCCGGTCGAGTGGACTCATTAGTGCTACAACCATAATAGCTGCAGCGTGGCTCTACCACGTATAAAATATAATATAAAGTATATAAAATACCACGTATGACTGATCGCGAAGACGAAACAAGGAAGTGTACGTACGGTTTTATAATACCTGAACAACTGGAAAAAGTGTTGAATTCAGTCAGTCCCTGCAGGATATAAAAATATATTTTAAACCAACTTTAAAAAACGAGAAGGTTCAATTCAACTGTATGGTGCTTTTTTTTTGTAAAGGTACGTTACACGATATCATTGTCAATTATGCACCGATTTCACAGATTATTTTAATTAATACGCTACTATAGAATTCAAAGTGGTTTGAATGGCAAAACGGCAAATGAATTGGCAATTAGAAGTTAACTAGTGTAGTCCAGTCTAGTTAGTGGAAGGATGTCAGATATCAAATTTTAAATATGGTTTTGCTGAAAGTACTAGGATCCCATAAATTTGTCGATACTGAATAAATACAACGAAACCACTAAGAAGAGTATTCTAAATTCGTGTCAATAAAATAAGTAAAAAGAAGTCACTAATACCAGAGCTCCATAAACCATAAGCACTCAGAAGTTTATAATGTCCTTAAACACCTGTTTTCAAGGACACCTGATCAAAAGTGTCAAACGTCCAATATGGAGGTATACTGGAAAAATACAGGATAGGAAAGTAAAAATTTGGTATACATTTTTAATGTAACTATTTATACGACATTCTACCTTGAGCGTGTAATATTTCTTAGACCATTTAAAAAATTCAAGAAATTAAACATTAATAAACGTAAAAGTGGATTTGAAATAACTAAACAGAAGTAAAATAATTTTCACGTGATATCTTTTGAAGTTAGGAGTCTAATTATTATTAGATTTCAGTAAGTTATCCCTGTTACTGTTTTCTCTGTTGAAGGAATAAGATACTTTTACCAAACATAAAGGATTTATCCAATTACGAATAAGTCGAAAAAGTTATCATTGATACCGATTATAGAATATAGCACTAGTTTTTAATGGCATCCACGGCTTTTTCTGCCACCAGGGCGGCGCCACTGAGGTATAATATTTGACAGATTTCATAGCGGGGAATTTAATTTGTTTGGAAAATGTAAAGTATAATATTTCTTCCTGTAGTATTAGCTATATTTTATATTATTTAGATTCAAAATAAATAAACCAAACTATGTACAGATATTCATAAAATTAGATAAAAGAAGTTAAAATGTGTAAAAAATTAAACAGAAATCACTCAGGCATTGTTTTGTGTATTAATATAATACTCTAGAAACTGATAAACTTTTATTTAAAACGAACTTATCAATTAAAGGATATTTTGTAACAAAAAACTTTACCTCAGTGTCAACTAGCGACATCTGGTGAGCAGAAAATTATTAGCCCTCATTGATTGCGTTCACTAGTCCAAAAAAAATACATATTTGCCTTCTCTTGCCATGACAATTATTATCCATTGAATGCAGAGACAATAGCGTAAAATTACTACAGCTTACGAAATAATTCTAGCAAAATTATTCTCACAACCTTTGTTTAAATACTATCAAGTAAATATACAAAAGTAATCTAAACGATACAATCAAAAGCGGCAATTGTCTCATTTTAAATTTAAAAATTAAAGGCTTTTGTCCATTTGGAAAATGTGTCGCGATCTGTCGCGACATTTGCTGCACGACAATGAAGTAATTAAACATAATTGCGATATTGTTTCCACAGATTATACATATAATTTCATTTATTTTAAATTTTATAGTGTTAATTTTTTTAGTTACAGCCTATAAGACTCCACTGCTGAACCGCTGCACAACCGACCCTTATTATCATTTTAAGTCGTTATCAGGAAGAAGCTGCTGCCAATCTTTTGTTTTAGTTTCGTTTCTTAGGAAACCCAAAGGGACGATATGGGTTAGTAAATATGCAAACACCGCCACTACATAGCTAGTCATTATCGTTAGTTATTATTAATTATGCACATAGCGCAGGTTGTCGTTTACGTCATATAAAATTCATTTGTTTTACACGTGTTGCATTTACACAGGGTTTACACATAACGTGGTAGAGCCATGCTGCAGCTATAAAAGGTTGTAGTACGAATGGGTCGGCTCCAGCGGGGAATGACCACGCTCTTACATAATACCAGCATAAAAGAGCAGCTTAATGCCGCTGTGTTTCTTATGGTGAATGTAGTGAACCGGAGACCTTTTTTCCTGGTAAAGGGCACTCCATCTCAAACGTAACAAGCGTTACAGTTACTAGCCTATTAAAGTCCACTGCTGGATATAGGCCTCCTATATAGATTACCTCATGGGGGAGATATTTGCCATAGTTGCCACGCTTGGCAAGCACGTTGGCAACCATAGTACAATTAACTTACAGTATGTGGCGCGCTTGTCGTACCGACAAATTTATTTGAAAATTACATAGGTATTCAATGAATGTATTATCATTTCTAATGAAACAATATAACTCTTCCAAATTTAAAATGATATTTCCACAATTATTTCTTCTGCGGCAGCAACGTGCCGGGTGCCATCTGGCATATTATCATTTTTAATTATCCTTTGAAAAAAAATGTCATGAATTTTTATATAAAATACGAAGAAACTTTTTCCTTGACCTTATATAAAGACTATTTCTGCATAGTGACCGCTGTTTTACTCCCGTATTTAGTAAGAGAAACAAATACTAGAAACCAAACTGTTTTAATCACCTATAATATAAGTACATATATGTAGTGTTATTCCTTAAACAAAAAGTGGCTGAAATATTTCATACGTATTTTATTTAAAAACTTTATTGTACTAACCGCAAAGGTAACCTTAAAGGGCGGCATTCTCTGGCAGTCAACCCAAGGCATGGTGAGTAATTAGTGGCAGTTGGCTTAAATAACTAAAATGTTATACATTAAAATAAGGCTTGTAAATTACATAAATGCATATAAATACAAACAAATACTTAACTTACTTATTTAAATATTATTAATCAATTATAAAAATTATCCTCTATACATATATACATATACACGCACATAAATACATACGTAAAGACACATATACGTATACATATTTAAACTTGGTTGTTAAGTCGAAACAAATAAATATAAAAGTGTAAAAAAAATTTTTGGACAGTTACCTGCATCTGTTGATCCATAGCATTAAAACTAACTCCAGCTCATTTTAATACTTATTAAAACATATTATTCTACTATCATTAGAATTACCTCTTAAACCTTAAACAAAGCACACGAATCCTTCTCAACTTCCAGATGCAATCACAACAATCCTTTCATATGACAGGGCACTGTCAGAAGCCGAGCCAACGGTTTGTTCCCGGATTAACTTCCGAAGACTAATGTTTTCGTCGGAGCTTACGCAAGAGATATGGGACACTCACTGGCAGTGCTTATTAAAACTTGTCGTTGTGCTAGTTTGTCTTACTTAAAGTTTACAATCTTATGAACATTATAAGTCGAGACTTCGCCCAGTCGGGTTTTAAATAAGAGTAAATATTTTAAATATAAAGAGCATTAGGTTTTAAAGGGAAACTATAAGGCACGCAATATTTTACTACATTCATTTTAGTTTTTATTAAAATAAAATATACGTTGTAGATTAAATAACGCATAAAGGTGAAAATTATTTTGACTGCCAAAAGCGTCACGTGATAGAATGTTTTGTTTTTTAAAGGATAGGGTGATAAACGAGGCACACAGTCCACCTGATAGTAAATGGTTGCTGTGACCCATAGACGTCTACATATATCCTCAATAAAGAATCAAAATGCAGATGCGTCGTCACCCGTGAGGACTAAGATGGAGTGCCTCTTTTCCAGTAAAATGGGTCTCCGGTTCTCTACACTCACCAAACGAAACACAGCAGCGTCAAGCTGCCATTTTACGCTGGTATTCTGTGAGAGCGTGGTCCTTCCCCGGTCGAGCCGACCCATTCGTGCTACAACTATACTACTAATATAGCCGCAGCATGGCTCTACCACGTAGAATGTCTCCACAAAAATGAATAAAACAAATATATCAATGGTATTGAAATGAAATCGCCAACTAAAATGAAGACTTCACCTAAACGTTCCAAAATGAAATTTCCTTCCTGGTCTTGCTCTCTCTCCGGTGATGTCGGATTACCGTCCTATCGGACTGTGAGGGTGAATGAATAGAGAGTACGCCTGTGCTTGCCCATACACTTGGCAGTGTAATCCTGTCCTTCGTTGAAGGCTAGGCAACTTTAAGACTACCGCCGTGACCAAAACTTGGCGTGGAGGGCATTATTATTACTGTAAATGTCATTCCACCTGCGAAATGAAGCGTTTATGGTAAATTCTTAATGCAATGAGATAGGCCCAAGTCCGGCAGCGAACTTTTAAGGTAAGAAGTAGACGTAGAGTAAAAGTTTTTTTTTAAATAAAATTAGGGTAACAAACGAGCACACAGTGAATCTGATGGTAAGTGGGTAAGTGGCCCATTGACATCTACATATTATATCTTCAATTAAAAATCAAAATGCAGATGCGTTGTCACCCGTGAGGACTAAAATGGAATGAATCGTTTCCAGTAAAAAGGGTATCTGGTTCTCTACACCCACCACACGAAATACAGCAGCATTAAGCTGCTATTTTACGCTGGTATTACGTACGAGCGCGGCCCTTACCCGGCCGAGCCAACCCGATCGTGCTACGACAATAATATAGCTGCAACGTGACTCTTCTACTTATTAAACAATTTTAACTTACAATTTTAACATTGTGTGACGTTTATAAGTAGCCGTGGTGATATTGCAATTTCCTCATCTCCAATTTCACACGGAGCGACAAAGATTAATGCGGCAATAGAGGCAGCACAATTTGAACTGCGGCTCCCAACCTCGCAGGATACAATATTTTATGTTGACAGACATAACAGCGCTTACGAGCGTTTATTCTTTGTGTCTCGTATTTTATTCGCTTTATGACGGTCGACAGCGACAACTTGTTTGCTGTCAATAAACAAACATCCATTCAATTTTAGACTTTGTTATCATCAGTTTAGATATGCTTTTAATTTATTCAGTTGCAGTTGACACGCGGTCACAATGTAATAGTCGTGGATGCCGGCTGTGTGTTTGTTAGTATTTTATTTCGGAGCGTTGTCGTGTCATAAAATAATGGCGTAATGCAGTGTCGTAAATCAATTTTCCTTTTCAACGACGACGTTTATAATGAAGGACGGTGGTGTTGAATTAGTATGTTTTTTCTGCTGCGTGATTATTGTCAACGTGACTGACATAAATTAATATTATACAAATTCTATCCAGGGCTCTTTAATCACATTATATTGCTGGTGTGTCGTATTCTAGTTGAGTACATTACAATAAATCAATGTTTTCATAAGGTAGTCACAGTTAGGGTTACCTATCACAGGATTTGTCCTGAGATTTCAGGATTTTTATCTTCTCAGGATTGCGGCTGGATTTTGCAAATCTCATGAAATCTCAGGATTTTTAGAATTTTCAATACAATACAGCTTACATTTTAAAGATCTCTTTACTAAAATGTTAAACAAACTAAAAATAATCTTCCTTTGGTAATAATTGCACAATTAAAATCAAAACTTATTTATCCAAGTATGTATTTAAACAGTTTTATTATACTTAATATGTGAAGATACCTTTTTAAGTAAGGGTTTTTCTCAAACTGTAAATAATCTCAGGATTTTTAATGGAAATCAGGCCTTTTCTCCGGACCCTTGATTTTTTCATCTGGTAACCCTAGTCACAGTGCAGCGTATTATGACCCAAGAATGAATGGGTCGGCTTGATCAGGGAAGGACCTGCTCTCACAGATTATCAACGTTAAATAGCAGCACAATGCTGCTATGTTTCATGTGGTTACGGATACCGGAGACTGGTTTTATTAGTAACTAGGCATTTCATATTTATCTTGAGGGGTGACAACGCATTTGCATTTTGATTATTAGACTAGACAAAATGTCTACGGGCCACAGTATCAACCAATATGTCAACTGTGTGATTGTTTGATACTTCTGTATAAACAATAATTAAATATTAAAAATTTGTACTACCGACTTCAATATAAATTATTAAGGATAACTAAATCTATTGATTAAACCTTTCACCGATCAAATTTATGATTTATACCGACTACATGAGAAGCACTAGCTTTCTAATGAAAAAAAATCATCGAAATTGGTTCACCCAGAAAAAAATTATGAGGTAAAACACATAAAAAAAACAAAAAATATACAGTCGAATTGAGTACTTCCTCCTTTTTGAAATTGGTAGAAAAATTTAAATTTATCAAGTAGGTTGCCAATTTTTACCGATGGAATTTGTATTTCTGAGAAAATAAACTATATTTGGAGGACCGGTATAGTCAGTGGTAAGTAAGGCTCACAGTAGGTAAGTGACACAATTATACTCAGCTAACAGTTCAGCTGATGAAATGTGGTTGTTTAGTCCAGGAAAGGCAAGAGGCTTATCGGCAACAAAAAACTGGTGGAAACTAAGCTTCAAAGGTCAGCTCACCAAGTTGTTTGTTTGTCGATCTTCTACAGATTGTACCTACTTCGAAGAGTGGGCGTATGAGCTTCATAAGCTCATACCGCCATCTCCACTCTCCTATTGGAATACCAGACGTAATGCAGGCAACCAACCACAAGTGGTTGCATTCTGAATACTAGCACTAAGCGCACATTATCTAAGTCAACTTTTATAATACGCACAGCCAAGGAGTGGAATGCTCTGCCGGCATCTGTTTTTCCGAACCTCTTTAAGGTGCATATTAACAGACTTCCCCGTGGCAAATTCGCTCCATCGTAGAACTCATCTTTGCCCCCAGTCCAGATAGAGGTCGAGAGTAAACCCATTTTTTAATAATAATAATAATAACAAAAAAACTGAATCTATGCAACCAACTTTACCAAAACGGCACCAAGTGTGTTGTTGCCACTGATGACAAAATAAAGTACCTCATAGCTTGTGATCGTACTGGCTATTTTACCCTTCCAACCGGCACATAACATTGGGTGCATTGTTGTTTGTAGTTAGAAATAGAAAAGTTAGTCATCCATCGATTAAAAAGTAAATATAAAATGTAAATATTTAAAAGTCCACTACTGTACATAGGCCTGCCCAATAGAGTGCCTCATTGGGGAATTTCGCCATAGTTGTCATGCTTGGTGGACGGGTAATAAGGAAGCTGATGCCGCGCATCTCCTGTTTTAGTTTTCCTCTATCGCCTCTTACGCCACTCATGAGACAATAGTAAATATTCTTACACCGTCACTACACTACTAAGGCCAGCTCCAAAGCTCTCTCAAAATTAGAGAACGATCAATATAACGTGTGTAGGCAATTTCTTTCTTACATTTACATTCGTTCATTACAGTTGAATTTATTAATTGAAAATGGACTAACTTCTAAACCCGAAACAATCTTTAGAATTAATCTAAATAATCTATTTATTAATTATTTTCTACCGACTTCAAGAAGAAGACGGTACTCAATTCGACTATATGTTTTTTTTAATGTGTGTTACCTCATAACTCTTTTCTGGGTGAACCGATTTCGATGATTCTTTTTTTTATTAGAAAGTTGATGCTTCACATGTGGTCCCATATGAATTTGATCTAGGTCTGCCCAATAGTTTTTAAATTGTTCTTAATAATTTATATTGAAGTCGGTTGCACAAAATTTTGAACTTAAAATTATAATTTAGTATGATGAGAAGCTTCTAACAAGTTACGCAAAATAAAAGGAGTGAGATATTCATGCGCTAAGACTTAACATAGCATATAAAGATTTAAAAGTATTTTCCTATTATGAAAACGAAACGGCACATGAAACCATCACTAAAACACAATACCTCCAAGATTTTATACGTGGGAGGACCACGGTGCAGCTATATTATGAATACAGCACGAAAAGGCCGGCTCGACAGGGAGGTACCACGCTCTCACAGAATACCAGCGTAAAATACCAAATAATAAAAGCAAAGTCAGTGTATGGTGAGTGTAAAGGACCGGGTACCTTTCTACTGGAAACGAAACATTGCATCTTATTAGTCCTCAAAAGTGACAACACATCAAGTTCACAAGAACACAAGAAGATAGTTATAGATGTCTATGGGCAACAGCATTCATTTATCATCAGGTGGACAGAGTGCTCGTTTCTCGCCCTTATTTTATAATTAAAGACTATCTGTTCCCCGCGACTTCGCCCGCGTGTAATTTAGTTTTTAGATTTAGATTTTAGATTTAATTATGTTGCGCGGAACCCTAATTCTTTTTCTAAAATCTAAGAACCTAAGTTACTCATTATAACATCAGCTATCTGCCAGTGAAAGTCCCGACGAAATTGGTCCAGCCCTTTCGGAGATTAGCCGGAACAAACAGACAGACAGACAATTTTTTTTTTAAATTTTGTTTTTGTTTTTGGTAATTAACGTATATACTTTCATATACATTTAGCAAAAGGCAGTTATTTTTATTAAAAGACCGGCAACGCATCTGCAATTCCCCTGGTGTTGCGGTTGTTCATGGGCGGCGGTAGTCACTTACCATCAGGTGAGCCGCACGCTCGTTTGCCCCCTCTCCTATAAAAAACAGACTTACAAACAGACATTTCAGCTTTATTTATTTGTAGTATAGATTAATATTGAATTGTTATCAGGTGCTGCTGCCCATCTCGTGTTACAGGTTCCAGCTGACATGGGGCAGTGAATTATCTTTAACGCTCTTACATGTCCAAATGCCAACCTCTCTCAGTGCACGCTGCTTCTTGACTGACGACCGTTTCAGAGAACAACTCTATTTAATAATGAATAACCTAAATATAAAGTCTGGTTAAGAATAATAGCTTTACTGAGCGTTATTAGTCAAGAGTCCAACAGTGGACTATAGAGGCGATTGATGAGCTGTGTGTTCTTTTTTATTTTTATAGGATAAGGGTGACAAACGAGCACAGTGCACCTGATGTTAAGTGGTTGCTGTCGCACCTTCATCTATCCTCGATTACTAATTAAAATGCAGATGCATTGTCATTCGTGAGGACTAAGATGGAATGCCCCGTTTGTTATTCCCCGGTCGAGCCGACCCATTCGTGCTACAACTATACCAGTAATAGAGCTGCAACATGGCTCTACCACGTGTGGCCAGAGACATGTTCAAATGTAACGTTAAAGATCGAAGAACTGTTTCAATATCAATATAGAAAAAAATATAACATCACAACGTGTCATTTTAATGAGTAGTACAGAGAATCCAGCTGTCTTAGAGAAAGTCAGGATTTTACCGTGCTCTCAAAATTATAGTTTTTATAAAGTATGATTGAAACCAAACCGATAATCGAATATAGGTGGCTCGTGTAATATTATAAAATTAAAAGCAAGTATCTGGTTATCTTAACTAACTGCGTTTAATAGGTAAACACATATAACTGAAAACCTCATTGCAGTTCTCAACCATACATAATAAGGGAAAAACGTTTCACGAACTTCGTTCACGCGTGTCTCCGAAAATGCTGATCCAATTTTAATGAAATTTTGTAAATTGTATTGCTTGTTCCAACTTGACAGATATGGGATAGTTTATATCCCGATAAGTGACGCTTAATATCTTTTATTGCGAATTTAAGGATACTTTACACGACAAAGGGTCGTACGAAATGGAAATAACTTCTGCTTGGTCAGCTAGTCATTATGTAAGATTAAAATATTATAATAAATTAGCATCTAGGTTTTAGGAGCTACTTTGTGTCAGCAAGCTGTGCTTTTAAAGCTCTGAAGTGAATGTGATGCTATGGTTTGGAGGGTATACAAAACCAGTGTAACCACAGTACTCTTTTCTGCCGACTTCCAAAAAGGAGACGGTACTCAATTCGACTGTATGTTTTTTTATGTGTGCTACCTCATAACTCTTTACTGGGATTTCGATGATTCTGTTTTTATTTGAAAGCTGGTACTTCTCGTGTGGTCCCGTATTAATTAGATCTAGGTTAGACCAAAAGTTTTTGAGTTATTCTTAATGACTTATATTCAAGTCGGCAGTACAAAATTTTTATTTATTATTGTAACAGGCTGTAAGTTATTCTATCTTAGTTGTTAGTAGTGACAATGCATCACGCATATTATGTAGTATTACTTGTTTGATGTTGATGGAAGGTGTTCATAGACAGCAAGAAACACTTAAAATAAGGTGGACTAAGTTCGATTGTCACTTCAAATTTATATAAAGAACAGAAGAGTATACACTTCATGTGGCTTAACAATTACGTCAGCAGCTCTTAGCCCCCGTTAAGCCTAGCGTAAATATATATTACGAGGGTGAAATAATTACAACCGTATATCCCTGTAACAAATAGAATAAAGTATGGATACTTACCCGAAGGCAAGTTGCTAAATAAAATAACATGGGAGCCATGTACCGGGTGGGTGAAAAGGGATGGGGTGTTATAATGGAGACTGTACACGGACTTGTTTTAAATATAATAATAATGATATTTAAAAATGCAGTATGTAAACCTCTCGGGGAGCAACATAACTTACTAACAATGATAATGCCCAAAAAATATCATCTTCTGTAGCATTAATGAACTGAATAACAAATACCTTTACTTGCACTTAAATAGTTTAATTAGCGATCCTCGTTTTGCATGGGTGATTTCTGGATTTCGACAGCGCCACCTACCGCGTCCAACTTAAATACACACATAATACTCATCAAAATCGGTCAAGTCGTTTAGGAGTTCAGTGACAAACACATACATAATAATTATATGTTATATAAAGATTACCACGAAAAAAATTTTTACTTCATTGTCTGATATTCCAGACTTTTATAAGCTATCAATCAGCATAAATTCAAGGATTAGCTACAAAAGCTAATCGAAACAGGATCTACTTCAATGTGACGTTTTGCCAGTGTAGGCTGACAGTACGTATATATACTAATACACACAGGTAGAAAAAATATTGATCAGAAATCACTAAACAAAAAAGGACTATATAAACTGTTGAATTCCATTCAAGACGAAGGATGTATAAACTTACTAACGCGTGTTTCCAATGCTCTCGACTCATACGACATGACGGGCTTATCCCACCCCCCGGCATAAATACGTAACCAGACACTGATAGCCTGCTACTATTATCATTTGTTACTTCCACACCGTTATGAAAATAGGTACAAAAACATCCAAATGAGATTTTTTACCATTCAAATTCACTCTATTAGATATGTACTTATTCTTTTGACTTCAGCGACGGGCTATGTGCTGCGGCAGTTCATTAAAAGAGTTGCAATTAATAAATATATGATATACAGGGTTAGTTTTCAAAGAGTAGTCAAATTTTAAACTTAAGTTCAAAAATATCTTACGTGGTAGAGCCATGCTGTAGCTATATTGTGGTTGCAGCACGAATGGGTCGACTTGAACGGGGAAGGACCACGCTCTTACAAAATCCCAGCGTAAAATAGCAGTTCAATGCTGCTGTGTTTCGTATGGTAAGCGTAGAGAACCAGATACCCTTTTTACTGTAAACGAGGCAATCCATCTCAATCCTCAGGAGTGGCGGCGCATCTGCATTTTGATTCTTAATTGAGGTTAAATGTAGATGTCTATGGGCCACAGCATTCACTTACCATGAGGTGGACTGTGTGCTCGTTTGACACCCCTATTCTATATAAAAATATAAATAATGATATACCGTTATCGCAGTTTTTGTAAATACGAGTAAGGCTGCTATTTTTATTTGAAATTATCCCATATTGGATGTGATTTATATGCAACAACGTCTTTGCCTACCAATCAAACCTTACGAATGTGTGCGTGCGCAGTAAAATCAGTTAAAATAATGCATAAACACGCATTTTGAATTAAAAAGACACATAGCACAGATTATTTGAGATATTTATTTAATAAATTTTTCTTCACCATTTGTCTGTATGACCTGTCTATGAACTTACTCTGTTATAATGTATGTAGAAAGGGTAACTGAGTATAGTACAGAGACTAATTTTGTAGTTAGGAATAATAATTAATTCGTTTACACGAATTAATTATCCAACGAGTCGAGGATAAACTAGTAACGGAATACGACAAGCGTACCGTTCCACGTCAAAGCCAAGACTGTCCTAACGGCGGCCGCGCCGTCTGTTTTATACAAGCAAAACGGGCGCCACCGCAGGTGCGATGGTGCAGGTGTGCGGAACACGTGCCATTTACAAGAATTATATCTAACTGCACCGACGGCCACCGCGCCGCACGTGCAATGGTGCTGGTCCCGTCACGGCCATACGGACATGCGTGCGTCCTCGCACGCGCTCCATCACAATTTTAGTTATCTGTAGACAAAAAAACATCGTTCGACTATCCTGACATAACAGCGTCTGGTCCGGTCTAAATTGACCCTTCAGACTTGGGTGACCATCAGTTTTGATCCGGCAGTAAGCCCTACAAAACTTTAATCAAGTTTATGCGAGATCGGAATGATTAGTCTGTAGCTTTTCTATTTTCTCTTTTTTTTTCAAGTACTGTTTTCGCTAGTCCGGAATCACTATTCCCTGTAGCCATATCATTGGACCGGCACAAAGCCCTGCAATGATAGTAAGAACTACTTTTTTTTCTTACTCTCTTTTTTTTCAATTCAGTATAGAACAGGTTTTTTTTTATATGATAAGGTTGACAAACGAGCACACAGTCCACCTGATGGTAAGTGGATGCTGCGGCCCATAGACATCTACATCTATCCTCTATTACAAATCAAAATGTAGATGCGTTGTCACCCGTGAGGACTAAGATGGAATGTCTCATTTCCAGTAAAAAGGGCCTCCGGCCACCTGCACTCACCAAGCGAAACGCAGAGGTAAACCTCTACTTCACGCTGGTTTTCTGTGAGGTCGTGGTACCACCCCGGTTCGAGCCGGCTCATCCGTGCGACAGCAAAAGCTGCCGCGTGGCTCTACCACTGTTAAAAGACTAACCATACCACAAACATGTACCTGTCACAATCACACAAAAGTGTATCGTGAGGGACGTAGTGACATGATAACACCTGAATATGCAAACCAACAGCAACACGACACATCCCAGTGCAGAACAAACCAGCCTATCAGCGACACCATCTTCCTTTCTTGAACTAGAAGAAATACTCCGCTAGAGTGATGCAACCTCTCTGTATTTTCTAGACACACAGACAAGGCTACCTCTGACTGTCCGCGCGTCCTCGTGCGGTTGACAGTGAACAGCATACGGTCTATCAGTTATCACCAACTGCTAACAGATATTAACTCTTGTTAAATATTACAACGGTCGACCATCCAAGACTTCATTTAAGTCATGGACGCGCCAATATGGCTACCTCCAGGCAAACGCACTCCAGCCTTCCGTTCTGCGTTCGTGCCACATTTGCGCCAGTGAGCCGTCGCGCCGTACTAGCGCTAGCGAATCGTCGTACTACTTTGCAAAATTAAAAGAAATCGAGATAAATGTATTGCAAACCATGGAATTCCGAGCTTCCAAAATTCATCACATATTCTCTTATGAAATGGCAACTGTATGACATTTGAAAACATTGCAAAAAACGGAAACTATGTATAGAGACAGATACCACAACATATTTCAAAGGGAAGGAGGCAACTGCGCAAAATCTACGAAAGCCGACAAAGCCTCAGACGTCCATTTACAGCGCCAAAGCACCATTTGTACGGCGGCCGCTTGAATTGCCTTGCCGTAAGATCAGCCGATAAATTACCCGGCTGTAGCGGTGTAGGCTCAATCTTAGCAGCGCTCGGCCGTACCTGACCATGTTTGATCCCAATCTTGTCGACGACACAATATTCGGAGCAAACTGCAACACTGATCAACACATTAGAACACAAAAATGTCACTTATTATTTTCAATTCATAGCGTGTTAAAGTTAATCCTTTAGTTTAGTACATCCCTTAAACGTTTTGAACTTCAAAATATAGCAGATGATAATCATGTTTCGCGTGAACTATCAAATTACAACATAACTTGAATAAGTTAATTAGAAAGCTTCCAACTTCTTTCGACATTTGTTAACATATTTAGGTACATCAAGAAATAATGACAATACTTGCGGGGTACTTTCAATACAAATCGAACAAATTAAAAAAAATGGCTTAAATAATTCCACTTTATCTTTTCTCTACACTTTAATGATACGAAAATATATTAAGTAGCATAGCAAATTTCATTACGGTATTTAACATAAAAACAGATTCATCAATGCGGAATGCATTACAGTCTTCCACAAATGTAATAATCCTCATACTATTCGAAGATTATATGTGGGCAAAAATGGGCACTTTATCCCACTTCTGATGTAGAAAGGGTAACTGAATATAGTACAGAGACTAATTTTGTAGTTAGGAATAATAATTAATTAGTTTACACGAATTAATTATCCAACGAGTCGAGGATAAACTAGTAACGGAATACGACAAGCGTACCGTTCCACGTCAGAGCCAAGACTGTCCTAACGGCGGCCGCGCCGTCCGTTTTATACAAGCAAAACGGGCGCCACCGCAGGTGCAATGGTGCAGGTGTGCGGAACACGTGCCATTTACAAGAATTCTATCTAACTGCACCGACGACCACCGCGCCGCACGTGCAATGGTGTTGATCCCGTCATGTACATAAGTAGGAAATTTAATTATATGTATATTATATTGAGTTTAACAGCTATCAGATTACCACTATATATACATACATTAAAATAAAATTGAAGTCTGTAATATCGAAATAACTGCTTTTTATTGAGCTGAGGGGTTTATCTGCATGACATAGATACATGAATAACCTTTTGTAAAATTTTGTCTCTTTGTCTATCTGTCTGGCTGACTGTGATCAAACTTTACAAACAGATAAAGAGAAACGCCAGGAGTCCTCTAGGCTAGACATAATATACGAGATTTTTTTCGACCAATCGAAAAATTTATAAAATAAATGGTCTTTGATAATTACCTTGCATCTAAATAACTTCAAATTAATTTTTTTTTATAGGATAAGGGTGACAAACGAGCACACAGTCCACCTGATGGTAAGTGGTTGCTGCGGCCTATAGACATCTACATCTATTCTCTGTTACAGATCGAAATGCAGATGCGTTTTCACCCGTGAGGACTAGGATGGAATTCCTCATTTCCAGTAAAAAGGGCCTCCGGCCACCTCCACTCACCAAGCGAAACGCAGAGGTAAACCTCTACTTCACGCTGGTATTCTGTGAGGTCATGGTACTACCCCGGTTTGAGCCGGCCCATCCGTGCGACATCAAAAGCTGCCGCGTGGCTCTACCACTGTTAAATAGATTCTACCCAGGCGAAGCTGGAGCGGGTAGCTGTGAACGAATGAAAAGGGAGGAAAAATTAGCAATTACAGCAGAAAGTACTAAGATGGTGTTAAAATGAGTAAGATGTGTGGTAAATTGTTGTTAATCAGTAATAACAAAATTTTGTTTTTTGGAAGAAGACTTAGCTTTTATTATTGAAGTTTTATTATGCTGAAAGAGCACCCCCACCTACCCACTTTTTATAGAATTAGGGTGACAAACGAGCACACAGTCCACCCAGATGCGTTGTCAGCCGTGGGAATTAAGATAGAATGCCTTTTTTCTAGTAAAAAAAGGTCTCCGGTTCTCTGCACTCACCATACTTGCGAGAAGAAGAGGTACGAACCTCACCAGTAGTCGTGAGGTTCGTACCTCTTCTTCTCGCAAGGTGTATTACATTATAAACTTGTTAAAGAGATGCTGTAGCTTTGTTGACTTTCAAATAGTAATTAAAATTTTAACAAAAAACAACAAAAACCGACTTCAAATTGCTAAAAAAGAAGTTATTTATTTGCTACCCTCAGGGGTGGAATTTGTTCTCCAAATTTATATGCTAACTATCCTTGAAGTTTATAATATTTACTAAAAAAGAATCATTAAATTTGAATCTCAATCCGCGAATATATAATATGAAATTCCTTATACAATATTCCAATATGAAACTTTTTCCCTTATTTTCCACCCTTTTTTTCTCAAAATTTAATGGGCCTTTGCCTTAAGTTAATGCCTTTTTATCAGAGAGATCACGTAAGACGTGAAAGAAGTCGGTGATTGCAGGTGGCTCAGTATCGTGTTTTTTGGCACACCTTTTGGGGAAGCCAATTTTCAGCAGTAGACTCGTGGAAGGATTTAATGATAACGATGATGATTATTAACACTCCAACTACAGTTATTTTTTTAATTCGTAATTTATGTGAAAATTACACTAAAGCATTCTCTATCTAACAAAGACTTTTATGTCTATTAGACGAGAACTACGGTACTAATACGATACTTTTAATACTTTTGTACGTGGTAGAGCCATGCTGCAGCTATTAGTTCGGGTATAGTTGTAGCACGAATGGGTCAGCTCGAACGGGGAAGGACCATGCTCTCACAGAATACCAGTGTAAAATAGCAGCTTAATGCTGCTGTGTTTCGTATGGTGAGTGTAGAGAACCGGAGACCCTATTTACTGGAAAAGAGGCATTCCATCTTAGTCCTCACGGGTGACAACGCATCTGTATTTTGATTCGCAAACGAGGATAGATTTAGAAGTGTATGGGTCACAGCCACCACTTACCATCAGGTGTACTGTGTGCTCGTTTGTCACCCTATCCTATAAAAAAATATTTTGCGCACTAAGTTACGGTCATGTGTACGGTCATGTGAGACCCGTTCGATAATCTTGGTCATCGGATATTACTATCTTTGGTCGTAACACTCACAATCGTTTGATCGGGAACGTTTAGAAAATGTAATTGCAATCATCAATACTATTATGTGAACCGGTTCAAATGAACGAATCATTCACGACTAACACATGTCTACCGGTCTAGATGTAAACACAGAAGTCTTCGTTGACTAATAATAGTTGTGTGTGTGACACGAAAAAAATAACATATAAATGTATAAATAAAAAAGCAACTGGTTGGTTTTTGCCACAAGCTATAAGTGATCTGTTCTGTTCTACCCTCACGTATAAATTCAAAACGCTTTACGTGAATTGCTTACACGACCACAATAAAATACAAATTAAAGGGGAAGTCGCTTGTCGCCACGATTAACAGTATTAATGGATTTTATAACAACCAGTAACTAAATATTCATGCGTACAAAATTATCGACAGAAGTGCGAGCGTATGTGACTCCCATCGAATCGGGGTACAGGCCTGTCCATAAATCTTCATTGCGTTCCGATGACACGCCGCGACACGTCTCGCTACCGCGCTGCTAATGCCCTGCATTGTGCTTATGTCCTATATCACAAAGGAGCTATGAATCTACTATAATGTTTAATGCCAAGCCATAAAATACAAATTTGATGAACCGCTCTTATTCGAAACTTTGTCACTTTTACCAACTCAAACAACTTTACCGTTATTGAAATCTGAATCAAATGTGCCGGTGGTAAGGTTAGCTTTGTTCTGTACGTTTGAAAATGGAACTTGTTCTTTTCACTTGATTTATAGCGATATGATTCGAGAAGGTCGTTTGGTCATTGTTTTAGGGAAAGGTGAAACCAACCTTGTGCGTAGGAGCTAATGTTTATATTGACGCGTGTGGGTTGAGTTGGTTGTTGATGGTTGAGTGTGGCAACAACATTATCCCTCTGTGACAAGTAACGTCAGGCTGTCGATCATTATAATATATGTGCCGCACTGTCAGCTGTCTTAACGCATGAATGATTCACTCCGTGATAAATTTTAGCTTATGATTACCTTTCAGACATGCGTCAATATGTCTGTTTACGTAATTACGATCTCTATATTTAAAGCCTTTCAGACTGTTTTATTATGAAACCTTGCACGGAAGCTCGTCTGTTTGTTATGACATGTACGCATCTGATTTTGGTATTCGTGAATGGGCATGATTAATTGTTGTAACATTTGGAAGTAATGATAAATTGTGCTCGGAAAATAATCTTTAATGCGGACTGGCAACATTCAATTTAAAATCGTGATTAATTACATCGCAAAAATATATAGCTGAAAGTAAATCCTTTATTTATATGTATGTACGTAATAGACAGTCGCATGTTTGTTAATTGAACCATTAGTAAATGTTTAAAATTTTCAGTGAAAGCTTATTACTTTTGAATATAGCAGTTAAATTACAGATCTGTTTTTAATAATATATCATCTTAAATTTCTGACATTGCGAACGACATTTACAAGGAGTGTTTTTTTTTAAATACGATAAAATATAAAATTATTTTGTATATTGTACTTTTTCAATTAGTTAGCACTTGCTTTTGAAATTAGTGAGCGAGAAAACTGAATTCAATCTCCACTAGCATAATGAAGTTTTATTCAAGTTTTTAGCAATCATTTCCAATGTGCTAGGCGGTTCAGAAAATATCGTGAGTAGACTTGCAAGTCTAAGAAATTATACTTTGTTAGGAACTGTAAAATCTGCCAACATGGATTAAGGTAACGTGGTGTACATTCCTGCTCTGAAAACTTTCACAGAATCTGTCAAATTATTCTTTCGTCTATCAATTTTTAACATGGTTATACAGTCATCTGTAGAATTTCACAGGATTATTCTAACATGCTTATAGATGCACACGACTAAGGGACCCTCAAGAAAAGAGCTTACTTCTTTTTAAAATAGGCGTATCTGCAATTCGCGTGGACAGTTGTTCATAGGTGGTGGTAGCTTACCATCAGATGAGTCGCATTGTCATGTGCCCCTCTTCTATAAAAACCCTGCTGGTTTCCTTACAAAATTCTTTCTTTATCGCTTGATATGAGAAGCATAAAATCAAAATGCAAATTACATTGCATAATACGTGGTAGAGCCATGCTGCAGCTTCATTAAAGTTGTAGCACGAATGGGTCGGCTCGACCGGGGAAAAATCCGCTCTCACAGAAAACCAGCGTAAAATAGCAGCTTAATCCTTCTGTGTTTCGTTTTATAAGTGCAGATAACCAGAGACCCTTTTTTCGATAAAAGGCATTCTATCTTACTACACAGTATTCACTTACCATTAGGTGGACTGTGTGTTCATTTGTAACTCTAATTCTATTAAAAAATCCTATTGGTGCTGGAATCAAAATATCACAATACGCATGCACTTATTCGCTACCACGGCTCTAATAATGAAAATATAATCTTGTAAGCAACTTAGTATAACATATTTCATTAGTCTGCTTTGTAAAGAACTTTCCCAAACTTCTTTACAAAGCAGACTTTGAACTAGCTAACTGTCAAGAACAGATAGCACACACAAGTTTCTCGCGTATAAGAACTGAGTTCACTATTAATTAGAACTAAATGAGAAGACCTGTTTCGTTAACGACTTAAATGAAGCATGAATTTTTAATGAAGTTAATCAAGATTCGTTCGCTCGGTACTAAGTTTCTAATTCCTAAGAACACTATGGAGGGAATAATAGAGGGGTTGCAAATATTTTTCGTGTTGAAAAAAAGATTTATATTGCAATCGGTTACAATTAAAGAAAACCTGTTTTTCCTGATGGTAAAAGGGTGATGTACCTAAAGATTGTAAAAACTTTGTAAATGGTAGAGCCATGCTGCATCTATATAGTTAGTAGCACGAACAGGTCAGCTGAACTGAAGGAGGATCACGTTTCCTCACTGTATTTATGGTGAGTGTAGAGCCCTTTTTTCTAGAAACGAGGCATTCCATCGTCATTTGATTCGCAAACATGGATAGATGTAGATGTATATAGACCACAGCAACCACTTACCATCAGGTGGACTGTGTGCTAGTTTGTCACTCTTATATTATAAAAAGAAAAAAAGAAAAAGTGGTTCACGAAATTAGTCAAATGGAGGATTCGAATCTGCGACTTTCCAAGTTTTTGGTTTACAATCTGAAAAGTAGTACCTAATTGAACGTTGTAACAGTTTGCTTTTTCGTTGTGCATTATTGCTCCTTTTATAATTTTTAAAATTACATATTATTACTATATTAAAATCGATATCAATAAGCAACAAGCAGCGTCCCTAGAAGCTAAATCCGATTTAATGCCCGACGACGTGACAGATCACGCTCTTGTGCGGCGGCGTTCCCACAAATACGATGTACAGGATTTTATGAAACATTACATCATGTTAAGCAGCACGACTATCTTGATTACCCTCATATCAATTTTTATGCGTAGTTTGTTAAGAATACAGAATTTTATTTCTTTATCCAGATGTTTACGTTTTGTTATTTCGCTTTTGGTTTCTTTTTAGGATTCCGTAGCCAAAGGATAACCAACAGGACCCTATTACTAAGCGTCCACTGTCCGTTCGTCCGTCCGTCTGTCAGTTGAAATTTTCACAGAATATGTATTTCTAGTGTACCTATAACAAGGAGTAATAAAATAAAATAAATTAAAAATTAAAGGAGGCTCTCCTACTAGAAACATGTTTTACGATGGTACGAAACGCTTCATGCGCGATTCCGACGCGCACTTGGCCGGCTTTTTATTTAATTTATTTAGACTTGGACACAGGAAGACGTTATTAGTAATGGGATCCTAGTTGATTTGCAATTTAAATTCACCACTTATATACACATGCAATGGCGGTGTAAGATCCACTACCCCATATCGTCCCAAGGGTATCGTAAGAGGCGACAGATGGAAACTGGAACAGGGCAGTAGCATAGCATCTTCTTGATAAAAATCAAAATATAAAGTAAAGCTGCGCTTGCGAAGCGGCATGCCAAGCATGACAACTAAAATTACCTTGCGAACATCCACTCGATAAAATAAAACGATGTGTCTTACCTAGTTTGAAGAGCACCCCCGCTCTCCCTCAGTTGCGTGCACTATCCCCGTCAGTAAGGAGTAGTGGTGCTGGGATTAGTGGTGATGGGCATAGTGCACCCAATTGAGGGCGGGCGAGATGATCTCTTTTAAACTAAGTAAGACAAATTATTGTATTTTATCGAGCGAATGTACGCAAGGTAGTTTTTACCAACCTTAATATAATGGATTTCCGCAAAGTAACGCCTGGTTCTATTAATTGCATGGCAACTATGGCGAAATCCTCTCAATGAGACAATTAAAACTGTAATGGAGAGCTACACATGCCACCGCCGCTATT
Organism: Parnassius glacialis; assembly: GCA_033319125.1. Lineage (NCBI taxonomy): Eukaryota > Metazoa > Arthropoda > Insecta > Lepidoptera > Papilionidae > Parnassius > Parnassius glacialis. The sequence goes on along the minus strand of JAVANC010000026.1, from coordinate 3,316,236 downwards.
GATTTGAAACTATAAAGGAAAATTTTACAATTTTTGCTATTTATTCTCAATATTGTATATAATGGAGTTCCCATTCCTTATAATGACCTTGTCAAAAATTTAGGTATCCTTTTGGATTCAAGTCTTTCTTGGGGTCCCCAAATTAATGCAGTGAGCCGTAAAATGTTTGCAGCTTATGCTTCAATCCGGAGGCCTAATTACTTTTTACCCATTGCCACCAAAATTACGCTTGCACAATCTTTACTACTCCCTATCCTCGACTATGCTGACATTTGTTACCTTGATATCACCGAGGAGCAACTTAACAAGCTTGAGCGCCTCCAAAATCTCTGTATTCGGTTCATATTTGGACTTCGCAAATATGACCACGTCTCAGAATACCGCAATAAGCTCAAGTGGCTCCCAATCCGTCTTCGTCGGAATACTCATATACTTTCTGCTCTCTACTGCGTCTTATTTAATATAGCTAGTCCTTCCAATCTAAAAGAACGTTATAGATTTCTCAGCTCCTATCATAATTTTTCCTTACGATCCAAAGAAATTCTTTCCCTCCAATATCCTGTGCACTCCTCGACTTATTATGACAAATCATTCTCTGTTCTTGGAGTAAGACTTTGGAACTCTTTACCCCAGTCAATTAGAAGTGCTCAATCCTTAAATGTGTTCCAGAAACAGATTAAAGAATACTATTTGTCTCTCTAACCCCTCTCACTTCCTCCGCTTAATTATGGTCATTTATCTGCCTGAAGAATGTTGTCTTTTTAATGCATAAGTTTGTATCTTTATTTTATTTTTATCTGTCTTTATTTTTTTTTTATTTTAGTACACCCTACCCATTGTTCTTTTTCTTATTTTGTATTTATTTCTTCTTCTGGGTTGTCTGGAAGAGATTGCTATGTAGCAATAAGACCGCCCTTTGTATTTACCTCAATAGTTGTTATTTTTTTATTTTTGATGCTATCTTTTGTTGGTGTACAATAAAGAGTATTGTATTGTATTGTATATTGCTTCAAAAAACTATCCATCATTACAATAAAAACATACAGATACAATAATGGATTGCATTATGCTGTAATGCAACAACATTTTATCAGTTAATATAGAACAATTTTTACACGTGGTAGAGCCATGCTGCAGCTATATTAGTAGTATTTGCAGCACGAGTGGGTCGGCTCGACCGGGGAAGGACCACGCTCTCACAGAATACCAGCGTAAAATAGCAGCTTAACGCTACTGTTTCGTATGGTGAATGTAGAGAACCGGAGACCCTTTTTACTGGATAAGAGGCATTCCATCTCAGTCCTCACGGGTTACAACGCATCTGCATTTTGATTCTTTATTGAGGATAGATGTAGATGTCTATGGGTCACAGCAACAACTTACCATCAGGTGGATTATGGGCTCGTTTGTCACCCTATCCTATAAAAAAAAACTTATAACCACAGTGATATGTGACGGCCACTTTGTTGTCAATATTTTTACCTAGTGAACTAGGGTTCCACAAAATAATACGTTCATCATCATCATCATCATTACAGCCCTTCACAAGTCCACTGCTGAACATAGGCCTCCCTCAAAGAATGCCACAAAGCACGGTCCTGAGCCACCTGCATCCATCGACTTCCTGCATGTCTTACCAGGTCGTCACTCCATCTTGTGGGGGGACGCCCTACACTTCGCCTACCGGTACGAGGCTGCCACTCGAGAACCTTTCTTCCCCATCGGTTGTCGGTTCTTCGAGCTATATGGCCGGCCCACTGCCACTTCAGCTTACTAATCCGTTGGGCTATGTCGGTTACTCTGGTTCTACTGCGGATATCCTCATTCTTAAGTTTATCACGCAGTGAAACTCCGAGCATAGCCCTCTCCATAGCTCGCTGAGCGACCTTGAGCTTCCTCATACGGCCAGCAGTGAAGGACCACGTCTCAGTTCCGTAAGTCATCACTGGCAACACGCACTGGTTGTACAATTTTGTTTTAAGGTTTTGAGGTATTTCTGACGAGAAGATGTGTCGTAGCTTCCCGAACGCTGCCCAGCCGAGTTGAATCCGTCGATTGACCTCTCGGTCGAAGTTGGACTTACCTAGTCGGACTATTTGCCCCAGGTAAACATACTCGTCAACAACTTCGAGCTTAGTGTTCCCAACAACTACCGGCATAGGTGTGACATGGACATTAAACATAATCTTTGTTTTGTCCATGTTCATCTTAAGACCTATCCGTTGGGATACACTATTGAGGTCATTGAGCATAGTGCTTAGTTCCTCCAGCGATTCTTCCATGAGGACTATATCGTCAGCAAATCGAAGGTGAGTGATGTACTCGCCATTGATGTTAATTCCGTATCCTTTCCAGTCCAGAAGCTTGAAAACGTCTTCCAATGCAGCGGTGAAGAGTTTCGGGGATATAACGTCACCCTGTCTTACACCTCTCTGCAATTGGATAGGTTTCGTACTCTGGTTCTGTACTCGGATAGCCATCGTAGCTCTACTGTACAAACACTTCAGCACTTCGATATACCGACAGTCAACTTGGCACCGCTGAAGGGACTGCAGCACCGCCCAAATTTCGACGGAATCAAAGGCTTTCTCATAGTCCACATAGGCCAGACGTAGTGGCAAATTGTACTCTTCGGACTTCTGTACAATTTGCCGTAGGGTATGTATGTGGTCTATGGTGCTAAAGCCCTTTCGGAAACCGGCTTGTTCGGGAGGCTGGAAGTCGTCAAGTCTGCCCGCGAGACGATTCGTAATGACTCTCGAAAACAGCACGTAGACGCGGCTCAGAAGGGAAATCGGTCTGTAGTTCTTCAAGAGAGCGTTGTCACCTTTCTTGAAGAACAAGACGACCGCACTTCTACTCCACGCCTCCGGTGTAATGCCAATTCTGAAGGACTTCAAGTACCGGTCTTCCACCCGCTTTCAGAAGCTCCGCTGTAATTCTATCCTCGCCTGGGGCCTTACCGTTTTTAAGGTGCTGGAGAGCCATTCTAATCTCGCTCAGACTGACGTCCGGGATATCTTCGGAATAGTGTCGGATGAGACTCGCTCTTGGATCGTTACTCACACTTGCGTGTGGCTCCAACGATGACGTGTACAGCTGCCCATAGAACCTCTCAATCTCACTCAAAATCTCAGGTGTCCCGGAAACGATGCTGCCACACTCTGTCTTCAGCTTTTACAGTTGGCTCTTTCTGGCAGACAGATCTCTGGCAAAGACTTTGGAGCCTTGGTTCCGCTCGATCGCTTCTTCAATACGAGCTGTATTGAAGTTGCGTAAGTCTCGCCGCATACATTTAGAGATCTGTCTGTTCAGTTGCCTGTATGCTGTCGAATCTGTTGAAGAATGTAGCCTCATCTCCCGTCTAACATCCATGAGATTAAGAGTGTGATCGGAGAATTTTTGTGTTCTTCTGCGGCGGGTCTTGCAGAACTTAACAGGGCTCAAACTCGTTTGTCCTCAGAGCGAGCCGACTTTTGAATATTTATGGAAAATCAACTGATATTCATGCTGTTAGTCTCCATACCTTTCGTAAGCACTTGCAAGAAACCATTGTCGATGAGTAGATTAGTCGTATAGCATATATATTTTTAATTAAGTCTCAAAATTTTTAAAAAACTCTTTTTCACTACCTTTTTTTTCTTTTTTTAATTGTATTCTGTACACATTTGTTATTGTTAAGTTTATTGGTGTTACTTGATACTTCGCATGTGGTGTTTACCTTTAATTAATTGTGCATTTAGCTATAGAAATATACTGTGTACTGATTCTAATGAATGTATAAATGTAACAATTGCTGGTAAACCAAAGAAATAAAATAAAATAAAATAAAATAAAATAAATAAAACTTAGCTCCGACCACATGGACAGTTTCCACGAGCTTGTCATTCATATCGTCCACTTCATTGCAGTCTTCTAGGCACTGAAAACGGTTTTGTAACTCGAGCTGAAAGGTTTCGGGACTTTGGATTAGAGCACGAGGGGGACGGAGCTTTGACTTCATCAGACGAGACCTCTCCAACTTAACATTTAGGTTCAGTGTGCCTCTAACCATTCGGTGATCGCTGCCGGTTTTCACCCTCGCGATCACTGAGACATCACTGAACAGTTGTAGTCTGGTCGTCATAATGAAGTCAATCTCATTTTTTGTCGAACCGTCGGGGCTCGACCAGGTCCACTTCCTGTGGGGCCGCTTCTTGAAGAAAGAGTTCATCATAAAGAGTCCCACTTTCTCCATGAAGTCGGCCAACTGCTGGCCCGTTGGGTTCCGTTGCCCTATTCCAAAGTTCCCTAGTTTCAGCTCACCGTTCTCTCTTGTGCCTAGTTTTGCATTGAAGTCTTCCATTAACACCGTAAATTGGGTTTTGGAGGAATGCATGGCTCTAGAGATATCCTCATACATTTTCTCCACCTCCTCATCGGGGTGTGCCGAGGTTGGTGTGTAAACCTGTATGACTTTCAGCGAATACCGTTTGGTGATTCTGAGTATAAGGTACGCAACCCTCGTCGACACACTTCCGATCTTTACAACGTTGTTAACGAGAGACTTGTGGACGATAAATCTGACACCTCCTTGGGACAGATGGTCGCCCTCCCGGTGATAGAGCAAGTTGCCGGATTCGAGGATTACCGTGTCCTCCCCCTCTCTTCGGACATCGGATAATCCTATAATATGCCAGCGCAACTTGTCTATCTCTTCTTCCAGCTCCACGATCTTCTCGTCAGTCCTCAGGGTGCGTGCGTTGTACGTTGCCAGGTCGAGTCGTCGTAGGTGGCAACCGAACCTCCACCGGAGATTCTTAGCATCCCCTGCCCCGCCGTTACCATGGTCGCCACCGTAGCCAGGAATAGCGGGGCCGCCGGGGACTGGGGGCCATCTGTTTGTTGTTTTCATCATTGGGGGGTTTTTGCCATAGTTGCCACGCTTGGCGAGCGGGTTGGCAACCGCAGTTTTTTTATTGTACTTTCGGCTATTATCAGGAAGATGCTGCTGCCCATCTCCCGCCTGTTTCCCTTTGTCGCCTTTTACGACACCCACGGGAGGATATGGGGTAGTGGATATTCTTGACCGCCACTACACGGCTAAATATATAAATATAAATAATACGTTGGTGTTAAAGAATTGCTCGTATTTAAACTGTAAGCGTAATGTTGCATTTATCACTTACTTGGCGGTAGAGGAAAACATCGTGAGAATACCTGTATGTTTAAAAATCGAATATTACGAGAACATGTAGAGACTCAGAAATAAGAAAATAGAAGAGACCTCTGTCGCATGAAAGCTGCAACTTAAACAATAACCAGACATTGTAACACCATTAAACTGATTTTATGCACACAGTGATAACAGTCACTGACTGATTCGCTGGGACTACGAGTGAAAGTAAATTGGACTGGCATGATTATTTATCTTTGTGATTATGATATAACATTTCCGATCTGCGCTTAAGCATTATTATAAAATGATGTAAAAAGTTAAAGATTACATCCTATATACGCCCCACTGCTGGGCACAAGCCTCTTCTCATTTCTGAGAGGATTTTAAGGCAAGGAATATCCGCCGCGCTGTCCGTATTGCGTGCGTTGCGTGCGTATTGGCGAACTTCACGACTTCAATTTTATTTTCTTATTTCTCAACAGTTTTCCTCACGATGTTTTCCTTCACCGCCAAGCACGTGGTAGATCAGCACATAAAATTGCAATTAACAATTTCTTTGGTGCCGGCGGCGATCAAACCTGGATTGCTAGCGTACTGTGAACCATCTAAGCTACTACGGCTCAATGATGTCACATGCATTTATTTCTCCACTCCTATCACTACAACTAACGACACTATAATATACCAACGCAGAAGATTCTCGTATCTGTCTGGAGCTCCAGCCACGTTTACATATATAAATCAAACAGCAATGTTGCCCGCACAGTTCCCTTTATGCATTTCATTCGGTTCCTTACGGAAATTAGATTTCGGATGTAAAGGATTGAAATCAATATTCCGAAAACCCGGTACAAACAGGAATTGTACCTAGTAGGTTCAGAGCGAATGCGCCGACAGACGGCGTGTATGCTTATTGGAACGGGTGCAAACGTCGATCAAGATCCGAGGCGAGCATACATCAAAGTCAGATGAGTCTTATCGGGACGCATGTCGGGCTGCATTCACACCGAAGGTACAAGTGAAATAATCAGTATAACGTTATTTTATTTTCACAGTTGTAGAAAGCAGCTTTAGTGGACGATTTACTTGTGAATACAATAATGTTTAGCGACGCCATTCGTGTAGTGTAAAAGTACTTGCAGCTTGATTCTACCACGTAAGAACTGTGGCTCAGTTTACCTTTGAATTGAAAGTTAAAATCAAACTTATAGAAATAAAATATTTAAATGCTTTACACAAAGACAATGAAAGGATGGCGACAGCGTATCATCATTACGTGGGTGTCGTAAGAGGCGACAGATGGAAACGAAACGGGAGATGGGCTGCAACATATTTCTGATAACTCAAAATAATTGTTATGTGGTAGAGCCATGCTGCAGCTATATTAGTAGTATAGTTGTAGCACGAATGCGTCGGCTCGACCGGGGAAGGACCACACTCTCACAGAATACCAACGTCAAATAGCAGCTTAACGCTGCTGTGTTTCGTATGGTGAGTGTAGAGAACCGGAGACCCTTTTTACTGGAAATGAGGCATTCCATCTGAGCCCTCACGGGTGACAACGCATCTACATTTTGATTTGTAATAGAAGATAGATGTAGATGTCTACGAGCCGCAGTAACCACTTACCATCAGGTGTGCTATGTGCTCGTTTGTCACCCTTATCCTTTAAAAAACTGTGGTTACTCTATGAGCCTATCAAAAGTCCAAATACAGTTCGTATAAGGACTTTTGATAGGCTCTAATGATTGAATGTATATATGACCGTTATCGTTACAGCGTATTAAAGTCATAAGCCAATAAGTTGCTTCAAAATATCTCTCATATTTGGCAATCGTCGTTTTTTATTTTTAGTAATTATTAGGAAGACGCTGCTGCCCTTTTCCTGATTTGTGATCCCTCTGTCGCCTCTTGCGACACCCTCTGGATAATATAGGAAGCGGATATTCTTACACAGCCACTATAAGGTTTAAATTAAATTAAAAGAATGTATAAATTAAAAGTAAGTAATAAATATTTATAGGAGCGTTATTGTAACACAGGAAATTAATGTATCACGCTATTTGACTTACGTAACTCATTTTAATTCTTCAAGTAGGAATTTAATTTTGATTGTTGTAATTCATTCGCGTAGTTAATGAGCTCTTTTGTTCCATCGTACTGTACAATTGAAATTTTAAATAAGTATTTTAGGTGGCCCTGGTTATGCGGCATGGCATGATTTACGTGTTATCATGCATGATCGTTTAATTATATTGCTTGATGCGAATGACATGCAAACTTCGCGAAGCGATTGATTCACAAGTAATAAAATGTTTATCTTGCAAGCTATGTGTATTTATGAGTGGACTTTTGAAGGGATGTAATGAATGAAAGAAAAAAAAAACAACTACAACTGAGATTTTTTTATCTTACTAGCTACGCATGATCGTCTTCGGTTTGGCATGTCATACAACAGCTAAGAAACAATTACAGAGAAATATTTCACATGAGAAGTATTAATGCAGTAATAGTAGGTAATGTACGCTGTCCTTAATGCAATAAAATGACAGATGGTATAGCGTGAAAGTTCGTCATGCAGTATGATTTTTCACGTGACGCATGTCATTCTGCATTACCGTCTAAGTTCTTTTTAAAAATATAAATACTACATGTTCTTACGCGATTTTAAATTAAATCACTTCTTAATTAGATACACTTTAATGAAATGACCGTGGCATTATTTTTTTGAAACGATTGCAAATATAATTAATGTATCCGTTTATGCTTTATGTTTTAACATTTACATATATTTGAATAAAACGTCCATTGCGGGTATTTATTCAGAATGTTAATAGCTTTAAATATAAATTATTAACAAGTCAGTTATTCTTGTAGTGAACTTTAATTATCGCAAAAATATTTTACTGTACGCTTGAAGTGTCTTTAGGTGTTATTATTTAATATTATCTAACGATAGCTTATATTATCTAACGATTATTAGTTAAATGCACCTATCATATTATCTCACCACGTATCCACCCAAGTATGGCGGGATTAGGCATTAGGCATTCTAAAGTTATTAAGTGCCACCCATACATTGTGCCCATACATTCATAAAGTGTCCAAAACGTCGGGAATCAGAAAAGATAAAATTAAAGTCTATAATATCCGTAAAATTATTTCTCTGTCTATATTTATAGAAAATAGAGACAATTTACAAGATCACGTTGCAGATTCTGCATTGCAGGTCTGATTATAAGAAATATTTTTAAAATACCAATCTATGATCATCTTACAGCTGGGATTTCTTGTATGTTTGACTATACAAGGGAGTTTGAAAAGTTTCGTCACGTTCATCCTTTGCGTCATATTTCAAGTTTTTTTTTTGTAGATTGAGGGTGACAAACGAGCACACAGTCCACCTGATGGTAAGTAGATGCTGTGGCCCATAGACATCTACATTTATCCTCGAAGAATCAAAGTGCAGATGCGTTGTCACCCCTAAAGACTGAGATGGAATGCCTCGTTTCCAGTAAAAAGGTTCTCCGGTCCTCTACACTGACCATACGAAATACAGCAGCATCAAGCTGCTATTTTACGCTGGTATTCTGTGAGAGCGTGGTCCTACCTCGGTCGAGCCGACCCATTCGTGCTGTAACCATAATATAGCTGCAGCGTGGCTCTACGTATAAAAAAGTTATGGGAATCACTTGATTTTGGAGCACTAAATATTTTACAAAATGATCACTGGTATAACGAAAATAAGCTAGCCATTGACTTTAAAGTCTATATGATTATGACTTCTCTCGTTTCTGATGTGACGCAGTGTATATTTTAATGTAATAGTCGATGTCAATTGTCGATTGTCAGTCATTGTCAATGCCCTTGTCTCGTCGTCGGTTCCTAAAATAAAGTCTCAAGATACTTTCTGTCCTTTTAATCTAAAGACATCCTTATACGAGTAACTTTCGAGTCATTGAACTCATCAAACAACGTCACATCTGAAATAGTTACTGAGCGAAAATTGTTAGCTGCACTGCTCTAACGCGAATGCGGACATCGAACATTCTCGAACAATTTCGATTTCTCTCGATTGCAGGTTTTCTCTCGCGATATTTTTCTTTATCAACGAGCATATGGCCCCAGCAACAAATGGACTGTTTTGTTATTATATTATATCCTATAGGTAGGTCAGGTCAAAAGCAGTAAAAACTAATGATTTTGACCGAAGTTATCTTTAATAAAAAGTATGGCTTATATTCGATAATAGATCGAATATAAATTCATTGATGTGTGTAAAGCGGCCCATTTCACAAGAAAAGATGAGAAACGCGTTGTAAGTGATGAGAGCATTGTCTGAACTCACGATTACTGAAAGCAGATGGTACGCGACATGAATCAAGCCCCACAAAAAGACCGACCAGAAGCATCCGTACGGCCATTAAAACTGGTAAAGACAGATCTAAAGATTGCCACAAATATTATTGCGTTGTTCTTGTTAAGCGTTTTTGATCTTTACGACACATAGATAAGAGTACTTTTCACACGCAGTATCTGGTTACTGCAATGCTTACAACGAAAATAAATACGTACATGAAATGATTGCTCAACCATTTATTACTTATTCAATTTTATATCATTACTGATTATCTTTATTTATATCAGAAATTTCTGAGTAGCCATAAAATTGTAATAGATGCAATCCACTTAAATTTACTTAACAGTTTGGCGTGAGTGCCGACATTGTAACAAAATGACCCATTTTCGATAACGAGTAGCTCTTAATCAGTTTAAATTATAGACTCGAAATATTCATTTTAAATGCAACCACTAAAGTTTAATCTGCTATCAGCACGTTATCGGTTGCAGGTGGAGTACTATTTAAGAGTCGTTAATCTCACTAAAGAGATAAATTCCCTAGAGTGGCTGTTAAGACATCGCACAAATCAACGCCGCATAACAAATGCACCGATCGGGGAACAAATGATGTCAATATAAAATACTATCCCAATTATTTGGGACAATTCATTAGAGAGACCCTCGACGCTTTCCGATTGCCGCGATCAGTCAGACGGCTCGCGACAGATGGGGATCTATCCCGCATGGAGTGCCAGGAAGAAATGGGCGCAGTAAATCAAGCGACGGTCGACAATCCCGCGTAGTCGCCGTCGATACATCAAATGTAATGCCTCGGATACCGCAGCTAGATAATCGAATGTGAGCATCGACTCGTTACGCTGGAAATAAGATGAGGTTTGGGACTGCACGCCATAAAACGACTCAAATTGTGATGTTATGAACTCTATTTTGATCTTTATTGAATACATATTTGACAGATGATTCGTGTAGATAAAATAATTTATTTTAATGTAATTTTAATAAACGCTGGAAGTTTGTGATATGAATTTAAGGTTGAAATTGGCGTGCAGGCTCTGATTCATTGTCGTCGACTAGTAAGCACTGAGAGATCTGTAAAGTTTGCCGCGGACAGGAATATATCGAGTGGTTGCCTCCGTTCGGCTTTATTTATACATAACATCTGTTTGAAGTTGAATCTACCGGCGCGGACGGGGAGCGCATTACCGGAGATTTATTCCGCGTCTTAATTGTGAATCGATGGGTTAATGAAGATAAAACCCGCGGCTGTGTTGTAAATTAGCTCGCGTGTCGACTCGTGGCTCCGATAAAGGCCTTCTTTATTGCTCTGTTTGTTTTCTCGGCCTGCACTTCAAAGGCTACGGAGATAAGATTTAGTTTTATGCGAATGTATTTATTGGCGCGCTATAAAATGTAAGTTTAACTTTTAAGTGACTTTAAACAGGATTGTTCGAGTACCTGTGGAAGTACAGCGAACATAAGTGTCAGTAGGAAGATAAAAGAAAGACTGAGACAAATTGATGATTCGCTGAGATTGGCTGTAATTAGGCAGGCTACTTATAAATCAGCTGGAACTATGTTCGCATGTACAGACGCAAAGCAAGATAAATTTATGCGAATAGCTCTACTCATATAAGTCACTTTTGACAAGTGCCCTGTCTCCTGATTGCTTGTTCAAACTTAGCGATTGTTCGAAACAATACCAAAATCTCTAAAAATCGCTTAACGCTTCCTTTATAAAACTGGTCTTTTCAAAGCGGTTGAAAATTGGATTTCACTAGTCTGTGTCACGAAAGAGATACGACGCATCTAAGTAGGAACAACGAGCAACCCCCACGCGGTCACACACTCGGATCTAATGGCCGAGATTCGACAAGTACAAATGGCCTCGGTGACAAATGGCCTGCGGGCGACCCCGTGTCAGACGATGAGATGTAAGTTCAAACAAAAGACAAGGCAATATCGGACTTAAAGCAAACACTCTTAAATACTTCATGTCTATTGAAACAGGAATAAATATGCCAATATTAACACTTAATATAGCCTTTAATATCGGTTATGAGCTGTTACCCGTATCATTTTGTTTATTAATCAATAAGGTTGAATTTCGTTTGGACGAATAAAACTGAAAGCAAAGAATGATAAGTGGATGTAGTAAGTGTCGATTGCTTTCTCAGTTCCCAATGCGATTTGGATCAGAGCATTTATCCAGTGACGTTTCGCAAAAAGGGCTCTAGTAATATAAGAGACAGTTACAGGAATGTATCTCGAATAGTCGTTTTATTTTGCGAGTTCATGGCGTGTCAGATTCGGTCTCAGCGGGGACCTTTAGCTTATGAAACTCCGGTGATTTATGTGTTTTATCGAATATACTGCCAACGTTTGACCTCAAAGAAATACAATAATATTTTGAAGATATTAGTTTTATAAATCATGTACTTATATATTTATTACTTTATAATTTTAACGTGGTAGAGCTATACCGCAGCTATATTAATCGTCCCAACCGGGGAAGGACCACGCTTTCACAGAATACTAGCGTAAATTAACAGCTTAGGTTTCCTTTTTCGTAATTCGTAATTAGGGATAAATATAGATTTCTATAGGTCAGAACATTCACTTACCATTCGACTTTGTGCTTGTTTCCTCTTAGTCTACAAAGAGATAACTTTAAAAGTAACATTGGTGAAACTATCGTGAGACCATTAGAAGCGTTAAAGATATAAATCTACTAAAAACGTAGATGCATGCGATCCGTCTTCTAATGAAGAAAAGTGCGCCCCCAGGATGGTTTATCGTCGATCTGTGTAATTAAAACGTTACCCGGAGGAAATGTGCGGTAATAACAATAAATCTAAAGCGCTCGTAACTCTGGAGCCGCGTCGAGACGCGACGTTAGTAATTGCGCCATTCGAGAGTTGGACGAGACTGCGGTGTGTTGGTGAATATTTGATGACGGCTAATGAATCAAAGGTCCTCCCCCACTCCCGTGCGTTAAATGAAACCTCGGACCATCCATCCCTCGCTAACCGAGGGTTGAAATTTTGAACAACAAAGTGACAAGTGGAGAGATTAAATGTTGCCTAAGTGGTTTGATTTACAGGAAATTAAAATACATAGGGATTTAGTTCGTGTTTTTCTAGGGCATAAATACAGTAAACCAGTGATTTTTTTTAAATTCCTGATTATTATTTTTCATTGATCTAGCAAAATATTATAACCTGGAGCACGGATATTCAAATTTTATAGCTTTCAGTGGGCAATAGATGCACTGTCTTGTTAGTAGAATGCGAGTAAATCATAAAATTTGATTTAGTAGCTAGTGCCTGAACGATAATTAAGGAGTGATGGATTTGAATTCCAACTAAAGCCTTTATTTGTCTGTCAAGTATGATTGCACCTGCAATTCATTCGGTGAGGATGATGTTTAGGGGCGGCTGTAGTCACTTACCATCCGATAAGCTGCATGCTCGTTTACATTTGTTTTAAAAAAAATATTATTGTAGTATTTTTACGTGGTAGAGCCATGCTGCAGTTATATTAGTAGTAGGTATAGTTGTAACACGAATGGGTCGGCTCGGCTGGGGAAGGACACACAGATTACCAGAGTAAAATAGCAGCTTAACACTGCTGTGTTTCGTATGGTGAGTGTAAAGAACCGGAAACCCTTTTTACTGGAAAAAAGGCATTCCATCTTAGTTCTCACGGGTGAAAACGCATCTGCTTTTTGATTCGCAAACGAGGATAAATGTAAATGTCTATGGGCCAAAGCAACCACTTACCAGCAGGTGGACTGTGTGCTCGTTTGTCAACCTATCCTATAAAAAATATTCTTGTACTAGAAACACAGCCTATCTCTGATTAGCTGTTCATCATTCATCATTATAGCCCTTCACAAGTCCACTGCTGAACATAGGCCTCCTCCAAGGAACGCCACAAAGCACGGTTCTGAGCCACCTGCATCCATCGACTTCCTTCATATCTCACCAGGTCGTCACTCCATCTAGTGGGGGGACGCCCTACACTTCGTTCGCCGGTACGACGCTGCCACTCGATAACCTTTTTTCCACATCGGTTGTCGGTTCTTCGAACTATATGGCCGGCCCATTGCCACTTCAGCTTACTAATCCGTTGGGCTATGTCGGTCACTCTGGTTCTACTGCGGATATCCTCATTTCTAAGTTTATCACGCAGAGAAACCCCGAGCATAGCCCCCACCATAGCTCGCTGAGCGATCTTGGGCTTCCTCATCCGGTCAGCAGTGAAGGACCACGTCTCAGTTCCATACGTCATCACTGGCAACACGCACTGGTTGTACATTCTCGTTTTCAAGTTTTGAGGTATACCTGACGAGAATATGTGTCGTAATTTCCCGAACGCTGCCCAACTGAGTTGAATTCGTCGATTGACCTATAGGTCGAAGTTGGACTTACCTAGTAGGACTATTTGTCCCAGGTAAACATACTCATCAACAACTTCGAGCTTAGTGCTCCCTCGAGTAGCTGTTGAACTATAGCATTTCTTGCGAAGTCGATAACTAACATACTAACGGCCAATATTCGTAAATAATCACAGTAACCGAATCTGGCCAACAGATTTTAACTTCCTATTAACATGTATCAACACTATTGGACGTAATTACGCAGTAAGGAACAATTCTATATTTGGGTCAAAAGGTTTTATATTATAAATCTATTAATCGTATAAAATACATATTATATGAATAAGGGTCCATATTGGTTTTATAATTTTGTAATTTTAATTATTCAATATTTGCATACCGATAAATCGGTAAAACATGCATGTTCACACTATATTATAAGACCTAATAATGTACCATGTTTTATGCAAATAAATATTTTATTATTATTTTTATAATAATATGAAAACTTTCAAATACTAAAATAAACCCAAGAAAAACATTTAAACGGCCAAGTACAAGATTTAATACTTTCCAAGTTCCAAGTACAAGATTAGATTTTAGTAGGGGAGCCCCCTTTAATTCTTCATTTATTTTTATTATTTGTTGTTATAGCTTCAACAGAAATACACATTCTGTGAAAATTTCAACTGTCTACCTATTACGGATCATGAGACACAGCCCGCTTACAAACAGAAGGACGGAAAGCGGAGGCTTAGTAACAGGGTCACGTTGATTACCCTTCGGGTACGAAACCCTAAAAAATAAAAATTTCAAAAAATTTAAGCATCGTTTTATCGTTGTGTACCGATCCAAATTTCAAATATCAATCTATCAAAAGCTGTCTTTATGTGGGTTGGGTCTCTTATGCGTAATCACGTCTGGTAATGAAAGATAATATTATATTTATAAATAACTATAACAGTAAAAACTGCAAGTAATAAAAAGTATAAAAACAAAAGAAATGCATTAAATATTCCGTGTTCACTGATAGTTTATTACAGAGAGCGTTTTCTTTAATCGATTTATAATAAGTAATAATGTAGGTCTGTTTGGACGGTGCATAGCATGATTTTACTGGAAGGTAGAACAATTTTCCAACGACGGTAAACATGTACATATCAATTCTAAATCATTCCAAGCCATTATAAAATCACTTTTTTCATTCGATAAAAAACGATAGGAATTATAAATAGCAACGAGTAAAAAAATGATCTCATCAATTTATGTTGGAAGAGACGTTTTTTTGTACATACATAAACACTCACGCCTGTCACCCAGAGGGGTAGGCAGAGACTATGGAATTCCATTTGACACGATCCTGACACACCTCTCTCGCTTCCTCCACATCCATATACCTACGCATACACGCTCGTCGGTTAAAGGTACTCTTAATTTGGCCCATTTTCAATATATCGCCTATTTGGTCGATAAACTTTCGCCTAGGGCGACCCTTCCCGACTCTGCCATTCACCTCTGCAACATAAATTTGCTTTGTCACTCTTTACTCATTCATTCTTTCTACATGACCAAACCACCGAAGCATTCCTTTCTTAATCCTAGTCACAACATCATCTTGCAAACCACACATTTCTCTTATCACACTATTTCTCACCCTGTCATTCAGATTCAGCCCTAGCATACTACGTAATGACCGCATTTCTACAGCATTTATTCTACTCTCGTGCTTCTTCTGCCACACACAACTTTCACTACCATACATTAAAGTAGGCACTAACACAGCATTGTGAATTGCCAAACGTGCCTTTTTGGACACATTATGACTTTTCACAATAGAGTGTAGAGCCCCATTCAATCTTTTTCCTGCATTCACTCGTCGTTCTATATCCTTATCATATCTACCATCCCTGCTAAACACACATCCCAAATACACAAACTCATCTACTTGCTCTACCAACTCCCCTTCTATTCTTATTTCACATATCGTTTTACTTTCTTCTCTTTCAAAAACCATAACTTTCGTCTTACTTGCGTTCACTTTCATTCCCTTTTCTTTTAATGTCCTGTTCATTAATGTAACCATCATTTGCAACTCGGCTGCCGACGATGCAAGTATGACTTGATCATCGGCGTACAAAAGGCATTTGACGGTTAACTCACCCATTCTTAACCCGCATTCTTCTGCTTTCAAATTTTCCAAACAACTGTCCATAAATAGGTTGAACAGCCACGGGGAAGCCATACAGCCCTGTCTGACACCTTTATGGATGCCAAACCAGTCCGAGTAGGCCCCGTTGATCCTGACACAAGCACTAGAGTCCCTATATAGAGACTTCAATGCCTGTATCAAGCCAGCGCTCAACCCAAATGAGTTCAGTGTTTGCCATAACACATCCCTGTCCTCTCTGTCATAAGCCTTCTCCAAGTCTATGAACGCACAAAAAACTTTTTGGTTTTTGGCCAAAAACTTCTCCGTGATCATGCGCATGGTAAAGACCTGATCTGTACATCCCATTCCCTTTCTAAATCCCACTTGCACATCCCAAATTTTCCATCAGTTTCTTTCATAACTCTTTCAATTAGTACCTTAGCATACAGTTTTCCCACAATGCTAAGAAGGCTGATACCACGGTAGTTTTTACAGTCCTGCTGTGATCCTTTTCCCTTATATATTGGGACTATCACGGCTTTGCACCAGTCTCCCGGTACCCGCTTAAGTTTCCAACATAAATTAAACAAGGTGCACAGCAGGTCTGCCACCACTCCTTCTCCAGCCCTTAGCATTTCGAGAGATACTCTATCATAACCGGCTGCCTTACCTGCTTTCATACTTTTCATTGCTTTCATTATTTCATCTATACTTATATCTCTTTTTTTTTTGTAATTTTCCGAATATATATGTAGTGTTGCGGCAAGTAAGAATACATTACCCCAAATCATCCCGCAGATGTCGTAAGAGCGGTAAAGGGAATGAATCAGGAGTTGGGTAGCAGTACCTTTCTGATAAAAGTTCAAGAAACTGTGTCAACCCATCTTCGAAGCGTGGCAACTGTGGCAGTTATGTTAAGAGGCAAGCTATAGGGTGGCCTTTGTCAGCAGTAGACTTTGATATTTTGCAATGTTGTTGACGATGATGTATAATATGTATTAATATTATATAATAAATCCAATACTTTTGAGTAAAGACGAAGAGAAAGATCGAAAAATTACATGATACAAAAAAAGGCATAACCTGTCTCAGAAATAAAAAAAATTGTAGCCAACATTCAGTAATAAGTTTTAACAATAATCAATAACAATATGGTAAACGGGCCAAAAATGACAGAAGCCTAAATCACGCTATTGAAGTTTCTGTACGATCTCGCGTATAAAGAACAAAGATCCATTCTACCAAAAGATGCATTGACCGCTCCAAGAGATGATCATCTTGCCCGATGGGAGATATTCCAATCCCCTATTTCTGCGATGACCAAATAAACTTCATCATCATCATCATTACAGCCCTTCACATTTCCACTGCTGTATATAGACCTCCCCCCAAGAAAAGCCATAAATTATAATCCCGAGCCACCTGCATCCATCCAAAATGGAAAATACTAATAATATAGAAGCGAAATCCCGAAACGGATTTCCGTATGTATGTGCCGGGCCTAAAAGAGCGTACCGGTACACAAGCAAAGCCGACCGGTACTATCGTTGAGGTCGCGGGCAGGAGGGGACTCCGCTCTCCTTCATACCGCACCCCATTGGTGCTCCGTCCATTCACCGAGTAGACTCACTGTTAGTATTTACTACACATATGCTATTAGCTTCTTTGTCACTCTAATTTTTTACAAACAACTGTAGAGCAGAATCCATAACTAAATCATTAAAGAATACATGAATAAAAATAACCTCTGGGAATGAGGTAATAGCTACCATACTGGTTCTATTATAATTCACATAAAAAACTAGTTGGCACACGACGCTGAAGTAGAAATAATTTGGAAATATGGTTTTAAATTCGAAAGAGTTATGTTGTTTTATTAGGAATGTTAATACCTTCAATGAAATTGAATGATAATATATAACTTTGAAATAAATTTGTTTGTTTTTACTAAATTTTTTTATAGGATAAGGGTGACAAACTAGCACACAGTCCACCTGATGGTAAGTGGTTGCTGCGGCCCATAGACATCTACATGTATCCTCTAAAATGTAGATGCGTTGTCACCCGTGAGGACTAAGATGGAATGCCTTATTTTCAGTAAAAAGGGCCTCCGACCACCTGCACTCACCAAGCGAAACGCAAAGGTAAACCTCTACTTCACGCTGGTTTTCTGTGAGGTCGTGGTACCACCCCGGTTCGAGCCGGCCCATCCGTGCGACAGCAAAAGCTGCCGCGTGGCTCTACCACTGTATATAACCTTCGCGCAAGTGCAGTCAATAAGTTGACAAAGTTTTATCGCAATATTATGAATGGCAAGGCATAAAATACGAAAAACCACACATTAATTTTGTATAGTAGATTGTACAAAATTATTACCTCTAAAAACAATCCTGCTGTTTCATGTTGGTTCTTCCCAGAACAGAGGTATTTTTCGAACCAGCGATAAATTAAAAAAATAAATCAAAAGTATTATTTAATAATCCATATTGGATAAAATATATTCTATTCCACTCCATTCCTGCTCTTAGGTCCAATATTTATTGCTAGTTGCTCACTGTTATCGTCAAGATTGTGGGTGGTTGCTACGGTTCATTAATTCTACAATGGTGCAATGAAGTCCGCTGTTCACTTACCTCGAGCCTTTGCTAATTTACAGTCTTTGATAAGCAGTATTATTACCCCTTTACAACTAAAATGTGAAACAGAAGTAATTATTTCGATTAAACATTACAAGTGCTAATAATAGTTTTTAGTGAAATAAATGTCAACTGGCTATGCATTTGCGAATTTATTGTTTATTATTCTATCGACTTTAAAAAGGAGACGGTACTCAATTCGATTGTATGTTTTTTTTGTGTATTTATTCATAACTTTTTTCTGGGTGAACCGATTTCAATGATTATTTTTATTTAAAAGCTTGTGGTTCTCATGTATTCCCATATAAATTTTATCAAGGTCTGACTAATAGTTTTTGAGCTATTCTTGATAACTTATATTGAAGTCGGTTGTACAAAAATTTTAATTTCAAATTATTAGTTAGTACATATTTAGACTTTTATAGCATAAGGGTATTAAACGAACGCACAGTCCACCTGATGGTAAGTGTATGCTGTGGCTCATAGACAGGCACTTGCATCTGTCCTCGATTAAGAAACAAAATACGAATGCGTTGATATATCTGAGGACTAAGATGAAATGCCTCGCGTTATTATATTATAAGCGTTAAGCTGAGAGCTTAGTTCTTCCTACACACTGAAATTATTAAGTATCCAAATAAATAAATGTTTTTTTTTTACAATCAGTACTTTAACACTCTGTCACAGCGACCTGAAATAGCCTGTTATATGTTAAAAAGCGTATAAAGCGTGAAAGACGACAGCCTCATTAGCTGGACAGAGCAGTAGATGCTATCGCGAGTGCAGTCCGGGAACAAATGTTCTTGCTAATGGTCCGTGTGGCGCGCGGGCTTGTTTTATATCTGTTTTAAGCTCTCTGCAGTGGAGGGTTTGCACGATTTCGTTTACTGTTGCGCTCATATGCATAAGATGCTTAACTTTTGAATTGCTTAGTTTTTTTTTAATAAAAAAGAAGTGAGAAATAATCTTACAGTATACACGATTGTAAGTCTATGGAGACCTGTAGCCAATTTGCGTCTTCGTGGCGCAGTGGCTTGCAGGGCTGAGGGTCACGCACGGTATTTGTATTTGTATTTGTTACACATAATTGTGCCGGGTCTGAATCTTTGTCTTTGTGCAATTTATTACTTAACCCGGTTGAGGCGACCCGTTCGAGCTACAACTATACTACTAATATAGCTGCAGCATGGCTCTACCACCTAAAGAAATCAAAGATGTAGATGTCTATGGGTCACAGTAACCACTTACCATCAGGTGGACAGTGTGCTCGTTTGTCACCCTATCCTATAAAAAAAAATATTAGATCCTATGATACGTTTCATGCTAATATTATTAGAACGTATAACTTATTTAATCACCTTTATTTGTCTCTCTGTTACTGATGTTTATTTTCTATAATTCATTATAGCTTACAGGCTACTTAAGTCCATGGAACAAAGTTGAACATAGGCCTTACCCACAGATTCCTCGTAACAGCACGGGGTCAGAAAGTTGGTGGTGTTTCACCGCCGTGCCCGGGAAAGTAAGTAAAGCCGCTGATCCTGCGCCTATTCTCTTTCGGTCGTGTTAGATTTCCGTTCCATTGGACTGTGAGAGTGAGGCAATAAAGAAAGCGTCTGTGTATTGCTCGCACTGTGATCTTGTCCTGTGCAAAAAGTTAGTATCCGTTGAGACTGACCGTCCCGACCAAATTCATTCTGAATGACATAATTGTCTTTATAATTTGTTGGATCCCTTCGTAGGTCTTGTCAGAGACGTCGACAGAATTACAGCGGTGCAGCAACATTACTGCATTATAATGCTTAGCATGTATATTTTTCATCGAATTCAGTCAATCATACAAATACATATAAACACTCGTGCTTGTCAGCAAGAGGGGTAGACAGAGATTAAGGACTTTCATTTGGCACAACCCTAACACCCTTCTTTGGCTTCTTCCACACCTAAGAGAGTTACAGAGAATGCACCGTAACTTAGCGCGCAATGTATTAGGGTTGCATAACCCTTGTAGTAGTGCACATAGAAATTTTTGCAATAGGATCACGCTATCACAGAATACCACCGTGATACATCAGAATTTCGTAACTCACAATGAGTTTAAAGAACCGGAGACCACTATTATTGGTAACAAAGCACTCTACCTTGGTCATCACAAAAAAAAAGACAAAACTAAATTTTTATTTTTAGTCTAAGATAGATGTTGATGACTATGGCGCGCAGTAATCACTTAAAAATAAGTCCAATTAATCGCGATAAAATTCGTAAAATTAGTTTCATTTACTCACTGTTTGAAGTCACATAGTAACGCCGACGTTATTAAGATGTCGCTCACCTCAGAACGGCCATTTATTCGCAAAAGTACCCAGTAAACTAGGTACATAAATTATTTTGTCTGCTTCGCCAAGTGTAAGGAACTCCTCAGGAATTTATTACCACGATTTTGTCTAACGCACGAGCGCTAGCGGTTATGTGATGTGAAAATTCAGTTTATATAACAATCTTCTGATGTTTGATGTGTTTTCAATATTATTCACGTCAGAGTTTTATAGTTAACAATATGCATCTCGATGTAAGAAAAGTAAAAGTAATAACAATATTAATATTCTCCTGACCGAATTTTGGTTATGGCAGCTAGTCTCAATAGAAACTGGTCATCTACGCAGGACAGGATTATAGTGCCCGAACGTACACACTCTGTTCACTCCACTCTCATAATCTGGTGGGACGGCAAACTAACACGACCAGAAAAAGAACAGCTGCAGGACAGAAGGCTTCATATTCTTTCTGAGGCACGAGGTGAAGCAACGCTGCCTTTCTGACTACGGGCTACTTTTTCAACCGAAAAACTCAATAACTGCTTCTTATTTTGGTCGAACCTGGGATTAGAACCCGGGACCTCATGATCAGTTGTTGAATTTAAGACCACTTGACTAACGAGACATCTTATATACACGTTCTACAGTTGGATACAGTTCTCCGTTCAACGATTAAGTCCGCCGCGCTGCTCAAGTTGTTTTTTGACATTACATGTCCTCGTATTATATTATGCCTATAATTAACTATTTAATTAGTGCCGGCGGTGACCAAACCGCATTGCTCGTTTAGTGTGATAATTACGGCAAGTGCTGCCACTGGGCACTATTTCATTTTTATTTATCTATTTTTTTATTTATTTTCAGGCAGAGTCGATAAGTGTTAGTAACAAATTAACTTATAGCTGGGGTTTGTAAGAAATAACATTAAAACATTACAAAAACGAAAGAAAAATTCAAACAATATATAATAACTATATGTAGTAATCTTTGATATTTGTTTTTTTATATGTATAGGATAAAGGTGAATAGTGAGCACAGAGTCCACCTGATCGTAAGTGGTTGCTGTGGCCCATAGACATTTAAATCTATCTTCGATTACGAATCAAAATGCAGATGCGTTTTCACCCGTGAGGACTAAGATGGAATGTCTCGTTTCCAGTAAAAAGGGTCTCCGGTTCTGTACACTCACTACTAAGCATTAAGCTGCTATTTTACGCTGGTATTATGTGAGAGCATGGATCTTCCCTGGTCGAGTGGACCCATTCGTGCAACAACTGTACAATTATATAGCTGCAGCATGGCTCTACTACGTATAATTTAATATTAACGAAGGACTTACGGCACGTGGATTTTCAACATCAGCTACAGTCATACAGAAAATAAAATATCGATACAAATATAACTGATTAATTATTACAATCGACTTTTTTATTATTTTTACCGTGATTGAGAATATAGAAGTTATTAAGCATATTTTATTTCGATGTGATATATAATACTATTGCAGCATTTAAAAGTAAGTAAGTTAGGCTAATTACGTCCCATAACTGGGCACAGACTTCTATACATTTCTGGGAGGGATATCAGTCCAAGGAAATGTCCGCAGCGCTCCCCTAATTCATGTTCGCGGACCTCACAAATATTGCGGTACCTTACGTGGTAGAGCCATGTCACAAATATATCATGGTTGGAGCTCTCACAGAATACCAGCGCAAAATAGCAGCTTAATGCCGCTATGTTTCATATGGTATGGTGATTGTAGACAACCAGTCACGAAACTAGTAAATAAATGAAATCGACGACAAAATCACACGACAGTCACTTTATTCAACGTTGAGAAATGTCACTCTCATTAGTTTTTATAGTTTTAAAGCAGTATTAACGGTTATATAAAGTCAACTATGGCTAACTAGCAAATTCTGCAAATGCTTTTTATAAAACTTGCACCAAACAGTAGAGGAAAAATAGTAGCGAGTGCCGACAGCCATTTTGTATAAAGTTATGGGGATGGTTTAAAATATTACACGTCACGTGGAAATGTATTTTTTCGTGGAAGGTGTAGGGTCCTAGTTTATTTATGAATGATGACATAACTAATTTTTCTTATCTTCATATGAACGTAAGTTTTGTGAGAGGGTCAAAGGGAACATAATAGTTCTCTGTTATTCATGAGTTCCTAACGGATGTGATTTATTACGAGAAATTTCCTGGAAAGGTCAAATGGTTTTAGAACACGTGTAGGTAATGCAACAATTTAAACATTTTGTGTTATACAGTGTCTAACGTTTTAGCTTGTATATTGTGTCTAGTCTAGTTGTTAGATTGTGAATTTTTAGGTTTATCTATCTGATCTAATTATTTTCTTTAACATATTTAATTTGAAATATTCTTTTTATTGAACGTTGGCGTGTCTGTAATTTGATTTTTAAAGAATTAGACAGACAAACGAGCACAAAGTTCACATGATAGTAAGTGGATCCTGTGGTCTATAGGGATCTACATTTATCTCTACGTCGTCATCCCTTAGGACAAAAAAAGATGGAATGCCTCGTTTCCAGTAAAAAATGTCTCCCGTTCTTTACACTCACCATACGAATCACAGCAGCATTAAGCTGCTATTTGATGCTAGTAAGTATACTTTGAGCCACAATATAGCTGCAACGTGGCTACACCACGCATAAAATATTAGATATTCTACAAAAACTGCAAAATTTTCTCACATATAAATTCCTCTATATAGATATATGATTTTATATTATAAAAATATATATAATATATTTATTAGTTTGATAGGACTTATTAAATAAATAACATATATACAGGATGGTCGATAACACTAGGCACGAAGTTTTTGACTAATTTGTGGGCTCCTGCCTGGCAAAAATATCTAACTACAATCAAGAAAATAATCGACAATTCCGACTCGGCTTGACCGCATTTGATATAATATTGCAACAAATATGCTCGTTCAGTATACCTTAGTTCTTTAGTAGAATAATGGTGACAAAGAACCGCACAGTCCACTTAATAGTAACTGGATACTTAAGCCCACAGACATCAACAGTTATCCTCTATTAAGAATCAAAATGCAGATGGTTTGTCATCCCTAAGGACTAAGATGTATTGGTTCGTTTCAAGTAAGAAGAAACCCTTCTTCGGTTCTCTACACTCAAAATACAAAACATAGCAGTATTAAGGTGCTATTTTATGTTGGTATTTTGTGAGAGTGTTGACCCTGTAGACTGGGAAAGGACAACACACTTACTGCAGCATGGCTCTAACACGTATAGAACTTATAGTATAGTAAAGTTGCTTATCAAGCTATGCAAAGAACTCTGGTCGGAGTTTTGCTGCATAAAAATCCTTAGTGTGGATAATTGCAGTAAAACTGAAAGTTACGGCTCCATGGCGCTATGAATCAGCATTGAGTTGCGGCGCTTAAGGCCGCGGATTTGAATCTCGCACGGAACATGTATTTTGTTCCCGGTCTGAATGTTTGTCGTTGTGCAATTTATGTAGGTATAGACAGTTCACTTACATAAATTTCATATGCAGAGAAAAATCTTAATGTTCCTATGTCTTTGATTTGTTTTAAAACAAGACAAAAACAATGAACAAGAAAAACTGACACAGCCCTCCGGTTTTTTGTACATGATAGAGCCTATGGTATGGCTTATGTCTAGGGAAGAGCACGCTCACATAGAATACAAGCGTGAAATAGCAGCACTATACTGATGTGATGTCTTTCGTATGGTGAGAGACGATAACCGGAATCTACATACCATCTTAATCCTCAAGCGTAACCAGCATTTTGTTACTTAGTCGAGAATAAATGTAACTGTTTATAGGACATAGCATTCACTTACCATCGGGTAGATTGTGTGCTATATTATGGTTGTAGAATTAATAGGTCGGCTTTACCGGGAAGGACCACGTTCTCAAAGAATACATTTTCCTTCATTAGGCATTCCATCTTAGAGCCCAGGTGTGGCAACACATATGTATTTTGATTCTTATATCAGGATAGATGTAGATATCTATAGGCCACAGAATCCTCTTACCCTCAGGTGAGTTTTGTGCTGGCTTTTCACCCTTATACCATAAAAATATTTAAAAAAAAAACTTGTCAGATTATCAATCAAGTGACCGATCAAAAGATTGATACTTGCCTATGATGTTGACATTTGAGAAATATAAAAATAAATTTAAACTATCTGGTATAAATGAATCATTTATTTTAAAGAAATAAGAACCTATAACTCTGTACAGTACGAGAAACAAATGCTTCAATTAGAATGATACACGATGTCGAAATCTGTACGGAAACGTAAACACCTAAGTTAGACCTAAGCGATAACTGAAGTGTGAACTGTGAGCATATAATTTACTACAAGAGCAAGTTTTTAGTAGGACGCGTCGCTAGGTTCCGGTGGGGCTATAAATTCTTGCACATCGCATAAATATCGCAGTGTGCCGGCGGCCGGAATCACTTTGGATAGATAAGGTGAAGTCAGTTCGCGAGCGGTTTTACTTTTATGTAACATGGTTCAAGAAATTTGAATTTAACCGCTAGATTTAAAGGAGAATATTTTAAAAATAATATGTTTTAAAAGGCATTTACGGTTCAGTTAACATATGTCCAAAAATATTTACTCATTAGAGTATTTTTTTTATTGAATAGGGGTGACAAACGAAAACACAGTCCATCTGATGGTAAGTGGATGCTGTGGATCCTATACATCTACACTTATCCTCTAATAAGAAGCAAACTGCAGGTATGTTGTCACATCTGAGGACTAAAATGGACTGCCTCGTTTCCAGTAAAAAGGATCGTGGGTTCTCTATACTTACTATAAGGAACAAAGCAGCATTAATCTGCTATTTTACGCTGGTATTCTGTGAAAGCGTGGTCCTTTCCCGTTCAAGCCTACCCATTCGTGCTGCAAAAATAATATAGCTGCAGCGTGGTTCTACCACGTATAAAATTGTATGGTTTTGCTGTACTACAACTTTAGCATAAATGGGTCGGTTCTACAACGGAAGGATTGGCGATGCTTTCACAGTATAGTAACGTTAAATAGCCGCATAATTCTCCTTGGTTTTGTATGATTAAAATAATAATCATTATATTAACCTACATGTGGGGTAGTTTGTCGCTATAAATTATTCCTGTGGTTAATCGTGCTAATCTCGATCAGCCTCACGGGTGTTCCGAGGTAACTGAGACTCCGTGAAGGACCGCTCGGAGCTTATATACAGAAGACGGTTCTCCTCAAAACCGCACGCATCGTCCGCCAGTTTCTTTCCCTTTCCCCCTTATCCTCAGCCGTTTGGACTCCCCTGTCGAAGGTATTCATATGGTTGGGTTTTTTATTTATATCTCAATTTTTTAAATTTATTTGTCTATTTTAATGTATATGTATTTTGCCTTTTATATATTTATACAGTCCTACCAGATGAGGAAACTATATTGATAGCCAATATTATACAAAAAGTAGTATAGCGAACTGCGGACCATTTGACTGTTAACGAAGCATTCGATATTACTACGGGTAACAACACATTGCACTTTGTTTCCATATCAAGGTATAAGTGTTAATGAACCACAGCATCGACCGGATTCAGTGGACTTTGTGCTCGTTTGTCGTCCTTACCCGTATAAAAGTTTAGGAGTTTTTCCGTGAAAGTAGTTTTTTCTTTCAGGTAAAAAGGAGTCGCTGTCTAAGTCTAACCGATTGCTTTTTCGTATTTTGGGCCATAATAAAGACTTGGTTCTGCCTTTGCTCTCTTTATCTACCGACTTCAAAAAGGAGCCGGTACTCATTTCGACTGTATGTATATTTTTAAGTGTGAACTTCTTACTGGGTGAACAGATTTCGATGATTCTTTTTTTTATTTGAAAGTTGGTGCTTCCCAAGGTCTGACCAATAATTTTTGAGTTATTCTTAATAATTTATATTGAAGTCGGTTGTACAAAATTTTTAATTTTTAATTATCAATTCAACTTTAACAAATTTAAAAAGTAATTGTGTTTTCTTTCTTCTAGAATGTGTATATAAATCTATATTTAAAATATTATTTCTGTTGGTAGTACTTCTACTAGGACTAGAAGTTCGCCTGGCTAGATTCAATCCTCTTGCGTATTTCTGCCACTTAAAATCTAAATTATCATGTAAAAATATGACTAATAAATTTAAAAATATATATTTAAATTATAATATTACGAATAGTATAACGAGTCAATATAATGACAGCCTGTGAGGAATTCCATCTTAGTACAACATATCATAAACTGCAGTAGACGTCATCAATCTGGTAGTTTGTTAGTAGTAAGAAAACTTAAATAAATATTTCTATGGAGAATCAAGCCCGGCGTTTATTTAAACCGACCTTTCTATTAAATGTATTCTTAAATTTTATATATTAGTTAAATAAATCATGCAGTCTACTCAATCTGTGTACCGCGTAGCCCATATCTCTGAGTTATTTCGCTGGGATGAAATATGTGGCAATTTCTTTGAATAATACATGCGCCGTATTTCAGCTACGCGGCTACAGCCTACGCGCGTAGCGCTCACTTTGTTGGATAATATCAAGGGAATTTCGGTTCAGGGTTCCACTATTAAATATCTTTCGCAAGACACTAGACATAAAATTAACTTTTCTGTCAGCTGAATGAAATCTTCATCATCATCACCATAGCAGCCCTTACTAGCCCATAACATAGGCCTCTGTATGTAAAGCTATTCAACAAAGATTGTATAAAAAGTGTTATTGTAATATTAAGGAATTTTGAGATGATAAAACTATAAAAGGTGGTAAAATGAGAGTGGGAATGAGTTGATCGCTGCCAAGTTGTTTCTAATTTGTTTTATTTTGTTGATTATGTAACGTTTATACGTGGTAGAGCCATGCTTCATACTATGGTTGTAGTACGAATGGATCGGCTCGATCGGGGAATCTCTCACAGAATACCAGCGTTAAATAGCTGCTTAATGCTGCGTGTTTCGTATGGTGAGTGTAGAGAACTGGAGACCCTTTTTACTTAATATAATGCATTCGGTCTTAGTCCTCTGGGCTGGAAGCCTAAAAGAGAATTGGCTAGATGTAGATGTTCATGGGCAACAGCATCCACTTACCACCAGGTAGGCTGTGTAGTAAAAAAAAGTAGTAAAAAAGGTACAGTCACCTTTTTTCAAAAACCAAAATTCTTTTTCCCTGGTTCTTCCTAGGTCGAAAGTATTTTCCGAACCAGTGCAGTGGTTAATTAAACATAATAATGATTTTCAATAAGTATTATTTATAAAATCTATATTGCATTAAATCATTTCTATTTCTATTTTAAATGAAAAACCAATGAAATCTTATTTCAATTATTTAAATGTCGTTGCTGCTGGTGATAAGAGGGCTGGTTCTTTTTTCGCTCAAAGGCTAAGTATAGCTATTCAGCGAAGAAACGCAGCCAGCGTTCTTGGCACGATACCGCGGGGAGTAGGACTATATCATAATTAAGTTACTTGTTTTAGATTTTTTTATTATACTTTTTAATATTGTATATAATGAAATATTTTAAACTATTTAATTTTCAATTTAACAGATTGGTATTCAACTCTATTTCAAGCAGAATTTTAAACTTTAGTTGTAAGTGTTTAAAATTAGGTTCATTACCGACCTAAATTATCGTTAAGCTTTATTAAGTGCTTACTTACATACTTATGTTTTTTATTAGACAATAACTTGTGGGTTTTCTAAAGTATTTCTCAAGAGATGTGCTTAGAGGAATTGTGCGGATTCATTTCACCCACACACATCGCGACAAAACTCACGATACCATCCACACTACCTGGATGCTTGACGGTCCACTTCTGTGCGAGTTAAAAGGAATTGTTTTTTTTCACACGACGTCTTTTTGGAATCGTTTACCACTGGCTTTTCCGGACCGATACGGCTTAGGGATTTTCAAGAAAGTAACTTAATCCTTTTTAAAAGGCGGACAACGCAATTGCAAACAATTCGCAAAACAGACGCAACTCGCAATTCCTCTGATGTTGGTGGCGGTCGACACTTACCATCAGGTGAGCAGCAAGCTCGTTTGTAACCATAGAAAATGTACCATGTGACAACCACCGGAAAAGTTCCTTAAGTACGTAATGGTTACGACTGAAGTACTGTAATACGAGATGTCATTGCATTAAAAGTTGCTTTTAATCTGTCTGTCCTATGATGAAGACATGAGACATGAGAAATATGATCCCTCCAAAGAGTATATAATAAAGTAATTTAATTAATGGCCCCCTTAGAACAATAAATAAAGAGTATTCAGAACTTAGAGTACGCAAGGTATAGAGCGCGCGTATCGCTCAATGCCCATTATGCCAAGCGTAAAATTGACGCCTATGCGTTATTATACTTAAGTTATTAATTTGATTATATAAGTATTTGTAAATTTTAGGTAAGCGATAATTATAAGGTATGGTTTAGCTCAATAAAACATAGGTACGAATTTATGAAACGAGATGCGCAAAACAGTGCGTTTTAAAGTGATATAATATGACATTACATTTCGTACCGAGGAATGTTACGTTATACTATGACTCCAAACATGACGCGAAATGACGATTTTGTATATGATAACAAAATCGAGTCGAGTCTAAATCATAAAGTCGATTTTTCTTCACACTTTATCCCAATCTACTGAACTATTCATCCAAATTGGCATTCCGGGCTTATGACTGACAATAAGCACAGATTGCAATATTGATTATTGACCAATACTATGAATATTGGCATAATTAAAAACCGATTTTATTTACAGTGATTGTGTTTTTTTAAATACCTAACGGTTTTGTTTTTATTTACATGGTATTAGCATTTTAACTACAACTAATAAATAATATTAGTACTTAATAGTTTTTTTTCTTTAGACATTCAAGAAAATGATATAGAAAGCACGAGACAACATAACGGCATCATAAAAACATAAAATTGAATAGCATTTGAATATTTGGGCAATAAAGTCATAAATAAAGTAATACGCGATGCATAATTAAAACATCACTAGGCGGTCCGCGCTGTTAAAAAACATTAATCTTAATACATGAATAATACGATTCTAAGTCTAAATTCACTTATTTCTTAACCAGCCGACCGCCGGTTGCTCCTTCTCGCTTACACACAGCGAAAATTAACGAGATAATACGGACGCACGACTACCTGCATCTGCGAAATCGCGTTATTTTATCGCGTATCGTGTCTCTCGCGCATGTTTGTATTATCTATCTCGCTCTCACAATTATGGCGAAGTCAAATTGTTAACTTCGCCATGTTTGTGTTTATTCAATCATCATTATAATTTTCAACAAAATAAAGTTCAAAAAAAACGACAATACAAAACATTTATTAATATTTAAATACATGTGATTATCAGTACACCATCTTGCTACGGTTTTTCGATGTCCATTTGTAGTGCTTCAGCGTCTTCAGGGGATTATAATTATTTTTAAAATGGCGATTGAATGATGATGAATGATTTTTAAATTGGCGGTGGACGACTTATAACTTAATACATCGTTACATTCATTACACGTTGCTTAAAAGTTTTATTGTCTTATTCAAAATGGTTCAAAAAATCGGCTTTAGCATATTGCATATTTTAGCATTTTTCGAATTTTACGTACCAGGCCAATAAAATTGAACGTATAGTTGTACAGTGGAGGAATATTCGACATACCGACTGGGAAAATAAATGTTCAACTGTCGAATTTCGGTCGGAGGTTCATGAATATAAAGACTCGGCGGATAATAATCCATTTTCGGAGTTAGCTTCTTTGGCCGTATCTATATATATTTTTTGCCACACTCGAATTCTGAGATAGAATAGAATAGAATAGGATAATTTTTATTCAATATACATTACATATGTAATTCTTATTGAAAGTAAATTTTTACTTTACCACTGGTTCGAAAAAAAACCCTCTGTCCTGGGAAGAACCAGCAAGAAACCCAGCGGGACTTTTTTTTAAATAAATTTTACAATATAAATGATTACGAACTATTTACAAAATTTATTTTAGAAACTGCTTGGAAGCGACCACCTCATTCCCGGGGGTTATTATCAACCATGTATTCATTTATACTATAATAACCCTTTTTATACAGTTTCAGCTTAATAAAACATTTAAATTGGTAATAGAGAGAACTTGTACACTTTCCGGGACCTTGTTGTAATAGCGTATTCATTGCCCCAACAATGAATTACTAACTCTGTGGAGTTGAGAAACTGGCATCACTAGCTTGTGTTTGTTCCAAGTGTTTACAGAATGTATATCACTTTTTTTTTTACTAAAACTATCTTTGTTTTTGTGAACATACATTAAATTTTCGTAAATATACTGAGAGGCCAAAGTTAATATATTAATTTCTTTAAATTTATCTCTAAGAGACTCTCTCGGTTTTAGATTGTAAATAACTCTAATGGCCCTCTTCTGTAAAACAAAAATAGTTTCTGAATCAGCCGCATTTCCCCATAGCAAAATCCCATAAGACATTATGCTATGGAAATAACTAAAATAAACTAATCTAGCTGTCTCGACACTAGTGAGACCTCTAATCTTTTTTACAGCATAAGCTGCAGAACTTAGTCTGCTTGCTAATTTGGATATATGGGGGCCCCACTGCAAAATAAGCCAAATGAATATTGTAAAAACAAAATTAAGAAATCGTATGTCACTAAATACACTAAACTCGATCCTACACAGCAGATATGGCCTTAAAAGATCAGGAAAATGTTGTCATTCCTATAACGTTCCCGAACATGTTTTAAAACACATTAGAGGGATTAAAGAGTCGCTTGTGATGCCAATGACTATTGCTTTTGAAGATGGCCCTTCACAAGCACAAGCACAAGCACAAGCACACGGCGAAGCTGATATTGATGATCTACAAATATTATTTGATTTATCTTGATGATTAAATTAACTTTAAAATAGCAGAAAAAATAAAATAGAAATAGGAAATTAACTAAATCGACATCAAACTTTTGAATTTGTCTTAGAAAAGTTAAACAAAACGAACTTGATTCATTTTGAAAATGGTTTGATACATTCCCGTTTAAAATAATATCTAATTAATGAAAAATTAACTTTGAAACTTTTTCTTTTTTAATTTCATAAAAATTAAAAATATGTAATAATTTAGGTTATTTTTTTCGCAACAGCAGATGCAGATACATTTATATTTTCGGCTACAGAGCTTGTAGTACAGACTAATCATTTCAATCGAACTTAAATATAATCGGAACGTATAATTTATATATAATTTATAAATTATGGACTTTTATTTGTCATGCATACATATGACAAAATATATAGTTTATAATTTATAAGATAAGTAAAAATAATTTTAATGGACAGATGACAAAGATATTAAAGCCATCTAGTGAGTATTAAACTAACTAAACTGAGGAAATTATGACCCGTATCATACACTTGATGGCGTTACTTTCTATGACCAAATGCATTACTATGGAACTGTACCCCCCCTGCACGGGTGTTGTTAAATGACAAAGCAAAAATAACTTTGTTGTTATAGGTTATAAACATGTGTTTTTTTTTCACTAATAATATTGTATTATTACTATTATTTTTTATATTAATATTTATATTTGGATAAGAACTTAGTAGTGACTCTAAGTTATATTTACCTTCATTTAAAAAAAAATTCTTTGGCCTTATGTACTACATACTATGTACTATATACTATATACTCTTTGGCTTGACCTTAGGTCAGACTAATTTGTTTATTGAACTGTCAAGATCTCAAGTTGGCGTTACTTTCTATGACCAAATGCATTACTATGGAACTGTACCCCCCCTGCACGGGTGTTGTTAAATGACAAAGCAAAAATAACTTTGTTGTTATAGGTTATAAACATGTGTTTTTTTTTCACTAATAATATTGTATTATTACTATTATTTTTTATATTAATATTTATATTTGGATAAGAACTTAGTAGTGACTCTAAGTTATATTTACCTTCATTTAAAAAAAAATTCTTTGGCCTTATGTACTACATACTATGTACTATATACTATATACTCTTTGGCTTGACCTTAGGTCAGACTAATTTGTTTATTGAACTGTCAAGATCTCAAGTGGTTAATTATGTAATACATGACGTCAAAGATTTGAAATGAGTAAGACAAAATCCACGCAACAGTTTGAAGTCAGTGCACAGCCCCGACTTCAGAGGCTGTTGCGTGGAATTTTTTTTATCTTTTTAATTCTTTGATTTCAGTTTTTACGTTATTTTAAAAGTATTTTTTTTTTTTGTATTTTTGAGCTGACTACGGAATATCACAAGTTCAAGGTAACAACTGCAATGTCGTCCATTTAAAAATTATCCTTTAAAATTTTCTCTTTTTAGGGGTGAAATATTTTTCCAAATTTATTTGGGATCACCTCTAAAATATATTCGATTAAATCGAATCGAAAAAAATCGAATAATAAAAACCAGCCAAGTGCGAGTCGGACTCGCGCGTGAAGGGCCCCTTTAATATTAAATTTATTTTCATTTTTATTATTTGTTGTTATAGCGGCAACGGAAGTACACATTCTGTGATAATTTCAACTGCCTACCTGTTATGGATCATGATACGTAATAGGTAGACAATTAAAATAGCTCGCTGACAGACGACAGACGGACAGCGGAGGCTTAGTAATAGGGTACCGTTGGTTACCCTTCGGGTAGGGAACCCTAAAAAGGAATAATCAAAATCAATTTGATTCACAATTGACGAAGATATCACGAATATAAAGAACACACAGTTAAAATGAGAACCAACCTCTTTCCTTTTTTGAAGTCGGCTTAAAAATATAGACAATGGACAGAACGAAATCATTCTTATGTCGACGGGACCCGAAAACAACTCATTTCTTTTGCAAACTCCCCTTTACTGAATTTTCTGATTACTTTAAAGAAATCCCAAAGTTATATCTTAAAAAGTTTACGTAAAGTACGAGTATACAATAATTATACAAGAAATTCACACATAACATTATTATTATCATAGAGAATTAAACACAATTAAACGGACAAAACCGCCGCGTCAATTGACAATTATAAATTTACTAGCGTTTAAGTAAAAAAACATCACCTGGCCGTCTTTGTGCCATTTAACATGTGCCAGTCGACAAAAAGACAGCAATGGCGTGCCAATTTATCACGCAGGTCTTGGCCTTTTAAGACAGATAATATATTGGAACATTAGAGTATAATAGACGATCCATTGAGCCATTTATCATGTTTTTTGCGCCCACGTTACCTTTCCAGTTTTATTCTCGTTATAGCAAAGTAATAAGGTTTATTTTTCTGTGTCTTCAAATTAAAATTAATTTTGTTTAACTTTCACCCAACATACAGATTTTAAAAGCGCGTGTGTCTCGTATAAATTCTATTAAATCGCTTCACCGTATTGTTTGCAGGTCGCAGACATTTGGCTGAAAAGCAAGTGGGAGATCGCTGAGTCATTTCACTAATATTGCTCACTATTCCTTGTATTAAGTTACAAGAAACAGCCGTTAAATTAAGAGAACAAGCGGGGAAGGACCACGCTCTCACAGAATACCAGCGTAAAGTAGCAGCCTAACACTGCTGTGGTTCGTATCCTGAGTGTAAAGAATCGGAGACCCTTTTTACTGGAAAACAGGCATTCCATCTTAGTGCTCACGAGTGACAACGCTTCTGCGTTTTGATTCGCAAACGAGGATAGATCCACTTACAACCAGGTGGACTGTGTGCTCGTTTGTCACCCTACCCTATAAAGAAAAAACGAAGCATTAGGATAGTATGGAATATAAAAGTTATTACACATGTGTGTAACATGTGTTTTAACTTTTGTATACTAAGAAGATAGCATACGTTAATTCTTGTAATTGTTCTTATTTTCCATGTCCTACCTACTGGAATACTTGGCAGGATTATTATGACCTAACCACAATACCGAGGGCCATATTGAAGAAAAAAGTAAATGTAATACAATATTTGTAGTTTTTTTTTATAGGATAAGGGTGACAAACGAGCACACAGTCCACCTGATGGTAAGTGGTTGCTGCGGCCCATAGACATCTACATCTATCCTCTATTACAAATCAAAATGTAGATGCGTTGTCACCCGTGAGAACTAAGATGGAATGCCTCATTTCCAGTAAAAAGGGCCTCCGCCACCTGCACTCACCAAACGAAACGCAGAGGTAAACCTCTACTTCACGCTGGTTTTCTGTGAGGTCGTGGTTCCACCCCGGATCGAGCCGGCCCATCCGTGCGACAGCAAAAGCTGCCGCGTGGCTCTACCAGTACAAGCAGCATTGCACCAGTAGTTGGTGCAATGCTGCTTGGAGGCAGAAGTAAGTAAAATTACAGAGAGTGGTAATTATTTTTAGACAGAAAACGCCCTACCAGTTAAATTTCAAATCGAAAAAATTAAATATACGAGTACATAATCTTATCTGAAATTAATAAATATTTACTGCAGCCCATGGAATCCTGCAATCGATTTCAAACAACGATAACCACAGATGCGTTGGGACCTCTGAAGACCAAGACGTGTGCCTCACAATCTGTTATTATACAGGCTTTCGTATACTACTTTAATAGTACTATTTCTTACTATTTAGGCGTTTACCCTTTAGACCGAAATCTGCACGTACGTCTGCTGGACAGCCGAAACCTATCCAGACAGACTCCTTGTTAGAAAAAGAGATCTATTACTTAGTAAATGTCTATAAAATTTTTATTTGATTTTACCATTGTGGCAAAATTACATCTGCTTTGGGAGAACCGTCAAAGGTCCTGTAGGCTATTTGGCATTTCCAAGTTTATTTTTAATCAACTAATAGTTTATTAGCAGTCAACTTGTTCTCAAAGTTTTTTATCCATCTATTCCCTACAGTCTTAGATTAGTTAAAAATATCTAACCTTGTAAAATTAGGTTAGGTTAGTTATAATATATGAAGTCTGCTAAAACTACAATAGCTCTAGGGTTGTAAAATTGCTTAAATTTTTAACCCGTATGGAGATTTTTTTAGATGGAGATTGCGATTTTAATTTCTACTGTTCTGTGACCT
Source organism: Parnassius glacialis (assembly GCA_033319125.1). Classification (NCBI taxonomy): domain Eukaryota; kingdom Metazoa; phylum Arthropoda; class Insecta; order Lepidoptera; family Papilionidae; genus Parnassius; species Parnassius glacialis. The sequence goes on along the minus strand of JAVANC010000026.1, from coordinate 3,280,115 downwards.
AGTCCTTCGTCCTTTTTTTGTCGAAGGCTTTTTAAACTCCGCTGATAGACTTAATAGATACAGCGCTTCTCAAATGTTTACTGATGAGCATCTAGAAAGCATTACTCACGAAATCACAACGTAAGGCAAACGGATTGGCAAGCGCAGAGGCCACACCATCGTTATTGTTATACTACTCCCGATTTAAAGAATTTAGGATTAAAGTTGGTAAAAATTACCTCACATACATCCGCTCAATAAAATACAATTTAAAATTAAAAATTTTGTAAAGCTGACTTCAATATAAGTTGTTAAGAAAAACTCTAAAACCATTGGTCTGAACTTGATCAAACTGGACCATACGAGAAGTACCAGCTTTCAAACAAAAAAAGAATCATCGAAATCGGTGCACCCAGTAAGAAGTTATGAGGTAACACACATAAAAATCCAAAAAAAAAATACAGTCGAATTGAGTACCGTCTCCTTTTTGGAAGTCGGCAGAAAATGATGTGCCTTACCTAGTTTGAAGAGCACCTCCTGCCCTCCCTCAATTGAGTGCACTACCCCTATATAATGAATTTTCACAAAGTAACACCTGATTTTATTAATGAATTTAGGGTTAGCATTTTTGGAATGTTTAAATCAAAAAGAGCGATGAGAATTGTAGAGCACCTGCAGATGAGTAAGACATTCAGAAAAAGAGGTTGTATATTCTTTTCTATAGACGTCCTAGTTAAGGCAGATGTCTGAATATATTTTAGAATATTATAACAGCTTCTTCTTCTACTACTTCAGCCCATAAAATTCCATTGCTGTTCTCGGGCTTCTTCCGTTGTAAGGAGAATTGGTCTTAATCGTCACGCTTAGCATTCCGATTGACAATTTCAGTACCGAATGTCCTACGCCTTTGATGCCGCTGCCTAATGCACTGTAGTAACGTGGCAGCCTCAACAGTATTGCGATTTAAAGGGTATAGAGAGTTGAAGGCTCCGTGGCGCAGTGGCTTAGCATTGAGCTACGGCGCTAAGGGCCACGGGTTCGAATCCCGCAGGGAGATGTTTTTCCTTGTACAATTGGACGTAGTTATGCAAAAAGGATCCAACCCGCGATAAGTTAATTTGAGTTTATGATATTTGAAGTATACATACTTCAAATATCATAAACTCAAATTATCGGAATGGTTTCTGTTTGCAATTTTTCTTCTTATTTGTGTTACATTTGCTAAAATTGTTACATCACATAATAGTATAGACCACAAACATTATTCTTCAAGTCAAGATTTTTGACACAAACTCTGGTTGGATCCTTTTTGCATAACCACGTCCAATTTATGTATGTAAACTGCCTCTACGATACAGAAAAAAATCCTAGTGTGGAGGTTACGTTTAAAAAAAAAGATAGTCAGTATAGTAACGGACTGTGAGGTATTCCATTTGGCATTACATATATGTCCTCAGAGGTGAAAAAGCATGTGTAGACTTCTTTGTTTGAAGTTTGCTACAGTATCCATAAACAGCTCCATCTTTACAAAGCATGCGTAAGTGTCTTACACAAGCGCAGTTTTCGCGCACGCGACTCACAGAAATTTGCACGACCTCCAAGTCGTTCAAAATAGATTCACTCGAAAAGCCACTGGAGCCCGTTGGTACCAACGAAACTCCGATCTTCACAGAGGTGGTGAACTTCCGACGATCTCAGAATATGTCAAGGAAATGGCTCAACCATTTACTATCAGATGAACTTTAAGTTGGTATGTCGATTCAGTTTTATAAAAAAAAAAACATTTTTATTACGTTTATGAAACTGTTTTCATCTGCTTACGACAACACGTCGTCAAAATTACCATGTACGTGTTTAACACGTTCAAAACGTGTCTCATAAACATGCGCACATTAAGGCTCGTCTCCGTTGAGTGCAACTCTTAAAACTCGTAAAAGGCGCCATAAGGTTGAGTTATGGTCTCCACGCGACCCGTGGTAATGAATATGGTCGTCGGTATATTTCAATTTAGCTTTGAGGTGGAAATGTTACCGTGTAAATAGCAGCACCAGTGACAGTCACTCCATTTACAATCTTGTACAATATAGTATAGTGTTTATTTTAGCACGGCACGCGTAAAATATTAAGGTAAAAGCACGAAGTTCAGTTCTTTATTTGAATATGACTCTGCGGATAACGGAATACGTATTTTCAACGTTATTATACTAATCATGTTTATTATTTACAGGGATTATTACGGATTAATAAGCTGGAGTAGCAATGGACTGGCCATATAGCTCGAAGAGCCGACAACCGATGGGGAAGAAAGGTTTTCGTGTGGCAGCCTCGTACCAGTCGCTTACAGGTACGAAGCTGCCACGAAGTGTATAACGGCGCCTCACTAGATGGAATGACGACATGCAGAAATTGGATGGATGCAGGTGGCTCAGGACCTTGGTTTGTGGCATTCCTTGGGGGAGGCCTATGTTCAGCAGGGGAATTGTGAATGCCTGTAATGTATGAATGAATTATATAAAATACAAAGAATTATTGATTTTAGTTTTATTATTAAATAGTTCCCGCACAATGTTCCAAAGGTGAATACAGAAATAACAGAAGTCAAGAAAAGGACATAAACATTAAAGATGTTAAAATTGATTATTTAAAGAGGTAAGACATTTTATTTTATATCTGCACGGCTAGCATGAGCTGGGGACAATAAGTTTATACGCTGATTATATCCACTGACAAGAGATAAAATTATCTTGTCCTTATGCCAAAGAAAAGCAACGGGAAGAAGTATATCCCCGTTCGATATAACGAGTAGACATATATCCCCGTCCATAGCTTGGAGCTAAATGAAACTATGCTTTTGTGACATTTAAAAGGGACAATTTTGTCCTAACTCAACTCATTGGACGTTGGCTTAAGTTTCATAATCATACAAAAAACCTATCTAAGTCTATCTCCCATTTTATCTACTGTAGATATTATATCGAGCGGAATCAAGGCTCCAAAGTCTTTGCCAGAGATCTGTCTGCCAGAAAGAGCCAACTGACAAAGCTGAAGAGAGAATGTGGCAGCATCGTTTCCGGGACACCTGAGATTTTGAGTGAGATTGAGAGGATCTATGGGCAGCTGTACACGTCATCGTTGGAGCCACACGCAAGTGTGAGTAACGATCCAAGAGCGAGTCTCACCCGACACTATTCCGAAGATATCCCGGACGTCAGTCTGAGCGAGACTAGAATGGCTTTCCAGCACCTTAAAAACGGTAAGGCCCCAGGCGAGGATGGAATTACAGCGGAGCGTCTGAAAGCGGGTGGAAGACCGGTACTTGAAGTCCTTCAGAAGCTCTTTAATTCCGTCCTCCATGGTGGCATTACACTGGAGGCGTGGAGCAGAAGTGCGATGGTCTTGTTCTTCAAGAAAGGTGACAACGCTCTCTTGAAGAACTATAGACCAATTTCCCTTCTGGGCTGCGTCTACGTGCTGTTTTCGAGAGTCATTACGAATCGTCTCGCGCGCAGACTTGACGACTTCCAGCCTCCCGAACAAGCCGGTTTCCCAAAGGGCTTTAGCACCATAGACCATATACATACCCTTCGGCAAATTGTACAGAAGTCCGAAGAATACAATTTGCCACTATGTCTGGCGTATGTGGACTATGAGAAAGCCTGTGATTCCGTCGAAATTTGGGCGGTGCTGCAGTCCCTTCAGCGGTGCCAAGTTGACTGTCGGTATATCGAAGTGCTGAAGTGTTTGTACAGTAGAGCTACGATGGCTATCCGAGTACAGAACCAGAGTACGAAACCTATCCAATTGCAGAGAGGTGTAAGACAGGGTGACGTCATATCCCTGAAACTCTTCACCGCTGCAATGGAAGACGTTTTCAAGCTTCTGGACTGGAAAGGATACGGTATCAACATCAATGGCGAGTACATCACTTACCTTCGATTTGCCGACGATATAGTCCTTATGGCAGTACCGCTGGAGGACCTAAGCACTATGCTCAAGGACCTCAATAGTGTCTCCCAACGGATAGGTCTTAAGATGAACATGGACAAAACAAAGATTATGTTTAATGTCCATGTCACACCTATGCCAGTAGTTGTTGGGAGCACTAAGCTCAAAGTTGTTGACGTGTATGTTTACCTGGGACAAATAGTCCGACTAGGTAAGTCCAACTTCGACCGAGAGGTCAATCGACGGATTCAACTCGGCTGGGCAGCGTTGGGGAAGCTACGACACATCTTCTCGTCAGACATACCTCAAAACCTTAAAACGAGATTGTACAACCAGTGCGTGTTGCCAGTGTTGACTTACGGAACTGAGACGTGTTCCTTCACTGCTGGCCGTATGAGGAAGCTCAAGGTCGCTCAGCGAGCTATGGAGAGGGCTATGCTCGGAGTTTCTCTGCGTGATAAACTTAGAAATGAGGATATCCGCAGTAGAACTAGAGTAACCGACATAGCCCAACGGATTAGTAAGCTGAAGTGGCAGTGGGCCGGCCATATAGCTCGAAGAACCGACATCCGATGGGGAAGAAAGGTTCTCGAGTGGCAGCCTCGTACCGGTAGGCGAAGTGTAGGGCGACCCTCCCACGAGATGGAGTGACGACCTGGTAAGGCATGCAGGAAGTTGATGGATGCAGGTGGCTCAGGACCGTGCTTTGTGGCATTCCTTGGGGGAGGCCTATGTTCAGCAGTCGACTTGAGAAAGGCTGTAATGATGATGATGATGATGAAGATATTATATCCACCGGTGTGTCCATGCTCGACGGGAGGATAAAACTAAGCGAGAGGATAAACATCCTTTCCCCGGGGATAAAATTGTCTCCTGCCCATGCTAGCCCTGCTGTGCCTCGGAAAACACGTGAAGACGTTGGTCCTGCGCCTGATCTCTCGCCAGTCATGTTGGATTGCCGTCCTATCAGACTATGAGATGAGGGTATAGAGAGTGCACCTGTGCTTGCGCATATACTCGAACACTTTAATCCTGCCCTATGCCGATTGAGTTGAGGCTTGCCGCCATGAACGAAATTCGGTCTGGAGAACTTTATTATAATTATTTTCTTTTAACAATACGTTATATTCTATTAATAGTCCACTGCTAAACTTAGGCCCCCAGAAATTTCTTCACCGGGGGTATATTTGCCACAGTCGCCACGTTTGGCTATAGTGTTAGCAACTGCATTTTTCTATTTTAGTTGCTAATAGGAAGATGCTAACAACTATCTCCTGGTTTGTTTCCCTCTGTCGCCTCCGACGACACCGACGGGACGATATAGGATAGTGGATATTCGTACAACGTCCCTGCACGGTTAGTATGTTTTCTCTAATATAACGGATTCTTAAAAATGAACCGCCCGTTTTTGTTAATTATAATTTAAATATTATGTAAAAAATAGTTGAGGCTCTTTAAGCACTTGCTCAGCGTTAAAATTATTTTATAAAAGTTTATTAAATTTTATGTTACATTTCACCATAAACCCTATTACAGCATATAAAAGTCCACCGCTGAACTTAGGCCTCTCCCATAGATTGCCTCATAGTTGGGGTTTTGTCATAGTTGGCACTGTGGGAATCACCAATCATTCTTGGAAAAGACCATTATGATAGCCTGGTGACGTAATTTATTTTATTAAATATTATTATATATTACATCAGACGGTCTCTTTTCTATACAAATAGGCGGGGAGCGTTACACCATGCTTGGCAGGCCGGTTGGTAAAAGCAAATTTTATTAATTAGACTTATTATCAGAAAGATGCTGCTGCCATCTCTTGTTTCAATTTCTTCCTGTCGCCTCTTACGATACCCACGGGACATTATGGCGATATTCTTACACCGTCGCTAAACCGTAAACCAACACCTTCATAAACAGATCTGATGGTAAGAAGACGCTGAGGCCCATACATATCTACAACTGTTGTCGATTAAGAATCAAAATATGTATGCATTGTCACCCTTGAGGACTAACTTGAAATGCCATGTTTCCAGTAATAAGAGTCTAACGTTCTCACCACCTCACTATTATGAAAAACAGCAGCTTTAAGTTAATATTTGTCACTGGTATTCTATGAAAGCATGGCCTTTCTCCGGCCGAGACGACACATTCGTACTATAACCATAATATAGCAGCGTGGTTCCATCACGTGCTGTAGTAGTCAAAGCTGGTTATGTCAGCACCAATCGCTTATCGTTTGATTGTTATCTTGGGATCCTTATATTATCTCATTGAGAATACCTCGAAATATTTAGTAAATACAAGCCAGTGTATTGCTAAATAATAAATTATCGCTGAGATACGATGTAACCTAATGCCATTATTATTTATTCCAACAGTCAGACCATCGACTGTATGTTTGTGTAATAAAAATGAAACATATACAGGGGGCTAATTTAGTGGCACCATTTAGCATTAGGGCGCGGTCGGAATTGTGATATACAGGCTGTTTCATTACGTTCGTACGCGTCGTAACCGTGCGATAATTCAAAATTATTGCCCGCTTTACGAGGCGGCCCGTTGCGCTGCGGGGGTGGGATGCGACAGCCATTTGAGCTTATGTGTTTTTTTTTTAATACTTTTAGCTAAGGTTACGTTTTTGTGACATGCTTTTGCTAGAATTTTTTTAAACTGAAGTGACAAGCGGAATTTAAATCCATTCGATGGTAAGTCGCTATTGCAATCCATGGGCATCTGCAGCACACTTCAAACGAAGAAGACTATAGATGTGTTGTCATCGGAAGACGAAGATGGAATGCTTCAGAACCTATAATCATTCTGGCTCTCTATATGTTTTAGGAACACCTCAGTGCTACCGCAACAAGCAACAACAAGTGGCGGCATTTTACAAACAAATTGCACATAAACGAACATCCAAACTCAGAACAATATTATATAAGGCCGTACAAACACTTGTTTAATACGGAATTGAAACCCGCGGCCAGCAGAGTCGCAGCCCAACGTGTAGTCACAGCGCTAAATATAGTTAAATAGTAACAGTTGAGGAGAAATCATCATATATTTTTGTCCAATGCATGAGATTGAATATTTCTCGTTACTCTCCTTCTCTTCTCCTACTCTTATGCCAAGTTATTTGCGGTTGGTATAGCATCTCTTACTGTTTCATTCACCTCTGTTAACCATCATCTCCTCACTTAAATCCTTTTTTACGCATATCATCCCCTCACATAGTCCATTGATCTTTTCATCGGCCTCCTTTTAGTCTCATATGCGTCCATTTTCAGAGCCAACATTCCATGAAATGATGATACCATAAAGGACAACAGCATAAAAGCAGACCAATTTAGAGGCATACGAAAAACTAATTGACCATTTAAAAATACTTTGAATAGTCAGTCCGAAAATGGTATCGATTACTACATTTACCGTGAAGTGACGATGTAAGAGTATCTACTTCCCCATATCATTCCGTGGGTGTCGTAAGAAGCGACACAGAAAAAAATAAAGAGATGGACAACAGCGTCTTCCTAATAACGAATAAAAATAAAAAAAACTGCGGTTGGCATCCCGCTTCCCAAGCATGTTAACTATGGCAAACATAGTATAAAAGTTTTTATTGGTTTTTTTATTGTTTAAAATAAACATTACCCCACACTAGGATCTTCTCCCGTATCGCGGGGGCAGTTTACATACATAGATTTCACAAGAACAAACACCCAGACCCGGATTAATTATTTGTAGGCCGTACAAATACTTGTTCCGTGCGGAATTCGAACCCGCGGCCCTTAGCGTCGCAACTTATTGCTAAGCTACTGCGCCATGGAGCCGTCCTTCCTTATCCTTACTTATATGTGTCTAATATCCTTATACATCATCTGTCTTTTTAAGTTTACTACTCGAACAGCTCTAACTGTCTACATAAACTATTATTGCAATTGCAACTGTAGTTACTAGAGTCGTAATGATAAATTTAAAAAAAGAATTTACAACCCCACCATGACATTTAATTAATTCTATATCAAAACACGTCTCGCAAAAAATATTTACACGCTTTCATCGTCGGATGAGACCAATTTTTCTACCAACAATATTTATTTAAAGTCATAAATTTCCCTTCAGCCTACCGCGCCGGATCCCCCAGAATCGCAACAAAAGAAGCGCGTTTATCATCACCGCAGAAAAAAAGCGTACACACCACGACACCGCTTATTTATTTATGAGCTCAATTCATACTCGAAACCCTCTTCACTCCAGGCATAACATTCAGCGATCGATATCATCTCATTTCGCTGTACACCACACTGCGCGAGCACAAAGGGAAGTGTCGAAAAAACCGGTCGAAGTGTCAGCTCAACTGTGACAGACGACAGCTGTGGGGTGCCTGACAATACAAGTAACGTCAATTCATCAAGTCGTCGACAATGACGCGTTCTAGGGCGTTTATCCTACTCTCGCTGCCACAGTGTAATTTTATTTCACACTCATTTTGTACCAACTGGTACTTTGTGATAGATCTGTGAGCGGAATTTTTGCAGACTGTATTAAGTAGGGTGACAATCAGTTACGGTGTGAGCGGAATAGACAGCCGTGGTAAATTGACAATAGTGGTGATTTAGAAGGGAAATGAATAGGGTAAGAGCCGTAAAAGCTCTAATGACAAACACACATTTCACGCTACAGATAAGATGAGGTGATTGTGGTAAATTTGATAGAGGTTTCCTGTTACAATGAAGGGATTACTTTAATAGGTAATCTTTGGATTCGGATTTCAGGCAAATTGACTATATTAAAATGGATCTAAACATGATCTAAATACGCTCAATGTAACACCATAAATTTTGGTAAAAGTTATTCTATCTTATATTGTAGGCTTGTATAATTACAGGAATTAGTATGTTAAACGAGGTGTCCTAGCTATTAAAATATTTAACTCACCGCTTTGAAAATTAATAATTTTCAAAATTAGGAAGGTATATATTTAGGTACCTTTTTGAGAATACTAGTTTTCATCACGCGTGGAGACGTTTTGAGGTCCTAGAAAGCCGTTACTACTAATCCCGGCTAGACGTCCAGCCGTGTGATAAATGATAAATGACTATTGTTGTGTATAAGCTTTTAGACCATCTCATAACATAAAATTACTTTTTATAATTTAAAGGTGACAAACAACCACATAGTTCATTTGATGGTATGGACGCTATGAACCAAGATATTTATATCTATCTCCGATTTAGAATCACAATACAGATGCGTTGTCATTCAGGAGGACAAAGATGGAATGCCTCATTAATATGTAGCAAAATAATGGTAGGCCATTAGAAAGGGTCTCCGACTCTCTACACTCACTAACAAAACCCAGTAGTATAATTCTGTTGTTTTACGCTGGTAGTCTATGACAGCGTTGTCTTACTCTGGCCGAGCCGACCCATTAGTGCTGCGGTTATCTATAGCTAGCATAACTGCAGCGTGGCTCAACAAGTGACGAGGTGTAAAACACTTGACACTCGAATGCCTCATTACGTGAACTTACGGTATTCTGACTTATTTACCTTCCGAATGATATATTATGACACAATAGTGGTTATCCTGCTGTTTGGCAGCAGAAAAGGGGGAGATGTTGGAGCCCATAAAATGAGTTCTTATTTTGAAAAGGACCCCAATCAACTAGTAAACAGAATTTCTTGCCGCTTCTTCCCTAAAATAGGGTTACGAACCGTTGATAATTTTGACGTTCATTAGAACTTTTTTTTATATAGGATAGGGCGACAAACGAGCACACAGTCCACCTGATGGTAAGTGGTTGCTTTTACTCATAGACATCCACATCTATCCTCAATAAAGAATCAAAATGCAGATGCGTTATCACCCGTGAGGACTAAGATGGAATGCCTCTTTTCCAGTGAAAAGAGTCTCCGGTTCTCTACACTCACCATACGAAACACAGCAGTGTTAAGCTGCTATTTTACGCTGGTATTATGTGAGAGCGTGGTTCTTCCCCGGTCGAGCGGACCCAATCGTGCTACAGCTGTACTACTAATATAGCTGCAGCATGCCTCTACCACGTAAAAATAAAAAAGCTTTAGACAATTTAGTAAAATCAAATCTTAATTTCAAAAAAATATGTAATCAAAATGTCAAAACTCATTCAATTTATTACGCTGATTTAAGCAAATTAATCTGAGACATCTTTAATACGTCGGATATCCACAATAAAATAATATAGAGCTTCAAGGATACTGAATTGCACTTCATATAAAGAAATGAGATCTTGTTTTTTATATTGGTAGATAATTTAAAATTAAAAATTTTCTACAACCGACTTCAATATAAATTATTAAGAACAACTCAAAAACTATTGGTCAGACCTTGATCAAATTTATATGGGACCACATGTGAAGCACTAGCTTTCAAACAAAGATGTTTAAAACATCTTTGCTTTCAAATAAATAATTTAAAATTTAAAATTTTGTACAGCAGACTTCAATATAAGTTATTAAGAATAACTCAAAAACTATTAGTCTGACCTTGATCAAATTCAAAATCACATGGGACCACACGAGAAGTACCAGCTATCAAATAAAAAAAGAATCATCGAAATCGGTTCACCCAGTAAAAAGTTATGAGGTAACATACATTAAAAAACATACAGTCCAATTGAGTACCGTCTCCTTTTTGGAAGTCGGCAGAAAAGAGTCATCGAAATCGGTTCACCCAGTAAAAAGTTATGAGGTAACACACATTAAAAAAACATACAGTCGAATTGAGTACCGTCTCCTTTTTGAAGTCAGTCGAAAATGCCATAACTCCTAGTTGAATGTGTGTTTGCATAAAAGGATAAAAAAAGAAATAAAAATAAGTAATGAAAAGATTTTAATTATACGTAGATATTTAATTTATACGTAAATGTAATAGGGAATCGATGAACTTCTTCACCCGAAACATTTGCCACTTGGATATTTTCCTCTATCGTAGCGGAACACTTATTTCCTGCGGTATTCGAATTTGCGGCCTCTGCAACGTAGCAGCTAAATGCTGCTGACCGCTCAGCTTGTGTTGACTTTTCGTATAAATTTAAAATACTTCGTCATACGAATATTTTACGTGATAGAGCCAAGCTGCTGCTATAATATGGTTGTAGCACGAATGGTTCGGCTCGACCGGGAAAGGACCACGCTCTCAGAATACCAACGTAAAATAGCAACTACGCTGCTGTGTTTCGTATGGTGAGTCTAGAGAAGCCGATACTGGAACCGAGGCATTGCATCTTAATCCTCAGGGATAATAATAATAATAATAATTCTTTATTGAACACAGTCCTCAGGGATGACAACGCATCTGCATTTTGATTCCTAATCTATACAACAAAGATGTTTTATAGGTCCAGATACCGTGTTGCAAACACATCGCAACGTTCATAGTGAAGACAGTCTTTGAATCATGTGTGCGTGAGTACCACGTGACGCGCATATCTTACGCACCATGGCTGCATTAATGTGCGTGACTTCGGTAATAACAGTACGAATCGATTACCCAAAAAATGTGGGAGATTTTATATTTCATTCATATTGACGTACCTATTGATTCTAAGAGTATAAAATGTGTGTGCGTGGCGTGTGCATTTGTGTGCGTGTGTATATGGGGATATGGTTGCTTATGTGTGTGTTTTTTTATAGGATAAGTGTGACAAACGAGCACACAGACCACCTGATGGTAAGTGGTTGCTGCGGTCCATAGACATCTACATCTATCCTTGTTTGCGAATCAAAATGCAGATGCGTTGCCACCCGTGAGGACTAAGATGGAATGCCTCATTTCCAGTAAAAAGGGCCTCCGGCCATTTGCACTCACCAAGCGAAACGCAGAGGTAAACCTCTACTTCACGCTGGTATTCTGTGAGGTCATGGTACCACCCCGGTTCAAGCCGGCCCATCCGTGCGACAGCAAAAGCTGCCGCGTGGCTCTACCACTGTTAAATATGTGTGTTTTATGTAGGTACAAACATCGCACTAAAATATTGAAGATATGTAACAAAACCTATAATTTATGTAACAGTTAAAATATAGTTACACAACAGTTATAATAACAGTGGTAGAGCCACGCGGCAGCTTTTGCTGTCGCACGGATGGGCCGGCTCGAACCGGGGTGGTACCACGACGTCACAGAATACCAGCGTGAAGTAGAGGTTTACCTCTGCGTTTCGCTTGGGGAGTGCAGGTGGCCGGAGGCCCTTTTTACTGGAAATGAAGCATTCCATCTTAGTCCTCACGGGTGACAACGCATCTACATTTTGATTTGTAATTGAGGATAGATGTAGATGTCTATGGGCCGCAGCAACCACTTACCATCAGGTGGTCTGTATGCTCGTTTGTCACCATTATCCTATAAAAAAAATGTAACAGTTAAAATAAATAAAAACACAGTAGATATTTATGTATGTAACATATATTTATATTCTATTATTACTAAATATATACAGAGTACTACACTTTTGTACTGTAGAACACAAAATATTGCCGCTTTTTACGAAGACATTAAATTATTTTTCAATCCTAAGTAAAATGACGAAAAAAAGCAAGTTTGGTTAAGCGTAAACTTCGGCCAAGAGATAGCAAAATGTGTGATTTTTTTAAATTGCTCCGTTCCGTTGCTACGTGAAGGAAGGACAAAAACAAATAAACAAAAAATCACACTTTCACATTTATAATATTATATTAGTATGGATTGTCAAGAATGATAGATAAACTTTTAAAACCGGTTTACAATCGGCTTTTGGAGGGTGGAACTATTCACTCGCGCTCTCTTTCTCGCTCTAGTAAATAACGGTTCTGAATGACCAAAAAGGATAGAAGCACAGGAAAGTGCAATTTCATGCTGCCAGATGTAGTTCAACCCTAACCATTAAAACGGTTTAACTCTATAGGTTGGGTAAAATCTGTAAAATTAGACTGTTTAAAACCCCTATATATAACCTTTGCGGTTGATCATGACATTAAAAAATGGTAAAAACATTTCATAGACTAGGCAACACTCGAATATTATTGCGCAGTATTATTACTTGTATTGACATTTAGCTTTCGTATTCTTTTACAAAGAAATACACCATAAAATTGTATAGTTACTTATGAAAAGTGATGTTCTTATCCTTATCTTTTTTCCTAGAGTAATTTTTAAATGATTTCACAGCACAAACAGTCATTTTGCGAAATTAAAAACACCGGTGCGTAACGTATGTTCACAGCGAACGTCGCTGGCGTAATGGCGGAACGATCGAACGAATACGCCAATATTGGCGCCTTTGAAATGGAAGCGTTTTATGCGCGCGTACACGGTATCTGGACCTATAAAACATCTTTGCTATACAAATAAATAAAATTGAAGTGTCTGAACAAAAATACAATTTTTAATGTTTTTGTCTGTCTGTCTGTCCATCTGTCTGTCTGTTTTTTCCGGCTAATCTCTGAAACGACTGAACCGATTTTGACGGAATTTTCACTGGCAAATAGCTGATCTCACAAGGAGTAACTTAGGCTACTTTTATTTTAGAAAAATAATTATGGCAAAAAAATCTAAAACCCCAAATAACACGCGGGCGAAGTTGCGGGGAACAGCTAGTTGAGAATAAATATTGATAATATCTATGGGCCATCTATGGCATCATCCGATTACCAAGTTGACTGTGTGCTCATTAGTCGCCCTTATCATCTAAAAAATATTTACATGATTTACAAAAGATCGTGCCAATTAGAAGTCCATAGTCTCTGCCTACCCCTCTGGGTGACAGGCGTGAGTGTTTATGTATATACATATATGGATGTAAAAACATTTCCTTTGTAATTTGAAGTTATATGCATTCAGACAGACAAACTGACAAACGAGACTGTTTATTACTTATACTGACACTTTGAGACACCATGGATTTCTTTGACAAAGCGCAATACACGTCAGCACTATTGTCGGCCTCAATAGTAACAAGCAGACTGTGAGGTCCGCTTCCTGTGCTTTCAAAACATCGGAATTGTGTAAACATCACTCATATTTCTCAATAATTGTCGTATGTTACTACATCAACAAAATAAAAATGAATTTTATTGCAACGTGATATGGTAGAAAACGAGGTGTGCCAACAAAAACGACAGTCGACACAGAGTCAATTTAGTTGAAGTGTTGGTAAGTAATGGATTGGCCGATTGTTGTCCGCACAGTGGCGGTGGGTGGTCATTTGACGTTTATTTTATAAGCTATAAGAGAACACAAAGGATAAGTTAAAAATATTTTATATTTTCTTTGAAAATCATGCTCCGTCGACCGTTTTGCGTGGTGTATTCTTAAGGTTATCCATCCACCTGCTTGTGAATCGTAGGTGTTGTGTAAGATATGATGTGAATAAAACTAGATAATGAGATGTTGACTTCTATAAATTTATTAGAAACTAGTGTGATGTCCAGAACTCCTCTCAAGGTTTTAATTTAAAGTGCCGCGTAGAATACCTCGGGCTCCAATCAAATCTCTCGTATGACCATTCAGTAGAATGCTACTAGCTTAGGCTACTAGGAGCGAAATCCCTAATGTTTAGAATATGTCATCTTTACGATCATTAAAAAATGATGTACTTTAGTAGTACATAACATTATTAGTGAATGTTTTATTGTGTATGATATCAGGTTTCAAAGGCAAGTGCTTATAAGCTACTAGTAGCGCAGCGGATAAGCGTGTGGTTGCAGCGAGACCTCGGGTTCGATTGTCAAAATTGAACTAAACAAGTATTTGGATGGTCTACAAATAATTGATCGAGGTTGGGATATTTTTATTTACTACCCGTGCGGTTAAAGAATGGAACTGAAAATGGCGTCGTCTCTATTCAACTCTCGCGCGCACACTGTCGCTATCTAACTATCTATACTCACAGCCTCCGGTAAAGGTTGCAATAAATACGTATGCGTTTTTCGTATGTTATAACTTCAGTCCAACTTGTCATTGGAAATGATAATGATATGATAACAAATTGACAATGATAACAAAATGCCATGAACTACAAGAAAAAGTTCAGTCCGGTTTCGCTAATTTGTGAACTAGAGGCATTCTTAGGGTTTTCTTCATGATTTTGTTTGTTAATATATTATATAAAATATTTACATATTATTGAGACATTAGTAACCATCTTTAAAATTTTCGTTTGTCTGTCTGTCCGAGCTAATCTTCGGAATGGCTGAACCGTTTGTAATAAAACTTCACGAACAAACAAGACACTAATAACAGTAGTAATCTAAACTAAATTTTATCCGAAAAGTTTTGAGACTTTATTAAAATAGAAATATTGATAAGATAATATAAATGGTCTTTAATAATTATCTTCAATCTAAATCAAGTTATATTATGTAATCTAAATAACGCCACATTAATAGATCCCACTCAGCCGAAGCCGAAGTTTTGAATATTATTTAAAAATGAATGTGCCCACTTGCGTATTCAATTATTTTCAAATAGTTTCGTATTATTCCCATATTTGAGAATTACTCAGATATTTAAGCAACTAACATTAATATTTAAGGTGCGTAATGAATTACTAACAACTTGTGGATCAAGGTCTGACATAAAATAATAATAATTATTGTAATAGAACATTTCCAATTCCGGCTCAATGAGCTGCCTTTTCTAATGCCATTTCTATATCTGTGAGGATTGTAAACAATCTTTGTTTCGTATAATGGATAGCAGGATACTGCGCATATAAAATAAGGAATTACTTTAAAACTTTTTTTAAACTAAAAATAGTCAAGTTCTCAGACAAATACTATAAACGTCACACTGTCGACAATAGTTCCAGTATGTGTTGGGGGACTTCATATGACTCCAAAATATTTTTGAAGTGAAAACTTCTTTAGTGACGTTGTGCACTTTTTTGTAATGGGTAAAAAATGTTAAACTCGCGTCAGGACACGTGACCTGATCGAAAATTCGTAAGACGGACGGAGAGTAGACAGCCAGCGCAGCGTAGGAGAGGAAGTATCCCCCTCTCTTTCTACGGCGCGGCGAAAATGTATGCCTGCGCCTGCTGTTTCGTTTAGACGGCGCAGGAAGCTTGCGCGAACGTTCGTGTGTGTGATTTTTCTGAGAGATAAACTTTTTAATAAATTATAAATTGTCATGTTTGTGTACGATAGCGCAATAAATAAATATTGTATTCTACCACATAAATGATAGTACTTTTATACTTATAAATAAAGCAATTCGTGCAAAATTATTCCCTAACCATTCCAAAATATCAAAAATGCACATCGTTAATATTCAAGTTTTCACTTCTGCCGGCACTCCCGGAGTGCAACCCGTCGTTTCTTTCTCAATCATGCCTGGTTTCGTCGCGACGTTTTCCTTCACCGCCGAGCAAGTCAATCAGCACGTAAAATTTCAATTAACAATTTCAGTAATGCCAGCCGGAATCAAATCCGTGTTTCTATTAGTGCAAACCTTAGTGCGAGTGAGACGTAGGTCAACCAAGCCGTGGCCAACTAATTTTAAGTATGTATTTGCTTTTTATTCGTTAACTAGCTAACTAACTAACTAGGTGATTTCTGATCTTGACGACAGCGCCATCTACCAGGTCAAATTATGAATCTAAACCATCCAGGGACCTATACTGTGTTACAAGTGACGATCTTTCATACATACAGAAAATCTGTGCGACACTTAATCTAATTTATTTTTCAACCTAAAGCGCACCCGTTGCAGCGTACAGTGAAATTTACGGCCAGTGGTTAGACCGGGAGCCATAACAGATTTTTTTACCCAATTTTATAAAACACAATTTTATTAGAAAACTAGTTATTCCCCGCGACTTCTCCCGCGTATAATTTAGAGTTTGAATTATATTGCTCAGAACCCTAATTCTTTTTCTCAAATATAAGTAGCCTTAGTTACTCCTTAGAACATTAGCTATCTGCCAGTGAAAGTCCCGTTTAAATCGGTCCAGCCGTTTCGGAGATTAGCCGGAACAAACAGAGAGACAGACCGACAAAAATTTTAAAAATTGTATTTTTGTTATTAGTACCGTATATACTTTCATATGTATTTAGTAAAAATCTGTAATTTTGACATTACAAGCAGACACTTCAATTTTACTTATTTGTATAGATTATCTCTGTCTGTCTGTCCGTCTGTCTGTGTGTTTGTTCCCACTAATCTCCGAAACGGCTAGACCGATTTTGACGGAATTTTCACTGGCAGATAGCTTATGTCTCAAGAAGTAACTTAAGTTACTTTTGTTTTAGAAAAATAATTAGGGTTCCGCGCAATAAAATTAAAACCCCAAATAACATGCAGGCAAAGTCGCGGTACAGCTAGTAAATAATATTTTAATAGCAGTTATTATAAAAAACACACTAATAGGAACAGTAAAAGCATTCACCAGTTTACCAAGCAGTCAAATTTTATTTTATTGTCACATTTACGTTTACCATTTATAAGAACACTTAAGGGGAAATATCAACACAAAAGTCATTACGCCATTGCCACCGAGTGCCTACAGACAATAAAAATAAAATATGCCTATCGCATAGACCATAACAACGCCTTAAGTCATTTGTGTTTGAACAGGAACGCGTGATAAATAAAAGCGATGACAGTTGTTGGATATTTTATTCCTTCACTAAATTCGCCCCTTTTTATATTTATTTTTATAATTACTACCACGTTTTATTAACTCGCTTTCGTGTATGTCTGTCTGGGTGGAATTTAGTAATTGATTTTAAAATAAGGTCCCGATTAGCTGGAGACTAGTAATTTTGAACACAGCTCCAAATCACATGGCAATGTGATTCGGAGCGGATATGATAATGAATAATAATAATAATAAGTTCTTTATTTCCAAAAGGTAGTACAACCAGATATTTGCTTAACGCTTAATAAAGTTTTTTAGTACATATATTTGAAACGTCAGCGCCATATCCTCACCGTTTATTTACATAAATATTAGGATGCAAGCAGAAGTTAATTAATTAATATTGTCTAACGTGTTTGTACCTTATGCTAACATAACCTAGGTACAATAAAATTTAATGGATCACATGTTATGTTCCATAAGCTAAGTTATTACTAATACAAAGGCACAAACAAGAAAATAATTTATACTAATAATATCGTTGAAGTGTAATGTCTGACTGTAAGAAGTAATTGTGTAATACTGAATGAAATGAAAACAATGGTACATTGAACACAATTACTACATTTTTTTTTGTAATTTTACTTGTTGATAACTATATTGATATTTGATAAAAAGCAATCTCTATTTTTGGTTGAATGGATTATATTTACACGAAATCTGGCGAAAACCCAACGGCCTCTCCGCATGAAATATAACTAGTGTATTTCTTTAGGAGACGAACTTCAAGAAACTAAAGATAAAAAATATTTTCTCCTCAACGGAAATTTTCGCCTTGCAAGTTGCACTTTTGCGGCGTTACCTCAAACAGGTTTATTAACGCCATTTAAGTAAATATCACATTGCATTAATAACCTTAAAGCTAAAATCTGTCTGTTCGTTACAGGCGTAATTTCAAAAGCTTTATATAGATATCAAAACGGCCGCCGCGGTCTGTCCGGCTGTCAGTCCATTATCTCGGGTCGTATTTCAACGTTGTCTCGTTTTATTTCTCACTGTGTATTTTAACAAGAAGCACTGACTTTATCTGTTATGACTAGTAAATTGAGGTGTAAACTGTTGCCTTGACGATGCTTGCTTTTAAATTTGTGTTGGGATTCTATTTGCTTTTTTTTTGTTTTAGTAAGCCAGTATGATTACATGCTGTTAGTCATTCCATCTTAGTCCTTACAGTTGACAACGCATCTGTATCGTTCTTTATTTGAATTTTGGGACTGTAGCTAACTTCAAATAAATGGCTGCAAAAAATATTATACACTTGGTAGAGCCATGCTATAATAATTGTATATTTGTAGTTACAGGCTGTAAGTCATTCCATCTTAGTCCTTAGAGGTGACAACGCATCTATTGCGTTCTTTATTTGAATTTTGAGACTGTAGCTAACTTCAAATAAATGGCTGCAACCATATATTATATACTTGGTAGAGCCATGCTATAATAATTGCATATTTGTAGTTACAGGCTGTAAGTCATTCCATCTTAGTTCTTAGAGGTGACAACGCATCTATTGCGTTCTTTATTTGAATTTTGAGACTGTAGCTAACTTCAAATAAATGGCTGCAACCATATATTATATACTTGGTGGAGCCATGCTATAATAATTGTATTTTTGTAGTTACAGGCTGTAAGTCATTCCATCTTAGTTCTTAGAGGTGGCAACGCATCTGTTGCGTTCTGTATTTGAATTTTGGGACTGTAGCTAACTTCAAATAAATGGCTGCAAACAAATATTATATACTTGGTAGAGCCATGCTATAATAATTGTATATTTGTAGTTACAGGCTGTAAGTCATTCCATCTTAGCTCTTAGAGGTGACAACGCATCTATTGCGTTCTTTATTTGAATTTTGAGACTGTAGCTAACTTCAAATAAATGGCTGCAACCATATATTATATACTTGGTAGAGCCATGCTATAATAATTGTATATTTGTAGTTACAGGCTGTAAGTCATTCCATCTTAGTTCTTAGAGATGGCAACGCATCTGTTGCGTTCTGAATTTGAATTTTGGGACTGTAGCTAACTTCAAATAAATGGCTGCAAACAAATATTATATACTGGGTAGAGCCATGGCTCGCATGGCATGGCAGCATGCTGCAGCTTTATTATTTGTATATTTGGATCACGAATAGGTCGGCTCGACCGGGAAAGGACCACGCTCTTACAGTATACCAGCGTAAAATTGCAACTTAATGCTTCTGTTTTTCGTATGGTGAGTGTCTGACCGGAGACTTTTTTTTACTGAAAAAGAGGCATTCCATCTTAGTCCTCACGGGTGACAATGCATCTGCATTTTGATTTGCAAATGAGGATAGATGTAGATGTCTATGGGCCTCAGCAACCACTTACCAACGGGTGGACTGTGTGCCTGCTTGTTACCCTTATCTGATAAAAGAAATGGACCTCAGTAGCCACTTACCATCAATTGGAGTGTAACTTCATTTGTCAATACAGTTTTATAAAAAAAAACGAGTCTATACTGAGAATGTATATTAAAAATCTTTGACAGCTTTGATAGCAATGCTCAATGCGCTCAAATGCGCTCAGGGCCGCGGGTTCGAATCCCGCACGAAACAAGCATTTGTATGACCTGCAAGTAATTTTTCCGGGTCTGGATACACCCACGATGCAAGAGAAAACATATAAAAAAATGAACAAACAAACAATTTAGCTCTAATACGTTTTCACCCCTAAGGACTGAGATGGAACGCCTCGCTTCCAGTAAAAAGGGTCTCCGGTCCTCTACACTCACCATACGAAACAGCAGAATTAAGCTATTTTTCGCTGGTACCTATTCTGTGTTAAACCGACTCGGTCGTGCTACAACCACGATATACGAGTAGCTGCAGCGTGGCTATACATCAAGGGTTAAAAAAAATGATTTGCTATTGTGAGCGGTGACAGGGTTAATACTATAATGTATTTTATTATAGTATACATTTTGTCAGGAAAACACATAATAATATTAACCCTATATTATTATGTATTTTCCTGACAAAATGTAATAATGAAATAACAAGCCGTTGTGAAATTTTATAACAATAAAATATACTTGACATTTAAGAGTTAGGTAATTTATATAAATTATTACCAGTATAATATTTTAGTGCTTGATTTAATGATAAGCAATTTTAAACACGATTAGGTTATAAAAATAACTACAGCCTAAATAAAGTAATTGGTACCGTGCCTTATGATTGCAAATCACGAAAGGCTTCATTCGGCTTAATAATTTAGTCAACGAGGGACCAATTTGTACATTCCTGGTATATTAATAGAAATTAGTTAAATGTATTTGTCACAGCTTGACGTAATTTATATGGTATTTAAATATAATTAGACTATATAAGAGTTAATACAACGTAATTTTAGCTATTTTCAAGTTCTTGTGTTTACTTTGTCACTTATACACGACTCCGAAAAATTATGAATATTAATTTCGTATACATTTGGTTGTGATTATTCAGTAATTTTATATAAATCTACTATATAAACAATAAATTTTGTTTGTTCATATTATTTAGTCTTAATGGTCTTCTGATTGAGCTAAAGCTATGTCAACTTATTGTTTGCACATGTGCGAAGGTTATAGGCGTATTACCGCCGCGTGTATAGTACCGACACATTTATTTGAAAGTTATATAACATAACTCTTCCAAATTTAATGACGCAGCCACACTATGCTCCTCGCGCTGCTTCTCGCTCAGCTCCTCCCGCTGACGCGTTGTTGCCCTCTCTGCCCACACACTGCTCTACTCGCGCAATTAATGACGACGTTCCGCACTAGGTCGTTCCCGTTTGAAACATAATGGATGCATATTTAGTATATCTATCAATGTCATAAAAAGAAATATACGTCGTCATCACCGCCAACAAAGATGGTAGATGACTATTCATCGCATTAGAACGACGATTCCGTAACGAGCGCTCGATTTGGACAGCGTTCGCGCAAATATTTGGCCACCCACTCGCGCTCTTATTGCCAGTTAATCAACAGAAGAGAACAAAACAGGGAGCATAATGAGGAGCACGACGTGCGGCATGACGGATATTGTGGCCACCCTACGTCTCTGCCTCCTTTCCTCGCTACTTTCCATGTCACTCGACGAATGTATGGCGGAGGAATAAAACGATATTTTCACAATTATTGCGTACCTTAAGCGAAAGCGCAAGGTATGTTCTACTATCGCCTAAAAATTAAGATTTCAACATTTTATCGAATAAAATCGTATCTAGCAATCATATTATACATATAAATGATATAAAAAGCACATTGTTAGAAAGATAAATGATTGTTTAACTTACTAACTTTTTTATTAAATCGATTAATTGCTATTTTTAAATAAAAAAGGGGTTTTAGTGGCTTATGGTGTGGATTTATCAAGTCCGGAAGGCTTGTAAACACTCTAACTTTTGAGAATATCAATTGTTTAACTCAATCTATTTTTTAATCTCTTCATCTATCATGTGGGAAGTCACTGAATGTAAATGGCACTGTAATTTTGTTTTGTTTAGCTATAATTAATTTTTTTCGGCTCTAAAATGTCGAAATTTTCGTTGATTTGGTAGCCTTGTATGTAAATTAATTCTGTAAAGGGAGCTAAAGTCACAGAGTAGTTTACTCACTCACTCAGTTCGACGCACAGAGTACTTTTTATATACTGGTCAGTCGCCGTCGTGAGTGGACATTGTTTCGGATGTTTGCAGCGGCTCAAAAAGATCGCTGTACAAATACACAATATTCGAATATCCAAATTTCTTAAATACTTGATTATAATAATAATAAGAGATTTCTTTATTACAATATTTTAAAAGCACAGAATAAATAATAGTAGTACGTACTAAAAGTAAGTAGTATCAATTTTTTTTATCATGGGTGACATTTTCATGGTTTTCGAGTGTTGAAACCGATAGGGTTGTCGAAATGTAAATCCAAGATGGCGGCCGCAATAGGTATAATTTTTTTCATCTTGGGTGTCATTTTCATGGTTTTCGAGGGTGTTGAAGCCGATAGTGCTGTCGAAATGTAAATCCAAGATGGCGGCTGCAATAGGTATGAATTTTTCATCATGGGTGTCATTTTCATGGTTTTCGAGAGAGTTGAAGCCGATAGATAGGGTTGTCGAAATGTAAATCCAAGATGGCGGCTGCAATAGATATCAATTTTTTCATCATGGGTGTCATTCTCATGGTTTTCGCGGGTGTTGAAGCCGATAGTGCTGTCGAAATGTAAATCCAAGGTGGCGGCTGCAATGGGTATCAATTTTTTTATCATGGGTGTCATTTTCATGAGTTTCGAGGGTTTTGAAGTCGATAGTGCTGTCGAAATGTAAATCCAAGATGGCAGCTGAAGCAGGTACCAATTTTTTTTATCACGGGTGTTATTTTCATGGTTTTCGAGGGTGTTGAAGCCGATAGTGCTGTCGAAATGTAAATCCAAGATGGCGGCTGCAATAGATATAAATTTTTTCATCATGGGTGTCATTTTCATGGTTTTCGAGGGTGTTGAAGCCGATAGTGCTATCGAAATGTAAATCCAAGATGGCGGCTGCAATAGATATCAATTTTTTCATCTTGGGTGTCATTTTCATGGTTTTTGAGGGTGTTGAAGCGGATAGTGCTGTCGAAATGTAAATCCAAGATGGCGGCTGCAATAGGTATTAATTTTTTCACATGGGTGTCATTTTCATGGTTTTCGAGAGAGTTGAAGCCGATAGGGTTGTCGAAATGTAAATCCAAGATGGCGGCTGCAATGGATATCAATTTATTTATCATGGGTGTCATTCTCATGGTTTTCGCGGGTGTTGAAGCCGATAGTGCTGTCGAAATGTAAATCCAAGGTGGCAGCTGCAATGGCTATCAATTTTTTTCATGATGGGTATCATTTTCATGGGTTTCGAGGTTGTTGAAGCCGATAGTGCTGTCGAAATGTATTTAAACTACTTTAAAAAATTCCGTATAATCATGTTATACGTGTTGTTTTTATGCGCTTAAGGTATGCCCAATTGGATTTACCAATTATTTCCTCTGCGGCAGTAACGCGCCGGGTACCAGATAGTACTAAATAAATTATTTTTACAAGATAGTAAAGAAAATCACATATCAATTATATTAACAGTCTTTCGAAATCCACGGCAGGGCTTAGGTCTTTGCAGGCATACACCAACTGTCAAGTATTACTTGGAACCGCATTGGAGAACCCTGGCTTTCGCAATATTGAAAGTGCTTCCATTACCAGTCTGAGAAATTTGCTTTAAACATTTTTAGATTTTCTTTTATAAGCTTCAGTCAAGAACCGTGGTAGGTCAGGGTAGCGCTCGCTGTAAATTTCACAGTACGTGAGCATCCCGGGTTCGATCTCCGAATGCACCAAAGAAATTGTTAATTGCAATTTTAAGTGCCGTTTTACCACGTGCTCGCGATGAAAGAAAACGTCGTGAGGAAATCTGCACGTCTGAGAAACAAAAAGATAAAAAATATTTCGAAGACATGTGAAGTCCGCCAACACGCATTGAGGCAGCGCGGCGGACACCCGTGTTTTAAAAACCCTTTCAGAAGTGAGAAGAGGCCTGTGCCCAGCTATGGGACGTATATAGGCTGTAACTTTTCTTTACTTTTTTCATAAGTCAGTCACTAAAGCTCGTCCGTTATTCAGAATTTAAAAAATTAATTTCTCAGCATGCGAAAAAAAAACTTTAATAAACTTTAATGTTTGGAATCTTTAACCCTTCTCTCTAAATAAGTATTATCAAAATATATTTATATTTGATTATAGTCATCAATAATATTATATCTTATCCGTAGAAATGCCGCATCAATAAATTATTGCTAAGTGAAACATAAACGATAATGTCAATCGAGTAAACAGGAGCCCCTTTACAATTGTACAAACACTGACCCACCGGTTATTAGGGCCAACTTTCTGTTACGAACCCTAATTCGTAACAATATCACAACAAGCTGTTTTAAACCAAGTGTCAATGATTATAAGGTTGAGACTAACATTTATGCTGTTGAAAGATGTGATCTTTTGCGGTGTTGATATAAAGAAAACGAGTCCATCCATCATCGGTAAGTGATCGATGAGGTCTGCCCAAATATTTGAATTATTTGATATTTGAGAGGGACGGGAATGTCTGCAGACACTTGCCACTGTAAGGGGAAATAAAATTACGTATTGATTTTCTTATCAAGCTTTAAAGCGAAATCTTATAAAACATTTTTATTATGAACATTGTTTAATTAGAAAGAAAGAAATGTTATTTATTTATTATTTATATATTTATGCTTTATTTGCACACCAAGTACAAAAAGGCGGACTTAATGCAACAGGGCATTCTCTACTAGTCTACCTCCAGGCTAAGCAGGGAACATATTGTGGGTGCAAAGTGCAAAGTGCAAACAGCTAAGTTAAAAATATCTTTGTCTACATAATAATTACTAAGATACAAATTATAAACATAATTACTCAAATATAATATTATATAGATACAATATATACACATTTCCTTAATACTACCTATATTCACACACACATTAAATATAGCGATTTCTGATTCATACACCTATAAAATATGTAAAATAAATAAAAGAAAAGTTGGAATTTAAGGATATAAAAAAATGAAAATCTACAAACTACTCCTGCAACGTCAGAAAATGATTCCAGAGCAAGCGTTTGAAAGATTTTATTGGTGCTTTCACTTAAAATTAAAACACTTATAAAGAATAGTTCAGCATTTTACAGAAATATTTTTATAATGATCTTGTTTTACACGTATTACTTCAAACGCATAGCATTTAAATATATTGATAAACATTAAAAAAATATATATGTACGTCTATTCTTATATATACACAGCAAAATCATACCGTTATAGTTACAGTATATTAGTCTACAGGCCTCCCCCATAGCCCATAGACTGCCTCATGGGAGCTGATACGGCGCTAGTGTTAAATAATTAAATATTAAAAATTTTGTACAGCCGACTTCAACACATATTATTAAGAACTAGCTGTGCCCCGCGGTTTCACCCGCGTCATCATGTGTCCGAGGTGCGCGACATGACCTAGTTCAAGCATTTTATAACGGCTAGGGCTTAAGCGTCGTTCGCGCGCCCAGCCAAGTATTGAATTATTTTAATTTTACATTATCTCTTAACTATGCGTCCAAATAACAAATTTTATCTCCATAAAATTGTCTTGATGATGAAGTAACTTTCGTTCGTAAGGATAAATAGGCCATGCCTAATAATAACGCTCATAAATCACTTTTAAATTTTCGATAATTTTTTGTCATATTATGGCTTATGTAAAAGAAATAGATATATGGTATCGCGGACTTTTTTTTAGACGGTGTAAAGGTCTATATTTTTCTAGAACATTGTATTTACGTATCCCTAACGATAACACCAGCGTACGCGGATAAATCATGTCGGAAATGCTTTTTCTTCTGACTTGCTTAACAAATATTCATATTTAAGGCTAGCTGAATAATATAGCTTAATGCTAGATAGCCTATACTATTTCACATGAATCTGGCTATAATATACGAAAAGAATTTTTCAAAACAGACTGGTAGTTCCAGAGATTAGCGCGTTTTAACAAACAAAAAAACAAAAAACTCTTCCGCTTTATTATATTAGTATAGATAACACAAAAACTATTAGTCGGACCTTGATCAAATTCAAATGGGACGGCATGTGAAGTAGCAGCAAAAAAGAATCATCGAAATCGATTCACCCAGTAAAAAGTTATGAGGTAACACACATAAAAAACATACTCACATAGTCGAATTGACTACCGTCTCCTTTTTGAAGTCGGCAGAAAAACCGAATTCAAACTCTCTGGCTAGTTGTTGAAATTATTGCTTGCTCACCAAAAAAATGTATTTTGTATATAACTTTTAGATGCAAACGGGAGACTTAAAATTGTGTTGTGTCTAAGAGTTTTGGCAGGACAGCGAAGACAAAGGTTTAGGACAGTAACTGATATAATTATCAGAAGTATAGCGATAATCTTTGTATACTTTACGGATAAACTTTCTCATAATTTAATTCTTTCGGACAATGTATGTTACACACTAGGAGGCGGTGCGAAATTTCTATTTCACGATACTGGCAATGCCCCTAAATTAATAATACGGGCTACGAGAAGTCTGTCAAGAAATGCATGTACACTTATCTGGACTTCTGCTAATCTGCCTCGTGTCGTGGGCTGCGGCCAAGTTGGTTGGATACCGGCTGTCTTCACACATATAAACTTTACAGATGATTGCAAAATATAGCGTTAGAGCAAATGTTTGTTATTTTATAGTTATTGTTTAGTTCAATATTTAAACGACAGAAAGGCGAGAGCGATGACGCGAGATATAGGTGATGCGGTTGTTTTCGTGTCTTACGAGCTTGTGAGCACCCCGTTAGCACAAGAATGCACATGCTAGGCCTAAAAGGCAGTAAATAGGAAACCTGAATGCGGGCTTTATAGTACGCTCATTGGATAATAATTAACGAATATCATAAGCGTTAGGCGGTAGTTGCAAAGCGGCGCGAACACCTGGGATTCCAGATTTGTAATGCTTCATCTAATTACTTTTTACACAATGCATAATCTGAAGTGTTTTAGACTTAGTGAAATTCTTAGGCTTGCTTACTTAAATTTGACAGTCTCAAATTTAATATAAGATATAATATAAGATAGGAATAAGAAATATGTTATGAAATATGATATCCCAAATATGAATATATATATATATATATATATATATATATATATATATATATATATATATATATATATATATATATATATATTATATATATGTGTGTGTGTGTGTGTGTGTGTGTGTGTGTGTGTGTATGTGTGTGTATATATATTTACATATGTGTGTTGTTTATGTATACTGTATTTATATAATGCAATTAGGTAGTTTTTTTATTGTGTAATCTATTTATTATTGCTGAACTGTTTTTATTTATAACTTATGTTTTATTATTGTCCTTCACTTGCACCTGCCAACATTTTTATTTATTCCATTTTTCGTCGGGTTGACTGGTAGAGAATGCCATAGGGCATTAAGTCCGCCCTTTGTAACCCCTAGTTGGTGTGTTGCAATAAAGGATAAATAAATAAATGTATCTGCTTATGAAAAAGCATGATTCACAGTACACTTGCTAAATTAGATATTATTTTTAAATAGGTAAAAATCAACCTATTGCATTAGTCAAAACGTAGTTCACTAGATAATAGAACTTTATTGCCAAAGGGTCCGTCTGAACAGGTACCTCCCTCTTATATATTTCTACCACCAAATAGCAATGCTTGCACTGTTGTGTCCGGAACGCACCATATAAATAGCTAGTACAGTTACACACTATGAGGCATTCCATCGGATACAAGCTCAGTGTGCGTGGACTATTGTAGCCACTTACCATCAGATAGACTGTAACCTCATTCGTCAATTCACTTTTATAAATAAGTGATAAAATTTAAAATGTTATACAACGGGCTTCAATGCAAATTATTAATGATAACTCAAGAAATTGATAAAATTTATATGAAACTACATGAGAAACACCAGTTTTCAAATAAGCAAAGAATCATCAAAATCGGTACATTTAGAAAAAACGCACAAGAAATTTAATCAAATTGAGTACCTCTACGTTTTTGAAGTCGGTTAAAATGTACGGAACCACAGAAAAGTAAAAACCGTTAAACATACAGGACGGAACTAATACCAAAATAATATTTCAGTGTCACTTAAAGTAAATAGTAAGTCTAATCGCGCACCGCCCGAGTCCCAAAGCAAACATAGGTGCGCTGGCAAATATGCATCCTTCACCGCACCAATATTTATACTGAGTTTAGTTTTATCAACGAATTGCTGTGTTAATTTCACTTGAAGTGTGACAACTCACGCCTTTACACGAGTGTTGAAACTAGGCTTGACTTGACTGTCATCATATTTCTATTTGGGTTCCCGAAGCAATACCTACATAACTCATTCTGTATCTTACAAATACTATTTTTTTTTATAGGATAAGGGTGACAAACGAGCACACAGTCCACCTGATGGTAAGTGGCTGCTGCGGCCCAGAGACATCTACATCTATCCTCTATTACAAATCAAAATGCAGATGGGTTGTCACCCGTGAGGACTAAGATGGAATGCCTCATTTCCAGTGAAAAGGGCCTCCGGCCACCTGCACTCACCAAGCGAAACGCAGAGGTAAATTTCTACTTCACGCTGGTTTTCTGTGAGGTCGTGGTACCACCCCGGTTCGAGCCGGCCTATCCGTGCGACAGCAAAAGCTACCGCGTGGCTCTACCACTGTCTAAAATTTAAATTGCAATTGCAATATTATAAAATTAGATCAACATCAAGCTATCCATTTGAACTTTTAGTTTTATTTCAGTTAGACAGTAGAAGACAATACTTAGAAATATAATAACATTAGATTTCACGGGTAACTATTAGTAATTTTATGATTAGGTACATATTTTATAGCATCAATATTCTACACACTTGGGGAATAAACCAGAAGAATAAAAAAATGCTTCTATTATAATCGATCTATATTAATTGTAAGAGGAAACTTACGTTCGGCAATGAAAATTAAACCACCTCGCTGCTTTGATATAATGTTTTCTTAAGACTGGTAAACCTTATATGGACAATATGATAGGATTTAGGAGGTATTAGCCGACGCTCTATAATAAAACAATACCATAGAGTAAAATCTATTTCACATACGACACACGCACACGACAAGAAAATGTTTGACGTTATCTGTATAAATAAAATGATAGAGGTTTGCAGTTCTAGTGTCGAGGTAGACCGAGACTAACTTTCGAAGACCATGTGAGCAAATTGCTCGAAGAGGGGAGGGTCAAGAGTACTCGGATACCTAGACGTGCATGTATGAAGAAGATGATGAATCTGAAAGAAGCGAAAGAGGTAGGTAAGGATCGTGACACTTGGCGATCTGTTCTCTCTGGCTACCCCGTCAGGGATTGTGCGTGACGATAAGTAAGTAAGTAAGTAAGGTTTGCAGTTGTGCGCGCATCACGGAAAAACTACTGAATATATTTCAATTAGGTTATCTAAGTTTTATTTCTTCAATACTTTTTTCTTTTTTTTTAAATAACGTTATCTCGACACTAGGATTTTCTCCTGTATCGCGGAGGCGGTTTTACATACATAAATTTCACAAGGACAAACACCCAGACCCGGAACAATTATTTGTAGGCCATACAAATACTTGTTCCGTGCGGGATTCGAACCCGCGGCCCTTAGCGCTGCAACTCAATTCTCCGTGGCACAGTGACTTGGCTCTTATATGAAAAAAATATTGCGATATCTTCATTTAATATAAAGTTATTAAAGTTTTAAGAAACAACGATTTTTATACGGGGTAACGAATAACATTGTTTACAAACAAATTTTGTCTGTTTGATGTTTTTTCCTTCGCACATATGAAAACTTTGTTAATATATCAAGCAATGCTGACGAAGTATGGGTATCAACTAAGTGCTAAAATAAAATATTAAGACGTAAAAGAAGATAGAAAAGAGAAGGGACAAATTCAAATTAAAGATTAATAATTTTTATTTGAATACTAATATAAATAATATAATAATATAAATAAAGAGCCGTGGTAGCTCAGATGGTTAGCGCTCACAGTAATCGAGCAACCCGGGCTCGATCCCCGCCGGCACCAATGAAATTGTTAATTGCAATTTTAAGTGCTCATTTACCACGTGCTCGGCGGTGAAGGAAAACATTGTGAGGAAACCGGCATGTCTGAGAAATAAGAAAAAAATATTTCGAAGATATGTGAAGTTCGCCAACACGCATTGGGTCAGCGCGGCGGACATTTCCTTGCGCTAAAACCCTCTCAGAAATGAGAGGAGGCCTGTGCCCAGCAGTGGGACGTAAATAGACTACAACTTTTCTTTACTTTTTAATTTTGAATATAAATACATCCCAGTCTACAAAAGTCAAGTGTTAAAATATTTTAGTCACATTTAACCCTCGCAAAGCACTATTTGAAATTCAAGAAAACTACGCCGATGCTTCAACAAGTTTCTACTACAAGAGATCGTGTGTCAAAAATAATTTAAGCGTCAAGATCGAGGTTTATTAAATTGAAAACTCAGTGTTACCACCCTGCGGCGCAACCCCACGACCCTCCTTCTCCTCTTACCGTGACGGTGAATGATGACCTGACGCCGCAGTGATTAACGACGCCCCCATTCATCATACCGAGCCTTGGCGTTACTGACGACTCGGCGTCGACGCTGCGCGATTTCGACACGACGTATTAATTTGATTGACACCTTTAATAAAACTGTTTTGGTTACGGATTTTGATTATTAGTTTGACAGCTTAGAATGAAAAATGAAATAGAAACTATTTAATTAATTTATGAACTTTCCTTAGATATTTAATATATAAAATTAAATTTTTGTTTGTTTGTATTTTATGCGCTGCTATATAGTCCATCAGATTGCACTAAAACTTTGTCAACTTATTGCTTGCACTTGTGAGGAGGTTATAGACATATTACAACTAACTTACAATAGGTGGCGCGCGTATCGTACCGACAAATTTATTTGAAAGTTATCACTTAACTTTAAAGAACTTATCATTTCTAATTAAACAATATAGCTGTTCCAAATTTAAAACGATATTTCAACAATTATTTTTTCTATGGCTGGGTACCAGCTAGTATTCTATAAATTTAACTACTATGAGCTGCGTGATAATTTTTAAAGTCGGAATATATTTATTAACTTCAATTGTTTAACGATACGCTGGTAAATGCTTATAAACCATGTTTTGTATTCTATTTATGTCAAAATAACATAAAATAATAATAAAATATTACGCGGTCCAATAAATGATTTCTTTAGGTTTTTACGTGGCAGAGTTACGATGCAACACGAATGGGTCAGCTCGATCGGGGTGCGACCACGCTCTCACAGAATACCAGCGTGAAACAGCGACATAATGATGCTGTGTTTCGTATGATGAGTGTAGAGAACAGGGTACCCCTTTTGCTGGTAATGACACATTTCATCTCAGTCCTCAGGGTTGACAACGCATCTGCATTTTATTCCTTAATAGAAAATTTATAGATGTAGATGTCTATGGCTACGTCACGCACTTTACCATCAGGTGGACTATGTGATCGTTTGTCATCCTTCTTCTATGAAAAATGTTGATTCAATAAATAGTTTCAAAATGTTAAACTCCATTTACAAATATGTATTTCTAGAAGAAAAAAAGACAGATTAGAAAACACGTGATGACAAAAATAGGTTTCTGGTTATCACATTCACTTTAAAAAACACTATAGAATAGAATAGAATATTTTTTTATTCAATATAGATCACATGTGTAATTCTTATTAAAAGTCATTTTTTACTTTACCACTGGTTCTAAAAAAAACCTCTGTCCTGGGAAGAACCAGCAAGAAACCCAGCGGGACTTTTTTTTTAAAGCAAATTTTACAATAATGGTTGTACTAACTATATAAGTACAAAATTTATTTTAGAAACAGCTTGGAAACGATCACCTCATTCCCAGGGGTTATTATCAACCATGTATTCATTTATACTATAATAACCCTTTTTATACAGTTTCAACTTAACAAAACATTTAAACTTGCTAATGGAGAGAGCCTGTACACTTTCCGGGACCTTGTTGTAATAGCGTATACATTGCCCCAAGAATGAATTACTGACTCTGTGGAGTCGAGAAACTGGTATCACTAGCTTGTGTTTGTTCCTAGTGTTTACAGAATGCACATCACTTTTTTTACTAAAACTACCTTTGTTTTTGTGAACATACATTAAATTTTCGTAAATATACTGAGAGGCCAAAGTTAATATATTTATTTCTTTAAATTTATCTCTAAGAGACTCTCTCAGTTTTAGGGCACTATTATATAGCGGAAGCATTGCTCTGCTCGGTAAAATGAATTTGTAAATGAATTATAGACTTGATGGCTTCAGGAACTGATGGAACGTGCAGATATTCGATGGATCCTATTTGCTCAGCAATCGATCGATAAAGTCTATGTTTAGCTGTGATTTTTTTTTCAATAGGATAAAGGTTACAAACGAGCATACAGTTCACCTGATGGTAAGTGGTTGCTGCGGCCTATAGACATCGACATCTATTCTCGTTTAGGAATTAAAATGCAGATACGTTGCCATTCCTGATGACTAAGATGGAATGCCTCTTTTCCAGTAAAAAGGGTCTCCGGTCCTCTACACTCACCATACGAAACACAGCAGCATTAAGCTGCTATTATACAATGGTATTCTGTGAGAACATTAATGATTATTACGATGATGCTGAATAAACTCTAAGGAAAACACTTTTTTTAATACAAACGACTTGCTACATCGTTCATCAGGATTGAAATAAGTTGCCAGCATCTGTCTTTTCATCCGATTACAATGTGGTGTGTCTTCAAGGCAAGAGTGAATAGACTTGTGTTAAGTCAGTGCGCTTCACCATCTTCGGCCGCATCACCACTTACCATCAGGTGGGGTAGTAGTTAAGCTCTGGCTTGAAATATTTAAAAAAAAATCTTGACAAAATAATTCCTTCAGTATCTCACACACATTTCCTTAAACCTTCTGTATAAAAGAAACCCCTAAATAAATCATTTGAGAGTGATTCTTTAACATCTTCATGTACAATCGCATTACTCTGTGTAACCCTCGCAGTGAGCGATGGGTCTCGGGCTAGTGATTAACGGGCGTCTGCGTCATCCATCATCCTCCACCGTGACGGACGAACAGATGCGGAGACTGCTCCCGATTTTATTGCCTTTGAAACTTGGCTAAAGTTGAATTGTGTTGATATGTTCTTCCGGGTTTATTCAAATAGTTGAGTCTATCAATCATTGCGACTAGTGATGGTATTTTATTTTAATTTTTGCATTAGAACATATTAAATTAAAATTAAAATAAAAAATAAATAAATTCTGAAACTAATATAATATTTAAATGATAAATTAAAACTAATTAAGTATTCCCATAAGGACCGCCCAGGGGTTGGGTAGGAATCTGGACTAGACGAATATATTTGTTTAGACAGAACGTAGCAGAAGGGGTCATGTGCAAATTATCAGCATTTTTTTTAATAAACGACGGCAGCAATGGGATGTTACATTTCATAGTAAATTCCTTTGACGAAGAAATGATATTAAAAAAGTCAATTACGAGCAGAAAGGATATTTTCAAAAATTGAATTATTACATTACATTAAATGCAAATAAATATTTCATTTCATTTTATTTCATTTCCTTTTTTACATCTTTAATTATAATAATAACAAAAACTCAATTCGAAATAATTACAGTAACATAAATTTTTCTATAGTATTGTTGCGCGCCACTATTAATGTCTTGTACATGGCAATACTAGTTACACTAGCGCCCTCTAGTGTCGAGTAGCAGAACTAGGAGAGTCAAGATCCTTCCAGAAATTTCGGGACCGATATGTACTCGACCATTCCAGATATCGCTACAGTAGAAGGTTCTGGAGAGGCCCTATATAAGGCCGGTATAGACCACGACCAGGGCAGTATTGAATTGGCGATACAAGAGAATACTTCGAAGCGAAATACCGGCGAACTTAAGTGATCAGTTGTACAATTGTGTTTTATTATTAGTGTGGTTTTAGATTGTAATTAGTGTTGTGTAATTAAAGTGTCAATTTCGGTAATTCAATCGGCAGTTTTAATTGTCTCGAACCCCAAGCTCGTAACAATTGGTGTCAGAAGTGGGATCAAATATGTCGATTTTACCTAAAGACGACACAGAGGGTATCCGTACCCGAAGTCAACGCCAACAGGAGACGGACCAGAGACGATTTGGTGGTGCAACGTTACAGACGTCGGCGGACCAGTTGCTGGCCACGGAGGCCAGCCCGTCAGCAGCTCCTACATCTGCAGCACCTGACTTAGGTGCTCTGATGATGATGCTGCAGGAGCGGTTTCGCCGACAGGAGGGACAGGCCCGCCGACAGGAGGAACAGGCCCGCCAGCAGAAGGAACAGGCCCGCCAACAGGAGGAACAGGGCCGTCGGTTGGAAGAGCAGCTCAAACGCAATAAGGAAGAGCAGA
The DNA here is from genome assembly GCA_033319125.1 of Parnassius glacialis. Classification (NCBI taxonomy): domain Eukaryota; kingdom Metazoa; phylum Arthropoda; class Insecta; order Lepidoptera; family Papilionidae; genus Parnassius; species Parnassius glacialis. The sequence continues at coordinate 3,245,394 of JAVANC010000026.1, read as the reverse complement.
TACTTCTCACGAAGGACCTTCACGCTACCTTCGGGAAAGAGATAAGGGAGGTAAAGGATAAGGTTGCTCCATATGACAAACGCCGCCTGTCGGAAGATGAAACCCGAATCGACCAAGTGTACAATCGGGTTGACAACGTGATGGCTGACGTGAACAAAACGCTGGACGACCTCAAACTTGGGGATGGAGTTACAGCTCCCGTGGTTGCTACAACACCTTCGCTACGTGGATTAAAAGTTCCGCCGTTCGACGGGAATTCTTCTTGGTCGGCCTAGAAAATCCAATTCGAGGCTGTCATGAAGGCGAACGGCTGGAATAAAAGTCAGGTCATGACTGCTCTCACCCTAGGCCTGCGCGACTAGGTCTTAACTGTTCTGGAAGTTCTCGGTAAGGAAGTGACTTACGAGCAGCTCTTTGAGGCATTGGAGGCGAGATACATATGCTCGTATGGCGACGCTCACCTGGAACACGTCTTTCGTGCGCAGCTCAGAGATCGCGTGCAACGCAGTAACGAAAACCTGCAGCAGTGGGCCCTTGAAGTGGTGAAGCTGGTTTGAAAAGCATCCCAGTCTGTACCTGCGGTCATTGTACGGAACCTGGTGCAGACATTCATCGACGGCATCCGCGACCTTGAAGTCAGAGCTGCTGTGAGGGTCGGGCACCACGAGACGCTTAAGGACGCGTTCACCCATGCACTGGAGGTGGAAACCGTGCGGCAGGATCATCGTTCCCATCGCGTCAGGGAGGTTGCAGCAGCTACAGTTCTGGACTGCAATAACGGCTACCGCCCTAGGTGCTACGGTTGTGGGGAAAGGGGCCATCTTCGATTCAGCTGCCCTAAGCGAACTGTAGAAAGGGAAGGTGATCGATCTCGAGAGGGTAGTGCGGCTAATAGCACCACCCATCAGCAGCAGGGAAACGAGTAAAAGCCAGGACTGCGGGGCGGGTGCTGGCTGATATTAAAAGCGCCCCAAGGATTTAAATCTCACAAACCCATGATGGAAACAGCCTAATCATCAAGGGCGAGGTCAACGGAACGCCGTGTAAACTGACCATAGACACTGGAGCCTCTCGCACGGTTGTCAGTTCCCAACTTATAAGTCAGTCCCTTGGGGACTTCGCATACAAGCGAGAACGCATTAATTTGGTGACAGCCACCGGTCAGCGCATACTCGTTCGTGGAGAGAAAGAGATGGAGTTGAAGCTAGGCAACATGATCTACCTGCATATTATCATCGTGGCTGATATAATGGACGACTTCATCCTGGGCCTAGACTTTATGAGGAAGAATTGTTGTGAGATCGACGTTAAGCAAGGTGTTTTGAAATGTGGACAAGAGGAACTTTTCGTGGAAGGGGCGTTACCAGGGAATGTGTACAGCCTTAAGAAGATTGTTCTTCCGCCGAGATCGGAAACGATTGTGCCGGTTAGTCTTCCTCGGAATGGGCAAGCTCATCGTTGTGTACTCGTAGAAAGGGTAAACAATGACCTTCCATGGAAATTGGTTTGAACCTTGGTCAGAACCACCGACATCTCAGGAGTACGTGGATTGAACCTTTGTGATCAGGAACAGATTATAGAAAAACGCACATTGGTTGGTACTAGTGAGGAAGTGGATTGGTTGCGTCGCTGCGAATATCTATCGACTGGGACCCCCAGCAAGGATGGACAAACGAGAGTGACCACACTTTTAGAAGACTGTCGCAGCGTTCTCTCCCCGAATGAAATGGTCGAGGCGAAGAAGTTGTTACTCAAGTACGCCAATGTGTTCTCGTCAAACGAAGCTGACATCGAAAAGACTGGCTTAGTTCAACACATAATAAACACAGTAGAAGAACTGCCTATTCGTCAGCGGCCAAGAAGATTGCCTGTAGCACGTGAAAAGGAAGTGGAAACCATGATTGAGGGAATGGTGAAGGATGGTGTTATTGAACCTTCATCTAGTCCATGGTGTTCACGAGTGGTGAGTAAAGAAGAAGGACGGCAGCATGTGGTTTAGTGTTGACTACCGCCGCCTTAATAATGTTACGAAAAAGGACAGATATCCCTTGCTAAGAATTGATGACACGCTGGACATGCTTACAGGCGTAAAGTGGTTTAATACGCTGGACCGTAAAATTGGCTACTGGCAGGTTGAAATTGACCCAAAAGATAAAGAGAAAACTGCATTCTCCACAGGAAAGTGTCTGTGGCAATTTAAAGTCATGCCGTTTGGGTTGTGGCTCCAGCAATGTTTGAATGGTTGATGTTGCTTGTACTTACCGGGCTAATTGGAGATGCCTGTCTGGTCTAATTGGATGACATCATCATTTTAGGCAGTATGTTTGAGGAACACCTTCAAAAGCTGGAACGCGTGCTCATGAAGATCCAGAGTGCCAACCTCAAGTTGAGTCCGAAGAAGTGCTCACTATTCAAACGGCAAGTTAGCTTTTTGGGGTATGTAGTGTCGGAAGAAAGTATCCGCACGGATCCAGAGAAAATTGCCGCTGTCAAGGATTGGCCGGTTTAAAAGACAAGACACAGGTTAAGGAATTTTCGGTTTGTGCTCTTATTATCGGCGTTTTGTGAAGAACTTTGCAGATATAGCCAAACCTCTGCACAAGCTAACCGAGGAGAAGCGACATTTCTGCTTGGATGATAGTTGCGATATTGCATTCCAGGAGCTCAAGAACCGTCTGTGCAAAACACTTAATTTGGGGTATCCTGATGCGGGCAAGGAATTTAAAGTTGACACAGACGCAAGTGATATAGAACTTGGCGGTGTGTTGTCTCAACGGAATGGTGATCAAGAGATTGTGATAGTGTACTTCAGCAAGTCGTTGTCAAAGCCAGAAAGGAACTATTGTGTCACAAGACAGGAATTGCTTGGCTGTGGTAAAGTCCTTGCAGCATTTTAGCAAATATCTTCTGGGGCGGAAATTCCACTTACGAACTGACCATGCTGCACTGAAATGGCTATTGCAGTTCAAAAATCCGGAAGGACAAGTTGCGAGATGGATTGAACTACTGCAGGAATACGACTTTGTGATCGAACATCGCAGCGGGAAATCTCATGGCAATGCAGATGAATTGTCAAGAAGACCTTGCCCAGAAGATTGCAAGCATTGTACTAGGCAAGAGGGTAAGGAAGTGGTATCTGTGAGGATACTCAGGACAGACTAGCTCAGCAATGAGTGGAAGGACGGCCTACAACATGCACAGCAGGAAGATTCGAACATTAAGCCAATTCTGGAATGGATGAAGGCCAGTGCTCCTAAGCCCAAGTGGAGCGACGTCTCAGCAATGAGTTCGACCACGAGAAGCTATTGGGCCCAATGGGACAGCTTGCTGATTCAGGATGGAGTCCTGTGCTGTAAATGGGAAAATGGTCAGTTAGACAGATGTCATTTGCAAATTGTTGTCTCTAAGGCTAAAGTACCGTATGTTCTACAGCTGTATCATAGCGGTTATTCAGGAGGCCACCTGGGAGTTAAACGAACTCTACTGAAGATCCGAGAACGGTTTTACTGGGTCCACTGTCGTGGCGAAGTCGAGAACTGGTGCCGCAAATGTACAAGTTGTGCGGCTGTAAAGGGACCTCAAATTCGTAGTAGAGGCGCATTGAAATTTATAATGTTGGTGCACCATGGGAGAGGATAGCCATTGACGTTGCGGGGCCGTTTCCGGAAAGTGAGGGTGGTAACAAGTATTTCATGGTTGTGATGGATTACTTCACTAAGTGGCCAGAAGTCTTTGCCATTCCAAATCAAGAAGCTTCAACAGTTGCAGATAAACTAGTTCATAAGTTTTCTATCGTTTAGAGTACCTTTAGAGATTAAAGAAGGAATTTTGAGTCTCAAATATTCCAGAAAACTTGCCGAGTTATGGGTACTCATAAACACGAAGAACTTATTACCACCCACAATCTGATGGAATGGTAGAACGATTTAATCAGATATTGGAGAGGTACCTAGCAAAAGTTGTGGAGAAACGGCAACGAGACTGGGACAGGCACATACAACCGTTTTTGTTGTCATATCGAAGCGCTGTTCACGAAAGTACATAAAAGACTCCAGCTTTCGCAAACTTTGGGAGAGAATTACGGCTGTCTGCAGGCCTGATCACCGGAATACCAACTGATGCCCCACGCAGTATAACCGATTATGCAAATGACTTGCGGAACAAAATGAATGACATTTATGAGCACGTCAGACAGACGGGCCAGCAAACGTCTGAGAAGATGAAAACACGGTATGACCGCAAAATGAACAACAAGGGGTTTGACGAAGGTTCACTAGTGTGGTTACACAATCCAGTTCGGAGCAAAGGGAAATCTCCTAAGCTTCAAGCTAAATAGGACGGACCGTACCGGATTGTGACAAGGATCAATGACGTAACCTACCGGATACAGAAAGGTGCCAGAGGTACTCCTAAGATCGTCCATGTGGATCGACTGGCGCGTTATTATGGGGCCAATAATGCTCGGGACGAGCATGTCTTAGGAGGGGGCAGTATTGCGCGCCACTATTAATGTCTTGTACATGGCAACACTAGTTACACTAGCGCCCTCTAGTGTCGAGTAGCAGAACTAGGAGAGTCAAGATCCTTCCAGAAATTTCGGGACCGATATGTACTCGACCATTCTAGGTGTCGCTACAGTAGAAGGTTCTGGAGAGGTCCTATATAAGGCTGGTATAGATAATGACCAGGTCAGTATTGAATTGGCGATACAAGAGAATACTTCGAAGCGAAATACCGGCGAATTTAAGTGATCAGTAGTACTATTGTGTTTTATTATTAGTGTGGTTTTAGATTGTAATTAGTGTTGTGTAATTAAAGTGTCAATTTCCGGAATTCAATCGGCAGTTATAATTGTCTCGAACACCAAGCTAGTAACATTATTATATAGAAAGCTGATAATTATGTAATGTTATTTTCCGGATTATCTTTGAGTTTAAAAGAATACCGATGTAGATGTGATTAGACCCATTTTTAATAGAATAGTGTGAAAAACGAGCAAACAGTCCATTTGATAGAAAATGGATGCTGTGGCCCATATACATCTATATTTATCCTAAATTAAAAATCAATATTCAAAATGAGGACTAATATGGAATGCCTCTTTTCCAGTAAAATGGGTCTCCGGTTCTCTACACTCAGCATTCCAAACACAGCAGTGTCAAGCTGTTATTTTACGCTGGTATTCTGTGAGACCCCGGTCGAGCCGACCAATTCGTTCTACAACCATAATATAGCTGAAGCGTGGCTCTGCCACATCGAAAAACCCACATATTTTGTCTATATTTTGCACAGTTTAAGACTGTTAAATTATAAGACTATATTATTAATTCATTAATCTAATTACTCTATAATGTTTGTATTTAATAATTAATTTTATTTCCCTTTCTCAAATTTGCAATGTCAGGCATTGTCAATGCAATGCAAAAAAGGCAACTAAAATGAGACAAATTGCTATTGTTATAAGACCATTTATGTATACTTGGTTGGCAAATAAAGATTGATTGATTGATTGATATCGTTCCGTGGGTGTCGTTAGATGCGGCAAAGAGAAACAAACCAGAAGCTGGACAGCAGCTTCTTCCTATTTAAGTTTATTTCTTAGTCACCTGCCAAGCGTAGCAACTATGGCAGATATCCTCACTAAGAGGCGATCTGTGGGGAGGCCTGTGTTCAGCAGTGGACTTCTGCTAAGCTGCAATGGTACGGTTAAAAGAACTGTTAATCAGCTTATTACTGGAGTTTTTATATTTCATTGCAAGAAAATAACCGTCGATATATAAACGTTAGTGTAAATCCTTTCATACACACATGGGTCCGTAAAAATCATGAAAATATAAAACACAGATAAACTAAAATAATCATAGCAACGAGCACTAAAAATGATAAAGCACAAAAACTAAGTGAAGATAAGAAGTAATTGATTGTTTAGCTAAAAAATATTTTATGCCATCTTAAGACGTAATGACGATTTTCTAGTGATTTGTAATCAGATTAATTGGAATCAGCGCAAGCCGATCATTAAGATTTTTATCAAACATAACGCGTAATCTACGCCTTGTGATCTTTTGATTTATATTCTCTGTATCATATCTGAACAGAATCTAATACGAACAATTTATCAACGTAATTTTATAATACAAGCTAATATAGTAATTGGAACATTAACCAGTCGCATAATATATTTAATATAATATCTGTTTTTTATTAATGACTAGGTGCTGTACTCGGCCAGGTGTGAAGATGACTCAAACGGTTTTAAAATAATTTAAAATTACAAGCTTTGTACAACCGAATTCAATATAAACTATTAAAAATAACTCAAAAACGATTAGTCAGTCCTTGATCAAATTTATATGGAACTACATGTGAAACACCAGCTTTCAAATAAAAAAATCATTATCGAAATCGGTTGACCTAGTGAAAAGTTATGAGGTACATTAAAAAAATATACAGTCGAATTGAGTACCGTCTCCGTTTTGAAGTCGGTAGAAAAGAATATACAATAGAATGTTGTTGCAAGATTTTAAAGCTATTGGTAAATAACTTTTGAAGCTAACGTTCCGATCTTTTTTTTATAGGTTAGGGGGACAAACGAGCACACAGTCCACCTGATGGTAAGTGGTTGCTGTGGCCCATAGACATCTACATCTATCCTCGTTTGCGAATCAAAACGCAGATGTGTTGTCACACGTGAGGACTAAGATAGAATGCCTCTTTTCCAGTAAAAAGTGTCTCCGGATCTCTACACTCACCATACGAAACACAGCAGTGTTAAACTGCCATTTTACTCTGGTATTCTGTGAGAGCGTGGTCCTTCCTCGATCGAGCCGAACCATACGTGCTACAACTATACCAGTAATATAGCTGCAGTATGGCTCAACCAAACCCTCTATCTATTAAAGGATAAAGAGAGCTAGTATAAAATAGAGGATGTAAAATATTCTATCTCATTCTTCCGAGGTGACAACGCATATAGCAATAGCTTTCTTTGTTCGAAGTTGGCTGCAGCTGTCCATGAACCGTTGTTACCATACCAGAGACCACTTACCATCAGATGAACTCTAAGTTCGTTTGTCACTTCTGCTTTATAAAAAAGTATGTTATAATTGTTACAATACAAATAAAAAATAATTGTTACGTTTCTTGAATAATTTAACATTATAATATATACGTTAAGGTTAATACATATGTATGCTGAAAAACTACGCAAAAAAAAAACTCGCAAGTGAAGCATATTATACTTTTGGATTGTTTAATATTTTAATATATACAATTCAAGCATTAATTTACATGTTTTATAGTTTGCTCATAAATATGCTTATTGAATATTGAAAGAAAGAAAACATAAATGGTTTATTCATGACCACAAATCAAGAAAAACTCAAACACTATATTTGAACAGAAACTTTTTTATTCAAAATAGATTTTAAATGATACTTATTGAAAGTCACTCTTTTGTTTAATTACCATTAGTTCGAAGAAAACTTCGTCCTGGGAAGAACCATTCACACAGTTACAAAATTTACACCAAAACAAATTAGAAATAGCGATCACCTTCCCAGGGGTCATTATCATCTATAAATTTCTTAATATTATAATAAACCTTTTTATACAAACTTAATAAAGTTTTTGATCCTTGAGCAGGTCAAATTTTGTATATTTTCTGGAATTTTGTGGTAAAAGCGTATGAATCACCCCAAGAATGAATTACTGACTCGGTAAAGCCGAGTTACTGGTACTACTATAGCTTGTGTCTGTTCCTAGTATTTGCAGAATGAATATATAATAAGAATATGTAAACGAGGCATCCCATCTTTTTAGTCCTCAAACATGTCAAACGAAACGTCAGTAATTAAAAAGTAAAACTGAAACGCGATAAAATCCATAAAATTAGTTTCAATAAATGTGTTGTATTGACGTTAATATAAGAAAACATTATGTTTACTTCACTTACAAAGCTTACAGATTCATTAAAATCTAGGAAGTACTGAATAAGGCGTGTCGTAGTCGCTTCAAAGTCTCGCCACAATCGCGCCGCAGTCACGCGGAGACTTGACAGCGCGCCATTACTTCCGTCTTCGGTTTCCGCTGTCACCTGGTGAAGTTTGCTAGTGATGTATCCTTTATTCCCTTATATCGACAATTACTCATGTAATCCTTTCTATCGTCAATTATATTTTGAAACACATCGGTATCTTCATAATTGTAGCATCAATAGTTGGGCTCGATCGGGGAAGGATCACAATTTCAAAGAATACCAGTGTTAAATAGGAGCTTAATGCTTTTTTTATTTCGTATCACTATACTAGCGAAACATTTTTACTGAAAGCGAGGAATTCCATCTTAGCTCTTAGAGAACATTTCTAATTTCGTTGAAGATCTTGCTGTGACGTTCGTTTCGGATATCTGTGAGCTACAGTATCCGATTTCTATTAAGTGAAAGAAATAAGAAAATCATTTTTAAAATCTGTAACAGTTTGATACTTTAATGGCCAGAAACATGCAATAATTAATGTTTTTTTTTAGAAACAATCATTTCAGTTGCCTTTAGTAGACACACTTAACTTAACAGTAGCCTATTCTACTGCGTATTCAAATATCCAATACTGATAAAAGTGGCAGAGCAAACTCTAACTACCACAAGTGACGCAAAACAACCAATAGAATATCAGATTTATTCTAGCAATTTTTTGGGCTTTTAATGGATTATAAAAATTGTGAGGAAAATGTTGAGTAACCGTTACCATTACAACCTATCAAAAGCCCACTACTGACCACAGTCCTCCCCCGGGGGGTTAATTGCCAAAGTTAGGCTACTACAATTTAAAATTAAAAATGTTGTACAGCCGACTTCAATATAAGTTATTAAGAATAACTCAATAACTATTGGTCTGACCTTGATCAAATTCATATATCCATAAGAGAAGTATCAGCTTTCAAATAAAAAAAGAATCATCGAAATCGATTCACCCAGTAAAAAGTTATGAGGTAACACACATAAAAAACATACAGTCAAATTGAGTACCGTCTCCTTTTTAGAGGGTAGGCAGAAAACTAAAGCTACGCTTGTCAATCGAAATGGCAACTGCAGCATATTTGTTATTTTTAGTTGTTCTCGCTCTATCGCCTCTTACGACACCCATATAGTCCATATGTGGTATTGGATATTCTTACAGCGATACTACACGGTATATTTTTGTATATTTATAATGTGATAACATACCGATACAAAATGTAAGAAAAAATAATCTTTATCGATATATTGTCGATACATGTACATTCCCTGTGTTTCGCAGCTGACAGACGTGTCAATTAGGAGGCGTGTAGCGGACTGCGTCGCGGCATATCTCCTACTGTACTGCGCTTTGAATTGTGTGCCGTCATTACAACATACTGCTGGTTCTGTTTGCAGTTCCTCTCTTATGTATCAATGACAATGATTTTGATCAGAACACTGTTATAAATTAATTATAAGAATAAGAAAAAAAAATTTTGCAATACACAATACTTCAGAATGCTATCTCTAAAGCCGCTTATCCACCAAAAATGTTGACAACATTTATGTTTCCAACTATTTACAACTCAACAAAAGTTACCAACATTTGTTTCCGATGTTGCCGACAAATGTTTCCATCAAGCGTCTCCACCGAAGTAACAAATGTTTGCAACAAGCGTATTCCGTTGATGTTGCCGCCGAAAAAGGAAACACGGCTCCCGAAATTGTTTCAAGTTTTGTTGCCAACACTAGGTAATTACAGAAACATTTGTTACCAACACGTGTTGGCAACACAGCAGTCGGTAACAAAACTTTGGTGGAGACGCGGCTTAACACGTCATCGTCGTATAATAGTATTAGCAGAATAGTAGGATGGTATAAAATTAAAGTAAAAATATAAACGCTTAACATAATATTATGTTTGTAAAACATAATATTATGTTTGTAAAACATAAGATTATGTTTGTAAAACATAATATTATGTTTGTAAAACATATTAATGTATTTTAACAAATAGCTTTTAAATATTTCATCCACTTTTTATAAGATTACTAGCGATCCGCCCCGACTTCGCGCGGTTGATTTCTGGATCTCGACAACAACGCCGCCTACAGGGTCCAATTGTGAATTTAAACCATTCTCTAATCAACTTCATCACACGCATAAATTTTCATCAAAATGGGTCCAGCCGTTTAGACAGAGTTATATAATATACTAGCTGTTCCCCGCGACTTCGCCCGCGCGTAATTTATTACGATTGGATTTCATGGGTTTTAATTTTTTGCGCGGAACCCTAATTATTTTTCTAAAGTAAAAGTAACCTAAGTTACTTCTTATAACATCAGCTCTCTGCCAGTGAAAGTCCGGTCAAAATCGGTCCAGCCGTTTCGGAGGTTAGCCGGAACAAACAGATAGACAAACAGACAGGAAAGACAGACAGACAAAAATATTAATAATCTTCTTTTAGTTATAAGTATCGTATATACTTTCATATGCATATAGTAAAATGCTGTTATTTCGACATTACAAACAGACACTTCAATTTTATTTATTTGTATGGATATATATAGATAATATGCATATTTTATACATAAATGAATAATTTTAATGAAAACCTCATTAAAATCCATTTTAATACTATGTCACAACAATGAGAAATAAACTTATCTTTCACTAAGGGTCGTAAACTTAAGAATATACTTAACGTAACATATGATAAACTGTCACCCCTGTTTGTTAGCAAAGATTTTAGACTTCAATTTAGCACGCTTCTGACACGCCTCCCTGGCTTCATTAACATCCATATATCTGCGCCTACATGCTCGTCGGTTAAGGGTACTCTTAACATGACCCATCTTTAATTTACAGCTTATCGTCATTGAAAATTACGGTGACCATTATTTCATTAGCTGAAACTATTTTTTACGGATTCTATCACGTTTAATTTAACTTTTTAATTCCCATTTCGGGTGCTTTACAGCAACCATATTCACGGCGGCACTGATTTGTTTGACGTCCTATGTCATAAATACCCAGGCTCTCTTAAATTTTTGAATATTAATTTTTGGTACGATCTACGCAAAATTAGCTTACAGTGTCTTGAAGTCTGTATGATTGGTTTTTGATTTAATTTTATTATTTATAGGGTCCCAAGCAAATGGCAGCACCCATCCATCTTCTTCATTGAAATAAGGATTTTTTTTAATTTGAATATCCTCGCGAATTATCCTTGGTAGGAATCGGTGGTATTTTGCGAGGATTTGTGGTCTATCAAATCTAATGTAATGGCGGGAACGATCCTGAACATGTGCACAAATTGTAATAAATCATTATTTCATTTGCGAGTAAAATAAAGAGCATTGCTACTGTTGCACATTGTTCTTAAAATAAAATAGAGCTAAACACGCAACGGATGTATAAATCACTATCTCGCCAGCCGTGCTCAACGTCACGTCGCTGTCACGTCGCACGGAAAATCTGTCACGAGCGTGTCACCTTTCCCGCGAGCTGTGTACAACTTTTTACTGTATTAAGTTTGTAATGATTATAAAATATACTAGTAAAATGAATATTTAATGGGTGGACTGGCAGAGAATGCCTCAAGGCACAAGGTATGAACCCTTTATATTATTTTGTTATAAGGAATGCAATAGAGAATAAATAAATAAAATTAATATAGTGGTAGAGTAAGAGAATTTATCACCGCAATCGTCCCGAAGATGTTGATAAGGATGGCTATGGGAAATCAGCCAAATCGCTCAGATCAACAAGGTGGATTTCAATTGTTTTTTTTAAAGCGTTTACCCCGCACTTAGATTTTCAACCGTATCTTGGAGGCAGTTTACAAATATAAGTTGCACAAGAACAATTATCCAGATCCGGAACAATTATTTGTAGTTCATAAAAATTGTTCCGTGCGGGATTCGAACTGGCAATGATCAGCGCCGCAACTCAATGCCAAGCCACTACAACATAGAGCCGTCAAAGTGTGCCATTATATCATTGCAACAATATCGTTTACACCCGAGATCAATAACCAGACCGGCGAAAGGGAAACACGTCATAGATGGGACTCTCGTGCTGCGATCATCAATCCAATTTTTTTATAGAACAAAACTGACAATCGAGCACACAGTCCACCTGATGGTAAGTGGTTGCTGTGGCTCATAGACATCTACATCTATCCTCGTTTGCGAGTCAAAATGCAGATGCGTTGTCAGTCTTGAGGACTAAGATGGAATGCCTCTTTTCCAGTAATAAGGGTCTCCGGTACTCTACACTCACCATACGAAACACACCAGTATTAAGCTGCTATTTTAAGCTGGTATTCTGTGAGAGCATCGTCCTTCCCCGGTCGAGCCGACCCATTCGTGCTACAACTATATTTTAAATTTAGCTGCAGCTTGGCTCTACCACGTACAAAATTGAGTCAATTCTTCCCTACAACGGGAGAGGCCAAGTGAAAGTCTAATACAAAGGACTTTTTCGGGATGACGTTGAAGAATATTGAATCATCATCATTATAGCCTGTGGTGGTGCTGTCGTTGCACCGCAAGTGTAATGCACCGAAGGCCTAAATCACGGTATCAAAGTTCTGAAGTTGACGTTCTATATATAGCACAGCTCCAAAATAACACATGGAGCGTTGGCTGCTCCCCGGAAAGAACATTTTGCCCGGCGGGAGATCTCCGCTTTTCCTACCACGGTCAAAGTAGTAACCCCGGCGTGATGTGAATACGACGCAACCAACAACCTTTGGAAACTTCAACTTCAAGCTTTCGTCATCGTCTTTAAGTACCCCATCCCGTGAAGATATTGTCTGCAGTCCTCCGATCCCGCAAGCCATCTAGCTTTACAAGGTTCATCGCAGCACTGGAATAATGCTTCCTGTTCCTTCAAGCTTTATTGTCGCAACATTTATTCTCTTTTTTTCCATCATCACCATTACAGTACTTTAGAGGACCACAGCTAGATATAGAACTGCCCTAAGAAGTGTCACAAAACACGTTTTCTCATCAATTTTCTATAATCCACTAGACGTAGGCCGCCGAACTCATTAATCGACTTAAAAAAGGAGCAGGTTCTCAATTTGAGTGTATGTTTTTTTATATATATGTTATGCGATATTTTCGCAGATTGTGAAACAATTTTGATAGTTCTTTTTTTAGTAAATATACTATACATCAAGGGTGGTACCATATAAATTTTTAGAAAAAATATCCACCACTAAGGGTATCAAATAAATTAACTTCTTTTTTAGCAACTTTGAAGGCGTTTTTTACTTTTTATTAAAAGTTATAATTAATGTTAAACGAATTTGCAGATTGGCGTTTCGCTATACCAGCCACTGTTAATGCCCTCCTAGCGAAGTTAAATTGCGACGTTAATTCTTGAATACTGTCGGAAGCAATTAACTGTCGAGAATATATCATAGTCCAATAATTGCAGACTGTAATTACAGAGATACTTTCCGTCCTAACATAAGCACGCGTGTAACATTAAGCGTAATGATGAGATGTACGCTTGAGTAAAATATTAATAGCATGAGGATAAGGAAAGCAAACAAACTCCCAAAACATTTAGTTTTTTTTATAGAATAAAAGTGACAAACGAGCACACAGTCCACCTGACAGTAAGTGGTCGCTGTGGCCCATAGACATCTACATCTATCTTCGTTTGCGAATCAAAATGCAGATGCGTTGTCAGCCGTGAGGACTAAGATGGAATGCCTCTTTTCCCGTAAAAAGGGTCTCCGGTTCTCTACACTCACAATACGAAACACAACAGCATTAAGCTGCTATTTTACGCTGGTATTCTGTGAGAGCGTGGTCCTTCCCCGGTCGAGTCAACCCATTCGTGCTACAGCTATACTATTAATATAGCTCCAGCGTGGCTCTACCACGAACAGTTAGTTAGAGTTTATGTACAATTGACTTGACGATAAAGCTAGAATTTGAACTCGGAATCCGCGGCATAAAGTGAAGTACTTACTCTGACCCCTATACCAGTTGTTTGACTTTAAATATTATGGTAAATAGTCACATAGCCCTAGATAGAAAAACACGTAGCATAGCTTTACTAAAACCTATTTACTCTTGCCTTAAATATAACTAGGTTTATATAACTAGGACATACAACCAATCAAACCATTCAATTTTATTTTCTGTGGTACGATTACACCAAAAGAGTTGACACTGCACAGACTTACTGCAATAGGAGAGTCAGAGATGGTTTACTGATAGCAAATTTTACACCCAGTCTCACAGGATAGATTAGATATTCATTAGAATTCGTAATGGATGTAGATGTAGATGTCTATGGGCCACAGTAACCACTTACCATCGGGTGGACTGTGTGCTCGTTTGTTACCCTAATCCTATAAAAAATAACTAAATTTGTCCCAACCTGGGAATCGAACCCGGGACCTCATGATCAGCAACCGCGGTTACGATCACTAGAACAATTAGGCAGTCAATTTTATATCAAGACTTTTTTTATTAATTTTATAATAAGATTAATTGACTATTATCTTTTCGTACCAATCAATAATATTAAGTCAACGAAACGGAAACTAGATTAATATCTAATAAATAAATGAATTAATAGATAGCAATGATAACACCGTAATGATGATTGATAATTTGGAAAATCCTTGATAACTATCGAGATATATAACGGTCATTGATTTATATGTTAATTTTTAATTCACATAAGATATACATCGAGAACTCTCGCAATAATCTAATTTTGGTGATGTCATTGGCAGTATAAATTATGATAATAATCTTTAATCTTTCACTTATCTTTAATATTTAATTACCGTCATGAATATTAAAATGAGAAAAATAAAGCATTTTGATTTATATTAAGTCATTAACTGTTTTATTACTGCATTTCATCTCGTAGAAAATAACATAATTACTATTTTTTTATAAAATAAGAGTGATAAACGAGCACACAGTCCACCTGACGGTAAGTGGTTGCTGTGGCCCATAGACATCTATATCTATTTTCGCTTGCGAATTTAAATGCAGATGCGTTGTCAGCCGTGAGGACTAAGATAGAATGCCTCTTTTCCAGTAAAAAGGGTCTCCGGTTCTCTGCCGAAAACACAGCAGCATTAAGCTGCTATTTTACGCTAATATCCTGTGAGAGCTTGGTCCTTCCCCGGTCGAGCCGACCCATTCGTGCTACAACTATACTATTAATATAGCTGCAGCATGACTACCACGTATATGAAATTTTTTTTTTTTTTATAGAATAGGGGGCAAATGAGCATGCGGCTCACCTGATAGTAAGTGACTACCGCCGCCCATGAACAACCGCAACACCAGGGGAATTGCAGATGCGTTGCCGGCCTTTTAAAAAGGTGTAAGCTCTTTTTTTTGAAGGTTCCTAAGTTGTATCGGTCCGGAAAATTCGCTGGTGGTAACTGATTCCACAAGGAAGTTGTGCGAGGGAGAAAACTTCTTCTAATTCGCACAGTGGTGGACCGCCAATCATCCAGATGGTATGGATGGTAACGCGAGTTTTGTCGCGATGTACGATGGTGAAATTGAGCGGCTGGAATTAGTCCGAACAATTCCTCAGAGCACTCCCCGTGGTAGATGCGATAAAATACGCAAAGAGATGCAACATCTCTACGCAGTGCCAGTGTATCGAGCCGATCAGAAAGAACTCGGTCGTCGACGATTCGAACCGCTCTGCGCTGGATTCGGTCAAGTGGAAGGATCTGGCACTGGGGTGCCCCGGCCCAGAGATGAGAACAGTATTCCATGTGGGGCCGAACTTGCGCTTTATAAAGTTGCAAGTGATGTGCCGGTATGAAATACTGTTTCGCTCTGCTGAGCACGCCAAGCTTTTTAGAGGCCAATTTGGCCTTCCCTTCCAAGTGACCACGAAACTGCACACTATTCGATATGTCGACACCAAGGATTCCGATACTGGCAGCAAGGGGAATGCCTTGAAACTGAGGAGATACGACAAAGGGGTTCTTTTTAGCGGTAAACGCGCAAACTTGTGTCTTCTGGGGATGGAACTGGACTAGATTTAGTCGGCCCCAATCCGAGACTATGTTAAGCAAAGACTCGACTTCAGACACAAGTTTGTCCCGGTACTCGGCGACGTTTTCCCGAGAAATAATGGCACGGCCGGTATATAAGGCATCACCAGTGCTGTAGCCTGCATAGCAATTAATGCTACCAGTTAGCAACATATCATTGATATGCAGGAGAAACAGCGTTGGTGATAGCACGCAGCCTTGTGGAACACCAGCGTTGATAGGCTTGAAATCAGAGCATGCACCGTCTACTTGATGTTCCGATCAGCACGGAAACTGGTGATCCATTTGCACAATTTCTCGGGAAGCCCATAGGAAGGGAGCTTCGAAAGAAGCGCTTTGTGACAGACCCGATCGAAGGCCTTCGCTATGTCCAAACTAATGGCCAATGCCTCCCCCTTGGACTCTACTGCCTCCGCCCATCTATGAGTTAAGTAGACTAGAAGATCATCAGCTGATCGACCCCGACGAAAACGGTACTGGCGATCACTAATCAGCTGGTGATCCTTAGGGTACCTCATGAGCTAGCAGTTTATAATGGCTTCCATTATTTTGGAGAACAAGGAGGTGATGGCGATAGGCCTGTAGTTGGACGGGTCTGAGCGGTCGCCTTTTTTAGGGATCGGGTGCACCAAAGCTGTCTTCCATGAGTTCGGGACTACGCCCTGGGAGTAGGAGTACCGGAAAAGACACGTTAAAACCGGTGGCAACTCCGGAGCATACGTCTTCAGCACAATGGGAGGGACTCCATCGGGCCCACTCGACTTGCTGACGTCCAGGGAGAAGAGTGCTTTGCGGACCGAACGCTGTGTAAACCGCACATCCGGCATGGAGCACGCTCATCGCGGGATGGTCGGCGGTGTGTTCCTGTGTGTGTTCATCTAGAGTCGAGTTGGACGCAAAAAGAGAGCTCAACAGATCGGCTTTCTCCTTTGCGGCATGGGCCAGTGAGTCGTCCTCTCTATGCAGAGATGGAAGAGATGGCTGACAGAAGTTCCCTTGGACAGCCTTGGCGAGAGACCAGAATGCACGGGTTCCCGAAGGAAGGTGAACTAGCTTCTCGCCAATTCTGCCGATGTGCTCAGACCTTGCCTTGGCAATGACGCCTTTTAAGGACCTGGAGGCGGAATTATACTTCTTTTTAAGTGCGCTGGTGTTTACATCCCGAGACGTTGATGCGTCAGCCCAGGCCCGGTAGCACTCCTGCTTATAGCGTGATGCTATTTTACAGGAGCGACCAAACCATGGCTGGGATCTGCCTCCGATGGGCACCACAGAGAATGGAATAAAAAGTTCCATACCCTGAAGTACCACATCAGCAACAGAATCGGCAACAACGCTGGTATCTTCCGGCGAGAAGCAAACTCGCCCCCAAGCGTAGGATGCAAAATAGACCGCATCCCGTCCCAATCAGTTGACCTATAGTGCCAAACACGGTGGCAAGCTGCAGATCGCAACTGCGATCGGAGCGTGAGTGGCACCGTACTCCGGATCAGACAATGGTCTGAAGAGCCCAGAGGGGCATCGACGGAGACCTGATATCCGTCCGGATGAGAGGTCAGCAGAAGGTCCAACAGGGAAGGTACATGGTCTTACACATCTGGGATCCGCGTAGGCGAAGTAACCAGTTGTGTGAGACCATATGCCAAAGCAAATTCATAGACAGATCTACCCGCATGATCGGTTAAACAAGAACCAAGCCATTCAGTGTGGTGGGCGTGGGTGATTTCATCACCGAGTATCACGATCTCTGCGGATGGGACCTGTTGTAGCAGGAGTCTGCAGCCATTTGGACGTGGTCAATGAGTCGGTCTGTGTCGGCATTACCGCTATGGGGCCTATAGAGGCACCCGTAGACGCGGGGATGGTCGTCGCTGTCTACGCGCAGCCATAGGATGGACAGGTCCGTACCTTCAAGACTGCCGAGGCGTCGAAAACAGATCTCCTCTCTGACGTATACGCAAACTCCAGCCCGGGGCACAAAGGAGTGTTCCAATTTGTATCCCGTGTAGGAGAGATATGAAGTATCAGCCGGAGGACACCTGAGTTTTGGTTAAAAAGAGCAAGGGCGACTTCGCCGTCTATAGATGGTAATGGACAGCGTTAAGGTTGGAATGAAGTCCCCTGATGTTGCAATAATCTTACGTTAGACGTCAAATACGTTTGTTACTGCGATTGTCAACCACTTTCCAAGTCATGATTAAGGTAAATTCTCTCTACAACGACAAAGACCCATGACAAGATGAATACAAGATTTACTCTGATCACATTCACCATTTATAATACCCAATACAGATTGGGAATACCAAATGAAAAGCAAAATTGCACGCAGTGACCGCGGACCGCCTTACACGTATTCCACAAATTGGTGGTATGGAGCAGTATCACTAGTAGAAGGATATCGGCTCTGTTACTCTAACTATCAGTAAGCATAAACCGAAAAATAGTTTTGAAAGGGTCAAAAATGTATGCTGTCGATGACTTGTGAAAATATATTCAGTTTCTATTTCTTCATCAGTCTGCAACAATACACTAGAGGGGAATCTCGACGATTATAACATAGATTATTTACCTTAATTATCACGTTTGACAGACAGATTGGCAGTCGCATCAGATGACTCGCATCTTTGGCGCTGATCCACGTCGCCGGTGTTGCTATTTTGGCATCAACGAGATGTTAAAATCGTCACCTATAGGCCATTAGATCTTTCAGGTGTTTCCCATAATCGACTTTTGTCACAAATAAAACAATCGCGATCCACTCAATTTAAATCACTTGCACCAGCTTTATATTGCACCATTCATTCATATATATATATTTTTTAAATTTTACTAGTTATTTGACAAATTTTTTTCGGTAACAAAATACGAATCACAGGTATCAGCAGTCAAAAAATTTTCATGTTAATTAAACAGAAACAATTACTTAATTAAATTAATTTATATATTTAAGAAAAATTATAAAAGTAAATTGATTATTCAAAACATTACATGAGAGTTCGAGGTGTGCACTTTTGGATTTTCCAATGTTTTTGTTTAATTTAACTGATAAACGGACTATGTAGCAGTCCATGGATACTTTCAGCCAACTTCAAGCAAACAAGATTACAGATGTGTCGTCACCTCTGAGGACTAAGATGGGATGTCTTACAACCTGTAATTATACAAGTAAGCAATGCAAGCAATGGTATTTTGCAGAAGGAATAATAATATTTCCTTAAATTATTAAAAGTTTTAAGTAACAAAATCGAACAGGACAAACAAAATAACAAAACTGCTTAATATGATTTATTCGGTGATGTGTCCTAACACAGATCACACACACACAGATACACAAACTCTTTCACCTGTTCAATTTGTTACCCACCTGTTTAGTTGTTTGTATCTGGGGTCAAAGTTTACAAGAGATGGAAAGTGTGAGAGTGATATCGAAAGAAGAGTGAATGCAGGAAACATGGTGAATGGAGCTTTGCACTCCTTTATGAGCAGACGGAAGGTGTCTAACAAGGCTCGTTTGGCTGTGCATGAAGGGGTGTTGGTTCCGACACTCATGTACGTAAGTGAAAGTTGGGTATGGCAGAAGAAACATGAAAGCAGAATAAATGCAGTTGAGATGAGAGCATTAAGAAGTATGGTAGGAGTTAAACTGAGTGACAGGATAAGAAATAGTGAGATAAGGAAACGTTGTGGTCTGAAAGAAGATGTAGTGACAAAAATGAGAAAGGTATGCTGAGATGGTTTGGTCATGTCAAGAGAATGAATGAAGAACGATTGACGAAAAAAGTGTATAAGGCGAGTGTGAATGAAAGTGTTGGAAGGGGTAGACCTAGGCGGACATTTCTAGACCAAATCAGGGACGTCTTAAAAAAAGGCCAGGTCAAGAGTACCCTAAACCGTAGAGCATGTATGAAGGGAATAATGAAAGTGGACGAAGCGAAACAAGTATGTAAGGATCGTAGCAAGTGTAAAGAAGTGGTCTCTGCCTACCCCTAAGGGAAAGAGGCGTGATTATATGTACGTATGTATGTGTCCTAAACATACGTAATCTAGACTGATAATAAATCAGCAAGACAATCTCATGGGTGTAGATCAGAAACAACTCAAACTCAACCTTAATAAAAAGTGGTAAATTTAGATTTATTTAATTTACGTGAATACAATACATTAGATAAAACTAATTTTACGGATTTTATCGCGTTTAATTGAAATATAAGTTTCCGACGTTTCGGACACTTTACAGCACCTATGGTCACGCCACGATCATCCAAACATTAATATTCAAAAGTTAAAGGTAGCCTTCGTTAACTCTGATTTTAGGACACCTTAGCCCTTAGTGCTGTAAAGCGCTCGAATCGATGGAGAATTAAAAAATAGAATTACGTATTACTTTGCGGAAATCCAAGTAAAAAGTTTAAAATTAAACACAATAAAGTCGGTAAATATCTATGAAGTTATAAAATGTATAATAACAGCGACAACAGTTAAATGTATTCATAGACCCATCAATGTTCAAACTTTCGCCGATTAATTCTACCCTTTCTAAGCTAGTGACGATAGAGCTATAATAAAGAACCGATAAATTCAACGTCGCGAGACAATAAATGTCAACGCATCACTAACACAAATGACTTAATGTTCGCATTTCATGCTTGATTTACTGATACCGTGCGAGCAATCCACCTAAATTATCTGAAAACACACTGAATTAAGTTCTTCGTTGATTTATCGTTAAGCTATTATAGTTCTTATTGCTATTACTAAAAGGATATTTGTTAACAGAACTGACAGCAAAAGAGGTTTGTTAATACTGACAATGATCAATTAATTGATATTTATTGACAGTGATTGTATCGTCAGTTGTCAGTGAAAATAATGCTTTCTTTGTGTTAATCGATGGCATATTGATTTGGTCAATTAATAGAGAAAACAATGATTGAATTTAAGTTTTTTTTTTACAAACATAGTCTCAAATATGGTTACCTTTTGGGAGGAAATGATGTCTTTCAGTTTATCCTGTCATCTCACAGTCATCTCTTACGACATCATAGAGATATTCTGTGCCAGTGATGTGAGGACACGGTTTTTGTTACTCCTTAGAAATCTAAATATATTTAGATTTCTGTGGTTACGAGGTTACGAGACGCCAATCGATGAAAATCAAAATAAATATCATTAAAAATGCAAGGAATAAATGCGTAGACTTTAGGACTGCTCAGGGAAATAAGTTTATATAATTTATAACTGCGACTGTTATCACTTCGTGGAGTTTATTCTATCCCCAACTAATTTCCATCTTCTCGTGGCGGAAACTTAGTTGCTATGGCCATGTATAATCATATAAAAGATGCACCACTATGGCCCGTTCTTCGGACTATAGGTGACATTTGCATTACCAAAATTTTCTGCTTCGCTTGAGATTAAGCACAGAAAACATTCTACTTCTATCCATAAATATTACATTTGATAACATTATCGCTGGTAAGGGCAATTGGGCAACCTAAAAATGCTACACAATATTCCTCACTAACTACTTTATACATTATGCAAACCATAATTTGGTTCGAAAATTTTTAATTTAACATTTATATTAAAGACTTTACCGAACCGATGCAACTTAGGGATTTTCAAGGAACGAGATTACTTCTTTTTACGCAAATGCAACTTCCCTGGTGTTGCAGTTGTTCACGGCAGTTGATACTTACCAACAGGCCTAAGCCGCATGCTTGTTGGCCCCTCTTCTTCTATAAAAAAAGAATAGCAAAGAGCGTCATAAATTTAATTATACCGCGGTGTAGTGGCGGCGTAAGCGACTATCTGTATCAGTGTAACAAAGTTTGATATTATTATCTTTGTATATTTTCTTCATTACAGAATAATGAAAATTATATAAATGACTTTTTGCAAGTTGCAAAATAGTAAAGCCCACATATATTGGGCGACCCAAGATCACTTTTGTTGGTCGGCCTTGAATGGCTTCGAGGCTATCAGAATTTTTGCAAAAATTTTGAAATTAGGCGCACTAACATATTTTCGGCACCACAGACTTTATTTGTGTTATTAAAATTATCTTTCTTATTAATTACATTTACTAACTTAACATCGACTTGTTTTCTTTTGTTCTCTATAGTTTTTCCAAAAATTGAATTGTTTTTTTTTTAAAGTCTCTTTCAAAATAAGATGTAGCATTTTGTTTTAAAGATGTGTTTAGGGAAATATATGGCTCTAAAAATATATTTTCTAAAGGACTCGTCTTGCATGCCATTATAGCACTCTTCGCATGCTTGCATTTACTCCTTATTAGCAGCTTTGAAATTCGTCCCGTTATCGCTGTATATTATAACGGCTGGTTTTCCTCTTCTGGCGATAAATCGCCTTATCGCCATTATCATTGACGCTAGTGTCAATGATGCTGCTAACTACAGATGTACTGCTCTGGTGGTTAGACACGTGAATAAAACGTTTTTCGTGTCGTCTTCCTATAGACTCATATGTCCGAAATAATCTACGGCTGAATACGTGAAGGGTGGCTCATGATGAGGACCCCTTATTATCCCGTGGATATCCTAAAAGGTGACAGAGGGGAAATGGAACAGGAGATGGTCAGCAGCATCATCCTTATCAAAAGATCACAGAATATAATATAATGCTGTGTTTGCCAACTAGCAAGCGTGGCAACTATTGCAAGTATACACCTTGATAGCATTTGCAGAAATTAATAGGATAAGCCTATGTTTATGAGTGGACTTTTAAAATATTAATAGCAAAGATTGTAAATTTAAGTTGTTTTTTATAAAGTGTGTCTACCTTTTGGTAAATGAATGTTATGGCCCATATCCCCGAATAAGAACCAAAATGCAGATGCGGTGTCACTCTTGAGGACTAACAAGGAATCCCTCGTTTCTAGTACAAAGGGTCTTCGGTACTTTACACTTACCCAGCCTTAATCTGCTATTTTACCCTGGTATTCTGTGAGAGCGTGATCCTACCCCGGTTGAGCCGACCTATTCGTGCTACAACCATAATATAGCTGCAGCGTTGTAGAACAAGTAAAAAATTTGATCGTCATCTATATTCACGTATATGACATTCCTATATACATACGAGAACAAAGAATATTAGCAATGAGACGCCTCATAAATCCGTCGGATGGCGTGTGCTGATGTCAATCAAGCGCACGTCACATTAGAATGCGAAAGGATTTATGACACTTGTGACACTTACCAAAATTACTCGCGTGTCAAAATATCAAGTAACTAATCTAATAATATGTTATAATAACAACAATACAATACTCTTTCTTGTTACACAAAGGAAATATAAAAATGAACAAAATACACAAATATTAAAGGAAAAACAAAAGGCGGTCTTATTGTTACATTGCAATCTCTTCCAGACAATCCAGATAAAGATTTAAATAAAAGTAAGATAAAGATTAACGGATAGGGTGCACTAAAATAAGAAAGGATACCAGTTTATGCACTAAACAGACTAAAAAGACATCATACTTTAGGTAGATCAATGACCCTAAATAAGAGGAGTAATAGAGAAGAGTTAGAAACAAATAGTGTTCCTTAACTTGTTTCTTGAACACATGCGTGGATTGAACACTTTTAATCGACTAGGGTAAGGAGTCCCAAAGTCTTACTCCAAAAACAGAAAATGATGTATGAGTAAAATAGTGTACAGGACATTAGAGGGTAAGATTTTCCTTGGACCGTAATGAAAAATTATGACAGGAACATTTAAAACGTTTTTTCACTTACAATAAATCGAGCAAAATATTTATTTACATAAAATTCGAATTTATACAATACTTAAACAAAACATAATAAAAACCAACAACTAATAATTAAAAATTAAAAATTTTGTACAGCCGACTTCAATATAAGCGACATCAATATAGGTTATTTAAGAATAACTCAATAACCATTGGTCTGACCTTGATTAAATTCATATGGGACCACACGAGAACTATCAGCTTTCATATAAAAAAAAGAATCATCGAAATCGGTTGGCCCAGTACAATGTTATGAGGTAACACACATAAAAAAAACATACACTCGAGTACCGTCTCCTTTGTGGAAGTCGGCAGACAAGTTAAATTATCATACAGTCGTACTCCTCGCGGTATAGTGCCAAGAACGCTGGCTGAGTTTCCTCGCCTACTTAGCCTTTGAGCGAGAAAAGAACCAGCCCTCTTAGCATCTAATTCGTAATTGACGCGATAGTCATGCTGCAGCTATATTGTGGTTGTTATGGTTGAATCACCTATGGGTCGGCTCCGGGCTATCGTGTTTCGTATGGTGAGTGTAGAGAACCGAGACCCTTTTTACTGTAAATGAGGCACTCCATCCTATTCCACAGAGGTGACAACACATCTGCATTATGATTCTTAATCGAGGATAGATGTAAATTCCTATGGGCGGCAGCACTCTTTTTGTGAACTGTGTACTCTCAAGTCTGTTACGCTATAAAAAAAAATTAAGTCATTCTTTTCTATTTTCATTTCCTTTATATCTTCGAATAATAAGAAACATAATATATTAATTTTGAAGATAAATTTATCGTTATTCCCGTAAGGAAAATTGGATTTCCATTTATCACCTGAAGGCAAAATGTTCATGTCACCAGCGAAAAATATGAAATTGTTTGTAATCGTACATTGTTATTTTATATTCGCAATGGTATTTTATTTTTATTTTCTTTCACTACCTTAAATGTCTTAAAATTCTAAAGCATAAGAAATAAAAATATAATACACGATTCCATTAAACATTAGTTCTAAAATCTATGCCATTTTATAGTCATTAATTTTAACTTTTTTTCATGACGTTTCGGGTGCTTTACAGCACCCATGTTCCCAGGAGGACTGAACTTTTCGTGCTGCTGAGATGACACTGATACTCTGGGAATTATACAGTCTGTAAACATGATCATGGTCGTCCCCGCCATTAAATCACATTTAATAAATTACAAATCCTCGAAAGAAAACACAGATCTCTTTCAAGGGTGATCCGCTAGTCTTTTGAAATAAAAAACTAACAAGCGAGGTAGCGCTGAGGGTCCGGTACAAAATTAATTATTTATGTTTATTTTGTAGATAGTTCTAAAGTCTCGACCATCTTTGCCAGTTTTCGATACCAATACAGGCAATTATCGACAACGGGTATTCTAAACCTGAAAACGTTTAATGTTTTGCTTATATTTATTTATTTAAAAACTTTATTGCGTCCCTTTAGAAAAAAAAAGATACAAAGGGCGGACATAATGCCTAAAGGCATTCTCTAACAGTCAACCCATGGAGTGGTGTTTGTCGTAGATGTAGCAATTAAAAGAAGAAAAATTGAAACTAAAATTAATACACATTATATGTAACAAAACAGATTATGATATAATATTATAAGTAAATGCATATATATATATATATATATATATATATATATATATATATTCGCACGTTTACATATATTAACACATATTCATAACAGAAATATATTTATATGCCAATAAACAAATATAAACATACATAAATACATATATATATATATATATATATATATATATATATATATATATATATGTATATAAATATACATAAATACAAAAGTTAATACATACATATAAATACAATTAATTAACAATTTTGTAATTCTAATGATTATTTAGTAAATGCTCGCGTACCTTCTTTTTAAAGGAGTATTTGTTAGGTGCTTTTCTGATATCATCAGGCAAGGAATTCCAACGACGTGCAGCCTGTACAGTGAAGGAGTTACCATAGAACCCGGTGAGATGAGTAGGAATATAAATCTTGTTATTAGAGGAAGATCGAAGAACCCTATCATGACAAGAAGAAAGATATTGAAATCATTCTTTGAGGTAAGAATGTGAATATGGAACATTAGGAATTGAGAAAAGAACAAGTAATATTGTGGAGTTGCGCCTTTGCCTTATGGTAAGCCACTTAAGCTGAGATCTATAATGAGAACTATGGTCATACTTACGCAGACGAAAAATAAATCTAATACAGTTGTTAAGCAGGCGCTCCAGCTTGTTAAGAAGCTCTTGGGACAGGTCTGGGTAGCACACATCTGCATAATCAAAGACAGGTAAAATAAGACCTAACAGTGGTAGAGCCACGCGGCAGCTTTTGCTGTCGCACGGATGGGCCGGCTCCAACCACAACCTCACAGAAAACCAGCGTGAAGTAGAGGTTTACCTCTGCGTTTCGCTTGGTGAGTGCAGGTGGCCGGAGGCCCTTTTTACTGGAAATGAGGCATTCCATCTTAGTCCTGGGCCGCAGCACCCACTTAACATCAGGTGGACTGTGTGCTCGTTTGTCATCCTTATCATATAAAAAAAAAGAGTTTGGTCAAGCATGAGCATTTTAATATATTTGTGAAATTTTGCACTCGCTGTCGTAATTACTTATGACAACCACTTGCGTTTCAGGTTTGCATGTATATTTTTAGGGTTCCGTAGCCAAATGGCAAAAAACGGAACCCTTATGGATTCGTCATGTCTGTCTGTCTGTCTGTCCGTCCGTATGTCACGGCCACTTTTTTCCGAAACTATAAGAACTATGCTGTTGAAACTTGGTAAGTAGATGTATTAAGTGAACCGCGTTCAGATTTTCACACAAAAATAGAAAAAAAACAACAAATTTTGGGGGTTCCCCATACTTAGAACTGAAACTCAAAAAAAATTTTTCCATAAAACCCATACATGTGGGAATATCTATAAATAAGTTGTCGTGAAGCGACAATTCAAAGAGAAAGAACCTAACCTAAGAACAGCAAAACAACAAAAGTAGACCAAGAAAATATTATATTTAAAGTTTCAGAAAAGTATTTACAATTTTATAAAAAAATGAAATATGAAGATGATGGATGAAATGAGATTACAATTAGGTTTTAAAAAAAATAAAGGTAGGAGAATAGGACAATATAGTTTTATAGGGGAGCCTGGAGCCTCGCTGCTTTTGTAGAAATGGGCACACGCAGAGCTTGAGGTTTCTCAGCGGCGACGGCACGCAGCGCCTGGACTGGCACACGCAGCGTCCGGAGCCGGCGCACGTAGCGCCTGGGGTAGGTGCGCTCGGTACTGAGAGAAGTAGTCGCTGCGCCCAGAGGTAGCGCGGGCAGTAGGTGCGCTCGGCGCCTGGAGCAAGCAGTCGTAGCGTGCCCGAAGGTAGCGCGGGCAGTAGGTGCACCCGGCGCCTGGAGCAAGCAGTCGTAGCGCGCCCGAAGGTAGTGTGGCCCCGCGCTTGAAGCAGACTGCCGATGACTTCACGTGTAGATGGAGGCTTGCAGGATCCCGGGGCAAAGCGGCCCCGAGATAAGGCCTTTAGTAGATGTTTCTCGTTGGAGAACTGAAGCGAGACTGTCCTGTATTCTCCAATTGTTTGGCTTTTATACCTTTTTAGAGAGAACGAGAAATTATTTAAATTAAAACGAAATTTATTGTAAATGACCTACAGCCAAAGAGTATTTATGAAGAAATAACATCATACCAGAGACGAATTTGAATAAAAGTTACCATGACAACGGTATAAATAGTAGTTGTCATATTTACCAATTTTTGGTTTTTGGACTGTTATTAAGAAACTATTACATTAATGTAAGAAACGAGATATTATTCATATAGGAAAAACTGATGCGCGACAGCGCGCCGAAGCCTGAAATTGTAGAGTTACAGAGAATTCAATAAAAGACCAAAAAAGGTAAGACTCCATTACACAGCTATTTTAAAAGTACTAAATAGTGTGAAAATACGCAGTAAAATGATATGTTATTGTGTAAAAACGTTACAGGATCCTATGGAAATAAAGGTGATGCTAAATATAAATGCAGAAAATCAAAAACAGAATGGAAAAATAGTATAAAGTGATGCAAAACATGAATGCAGAATATCAAAACAGAATGAAGAAATAGTGTACAAAGAAATGTAAGTAGCATAACACTACATTTTTCCCCCGACCCTGGAAAATTTTTGACTCAGCAAAAATTTTGACATGTACATTCTAAAATAAACCATAACAACACAGCTTTGCAGAAACAGACATCACCAGTCAAAATCAGATATACTATCTCTTACATTCATCATCTGCATTCAGGTAAGCGTGGAGTTCACATTCAATGACTACCACTCTAAAAGTGTGTTTTCAAAACGACATTAAGGCTTATTTAAGGAGTAGTCAACCGCTCCTGCGTGGAAAAAAAATAAATTAGTCGAAGAGACACCACTCCAAAAGTGTGTTTTCGAAAGGACATTAAGGCTTATTTAAGGAGTAGTCAACCGCTCCTAAGCGAAGATAAATTCGAAGAGACACCACTCTAGAAGTCTGTTTTCGAAAGGACATTCAGGCTTATTTAGGGAGTTGTCATCCGCTCATAAGTGAAGATAAAAAATTAAGGGAGTAGTCAGCTGCTCCCAGGTGAAGATAAAGGTGAAGAAAATTAAGGGAGTAGTCAGTCGTTCCCAAGTGAAGATAAAGATAAAGAACTTACTCTTAAGCAAGCATTAGTCGCTATGAAGTTGAAGAACCCTGGAACACCAAGCAAACAAACAAATTAAAAGAAATTAAAATAATAAGGTGAAAATGATGGTGATATTTATACATATATACAAATTAACAGTTATATTTATACATATATACAAGTTAGCAGTTAATAAATGTTTAGATAAGTATTTATACATATATACAAATTAATAGTTAATAAATGTTTAGAAAATTTATGAATCGTCTCGCTTCGGCTTTCATAAACAATTTTATATAAAGTGTAAAGTGCAAAGTTAAGTTTAAGAAATAAAGATTTTATTAAAAATTGTACCTCTTTAAGTTATCTAGAATAAAAATATTAGAGTGATGAATGTAACTTAGAGTGATGAATGTAAGTGAAGTGTTATATGTAGGTCTAAATATAATCCAGATAAGTTGAAAAACTAGAAGAAGTTTTGTTTTAGAATTTTGAAGGTATGAAAAGGACGAATAAATGAATGATGAGTAATGAGTTAAGAACGAAAGGGAAAGCAATTAAATCAAAAGGGAATGGACAAGGCGCAGTAAAGGTGAAGAATTAAGAGAAAGAGGACTTTTACGTTGGGCGCCAAACTGTCGTGAAGCGACAATTAAAAGAGAAAGAACCTAACCTAAGAACAGCAAAACAACAAAAGTAGACCAAGAAAATAATATATTTAAAGTTTCAGAAAAGTATTTACAATTTTATAAAAAAATGAAATATGAAGATGATGGATGAAATGAGATTACAATTAGGTTTAAAAAAAAATAAAGGTAGGAGAATAGGACAATATAGTTTTATAGGGGAGCCTGGAGCCTCGCTGCTTTTGTAGAAATGGGCACACGCAGAGCTTGAGGTTTCTCAGCGGCGACGGCACGCAGCGCCTGGACTGGCAAACGCAGCGTCCGGAGCCGGCGCACGTAGCGCCTGGGGTAGGCGCGCTCGGTACTTGGAGAAGTAGTCGCTGCGCCCAGAGGTAGCGCGGGCAGTAGGTGCGCTCGGCGCCTGGAGCAAGCAGTTGTAGCGTGCCCGAAGGTAGCGCGGGCAGTAGGTGCACCCGGCGCCTGGAGCAAGCAGTCGTAGCGCGCCCGAAGGTAGTGTGGCCCCGCGCTTGAAGCAGACTGCCGACGACTTCACGTGTAGATGGAGGCTTGCAGGATCCCGGGGCAAAGCGGCCCCGAGATAAGGCCTTTAGTAGATGTTTCTCGTTGGAGAACTGAAGCGAGACTGTCCTGTATTCTCCAATTGTTTGGCTTTTATACCTTTTTAGAGAGAACGAGAAATTATTTAAATTAAAACGAAATTTATTGTAAATGACCTACAGCCAAAGAGTATTTATGAAGAAATAACATCATACCAGAGACGAATTTGAATAAAAGTTACCATGACAACGGTATAAATAGTAGTTGTCATATTTACCAATTTTTGGTTTTTGGACTGTTATTAAGAAACTATTACATTAATGTAAGAAACGAGATATTATTCATATAGGAAAAACTGATGCGCGACAGCGCGCCGAAGCCTGAAATTGTAGAGTTACAGAGAATTCAATAAAAGACCAAAAAAGGTAAGACTCCATTACACAGCTATTTTAAAAGTACTAAATAGTGTGAAAATACGCAGTAAAATGATATGTTATTGTGTAAAAACGTTACAGGATCCTATGGAAATAAAGGTGATGCTAAATATAAATGCAGAAAATCAAAAACAGAATGGAAAAATAGTATAAAGTGATGCAAAACATGAATGCAGAATATCAAAACAGAATGAAGAAATAGTGTACAAAGAAATGTAAGTAGCATAACACTACAAAGTCTTCAGAAATGATTTTGAGGTTTCTTATATTATTTTTTTCTACACTGAATAGTTTGCGCGAGAGACACTTCCAGTGCAGTTTGCAGTGGTAAAATGTGTGTGTCCCTGTAACTTCTAAAATAAGAGAATGTTAAAACTAAAAAATATATGATGTACATTACCATGTAAACTTCCACCGAAAATTGGTTTGAACTACATCTAGTAAGTAGTTTTTTTAAACGTCATAAAGCGTAAGTTATGTTACTTGCTGCTACGGAACCCTTCATGGACGAGTCTGACTCGCACTTGGCCGCTTATTCTATTATGCTCATACAAAAGATTTCAATTTATACACCAATTCAATGACTGGTTACTACCGTCTGCTTGGAATCACAATAAGTTTTAGATCAATAAAATTCAAACCCACGCATTACAACATGTACTCCAAAATACTGTAAGCTCGTTCTGCGTAGATCAGACCAAAAGTAACTCGGCTTTTTGTGACATCAGAACGACAAACACCTCAGTTCCCTTATTGTTCCGAAAATAAAAATAAGTAAAAAAATATGTCTAAATTGAGCGCGATAAATCCGTAAAATTAGTTTTACTCGATCTATTAGCGAAAATGTTAGAAATCATTATCCGACGTTTAATGCAAGGTATCCAACAAACATTGTTATTTTAGTTTTATCATTCAGTCATCAAATTAATCTAACACAGCATTTAATATATTACATCAAAGCTATCGCTGAGCCACATAGCCGCAGCCGCAGAATTTCAACGCCCGTGGAAAGTAGAATGAGGCTAAATGAAATGTCACTAATGTAGTTCACAAAATCAAAATAATCTTTATGCCATTGCAATACAGTTCATTCTAGTCGTATTAATGTTGTTTGCGGCGGCAACAATTAGCTAATTACCGGACCAGCGTGACACGATGTCAGTGTCACGCGACTTGACAGGCCGCGGACATTGGAGCGACAACTTTTCGACGCTGTCTGTTGTCGGGTCGTGAATGGCGTTTTGAATTAGGGTTGGCAGTATGACGGATATGCATTTATCTTTGGGAAAATATTACTGTATAAAGCCGCGTATCCACCAAAAATGTTGACAACAGTTATGTTTCCAACTGTTTCCAACAAGCGTCTCCACCGAGGGAACAAATGTTTACAACAAGCGTATTCCTTTGATGTTGCCGCCGAAAATGGAAACATGGTTCCCGACATTGTTTCAAGTTTTGTTACCAACTGTTGTGTTGGCAACAAAACTTTGGTGTAGACGCGGCTTTAGACGACGCGCTCCGCTTTTCGCGCTTGAAAGCTTGAAACTTTTTTGTACATTGTACAAGCACGCCGCTGTGACGTCATCCGACTCAGTTTCCATGTTAAGCTAAGTTAATTAGTCTTATCTACTTCTTTTTCTTCTTTTAAATCATGACTTTCTTTAATAGAATTCTGCCAGTATCTAGTCAGTTAGTTATATCAAATGTCGCAACCTACCACATAATATCACCGTTACCGTTACAACTTTATAAGCGTCATGAGCCTAATGGCAGTGCGCGGACCGCGAACTCGAATGGTCGTAGGTTCGAATCCGCCATTCGACTACTCTCGTGAACCACTTCTAACACAAGCATTTTAAGCTTACACCAGAAGTGGTTAAAGGGAATATTAGTAATGTTTAATAGCATAACTAGTATTAAAAAACCATTAAATCCACTGCTAAACTTAAGCTTCTCCATTGATTACCCCATAGGGGGGATATTTGCATTGGTTGCCACACTTGTCGGCGCATTTGCAAGCGCAGTTTTTTTTTCGTTATAAGGAAGACGTACTGCTGATTTGTTTCCCTCTGTCGCCTACTACCTACACCGCCACTACACGGAATGTCACACCGATACTTTAATATGTATCACTAATTGTAAACAAATTTGACACAAATCGTTGCAAGACAGTTTAAGCTAAGTTATTGATATAATTAATTTGACCGGATCTAGAACCATCCAGCTGTCAACGCGGCACTGCGATGCTCGTGTACTTACAATCACGTCGAGGCATGTCCCAAGTCGAGTTGCGTTTATTTACAAGTTACAAGTGTGCGTTTTGTTCTCGCCGAGCTCGCTGATTTATAACTACACCCAACTGTAATGACACGCTATGTTTTCTCATGAGCTTCAGCTCTGCTGTCGCTAATAAATTAATTTAACGATCATACTTAAATAGTATTATCTGTTAAAGTACGATTTAATTTGAGATAAAGGTGCAGTTTCTTCCTATTAAGCAACTTCATAAACATTTCTTTATAATAATTTATAGTTTAAATTAGCTATTGGTTCCGTCCATCCATAACTGCCTATAAAAGTCCACGGCTCAATATATGCCCATGCATAAATCGACTCATAGGGGAGATATTGCCATATTTGCCACGCTTGGCATGTGGGTTGGCAACCGCATTTTTTGTTATATTTTAGTAGTATGTACTATAAAATGCATTACCTTGCATTTTGAATATAAAAGTAAAGTGTGTGAGATTTTTTTAATCAACTTTTTTCACTATTTGCCCATATTACTTATTCTGACCCCTCTCTGTAATTTTGGCCGGTTATTGCAAAATAACCCTGTAAATCTGCAGCGTGGTTCTATCACGTAAGCACGTTTAGTACAAATGCGTATATTTTAGCAATTAGCTAAAAAAATCTGACTCAGCAATTGAAACAACAGATTTTATAAGAAATTTCATAACCCTATTATTATTTTTCGTCTAGTTATTAGTTTTTCTTAGAGTTTTAATTTAAATTAGCCACTTTCTTTAATCAACGTTGACATTCAGTAAAATCTTCCAGAGAAGTGAAAAATGCATCGGGTTCGATCCTCGCCGTGCCTATGATTTTGTTAATTACATTTAAGTGCTGATTTAGCACGTGACCGGATGTGAAAAAACAGCGTATGATAACACACACACACACACGCACACACACACACACATATATATATATATGGTTATTTTTCAAAGAGTAGCCAAATTTTAAACTTAAGTTCACATATATAAATAAATTTTTGAAAATTACTGAGCATACAAGTTTATGTATGGGTATATGTATAATATTTTTATATATTTATTTACTTTAATTTATATCTCTATCTTTTAACATAATAACACACCTACGTTGACGTGGTTGAGCCATGCTACAGCTATACTACCTAGTACCTATAGTTGTAGCACGAATAGGTCAGCTTGACCGAGGTAGGCCCATCTCACAGAATACCAGCGTAAAATAGCAGATTAACGCTGCTGTGCTTCGTATGGTTAGTGTAGAGACCCTTTTTACTGGAAACGAGACATTCCATCTTAGTCCTCATGGGTGACAACATATCTGCATTATGATTCGTAATCGAGGATAAATGTAAATGTCTATGGGCTACAGCAGCCGCTTACCATCGGGTGGACTGTGTGCTCGTTTGTCACTTTGTCACCCTATCCTATAAAAAACCTAGGTACGTACTTCTATTTTTATCTCTGCATCACCCAAAGGTTGACTGGTAGAGAATGCCATAGACGTTAAGTCCACCTATACGTAATATTTTATGTTGTATGAAGTTAAATAATAAATTTAAACAATAAGTTAAATAATAATAAATAAATAAAAATAAAGCTATTTTTAGTAATAAGCATAATTGTGGTTGGTTACTGACTTCGGTAGAACCTATTAAAAACCACTGCTGAACATAGGCCACTCCCATAGATTTCCTCATAGAGGGGATATTTGATGCCAAGCTTGGCAAGCAGGTTGGCAACCACAGTTTCTTATGTTTAGTCGTTATTAGGAAGACGCTGCTGCCCATATTCCGATTTGTTTTCCTCCGTCGCGTCTTACGACACCCACGGGATGATATGGGGTAGTGGTAATTCTTACACCGCCACTACACGGTAATGGCACTGACTAAGATTAGAAATATAACTCATCATCATCATCATTATTACAGCCCTTCACAAGTCCACTGCTGAACAAGGAATGCCACAAAGCACGGTCCTGACCCACCTGCATCCATCGACTTCCTGCATGTCTTACCAGGTCGTCACTCCATCTAGTGGAGGGACGCAATACACTTCATCCGTCGGTACGAAGCCGCCACTCGAGAACCTTTTTCCCATCGCTTGTCGGTCCCTCGAGCTATATGGCCGGCCCATAGAAATATAACTGTTTTAATTTAATATAGCAATACCTTGTCAATTTACTTCGCTAATGATTAATCCTTGATATCGTTGTGCTCTAATAATTTGGTCGTTGATCGTCACGCGATGCTGCTTAAGATTTATAGTATACACGCCTTATAATTTACGTGATTCAACTTAATGCACGGCAATTTTGATACCGATCACAATTTCAACAACGAGGTGAGAATTTTTCGCAATCGTACGTAGCCAGCTCCATTGTTAGTAACAAGTGTTCTGTGTCCTTAAGATTTGTTTAAATAAATGTAGATAATTATAATATTATGATGTTATCAACACAAAGCAACCAATAAAAATAGACGGAGAGCTGGTTAGATACGTGGTAGAGCCATGCTGCAGCTACATTCATTGTATAGTTGTAGCATGAATGGGTCGGCTCGACCGGGGAAGGGCCACGCTCTCACATAATACCAGCGTTAAATAGCAGCTTAATGCTGCTGCGTTTCGCATGGTGAGTGTAAAGAACCGGAGACCCTTTTTACTGGAAAAGAGGCATCCCACGGGTGGCAGCGCATCTGCATTTTGATTCGCGTGCGAGGATAGATGTAGATTTCTATGGGCCACAGCAACCACTTACCATCAGGTGGACTGTGTACTCGTTTGTCACCCTTATCCTTTAAAAAAATAGATGATGTTGTTAAATATGTGGTCGGCTTATTAAAAAAATATCAGCGTGAAATAGCAACTTAATTCTGCTGTGTTTCGTATGGTGAGTGTAGAGAACCGGAGACCCCTTTTATTGGAAACGAGTCATTCCATCTTAGTCCTCAGGGGTGACAACGCATTTGCATTTTGATTCTTAAACGAGGAAGGTGTACTCGTAGATCTCTATGTGCCACAACCTCCGCTTACCATCAGGTGGGTAGTAATAGTTTGTCGCCGTTGTTCCATAAAATAATTAAAGTACGTTGAAACCAAGTTATTCATTCATTGAAGGAACATGCACTCATCATTCTAAAATCATTTACAAGCGACCACATCCTTTTTAATTATCAAATACAGTCATTCATTTTTTAATGAAATATATAACTAGTGCATATGTACATAAGGGAAAACATTATTTTTGATTATCTTTTCCTTTAAATACATATGACAGTTATAATTATTGTTGTATAATAGGTAAATCATCAAATACAGTTGTTACAAATGGATGTTAAATACTCAACATTTGCCATATTCTTGATTCTTTATATCGACAATCGACAATTTGCATATTGGCCTTAAACTGACACCTCATATATATTCACGACGTGAATATTTGCCAAAATTTGGCATGGTATAAATTCGATACCAGGCTTTGAACAAATAATGGTTCACATTGACCATTAGAGCGACGCCGACGCCGACGCAACGCAAATCGTCAATCATCTGCACGCATTAATCTTGTGTAGACAACTTGATAGATCATCGCGCTCCAATCATTGAGTACGAAATAAGCATGTCTATTCGGATATGGTATTTCTTTGCACATATTTTATTTTCTTTTACACATTACATTATTTACGTTACATTATTTTTATAATGTTTTTTAAACTACTATAAAATTT
Source organism: Parnassius glacialis (assembly GCA_033319125.1). NCBI lineage: Eukaryota > Metazoa > Arthropoda > Insecta > Lepidoptera > Papilionidae > Parnassius > Parnassius glacialis. The sequence continues at coordinate 3,209,247 of JAVANC010000026.1, read as the reverse complement.
ACTAAAATTAAAATAAATCTAAATATACAATTTGTATAAATAAGAGAAATGAATTTAATTATATCGCGATAATTTATCAAGATTCGATAATGCGACGAAACTTATGTTTTTATTTGGTGAAGTACCTAAAGGAACTGCATTGTTTTGTATTGTAAGTAACCATCACTGCTGGTGATATGAAGGCTGGTTCTTATTTTCTTCAAAAGCTTAGTATAGCTATTCTTCGGGGAAACGCAGTCTGCGTTCTTGATACTATACCGCGAGGAGTAGGGCTGCATCTTTTTTATAGAATAAGTGTGACAAACGAGCACACAGTTCACCTGATGGTAAGTCGATGGTGTTACCCATAGACATCTACATTTGAGATACTGAGGACTAAAGGAATGCCTCGTTTCAAGTAAAAAGGATATCACTATACGAACACAGCAACCTAAGGCCGCGTTCCGACGACATGCACCCGCTACGTGCACGCCACGCGAGTCAGTACCCGCGTCTAACTCGGTTTGAAATTTGTTGCATAGAATTTAAGTCTTATGACAAATCAATAAAACTGATATCGCATTAATTGACATTCAACCGCACACGCCTCGCACACGCCTCGCACACGCTACGCGCCCGCCTCGTTCCCGCTTCGCGATGATCCCGCGCTCACCCCGCACACGCGCTGCACCTGTCCCGCTGCGCCTTGCGCCCGCGCTTTTATACAATTTCAGATTTATTGATTTGTTATAAGACTCAAATTATATGCAACAAATTGCAAAGCAAGTTAGGCGCAGGTTCTGACGCGCGTGGCGTGCGCGTAGCGGGTTCGTGTCGTCGGAACGTGGCCTAAATGTGCTATTTTACACTGTTATTCTGTTAGAGCGTAGTCTTATCCCGGTCGACCCATTAGTGCTACAACTAATATAGCTGGAGCGTGGCTCTACCACTTATAAATGTGAAAATTTAAAGTCTTTGGTTTTATTTTATTAGTTATGGTAATATATATTGTTTTCATTTGATATGTATGAAATACATTTCTTAAGATATATATATATATATATATATATATATATATATATATATATATATATATATATATATATATTAATAATAATAATACATAGATTAACATGAGCAATAAAAACATTACTAATAACAACTTAAAAATAAACAATAGTATTGTTTCGTTTGTAACAAGGTTGTTTGCCGGAACCTAAACTATTCCTTTTCACAACGAAAAGCAGACTTCATATCCATACATTACTGAATTCTCAGTAACGGACGTGGAGCCCTCACTCGCGGATCGCAGGTAATAAATTGTGTTAAACAAGTAGGTTGAGCCGTTTTATCAAAGTCAATCGGTATTGCGCCGACGCTGTTGAGTAATTACTAGTGCCGACGGTTGTTTGGCATTACATGGGTGTACGTGACGCATTGTGTATCATAGTTTGCTGATGCTATTGTCTTCAGTATGATTAATACGACTTGACGACGCAGCAGTAATGACTAAGTGTTTTGTGTCGGCTCTATGAGACGCGGGTTCAATTCCCACATAGAACTTATTTGTATGAGATAATTGTATAATATTTTATATTGTAAATTAATGTTTACAAAAAGTCCTGCTAGGTTTCCTGCTGGTTCTTCCCAGGACAGAGGTTTTATTCGAACCAGGGTAAAGTTTAAATGACTAAGTAATTATTTTTGTTATCTATATTGACATTATATTTTTAATACATTATACTATATTGAAATTGTTTGATAAGAGAAGAGTTTGCAAGTTGATTTTGTGACCAGGATTAAGAAAGGAATGCTTCGGTGGTTTGGTCATGTAGAAAGAATGAACGAGGAAAGACTGACAAAGAAAATTTATGTTGCAGAGGTGATCAGCAGAGTCGGTAAGGGACAAGGGGCGCCCTAGTCGAAAGTTTAACGACCAAATTGGCGATATATTGTAAATGGGCTAAATTAAGAGTACCCTTAACCAACGAGCGTGTATGCGTAGGTGTATGGATGTGCAGGAAGCGAGAGAGGTGTCAGGATTGTGCCAAATGGAAGTCCATAGTCTGCCTACCTCTCTGGGTGACAGACGTGAGTGTTTATGTAATTATGTTTATTGAATAAAAATTATTTTATTTTATTCTATTATATAATAGTAATGGTATCTCACGGACTAGGTGTTTGTCGTAAATGTACGAGTAATTCGGTTTACCATCTCCACTGGTCCCTCCACTCAATCCGACACCAATGAAATTTTAATTACCTAGTTTACCTCTTATCACTTCATTATCTACAACGCCAGACTTAATTGTCGAAAATTGCTTCAAATCAAGAAGTGTTTATAAATTTTAATATTATTTAGCAAAAACTGTTACAAAACATAAGTAGTATTCCGGATTCTAATCTTTGCCAATTGCAATGACTTCTTGGTAAAATAACATTACAAAAAAAATTGGCACTGAAACGTTAATGATTTAAAATGAACCTTACGTTATTGTTATACGAACACTAGAACTAAAAAAATTGTTAAGACGTCGAGTTCAAATAGAAACGTCAATCAGAATTTTTTGCTTATTTTCTCGTGTAAATACGTTTCTGTCGACATGTCATATCGGTTCAAGGTTGTTCATTATTTTTTTCTTATATCTACTTGTATAAAATAACAAAGCGAATTGTTTTTTTGTAAACTGTGTAACCAAGCAATGTTTTTATGTAATTAAAAGCTGTGAATGAAAACGCTGAGACGTAATAATTATAAGTTTCTTACGCTCCAATTCTTATTCTGGAAACACTCACCTATCACAAAATCTAAAAAGAATTATTGAAATTTATATAGGTTTAGAATACCCTTTTTCAAAATAAAATTAATTTTGACCAGCATCCACGATATTTCAAGAAATTTTTATAACCATTTGTCGAATTCAATAAAAATCTTAGAAAACCCTGTGCAATTTAATACACAATTAAAAACCTTCTTAATAATAAATACTATTATACTTTAAATAAATTTTGGACGGTAAATAATAACAAAGAAAGAATACTTCGACTACATTGTATTTCTAAATTTCTAATTTATATAAAATATTATGTAATGTTTATAATATAATATCTTGTAATTTATGTTTAAAAGCTAGATAATTCGAAAATAGTTAGCCCTCTAGTGTTACTATGCCCTTGGAGGGCGTCACATGTACCTATATTTAGCAATAATGTAACATCCTATATTTGTAATATGACATGCATGATGATAGAGAAACGGTTTTAAGAGTTGGTTCGTTAATATTAGCTTGAAAATTATTATCATGTAAAGCACGTAAAGATATTGTGAGCCTCTCTGTTACGGGAACTTTAGAAATGGCATGTGTTGAGTTTGACCACCTCATTGTTGTCAGCGTCTTCAGACCCCCATGTTTTATATACGATACTTTTGAAAAAAAGTTGTGGAGGAAGTTTTTGTTAAGCTTAATAAACAGAATAAATCTGGTGTAATATGTGGAGTGTTTAATATCAATCTTCTAAAAGCTTCCTCCACCAATATTAAATTTAGATCACTGTTTAAATCATATGGATAACATTTTTACAAATGTTATATATATATATATCTTTATATATAAAAAGTACGTGTCACGTTGTTTGTCCGCGATGGACTCCTAAACTACTGAACTGATTTCAATGAAATTTTTGGTCAATGTGGAGTTTGGTCCAACTTAAAAGATAGGATAGCTTACATCTCAATTTATAGTCGCAATACAATATTATTTTATTGAAAATTATTTCTCTATTATTTGACAGTCACAATTATCTGTTAGCTTCAAACGATTCTGTCAAATGACGATATCTGTTGACTGGATTGAGTAAATATTTAATAGATGGCGCTATGTTGAAAATACAAACGTTTAATATAAGCTACAATTTAGTAGTATAACCACCACGTGTTGCTGTAGTATTCAACAGATAGAACCGATTTCAAAAAAAAAATTGCAGACTGTGTGCAGTTTGGTCCAACTTGAGAGATAGGATAGTTTTTATCCCGATAAGTGACCCTCAATTTTTTTATTGCTAATTTCAGGAGTTTTTTTTGGGAAAGCAAATGGACGTTCAGAAAGGGCAGAACAACGTCTGCCTGGTCAGCTAGTATATAATATAATTCAAAAATTAAGTTCTGATCACTGTGGACAATTAGTTTCGTTAACTTATGTTCACAAAATGCAAGTAGATAAGAAAGTTGTGTTTGTTCCTGTAAATGCACGTCGATTGAAGTAGTTTAGAAGTAACATAGTGAAGAAACTTCCACCATTTTCATACCAAAATAATCCAATTTTTTTATGGAAAATTGCTCGAATATAATGTTTTTCCTGATTCAATGAAGCATAGTAAAGTAATACCTTTATTTAAATCTGATAGTACATGAGACCCCGCCAATTTTAGATCAATTTCTATACTGCCAACACTTAGTAAAATTTTTGAAAAAATATTCTTGATCAAATGTAAAATTGTTTTAATGTTAATAATTTACTTCATAAAAATTAATTCGGTTTCACAAGGGGACGCTCGACAACTGATGCTGGTGTTGAGCTGATTAAATATATTTTCAATGCATGGAAGCATTCACAGGATGGCTTGGGTATATTCTGTGACCTATCGGAAGCTTTCAATTGTATTCACCATGAAACTTTAATCAGGAAACTACAACACTACGGTGTAAGAAGCAATGCTCTCCAATTAATTGTTTTGTAAAAAGTTGACATTAATAGTATGAGCTCTTTCGGGTCGATAGTACAAATGGGTGTGCCTCAAGGCTCAATTCTCGGCCCCTTTTCTGTTTCTTTGTTAACTTTGGCCTCTCAATACATTTATGAAAATGTGATGTACACAAAATAAATGTAGTTATACAAAATAAGTGATATTCATTCTGTAAATACTAGAAAGAGACACAAGCTAGTAGTACCAGATACTCGACTCCAACGAGTCAATAATTCATTCTTGGGGGCGATTACGCTTTTACAACAAAATCCCAGAAAATATACAAAATTTGACCGGCTCAAAGTTCAAAACCTTTATTAAAAAAAAATGTATACAAAGGCTGATTAAACATTAAGGAATTTATGAATGATAATAACCCCTTTGAATGAGGTGATCGCTACCAAGCTATTTCTAATTTGTTATGTGTGGTTAATTGTGTAAATTATTTAAACATAAGTCCCGCTAGATTTCTTGCTGGTTCTTCCCAGGACAGAGGTTTTTTTCGAACCATTGGTAATTAAACAAATGAGTGACTTTCAATAAATATTATTTATAAACTATACTGAATCAAAAAGTTTCAAAAAGATAAGGGTGACAAACGAGCACACAGTCCACCTGATGGTAAGTGGTTGCTGCGGCCCATAGACATCTACATCTATCCTCGTTTGCGAATCAAAATGCAGATGCGTTGTCACCCGTGAGGACTAAGATGGAATGCCTCATTTCCAGTAAAGAGGGCCTCCGGCCACCTGCACTCACCAAGCGAAACGCAGAGGTAAACCTCCACTTCACGCTGGTATTCTGTGAGGTCGTGGTACCACCCCGATTCGAGCCGGCCCATCCGTGCGACAGCAAAAGCTGCCGCCTGGCTCTACCACTGTTACTTACCACTTGTAATTTGAATTCATCATTGTCACCTTAGATTACAAATTAATAAGAAGTACCTACTAACATAACATAGATCCTGTTTCCGAACGAAAGCCTTATTTGAACGTCAAGAAACATCCACATCGTATATAGTTCCTTTATGCATTTTAGGGTCCTGAAGACATATTTGTCTGTTTAATCGCGGTAAAACTAAAACAGTGTGGTGTATGTAAACTGTCACCTAATTGTATCAATTTATTATATTCGCATAAATGAATATAATTTTATTTTTAATATAATGTTTAATAAATCAACATTTGTACCATTATTCTTGTTTATGTATTTATCTACTGGCACAATAAATTTAAAAATTCAAACAAAGAAATGATTTACGGACAATATTTCAGTGAAACTCTTGGTAGAGAGTAATTGTGTTCTGTGCAGTGAAATAATTAACGCTTTTTCAAGCAAAAAACACATTTGGATTTTACAGATCACTTAGCAGCGCCCATTGTGATTGTTTTTTTTTTTGTATTAAATGTTTGGCTTGGATGCTTGTCCTTTAATCCCTGTCTTAATTTTATTTAGGATCTTCGTTTTAATCATTGTGATTGAATAATTGTAATTATACAGATTATAAATCATATTTATTCAAATCATCTATCAAACGGTAATTAAATTGAAAATTGTGAATCAAAATATGCAACGAATAAACAACCAAATACACTGGCCGTCGTCTAACCTGATTGATGACTGCCACAATCATGAAGAGTAGATGACCAGTCTGAAAAAACCGTGCGCATTCAATTATATGCTACTTGTTCGCCTATAGATGAAAGTAACGGAAAAGACGTGAAGTGTCATCTTGAACTGGACCACGAGACTGATGATAAATTACTTTGAAGATAAACATGGCTACTTTATTACAGGGTAGGTTTATGATTTATTCATGTAGTTGTCTGAGCAGAGTTGACAGGTTGCACTTTGTAACGAAAGCACTATTGTGTGTTAAACGCATAAATTATTTTAGGTTTTTACGTAATACTTTGGATACAACTGAAAATATTAAATACTAGCTGTGCCCGCGACTTCGTTCGCATGTAATCTTTTTCTCCAATTCTTTTATATTTTCAAACAGAGTATATATAATTATATGTTTATTATAATCAAGCAGATTATTTTATGCCTACCTGTACGTTAGCTTCGTGAAAAAGGCTAAAATAGATCAAATTTATTACTTTTAATTTTGGATGACTTGATGGCAAGGATTAGCCATTTTATGATAATATCCACATTTTAAGAAAATGTAATGCTAACTATCTACCACCTAATCCATTTCTGGTTTTCGAATAATAAAATCTTAATAAATACAAAACAAGGAGTCAAAAAGGGGATATTAATATGCAATTTAATTTAATGGTTTTATTTATTTAATCACGGTTTTGTTAGAACTTCAAAAGTAAAAAAAATGTAAAAAAATATATTCAGTTAACAAAGGACCTCTTCATAAACAACGTTCACCGTTTTGTTTTGTGGTGCTAAAATAAACAAATTAGTGGGATCGCTGATACGCGACATTGCCACATAGAGCTGCCCATGTGAAAAGCAGCTGTTCGTAAGGTCAACGCCTACTCTGCTTAGCGTTTGACCCTGTGCCTTATTTATCGTCATTGCAAAGCAAACACTCACCGGCAGTTGGATCCGTTTAAAACAAAACGGAAAGTTATTCGGAATAATCGGTATTCGTGGAATAAAAACTTTCTCACCCGCACCGCAACCGGTAAGTATCTCTGCCTCAACCACATGTCTCTGGAGAGCAACTACTTTGAGCCGAGTACCATTGCATAATTTTGGTGGACTTAAATTTCTTAAAAGAATTATGGGGACCCCTACCTTAAGTTTAATTTCATGTGCAGGGAGCCCAGACGCCGTTAATGTATTCAAAAACTCTACAGGATATGCTGTTACTTCTTCACGGTTAACTACTCTATTTATTGACGTATAGGTAACATTCTCCCCTTCAATACGTTCTAAAATGGTCATGTTGATACTTACAGCTTGATCATTGTGAGGCGTAAGTATAGCGCGCTCACAAAGCCAAGAGTTTCCTTTATTTACTACACCAGCCAGATCTTCATAAACAGATATAATAAGTTCCTCAATGTTAAGGACTGTTTTGCACAATTTATTAATTAAATCTATTCTACCATCAACCTCAGGAAACCTACCTTCACCAATACTCAATAATAACTGTGAGAAATCGTGAGCATTTTTGTTCTCGCTTCTTTGCGCTCGCATGTTTGTGGTGAGATTTAACCTTGTAATATGGGGCCAAAGAATTGAATTCTTTAAACATGCGCTAATTTCATCGGCTCTTGTCCCGCGTGTAACTATTGGCAATGTCTGCCGAAAATCTCCACAGAAGAGCATAGTGACTCCGCCCATAAGTTGATTGTTGTGTCGTATATCTTGCAGCGTTCTATTGACGGCTTCTACTGCTTTGCGATGCGCCATTATACATTCATCCCATACAATTAAGGTGCACTCACGAAGTACTCGAGCTATGTCACTATTACGTGAAATGTCGCAAACGGGGGTTTCAGTGACGTCTAATTGTGTGGGTATTTTGAACATGGAATGTGCAGTTTTGCCTCCTGGAAGTAAGGTAGCTGCAATTCCGGACGATGCCACGGCCAATGCAATTTTTCCCTGGCTACGTATTTGCGCAAGGATAAGTTTCGTAAGAAATGTTTTACCAGTACCGCCAGGGGCATCCAAAAAAAACATTTCACCAGAGGTGTTCAAAGCGCTGTTACATATACGATCGAAAATAATTCTTTGTTCGGGGGTCATGATAGGTACACCTACTTGAAGAATTTGGGCCAGTTCTCCTGAGTCGTAATTGGATTCCGTTGCATACTCTCGATTAGTTTGTTCGACATTTAAGATTGGTTCAGGTAATCCATAGCGTATTAAGGGATTACCACCAATTGAAAAAGCTGTGTTTTGTATATCACACAAACAACGATTCAATACATCATTGAGCATCTCTTGATTTAGTTCACCATGTTCAAAATTAATGTAATCTTCAGCTAAACTTTTCTGGTATTTAACCCAAAGTTGAATAGCATCTGAAAGGCCACAAAATACTAACAACACCGCAAATAAATTACGTAAACGACGCGGGCTATCACTAACAGATGCTTCAGCGAGGGTGTTGTCCCAATGCTGGTCGTCGTCCAATAACCCTCGAGCCCGGCAAGCAGCTTGAAAAGAAGGATATTGAGTGTTGTTGAACATTTTCAAAGCCAAAAATGATGTGGGTCCTCGTACTGTATGCAAAAGTAAACGTACGTAAAAACATTCGGAGTTATTGGGATGTACAGTGTACACTCTGCCGAGCACATTTTCTTTAAAAAGGTTGGGAAAACCTTCAACAGGAATACCACGTCGGCGACGATTAAAAATCCTGTGTTGCTTATCGTATGTATAATACGCTGGAACTTCGTCATAAAGCAAAGTTCTTGCCAAATCGTCAGATTTGCATAATCGAAAGAACGCCAGTAAAGTTGTTTGTCTAGGATTCTCTAGTTGCTCCACAATATTGTCTCGGTGAAAATATACGCGTTGTCCGCCTTCCACGTGAACGTCTAAATGCATTACCGGGGGATTACGCTCACTTATTGGGAAACTGAATATTCGCCATGCTGCCTCCGAAGAACTTATGTATCGCCCTGATTGAAATCTTGTAATTTCGTCAAATCTGTCGTTGCTCATTGCAAGTGTTGCTTGATCCGTCCCTTTATTTACATACTTAAAAATGTATTTAATTGATTTAACACTGTTACACATTTCTACGTTTATATGGGTTCGGAAAGTTCTCGATTGCACAGGTGAGTACAGCACTACCCACCTGTTATCTACTTCTACATCTTGTCCAAACATTCTCAATTTTGTGGTGAATCCTCCATACTGTGGAGCACGCCGCCGGTATTTGGGATAACTATCTTCACCAGTGATTGTTTCTCTTAAAAGGGGTCTTGGATATTTTTTCGTACATTGTCCATCCTTCATGCACGGAGAATTATTATTTAATGCACCGCAAGGCCCGTGTATCATCTGTGTTTTAACAATTTGGTGTAAAATAGGATCATTTGTGGGATTTGGTAATTCTGCACTTATTATATTATCAACGTCGTTAGGACGAATTTTTGTAATAACCATAGAAGAATGTGAGCGTGGGGCAGCCCTCTCTTTTGCCATTCCACGTTGTATGTATAGCATGACGTAGCGCCAAAAACGTTTTGCTTGGTTAATAAGTTGATTAACAACTTTAACTTTAAATAATAAACTACATTTCAGCAAATTAAAAGTTTGCTATAAGAGGTATTAATCAAAAATAAAGATTTTTAAACCATTTAAACAACTTTTTTAACTGCTAACGAGGCAGTGGTCTCGCCACACAGTTCGAAGTACCGAAAACTCACGGGGAATAAAGATTTTGGAGTGGCAGTCTCGTACCGATAAATCTATAGGGTATGAAAACCTGGTAATTCAATCAGGAAGTCGTCAGTGTGTAGGCATGAAATGATTCTTGAGCTATCAAACTCTTATACTTATTAATCAATAAAATTTTCAAAATACCATAGCAACGTGAAATGAAAGAGTTCAGAAATAAAGATGTAACTAATCATTGTTATAAAAGTACTTAATTAATTTTTAATTTATTTTAGCTATAATGATTAAACTAACCTTGCTCATAGAAGCTTTCAATACTGGCTTCTCGTTCAGTTCTCACCAGGCGGCTAGGGTTTATGCGTCGTTCGCTCGCCCAGGCAAGTATTGAATTATTTTAATTTTGCATTATCTCTTAAACTATGTGTGCAAATAACATGATATAAACAACAAAGTTTATCTTCATAAAATTGTCTTGATGATGAAGTAACTTTCGTTCGTAAGGATAGATAAGCCATGTCTAATAAAAACGCTCATAAATCAGTTTTTAATTTTAAATATTTTTGGTCACAAAATACCTAATTATGGTTTATGTATAAGAAAAAGACATATGGTATTGCGGACTTTTTTTAGACGAAGTCAAGATCTATATTTTTCTAGCACATTGTATTTACGTATCCCTAACGATAACACCAGCGTACGGGGATAAATCATTTCGGGAGTGCTTTTTCTTCTGACTTGCTTAACAAATATCCACATTTAAGGCTAGCTGAGTATACATAGCCACATGAATCTATCTATAATATACAAAAAGAATTTTTCAAATCGGACTGGTAGTTCCAGAGGTTAGCGCGTTTAAACAAACAAAAAAACAAAAAGACTCTCCCGCTTTATTATATTAGTATAGACTAGTATAGCTAAGTAAGAGTGAGATTATTTATTACTTACAATGTAACAGGTGATTTTTCACTGTTATTACACTGTATCAGGTTATTTTTCACTATAATTACTTAAAGATATAAAAGCAGGATGAGTATAAAATAACCAAAGAAACTGTGGTTAATAATGAAATGAAATGGTGAAACGATTAACGAAAGTTAAAGTAATAACAACTAAGTGAAGTGAATATTAGGGATATTGAACTGAGATCGATTACTTGAATTGTTTTTGTAACTGTTACTTGTTGGAATTTTGATATTTTGTATTTTTTATTAATATTTTTGCAGATATGTACGCAATTTTTTTTATCTTCCTAGATAGCACAGAAAAAAAATCGAAAGTAGATATTAAAATGTTCAGTTTAATCTAGAATCAATATAATTGCGCTCGTTGCAAATCGAATCGAAAATTTGTCTTTTTTTTTTAAGTTATACCTGGTAGAGCCATGCTGCAGCTATATTATGGTTGTAGCACGAATGGGGCGGCTCGACCGGGGAAGGACCACGCTCTCACAGAATACCAGCGTAAAATAGCAGCTTAACACTGCTGTGTTTCGTATGGTGAGTGTAGAGAACCGGAGACCCTTTTTACTTCAAACGAGGCATTCCATCTTAGCCCTCACGGGTGACAACGCATCTGCATTTTGATTCGTAATCGAAGATAAGTCCTCTATTGGAAAATAACGTTCAGAAACGAAAATTTCACCCGTGTATTCTTTATGGTAATCGATTTATAGCCATAAATAATACACTACAATCGATTTTCTAACTTACTAGGCCAATTTTTTAAAGTATAAAGTATAAACTAATTAGTAAACTTCAGGCCCAAAAATCCCATTCTTCTTTAAAAATATTCTTTTTTATTATTGACTTTTGTGAATTACAGTTATATCTATACGTTTGAATACAAACTGAATTTGTCAAAACGCACTTAACGGAAACCATAGGGTTTCTGTAACATGCTGTACCTAAATCTATACAAATAAAAAAAAATTGAAGTCTCTGTTTGTAATGTCAAATTTACAGCTTTTTACTAAATGCATATGCAGGTAAAAATACAATTTTTAAAGTTTTTGTGTGTCTGTCTGTCTGTCTGTCCGTCCGTCTGTCTGTCTGTTTGTTCCGACTAATCTCCAAAACGGCTGGACCGATTTTAACGGAATTTTCACTGACAGATAGCTTATGTTACAAGGAGTAACTTAGGCTACTTTCATTTTAGAAAAATAATTAGGGTTCCGCGCAAAAAATTAAAACCCTAAATAACACGCGGGCGAAGTCGCGAGGAACAGCTAGTATATTTAAAAAATATATATATTTATCTACGACCTACGCCGTTTAACTCATTATTCAACTACTCATAACCAAATAAGACTCGCAGCCAGCCAAAGTAAAAAGTTTTTTTTATAGGATAAGGGTAACAAACAAGCACACAATCCACCTGATAGTAAGTGGTCGCTGTGGCCAATAGATATCCACATCCATCCTCGATTACGAATCAAAACGCAGATGCGCTGTTACCCGTGAGGACCGAGATGGAAAGCCACGTTTCCAGTAAAAAGAGTCTCCGGTTTTTTACACTCAACATACGAAACACAGCAGCGTTAAGCTGCTGTTTTACGCAGATATTCTGTGAGAGCATGATCCTCCCCCGGTCGAGCCGACACATTCGTGTTACATCAATTACCAGTAATCACCCTACTGTTGAATAACTATACCACGTATAAAAGTATTAAACGCAAATAAAATATTATAACGCTATGTTCAAGCAGACAAGGAAGTTAAGTCTGCATAGTCAATTTGATAGATAACATCGTAATTAGACTAAGAGTATGTTATTATTGGCCGCCTATTTGAGAAGTTATGATGTAATTACAATTATTACAATGATAGAGGTATGAAATGCAGAAATGAAGTCTTAATTTTAATTTTAAATTAAAATAAATAGACTGCAATTTTGCTGCTTTCTGTAAAATATTTAGGATAACATAATAATCAAGGAAATTAAATCTAAGAATTTTCATTATATATTAATATAATAAGTAATAAAAGCACATGAAAACTTAACATAAATTCAGTATTGATTACTACCACATAAACTTAAATAAAATACAACTTATAAAGAAACAAAATTAAAACATAAATACTCCTAATTAACATAACAAATAAATTAAAGGAAGTTTTGTACGTGGTAGAGCCATGCTGCAGCTATATTATGGTTGTACCACGAATGGGTCGGCTCGACCGGGGAAGGACCACGCTCTCACAGAATACCAGCGTAAAATAGCAGCTTAATGCTGCTGTGTTTCGTATGGTGAGTGTAGAGAACCGGAGACCTCTTTTACAGGAAACGAGGCATTCCATCTTAGTCCTCACGGGTGACAACGCATCTGCATTTTGATTCGTAATCGAAGATAGATGTAGATGTCTATAGGCCACAACAACCACTTACCATCAGGTGGAATGTGTGTTCGTTTGTCACTCTTATCCTATAAAAAACTGTGTTTTACAAAATTATACAGTATCTAAAGCTTAACTTAAGTAAAAAATACTTGCTAAATCGCCGCCGTCTGTTAATAGTGTGCTCAAAAGTCTGGCTGAGTTGCCTCGCAGTATTGCGAGCCTGATCCTCTGACCAATATATCTGCCAGCTTTTGGGTTACCAGAGACATTGACAAGGCGTGATGAGATATATCTGTATAAACGCCTTGCTTTTGGACCCCACGGCCCCAGCGTTTCTAGTCGGCACACACATGTATCCCTCTCCGAGGGCTGCATATATGCGCCGCTTGTTAGACTCTGCAACAGCAGCAGCTGCGCCTAATTTCTGTGCAGTTGCCGCAAGATGTGATGGCGCTAATGTTTTAATAATATAATATACCTATATAATAATGCGCCCATTTTTCCATGGAATGAGATCATTCCATCAGGCCTCTTGCCATTGTCCCGCAATATACCGCTTGGCTCTAAAATTGCAAGTACATTGGCACTGGTTAAAGCCCGTCGAATGACGTCATTAATGGCTGCATGGCGATGTATGCGACCAGCGCTCCGCTAGCACGCCAGGGCATGGTAGCCGAGTCTGTTGAACTCTTTAACAAAGCAGTAGAGATGGAGCTCATTGGTTTTTAAGCCTAATCCCAGGCTGATAGCTAGAGAGAAATTAGTGTAGTAGTAGTTCCGATATTAGATGAGAGTAGTGCATTCAAACATTAGCCCGAATCCTCGAGCTCCGAGACGAGCTCGCTCTATAGGGTTTCCGCAGTTTTTTACTAGGTTTTTATGAACCTGGATACTGAGCGGCTCATCCCACAGCCTCTGATAAGCTGGGTTTGTTGGAAAAACTTGGTCCAGCCTGGTCTTATTGTTCCAGGCTTCCTTGACCTCAGCCAAGCACGAGACCTCTACATCATCGGTGATGGGTTAATAATTGTTCCAATGAGGTCTGATGTGCTATGAACTGAAGACAATAAACTCTTCGGATGCCTAGACCATCAAGTCTAACGGGAAGTGTGGCATGAATCCTGGAATTCTGATTTCGTGGACAATTTAGAATTTCAATTATAGTTTTCCTAATCATATCATCGGGACGATTTAAAATTGAACGTGCATCCAAAAAGTTGAATGCCGCAGCACGAACGTAAAATTCGGCACAAAAAGACCAAATTTTAATATGGCATATGCCATTGAACTGCTAAATATTTTATAGATTTACAATTTTTCTCGTATACAATACAATTAAATATACAATTTTACTTAGGAAACGCAGCCAGCGTTCTTGACACGACACCGCGGGGAGTAGGAGTGTGTATGATGATTAAGTTAGATTAATAGTTTTAATTCTTTTTTTATTATAGTTTTTAATATTGTATATAATAAAGTATATTGTATATTTTACTTTAGATTTATATTTATTAATCAATTAATTTTCTTTGCAGTAGTAATAAGTAAGTATAGTAGTACAAGTTTTGATTTATTGGACGTTATTTTTTAAGAAATTCATTCATCTAAGGAAACATTTTTATAATATTCATTAATGCAAATGGTGGTGACGTAAGAAAAATATCTTGATCTAAATATGTCAGAGGTTATCCTAGGAGACATTGGGAAAGGCCGGTACGATGATTTCCCACAGATGGCACTACAACCATTTCGTACAATGATGATGACTATATAATCATCATCATCATCATCATTACAGGATTACAGCCCTTCACGATAAGATGGTGATTAAGACAAAATCACCCAACAATGAGAGGCCTATTTCCAGGATTGGAATGCTACAGCCTGATAAGATATAATATTGCGCATTATATATGATTAATCAGATAGTCTGCATCACAACTAATTAATGTCAATGATATCTCGTTATTAGTCGAAATTTGATCCCTATAAACTCTTGAAGTCATTTCAATTATCACCAGATTACTATGAGCATGTTGGCAATAAGTCATTTATTGTTTGGTTAATCAATATAAATCAAATTTTAATGCCAAATAATCAGCTTAGAGCAATTTCGTGACAGTAATGGATAGAATGGAATTATATTGATATTCTGGAGATAAGATACTCTAATGTATTTAAGTTGTAGCTATTTGGATATGAAGGATTCTATTGAAGGATATGAAGATCAACATGGACAAACTTAGATCATGTGTACCATCCTTGTCGAACCACTTTACAGTGGTAGAGCCACGCGGCAGCGTTTGCTGTCGCACGGATGGACCGGTTCGAACCGGGGTGGTACCACGACCTCACAGAAAACCAGCGTGAAGTAGAGGTTTACCTCTGCGTTTCGCTTTGTGAGTGCAGGTGGCCGGAGGCCCTTTTTACTGGAAATGAGACATTCCATCTTAGTCCTCACGGGTGACAGCGCATCTACATTTTGATTTGTGATAGAGGATAGATGTAGATGTCTATGGGCCGCAGCAACCACTTACCAACAGGTGGACTGTGTGCTCGTTTGTCACCCTAATTCTATAAAAAAAAACCTATGCCGGTAGTTGTTGGGAGCACTAAGCTCGAAGTTATTGACTAGTGTGTTTACTTGGGACAAATATTCCGACTTGGTAAGTCCAAGTTCGATCGAGAAGTCAATCGACGGATTCAACTCGGCTGGGTTGCGTTCGGGAAATTACAACACATCTTCTCGTCAGGTATAATGGCTGAACCAAATGTGATGACACTTCACGAACAGAGCGAGCAATGCAGGGAGTGATCTTGGCTATATTTTAATCTAAAATTGTTCTTTTTTTTGTAAAAATGAAAAATTTATAAAATAAATGGTCGTTGATGATTATCTTAAAAGAAATTGAATGATTAAATAAAGTATAGTAATTACTATATAGCACCAGGGTTGCTAGTCTAAAATAAACATAAATATTCACGCAGTCTTTCCAGATTACTCTAACTGTATGTAATATATGAGACAGCTGAGAATACCAATGATGGAAAGTAGCAGGAAGGGTTCATAAAACATGTCAATGTTGGTCATAAATTATGTACATTAGACCTACCATCAAGTTTCACGCAGGCCATAGCCAGCAGCAGGGTGCCTCATTATGATCTCACTACTGAGTCGCTAATATTCCAGTCTGATATATTGTCTATAGGATTGATGGATAGTTCAAGCTATAATGTAAAGAGTTGTTTATCTGGTGAGCTGGTAACTATTTCTTGGGTATAGTAAACGATATTGCTGTTTGTCCAGATCACATCTAAATATATGAACGGTTTTGAATAATAATGGAATTAAATAATATTAGTTGTAAAAGTACCGTCGATTTATTTACAAATGCAGATTTAAGGATTTTAGTTTCTAAATTATATTTAACTGATATTTTTACTTTCCGCTCAGTTGAGATTTTAAAATTTAGTCATGGCTGCCACTCTCAACGGAGACTAGGCATCTGCGTAAGTTAGGATTACAGTGTCCGAGTGTTTGCGCAGGCACTGGCAGGTGCACTCTCTGTTCCCTCACTATCATAGTCCGATAGAACGGTAATCTGACACGACCGGAAAGATATCAAGCGCAGGACCAACTGATTTACGTGCTTTCTGAAGCACGTGGGTTAAAACACCGACAACATTCTGACTCCGAGCTGCTAACAATATTTTTTTGATAGAAAACCCCAGTAACTGATAAACTAAAACAAATAACTATAATATTTTAGATATATAATATATAAATATAAAATGAAATCATTACGCTAATCATCTACAAATTTTGTTCAATTGATTCAGATAATAATATTTTTATAGGCGTCAGGATCAAACAAGTATACGGCTCACCTGATGGTAAGTGTAACTGCCAACCATAAACAACTGTAACACCAGGGTAATTGTAGGTGCTTCGCTGTCCTTTTAGAAAGGAGTAGTAAGCTCTTTTCTTGAAGGTTCCTAATTCGTAGCAGTACGGAAAAAAATCGCCGGTGGTAAACTATTCCGCAGAGGTTGTACGAGGAAGAAAACTCCTAGTAAATATTTTAAAGATGTATCTTTTGAGGATGTAATGAATTACTTAATGAAAGAAGAAAATATTTTTTTAATATGATAAAGGTGACAAACGAGCACACAGTCCTGATGTTATCCCTTATGGTAAGTGGTTGCTGTGACCCATAGACATCTACATCTATCCTCGTTTGCGAATCAAAATGCAGATGCGTTGTCGGCTGTAAGGAATAATATGGAATGCCTCGTTTCTAGTAAAAAGGGTCTCCAGTTCTCTACACTCACCATACGAAACACGACAGCATTACGCTGCTATTTTACGCTGGTATTCTGTGAGAGCGTGGTCCTTTCCCGGTCGAGCCGAACCATTTTTGCAACAACTATAAAATTAATATAGATGCAGCATGGTTCTATTACGTTAATATGGCTAAGCTTTTTGTAAATTGTCCAAAAGATACAATCACAAATGGATTTAGTTAGATATTTCTTTATACCGTTACCGCTACAGCCTATCAAAAGTCGGCTGCTGAACATAGGCCTCCCCATAGATTGTCTAATAAGGAGGATATTTGCCATAGATAGCACGCTTGGCAGGTAGGTTGCCAATACTTTTTTATTTTTATTTATTTTACAATTTATGTACACACAAAGTAATGTTACAATGAAAATTAAAATAAATGTATTATGTACAAAAACACTTCTTATTTCTTATTGATATTTCTTCCAGCAGGCCCGATAGGCCAGGCTATGGCCTGGCCTATCGGGCCTGCTGGAAGAAATATGAATATGGCCTATGGGCCAGGATTTAGTGTGCACTCTCATAATAAATTTTATAATTTTAATATACTTAATAGAAACAGAAACATAAACTTTTTTATTCAATATACATTATAAATAGCATCAGTAGCCTAATGGCAGAATGTGGACCGCGAACTTGAAAGGTGGTGGGTTCGAATCTGCCATTCAACTACTGTTGTGAACCACTTCTAACACAAGCATATTAAGCTTACCAGAAGTGGTTAAAGGGAATATTAGTAATGTTTAATAGCATTACTAGTATTTAAAAAAAAATACTTATTGAAAGTCACGCTTTTGTTTAATTACCACTGCTTCGAAAAACCTCTTCCCTGGGAAGAACCAGCAAGAAACCCAGCGGGACTTTTTTTTAAATAACAGCTTACAATTATGTATGTTACAAAAATTGACAACACAACAAATTAGAAATAACTTGGTAGCGCTCACCTCATTTCCAGGGGTTATTATCATCCATAAATTCTTTTATATTATAATAACCCTTTTTATACAAAGTTAATTTAATAAAGTTTTTGAACTTTGAGCAGGTCAAATTTTGTACATTTTCTGGAATTTTGTTGTAAAAGCGTATACATCGCCCCAAGAATGAATTACTGACTCGATGGAGTCGAGTAACTGGTACTACTAGCTTGTGTCTGTTCCTAGTATTTACAGAATGAATATCACTTATTTTTGTAAAACTACTTTTATTTTTGTGTACATATATGACGTTTTCATAAATGTATAGAGAGGGCAAAGTTAATATACTAATTTCCTTAAATTTTTGTCTCAACGACTCTTTAGACTTTAAATCATAAATTGCTCTTATGGCCATCTTCTGTAAAACAAATATAATTTCAGTGCGACATTGTGCTAAAGCTAAAGTAAACTAGTCTATCTGTTTCAACACTGGTAAGACTTCTAATCTTTTTTTACAGCATATGCTGCAGAACTAAGTCTGCTTGTTAGTTTTGATATATGGGGGCTACTTTAAAGCTTTGCGTCCAGTGTGATTCCAAGAAAAATGGTGGTATCTACAAGACTCTGTTTCTCCCCATTTAAAATTACATTAGTATTTAATTTTATGACATTTGGAGTCATGAATTTCATACATTGCGTTTTAGTGCCATTTAAATGCAAATTATTAACATTGAACCAATTTACTAATTTAGATATAGCATTATTTACCTCGTCATATTTTAGTAATTGTCGACTTAATTTGAAAATTAAAGAAGTGTCATCTGCAAATAAAAAATAAAGATATTAAATACATTTACATACATCCATACATATAGCTAACTACCATACTATATACATATATATAATAAAATACATATAGATATACAAGTCATACATTAGATCATTGGGACGACAAAGAAAAATAGTGCTCTTAACCACAAAGAAAGATGTGTTGTTAGAAAGACGCTGCTGCCCATCTCCTAGTTTGTTTCCAACTGTGACTTCTTACGTCACCCATAGGACGATATGGAATAGTGGATATTCTTACAATACCACTTTACTATAAATTAATATGTTTATAAATATTATTTCTTTATCGGCAACCAGTTTTAAACTACAAAAGCATTTCATTAAGGGCATATTTAAAATGGTCGCATTCGATATAATAACTGGGTGTAACACCACAAATACTTAAATAATACAACATCTGCTGTAGTGTCACACAGTGCTCCACATGGCTTTGTATCATTAAATATAGTAAAGAAGCGAATTCACTATAATTTACTGTCATTAAGACCTGCCCTACTGACACGCTTACCTTATAATCAACATTAATTTTCATTACAAACTGCTACAGAGTAATGGCTTTAACAATGGTGTGACAATGCTTTACTTTTGAAAAAAAAATTAATTACGTTGTCAGAATAATGTCTTACTTTAGGAGTAAAATAATTCATTTAGTTATGCATGTTGCTTTTAGCTTTGTGATAATTGATACTCTTTTATATCTTTTACTATTTTCGGCTTTATACGTGGTAGAGCCACGCCACATGCGTCATAAATTTTCCTTTTATAAGTAAATTAATTTTTAAAAACTTACGGTGTTCACTTTGTTTTTGTTTATTGCTTGTTAGTATTTTAGTATTTATTTATAAAAACAGACAGGAACAAGAGTTATATGGTTTTTTTTTTATCTTGATGATGAATAGTATTTTCGGATTAAATTAAGACAATATTAAAGCTTTGCTCTATCTAAATCAACAAATCCAGTAACATATAAAAATATATTTAACCGACTTCAAAAAGGAGGAGGTTCTCAAGGCAACATCTTCGCAGATTGTGAACCAATTTTGATGATTATTTTTTTATTAAATAGTTTATACTTCAATTCACCGCATATAAATTTGGAGAATAAATTCCACACCTAAGAATAGCAAATGAATAGCTTCTTTTCTAGCAATTTGAAGCCGGTTTTTAGTTTTTGTTAAAAGTTATAATTATGTTATAGTTTTTCTATCATTGCTTTATAAAATAAAATAAATAATTTTTTTTAGTTTTCGTAATCATATTATAAGGATAAGGGTTTTAGCTTTTCTTAAAATTGAAGGCTTTACCTACGAAGAATGTCACGTAATAAATTATTCACGCACGGTAACGATTATAGTGGACCTATCCAATAAATAAAGAAGATGAGGAAAACTAATAAATATGATGTCATTGTAGGATAGGACATAGGCGCAGAAAAAAGTAGTTACAGTCTTTATACGTTCCACTGCTCCTCAGATTTTCGGGAGGGGTTTAAAGCAAGGAATTGTTCGCATGCCCCATTGCGTTTTGGCGAACTTCACGTCTTCAAAATATTTTTCTTATTTCAGAAATAAATGTCAGTCCAAATTTAAAAACCTCAACTAATGTTATGTTTAATATTTATTAAAATTTAGTATCAACATGTGAAACATTGGCAGATACTTGTTTGGATTACGCTATGCCTTAAGATTTATTTAATCATCTAGATCTAAAGTATTATAAAAAACAAAAAGAAGATCAACGAAAAGAGATATAATAAGTATATGTACATACATTTAATGTATATTTAAATTATGTAAACACTACTGTACTAATGACAGTAGAGCTAGTTGACAAAAGCACAAACATGTCATCAGGGAATCTAAAAGCGGTTGTTACGCTGTTCAATAAGACAATCTCAATTCAAGTCCACTTCGTACCGTGCGAGCTCAAATTACGTACAATTTAAATAGCTCGTTTGTCGGAGGTAGGGCGTTGAATTATACAGGACGGTTTGCGTTAATGTTGGGGCAACGACTCTTTAATACCGCCGTGTCAGTTATGCCGTTGCGCCGGGAATAGGACGTGTGCTGTGTGTTGTATAAAATTTACCAAGCTTTTTAATATAACTACATTCTCAACTATAGTTATTTTGATGGTCTGTGTTATTTATTAATTAATTTAAATATGAATTTATTTTACACAATTTTAGAAACGTGTTTTTTTTTTTATAGAAAAGGGTGACAAACGAGCACACAGTCCACCTGATGGTAAGTAGTTGCTGTGGCCCATAGACATCTACATCTATCCTCGTTTGTGAATCAAAATGCAGATGCGTTGTCACCCGTGAGGACTAAGATGAAATGCCTCATTTCCAGTAAAGAGGGCCTCCGGCCACCTGCACTCACCAAGCGAAACGCAGAGGTAAACCTCTACTTCACGCTGGTATTCTGTGAGGTCGTGGTACCACCCCGGTTCGAGCCGGCCCATCCGTGCGACAGCGATTTTGCCGCGTGGCTCTACCACTGTTCGACACACTGGTTGTAAGAAATTGTTGAAATAAGCGTAAATTAGACACGGCCTCACCAGCGGCGGCCACCTCATGGCACAGGACTTCTTTTCCCTCTTTTCCTTCTCAGCTAACACAAGGTGTGTCTTCCTTCGTGGCTTCCAACTCCACCTGCGCAACGGACCCTTAAGCAAAGGCCCTACTAAATGAATTTAGAACCCGGTAAGACGTGCAGGTTGTCGATGGATGCAAGTGGCTCAGGACCATGTTTATACCGAAATACAAACTCTACGATAAAACTATCCCATTTGTTATATTATACCCAGTCTGAAACTACCATCCAACAACAACAAGACTGTGATGATTTAAAAAAAATCCAAATATATAATTATGGTTAGAAATGGTTGACTGGGAGAGAATGCCCTATGGCATTAAGTCCGTCATATGTACAACTTTGTGCACGAAAGCTTAAATAAATAAATAGCTGCTTAATGTTGCTGTTTCATATGATGAGTGTAGAGAACCGGAGACACTTACTACTGGAAATTAGGTATTTCAGCTTAGTCCTCAAGGGCGACAACGCATTTTGTTTCTTAATCGGGCATAGATGTAGGTGCCCATGCGCCACAGTATCCACTAAGCTTATTAATGTAATGTAGCTTTAGATAAAGTTTTAATTTACTTTCATTTTTATTTTCACGTTACCATCCACATCATCTGGATGCTTGGCGGTCCTCTACTGTGCGATTTACTAGGAGTTATATTTCTGGCACGACTATTTTGTGGCATCGTATACCATCGGCGATTTTAAGGGATGGATACGACTTAGGGATTTTCAAGTAAATACTCTTTTCTTAAAAGCACCTGCAATTCTCCTGATGTTGCAGTTTATGAACGGCGGTCACCACTTACCATCAGGTGAGCCGCATGCTCGTTAGCCCCCTATTCTATAAAAAAATACCCTTGTTTATCTAGCCATCATTTCATAAGAAAATAATAGTGCCGTTTCGATCGCTCATTGAGAAATTAAGCATACAAATATTATTAACCTCTTTGTATTGCATGATAATTTAGTCAATAAAGTGATAAACTATCAGTCACCCACAGCGATAGCATCGTTGTCTCCGACCACACAGGACGTTATTTCGTTCTCAACGCATTAATCTATCGCTTTGAACTGCCCATCTATTACTGTCCAGTACAACGGCGATGCTAGTTAAATGGCATCGCGTTTGATGCGTAGGCGATCACATCTTTCTCTTTCATGTGTACATTCATTCAAATTTACATATTTGCAACAATGTTGCACATCATCACTGCTTACGTCAACGTCAAGAATTGTGTTTGTTTTGCTATTATAATATATTGTTTTAGATGTTCAAATAACTGTAAGTAACTGTTAGTTGTGAACAAACAAACCATATATGTAGTGGCGGTGTAAGAATATCCACTATCCCATATCATCCCGTGGGCATCGCAAAAGGCGACAGAGGGAAACAAATCAGGAAATGGGCAGCAGCGTCTTCCTAATAACGAATAAATATAAAAAATAAACTGCGGTAGCTAGCCCGCTTCCCAAGCGTGACAACATTGGCAAACATCCCTCCTTTTTATCGTGGGGAAATCCTCATGGATACCTGCTGTTTCGGGGGCAACGGAAAGGTTATGCCGGACTCCTACCGGCCAAAACCCCACGGTGGTCTCCATCAGCGTATATGAGGGGTCCCTGGATCTCCGTTCGGAATGCAACAGGGGCCGCTCTTACGCTTTGCTCTGTCCCGGGGGTAGTCCTTACTACCCCCAGCACCCTCACAATGCTATCACGATGCTCGAGACCACTTTCAAGTCACCGTCCTCCTCAGGTGTTACTACATCACTAAACGCTCGGGGCGGGGGCCCCGAGCACCCGTAACCCCCGAGGCCCCGTTTCTGGTAGGGGAACACCATCATAAAGGGGAGGGCTCTGACGAACGCCTTGGTGGCGTCATCTTCGAGCGGGATCTGTCCTCTCCCGACACCGCTCAGCAGCCTCCTTCTAGATCATACCGGATTCACAGAAGGCGGCTACGGCCCTCCATGCGGAGTCCCTGCTCAGCATCGCTGACACGACTGCTGGTAGGGAGAGGTTCTGACCGATCCGGCTTACCAGGACCGTCCGCTCCCGTTCCCACACTGGGCATGTTGCCAGCGTATGGGATGCGGAGTACTGTTCCTGCCCACCGCAGTGGAAACAGTTCGCCGTCGCTTCGCGTCCAATCTTACACTAATAATCACCGAAGCACCCGTGCCCGGTCATTATCTGTGTAATTCTGTAGGTAAGTCTTCGTGTTCTTCGATGCATCCAGGCTTCAAAGTGCGGCGGGATTGCTCCAACAACGCGTTTGCACGTATAACGCTCTTCAGAGAGGCGAGCGCGCCACGTTATGAATGCGTTAAGTCGTTCCTGCCGCTTGACTCCTTCGAACACCTCATCTGGCTCACTGCCGACGCATTCCGGACACACGTCCGGTCGTACAACCTCACATGCATGTCCGCCATTATGTCCAGAGGTGAAAAGCGAGCCAGGACTGTCGCCGCATCAAAGGATGTCTTCGCACGATCCGTATGGCCATCCTCCGTTGCACCCTGTAGATTTTAGCTCTACAGCGTGGGATGGCCAGCCTTTTCACCCAAACGGGCGCCCCGTACAAGGCTACGGACCGTATTACTCCTGCATAAAGGCGACGCACTTCTTCCCTTGTTCCCCCTAGATTGGGTAGCAGTCTATGCATAGCACCCGCTACCTATTCAATTTGAGGGGCAAGGCGCTCTAAATGTTCTTCGAAGTCCCAGCGACTATCCAGGTGGAGGCCTTCATGTACCGCCCCACTCGGACTTCAGACCCACCTACGCGGACGCACGAGTCGGGTGGTTCCCTGCCGCGTCGTAATTTATGGAACCAACGCGTCTCGGTCTTGTGAGGCGCTATTTCTAATCCCAACTCGTGGATTTTGGCGACGACGACTTCCGCCCCAAGCTCGGCGAGCTCTTTGGCCCTCTCGAAGGTGACCCGGCTGGCAATCACCAACGTGTCGTCGGCATAGCAAACGATATCTACGCCAGCGACAAGTTCAACTCGCAGAACCGCATCGCAGGCGAGGTTCCACAGTAGCAGCCCCAGCACCGAGCCCTGTGGAACCCCACGTCTGATCTCCCTCCGGATCTTTCTACCATTTTGCCCCATGTACAGGATGTACCTGTCGCGCAAATAGTCCCCAATAACACCTTGCAGGTAGGGGTGCACCTGATGGTGTGCCAGTGCGCTCCTGATTGCGCCCCAGGGTAGAAAATTAAAAGCGTTGACGATATCGAGACTTATCACCAACGCAACGCCACCCTGGGATACCGCTTGTTCCGACAGGGAGCGGACGCGCATGATGGCATCTACTGTAGAACGTTTCCGTTGGAATCCAAACTGGCTATCAGCCAAATCGAAACCAACGCGCGACAGATGCCCGTTGAGCCGAGTGGCAACTATTCTTTCGAATAATTTGCCGATCTCGTCCAAGAGGCATATGGGACGGTACGCAGAGGGAGAATCGGCGGCCCTGCCTTCCATCTTCAAGAGGACCAACCTTGCCTCTTTCCGTATGGTTGGGAACTTGGCACTTCGCAGACAGTCGGTAAAAAGCTGCCTTAGCCTGTCCCCCAGGGTAGCCAGACTCAGCACTAGGACTCGACCCGGGATACCGTCGGGTGCCGGTGCAGTGTTCCGGGCTCTTAAGCGGTTAACGGCTCGGTCCAGCTCCTTCACGGTTACCGCCATCTCATATTTGCCACTCCCATGATAATGGCGGGTAGTTTGAGGGACTTGACCGGTCCACACATTCCAGGACCGAGACCTGGAGCTGGCAATGGCGAATTGCACCGCCTTTGTAGCCGCGGTATTGTCCGTAGAGTCGAGCTCCGGAGCTCGGCTTCTCCTCCTTCGGGCTCTGGTGTACTAGCGCCGAGTCCGCAGACAGATCGCACCGAGCAGTGCGATTTCTGCCGACCACCAGTATACCACCCTGCGCTTGGGGCGACTGGTTCTGGGCATCGATAAGTCGCATATTCGCGTCATCGTACCTCGAAATTAGTTTGCTTCCACTTCCAGGTCGGACTGAACCTCTTCAACTTTTTATGGTCATACTGCGACAATGGCGGTGGCTTCGAGCTTGTCTCGGTCTAGCCGCTTGAGAGACCAACGCCGCGGTGGGCTGCCTTCCCTCCTATGAGGCAATATATGAGGAAGGCCTATGTTCAGAAACGGACTTTAGTAGGTAACGGTAACTTATAAGGATTGAAGTTTTAATTATCGTATAGTGGCGGTGTAAGAATATCCACTACGCCGTATTGTCTCGTGGGTGTCGTAAGAGGCGACAAAGTGCAACTAAAACAGAAGATGGGCAACTTCCTAATATTAACTCGAAATAATAAAAAACACTGCAGTTACCAACCAGCCTGCCAAGCGTCACAATAATGGAAAAATCCACCTTATGGGGCTATATATGGTGGAGCCCTTTTTATATAGGATAAGGGTGACAAACGATCACACAGTCCACATGATGTTAAGTGGTTCCTGTGGCCCATAGACATCTAGATTTATCCTCGATTACGAATCAAAAGGCAGATGCGTTATCAGCTTACGAAATTCCAAGAAGCAAAAATCAATAAATCCAAAATATTATAATATACAGTACTTATAACAAAAAAAAAATTGTCTGTCTGTCTGTTTGTTTCGGCTAATCTCCGAAATGGGTGGACTGATTTTGACGGGAATTTCACTAGCAGATAACAAATGTTAGTAAGAGTAACTTTATTTACTTTTATTTTAGAAAAAAAGTTGGGGTTCTGGGCAAAAAAATAAAAGTCATGAAATCCAATCGTAATAAACACCGTGTGGATGAAGTCCTATTTCTTTATGCGATAAGTGTGACAAGCGGATAAGGGTACCATCAGGTGGCCTGTATGCTAGTCCACCTGATGGTAAGTGGTTGCTGTGGCCCATAGACATCTACATCTATCCTCGTTTGCGAATCAAAATGTAGATGCGTTGTCACCCGTGAGGACTAAGATGGAATGCCTCTTTTCCAGTAAAAGTGGTCTCCGGTTCTCTACACTCACCATACGAACGAAACACTGTAGCGTTAAGCTGCTATTTTACACTGGTATTCTGTGAGTTTATGGTTATTTTTCAAAGAGTAACCAAATTTTAAACTTAAGTTCAAAGATATAAATAATGAAATACTGTTATTGCAGTTTTTGAGAATACTAGTAAATAAAGCTTCTACTTTATTTGGAATTATCCCAAATTTAATGTAATTTATGGGCAACAACGTTTTTGTTTACCGATCAAACATTACGAATGTGTGTGTGCGCCAAATATATTTAAGTAGCCTATAATATTTATATCTCTTTGGTGTGCGCAGTTAAATAGTTATAATGATGCATCACTACGCATTTTCAATTTAAAAGATAAAAATGACATAATTATTAAGATTTTTTAAATTAGTTTTTCTTCACCATTTACCTATATCAGATACTTATTCAAAAACTTCTCTGCAAATTGGATAGGTTATTGGAAAATAACCCTGTATAGGTATAATATTTAATATGTATTTTGGGCACTGAAATATACAACTCACACGCAGGAGTATAGGAGGTAAATGCTCCGTTCCTTAATACGATTAAAGGTGGAGAGAAGGCTACAACTTACCTACCATATCTACCTGCATCATATTGATACATACATATACATATTATAATACAATAATATTATAATTCAATATTACAATATTCAATTTTGTATTTTGCATACCTTAAGCGGAAGCGCAAGGTGTGTTCTACTATCGCCTAAAAATTAAGATTCCAACATTTTATCGAATAAAATCGTATCTAGCAATCATATTATACATATAAATGATATAAAAAGCACATTGTTAGAAAGATAAATGATTGTTGAACTTATTAATATTTTTTTTAAATCGATTAATTGCTATTTTTAAATAAAAAAAGGGTTTTAGTGGCTTATGGTGTGGATTTATCATGTCCCTGTGGCTTGTAAACACAATAACTTTTGAAAATATTAATTGTTTAACTCAATCTATTTTTTAATCTCTTCATCTATCATGTGGGAAGCCACTGAATGTAAATGGCAGTGTAGTTTTGTTTTGTTTAGCTATAATTAATTTTTTTCGGCTCCAAAATGGCGAAATTTTCGTTGATTTGTTAGCCTCGTATACAAAAATATTTCTCTAAATGGTTGTTGTTGTTGTTTTTATTATTCGCTCGAGAGAGCAGGCAAAGGAACTATGCCATACAGCCTTGTCTTCATGTATAATTTTCCTTCATATTTCACTGCTTCACAATATGTTGATGCGTCACATTGTGCAGCCTTGGGAGATTTTGACGGTAACTTGAGCCAGCAGGCAGCTGACAGTTGGCGATGGTATCTAAAGGCGCCTATGCAAACAAACAGCTTATCTTGAGATTCCATCACCATCAGAGCACTTGTTTCACAGTTTCCATTAATAGTTCACATGCGCAGACACTTAATACACAAAATCGCACTACTTTTACATATCAAAGTCCACTTCAAACCATTATTTAAACAATAATACAGGAGCAGCAAGCCGCCGCCGGTCGAGTTCCCGCCAAAACTCTTTCTCTAAATGGGAAGCTACAGCCACAGAGTAGTAATGAGTAGTTTAGTTTGGCTCACAGAGTACATTATATATAGGGAATAATGTAAAATAAATAAATTATACTAAAAATTTAATTACAAATTTGTTTTGTAACAAAATAGTAAGTTAGAAAGGTTCGATTGTATTTTAAACTATTCATTAATTTGTTTGATTCTTAATTGGCCAAGCATGGCTAAATTTAAAAAAGCGACATCTACTGCAACATGGACAAACTGTCATGACATAATAATACCTCTAAGAAAAATTATAGTATGGACTGTATGCCACTGGTTTGGTAGTGTTTCTATATAGTTTGTGCTGGTTTTTTGTTTTTTTTTTTCTGTGGTTTGGCTTCAGTCGCCTTCGTGAGTGGACATTGTTTCGGTTGTTTGCAGCGGCTCAAAAAGATCGCTGTACAAATACACAATATTCTAATAACCAAATTTCTTAAATATTTAATTATAATAATAATAAGACATTTTTTTTATTACAATATTTAAAAGCACAGAATAAATAATAGTAGTACGTACTAAAAGCAAGTAGTATAATTTTTTTTGTCATGGGTGACATTTTCATGGTTTTCGAGTGTTGAAGCCGATAGTGCTGTCGAAATGTAAATCCAAGATGGCGGCCGAAGTAGGTACCAATTTTTTCATCATGGGTGTCATTTTCATGGTTTTCGAGGGTGTTGAAGCTGATAGTGCTGTCGAAATGTAAATACAAGATGGCGGCTGAATTAGGTACCAATTTTTTCATCATGGGTGTCATTTTCATGGTTTCCGAGGGTGTTGAAGCCGATAGTGTTGTCGAAATGTAAATCCAAGATGGCGGCTGCAAAATATATCAATTTTTTCATCTTGGGTGTCATTTTCATGGTTTTCGAGGGTGTTGAAGCCGATAGTGCTGTCGAAATGTAAATCCAAGATGGCGGCTGCAACAGGTATCAATTTTTTCATCATGGGTGTCATTTTCATGGTTTTCGAGGGTGTTGAAGCCGATAGTGCTGTCGAAATGTAAATCCAAGTTGGCGGCTGCAATAGATATAAATTTTTTCATCTTGGGTGTCATTTTCATGGTTTTCGATAGAGTTGAAGCCGATAGTGCTGTCTAAATGTAAATCCAAGATGGCGGCTGCAATAGGTATCAATTTTTTCATCATGGGTGTCATTTTCATGGTTTTCGAGAGAATTGAAGCCGATAGGGTTGTCGAAATGTAAATCTAAGGTGGCGGCTGCAATGGGTATTAATTTTTTTATTATGGGTGTCATTTTCATGAGTTTCGAGGATGTTGAAGCCGATAGTGCTGTCGAAATGTAAATCCAAGATGGCAGCTGAAGTAGGTACCAATTTTTTCATCTTGGGTGTCATTTTCATGGTTTTCGAGAGTGTTGAAGCCGATAGTGCTGTCGAAATGTAAATCCAAGATGGCGGCTGAAGTAGGTACCAATTTTTTCATCTTGGGTGTCATTTTCATGGTTTTCGAGAGAGTTGAAGCCGATAGTGCTGTCGAAATGTAAATCCAAGATGGCGGCTGCAATAGGTATCAATTTTTTCATCATGGGTGTCAATTTCATAGTTTTCGAGAGAGTTGACTCCGATAGGGTTGTCGAAATGTAAATCCAAGATGGCGGCTGAAGTGGGTGCCAATTTTTTCATCTTGGGTGTCATTTTCATGGTTTTCGAGAGTGTTGAAGCCGATAGTGCTGTCGAAATGTAAATCCAAGATGGCGGCTGAAGTAGGTACCAATTTTTTCATCTTGGGTGTCATTTTCATGGTTTTCGAGAGAGTTGAAGCCGATAGTGCTGTCGAAATGTAAATCCAAGATGGCGGCTGCAATAGGTATCAATTTTTTCATCATGGGTGTCAATTTCATAGTTTTCGAGAGAGTTGACTCCGATAGGGTTGTCGAAATGTAAATCTAAGGTGGCGGCTGCAATGGGTATTAATTTTTTCATTATGGGTGTCATTTTCATGAGTTTCGAGGATGTTGAAGCCGATAGTGCTGTCGAAATGTAAATCCAAGATGGCAGCTGAAGTAGGTGCCAATTTTTTCATCTTGGGTGTCATTTTCATGGTTTTCGAGAGAGTTGAAGCCGATAGTGCTGTCGAAATGTAAATCCAAGATGGCGGCTGCAATAGGTATCAATTTTTTCATCATGGGTGTCATTTTCATTGTTTTCGAGAGAGTTGAAGCCGATAGTGCTGTCGAAATGTAAATCCAAGATGGCGGCTGCAATAGGTATCAATTTTTTCATCACGGGTGTCATTTTCATGGTTTTCGAGGATGTTGAAGCCGATAGTGCTGTCGAAATGTATTTAAACTACTTTAAAAATTCCGTATAATCATGTTATACGTAGTTTTTTTAATGCGCTTAAGGTATGCCCAATTGGATTTACCAATATATTTATTTTATTTGATTCAATTATTAAAATGGCTAATCACTCACACAACAACTCAGCTTCACCCACACAATAACCTCATTGTGTGTGTGTGTGTGTGTGTGAAGCCAAGGTGAGTTTCAAGTTAACCACCTAATACTTTAGAATATGGAAGGGGTGCTACCCCTTTAGAATATGATTTAATTATTAAGTAATAGATTCATACTTTATTATTATTAATAGCTGTTCCCCGCGACTGCGCCTGCGTGAAAGTTAGAGTTTTAAGTATGTTGCGCGGAACCCTAATTATTTTTCTAAAATATAAGTGGTCTAAGTTACTCCCTATATATCAGCTATCTGTCAGTGAAAGCCCCGTCGAAATCGGTCTAGCCGTTTCGGAGATTAGCCGTAACAAACTGTGTTTTTGTTATAAGTATCATATTTTTACATTACAAACAGACACTTCAATTTTATTTATTTGTATAGATTATTACTAGCCTGAAATGTCCCACAGCAAGGCAAAGGCCTCCCTACTCTCTTGTGTAGACCTCAAGTGTAGACCTCTGCTGGACTGTCAAAGATCACGTCTGGGCACCATAGGTGAAAATGAGAAGTGTGCACACGTTCATGCGTTTCTTTTTCAGGGATAAAGGAAGACCACCCTTCATAAGATCCTTCATAGACTAATCGCTCTTCCAGTAGTTTTCAGTGCGTCTTGCAACTTCTTTGTCTTATCTTGCCTAAAAAGAGACTATTTGGCCAAATACAGATACTCATGTACGTACATATATTGCACCCTTGACAGTAATCTTGTGATGTGTGCTGTTTAAAATAAACTTTGTCTCTGACATGTTGACACAGTCCAACCTCAAGGCTTGCCTAGCTAAGATCGTCTAGCATCTGAGTCAACTCGGCGGCTGAAGATAAAAGAGGATAATATCATTGGCGAAACGGAGATGGGATAATCTCACATGTCCAACTTGAATGCCCCTGCCCACCCATCTAGCTGCCAGCGTGCTAAATACCTCTTCTAATACGGCCGTAAATAGTTTTGAAGAGAGCGGGTTTCCTTGCTTCACACCTTTACTAATGCTAAAAGAAGGGCCTGTCATAGAACTGATCTTAATGCATGCAGTGCTATTCTTGTAAATATTATGTAAGAGTTGGATGTATGTGCTGTCTATATCTTATTTAAAAAAAAAGGGTGACAAAACAAAACAAAACAAATTGGCAATTACCGCCCTATTAGTCTTGTGTCACACTTGTACAAAGTTTTTATTAAAGTAGTTGAAAACAGAATTTCTGGGTAACTCGATAAACACCAGCACCCCTGACAGGCCAGTTTTCGCCGTTGCCTCTCTACTACCAACCACGTCGACTCCATCAATCAAGTCATCGAAAAACATTTAGAATTTCAGCTCTCACTTTACCTAGCCTTCATAGACTATTCCAAAGCTTTTGATAGCATCAGCCTCATGATACAGATAGCATGCCTGTAGCACGAATGGGTCGGCTTGATCGCTCTAACAGAATACCAGCGTGAATTAGCAGAATAATGCTGTGTTTCGTATTTTTACTGATAACGAGGAACTCCATCTTAGAGTCGGGGATGACAACGCATTTGAATTTTGATTTTTAATCGAGAATAGATGTAGATGTTTTTAGGCCGCAGCATCCGTATACTATCAGGTAAACTATGTGCTTTCTTGTCACCGTTATTCTATATATTAAAAACTATATAACTTTACTTATGAAGGCATGATATATAGATATATATTTATTTCATAAAATGTTAAGGATTTGAACAGATCAATGCCTTGAATCAGACAGATATAATACGAGACTTGCAGAGTTTAACGCCACTGTTTATCAATAATGTCGACCATCTAATATAAGATCAGCTTATACTGTCTTCGCTTGCAGTCACGAATACACGGTAACAAAAGCTTTGCCACAGACCATTACGTATTGATATAGTAGTCTAAACTACTTCGTGTTCATAAACCTAAACAGTTCACTGCAGGACATAGATCTTTGTCACAGCTGAGAAAGATGACCATAACCCAGCTATGCTATTCAATTGCACTACCAGATGGCCTGGTTATAACCAAACACAATAAGGGCTCCCCCATAACCTTCAGTGAACTCGTAGCCGTGAAAAGGTTTCTTTGTAATATTGAGATAACAAAAGATTAGCTCTTTCTCACCTCAATATTAATTTGAATTTTATTTCACTTTGACTTTGAATTTGATTTAGACTTGACTTAAACAGTCTAGTAATAATTGACTACTGCAACCCATGATTGCTACCAAGTTAAAACGAAGGCTACACTTACGTTATCACTCATGAGAATTAAGAAAAATGCTTCATATCCTATAATTCCCAGACGGACTCCTTAGGCACAAAGTAGCCCTAAAGAGAAAATGTTTTATTTTCGTATATTAAATTTAATGGTTATTTTTCAGTTACTAGTACTTTGCTTATAGATATTAGAATATGTTTTACTAAACGCCATTTTTATACAATTCATCACAGTTTTATAAAAAAAAACGTATGTTCTTTTTATCTCCCAAAATCCTAATTAGTTTGGTCAACGTTTTTATTTAAACTTTCTTTCTCGTGTCGAATTACGTATTTTGTAGTGTCAAAAAGAAAAAAAAAACATTTATTTTTTGCTATTGTTTTTCTTTTTATCCCGGTAATATGTGTCAGTGAACAGTGAGTGACGGAGCCGTGTATTGCTTATGCTATGCACACACTGGAGCGGACGTGGCGCTGCGCGACATAAATCGGCGCCGTAATCGCGCGCGATCTGACAGCGCGCCTGTTGAAATGAATATTCGTGATAAATCACTGTTTAGCGGCCACCGTGCGCGGGCGAGACAGAGGCTGCTGTAGAGTGGCGTTGTTTTTTTTTTGTATTTTTTTAACAGACAAAAGTATGCACGTCTTCATTAGCCTTAGCGCGAAAGACGTAATATTCTACAAAGTAGGTTTATAGTTTTAAATTTTATTTCATATAAATCTCTTCCAGAGCGATAAGACCGCCTATTGTACTTTATTTATAATATATTTCGTTTTGCTTTTGTTTTTTCTTTATATTATTGTGATAGACATTATGCGTTATAAATTATTATGTCGTGTTCGTATATGCATAACTATTATACTCGTAGATGTTCAAAACATTGACAATAAGACAAAAAATTAAAATTAAAAACAAAACTTATTCGGTAAAACGAAATTAAACTTAAAATACTTTTAAAATAAGTCATTCAATACCATATTATATACTTTGTGTATGTGTATTATGTAATATACAAATTAAATCAAGGAAATAATTACATTACAATATATCCAAAAATTAAGTAAAAACAGAAGGTAGTCTTATTGCTACGCAACAATTTCTTCCAGACAGCCCAAAAAAAGTTTAAATTAAAGAGAAAAAGATCAAAAGCTAGAGAGCATAATAATAAAACATAAAAAGCTATCAACTTATGCACTAAAATACATTCATTTATTATTAATGAGTTGTACGATTCATGTGATATGAGCCTGTAATAAAATGAATCAGCACATTAAATAAAAAAAATAGCTTACATCATTTCGCAGATTATAGAACAGTATTATCCACGCTGTTGGCTCATCAATTCGCCTATCCGGCGTGATCACACACACGCAAACACTCACGCCTGTCACCCAGAGGGGGAAAGAGAGGCAGAGACTACGAACTTCCATTTGGCGCGATCCTGACACACCTCTCTCGCCTCCTTTACATCCATATATCTACGCATACACGCTTGTCGGTTAAGGGTTCTACTAATCTGGCCCATTTTCATTTGGTCGATAAACCTTCGTCTAGGGCGTCCTTTCCCGACTCTGCCGTTCACCTCTGCAACATAAATTTTCTTTGTCACCCTTTCCTTGTTCATTCTTTTTACATGACCAAACCACCGAAGCATTGCTTTCTTATTCGTGGACACATCTTTATCTTGCAACGTGATCAGTATGGGAAAATCTTATTTTTAATCAAAAAATATATTTATCCAACATTGAAACTAAAATGCTGACCATAAAACAATTACACACAGAAGTACTAATATCTTACTCGTAACAAGATTACAAGCAAGCATGAATGCAGTTAAATACTAGCTGACAAACACAGTAACTGAAATTGTTTATAGTTTAGCTCAAACTTTGAATATAATATTCACGCAAGCTACATACTTGGAGATAGTGCTACTCCCTACTAGACACTTATTATAAAATAAAAAATAAAATAATAATTAAACTTGTAACCTTAATACGAAAAGAGATATTAATACTTTTAGTCCCGGTACAAGGAAAAAAAAACAAGTTTATAATGCCAGTTGTTCGACTCCACAGAGTCAGTAATTCATTCGTGGGGCAATGTATAATATTATGCTTTTAAAACATAATTCATAAAATTTAAAACACAATGATTGCATGTTTAAAATTCTATTAAACAAACACTGTATACAAAGGGTAATGTATAGCGATATTTTAGAATTATAATATAGGATATTTGGATGAGTGAATGACCTTGGGAACGGAACTATTTACTACTACTTATTTCCTACTACTACGGAACTATTTCTAAAAAAATTATATAATGAATTGTATCATCATCATAATCACTATTACAGCCCTTCACAAGTGCACTGCTGAACATAGATCCCCAAGAATGCCACAAAGCACGGTCCTTAGCCACGTAAAGAATTGTATAATGTAACACAATGTTGTTTAATTATTGTATTCGTTGTAGAGCCATGCTGCAGCTATATAAGTAATATAGTTGTAGCACGAATGGGTCGGTTCGACCGGGGATGGACCACGCTCTCACAGAATACCAGCGTAAAATAGCAGCTTAACACTGCTGAGTTTCGTATGGTGAGTGTACAGAACCGGAGACTTTTTTTACTGGATAAGAGGCATTCCATCTTAGTCCTCACGAGGGACAACGCATCTGCATTTTGAATCGCAAACGAGGATAGATGTAGATGTCTATGAGCCACAGCAACCACTTACCATCAGGTTGACTGTGTGCTCGTTTGTCACTCGATCCTATAAAATGAAATAAAAAAATAAAAAAACTTGGAAAAGTATTAAATTATTGTAATCTATACTATATATATAATCATCATCATTATAGCCTATCAAAAGTCACAGCTGAACTTGCCTTCCTCATAGATTGCCTCGTAGAGGATATATGCCATAGTTGTCAAGCTCAGGGTAGCAGCCGCAGCATTTTTAAGTTGGAAAACTGTTTTGTAACATAAGAAGTAAAAACATCAGAATATTAATGTGCCGTGTGATGGATATGTAAGTTATCAGCAATCCGTCCTAAAATATAGTTTATTTATTTCGAATTAATTACACGTTATATATAATAGTCCGACTAGGTAAGTCCAACTTCGACCGAGAGATCAAGCGACGGATTCAACTCGGCTGGGCAGCGTTCGAGAAACTACGACACATCTTCTCGTTAGACATACCTCAAAACCTGAAAACGAAATTGTACAACCAGTGCGTGTTGCCAGTGATGACTTCCGGATCTGAGACGTGGTCTTTCACTGCTGGCCGTATGAGGAAGCTCAAGGTCGCTCAGCGAGCTATGGACAGGGCTATGCTCGGGGTTTCTCTGCGTGATAAACTTCGAAATGAGGATATCCGCAGTAGAACCAGAGTAGCCGACATAGCCCAACGGACTAGTAAGCTAAAGTGGCAGTGGGCTGGCCATATAGCTCGAAGAACCGGCAACCGATGGGGAAGAAAGGTTCTCGAGTGGTAGCCTCGTACCGGTAGGCAAAGTGTAGGGCGACCTCCCACTAGATGGAGTGACGACCTGGTAAGACATGCAGGAAGTCGATGGATGCAGGTGGCTCGGGACCGTGTTTTGTGGCATTCCTTGGGGACGGCCTATGTTCAGCTTTGGACTTATGAAAGGATGTAATGATGATGATGACACGTTAAATTATCCAAAAAAACTCGAAAGACACGATTGAAATATCTATAAAAATAAAGTAACTACTCTACTCGACCTCTGTCTCGACTGTGGAGGATTTAATAACGTTTTCCTCGGCGTTTCACGTCGGTTATTATGTCTCGTCCATTACGATTTTATTATGCTAATACCGGCTGTCTCGGTACCAGTGTTGTGCTAGATTGTCTGATTTATCACCGGCTGTTACTTATTAAGGTGCATTTAGATTCCCAACTAAATTGGACAGGCCGCGTTTATTCCGGCGAAATCGACTGTTGAATCGGATAATGGAGTTCTTAAAGTTATGCGACCTTGTCTCTTAATGTTCTATTCATGGTGTAAACTGATTTTGGATAGTGTTATTAATCTTGAGGTGATTTTTAACGTCTCATTTCATAATAATGAGTAAATAAGCCGTGTGGGCGTGACGTAAAATAATCTAACATCCAATTTCATCAGGGTGTATCGTAATGGGAAACCTCAGAAGGTTTTAGATAGATGGTAGTATATCTTCTTGCTTGTATCCTGTAGTGGTGTTGTAAGAATATTTCTACACAATATCGTACCATAGGTATCGTAAGAGGCAACAGAGGGAAAATGAAACGGGTGATGAGCAGCATCATCTTCCGGATAACAGCTCAAAATAATAAAAAACTGCGGTTGCTGACCCGTCTACTATACCTGGCAACTATGGCAAAATCCCTCCAATGATCCATTGGGAGGCCTATGTTCAGCAGTGGACTTGTATAGGATGTAATGGATGAATGGATGGATGTATGTATTCTTGTTTACAACAGTCCAGCAATGGATATCGTAGGTGATCATCGACATCATAGGTGAGATGCGTCTGGTTCTACGATCCTCAATCAGCATATTAGGTGATTAGGGCAAAGGGGGAGGTCCGCGCCCTGCTGTGGATTTTTACAGGCTGATGATGATTAACGGTAAAATCTTTCTTATATTTCCCATTTTTTTATAGGATAAGGGTGACAAACGAGCACACAGTCCACCTGATGGTAAGTGGTTGCTGCGGCCCATAGACATCTACATCTATCCTCGTTTGCGAATCAAAATGCAGATGCGTTATCACACGTGAGGACTAAGATGGAATGCCTCATTTCCAGTAAAAAGGGCCTCCGGCCACCTGTACTCACCAAGCGAAACGCAGAGGTTAACCTCTACTTCACGCTGGTATTCTGTGAGATCGTAGTACCACACCGATGCGAGCCGGCCCATCTGTGCGACAGCAAAAGCTGCCGCGTGGCTCTACCACTAGACAGGACATAATATGGTAAAGGTTTATGTATGCCGCCATCAAACTGTATGCCAGTGCCAGTAATGCTTACCAGCATTTATATTCACCAAATATTGTTATTTATGTTAATAAAATTGATGTGTCTCTCTGTAACATCGAAATAAATGTCTTTTATTGATTTCACTTGCTATTTGCACGCCATTACAAGAATAACCATTTTAATTTAATTGTCTGTCCGTCTGGGCTAATCTTCGGAATGACTGACCCGAATGCAATAAAACTTTACGAATAGGTAGAGAATAATGTTATCAAGGCTATACTTAATCCAAAAAACTTTAAGATTCTTTTTGAAAAATAACGAAAATTTGTTAAAGTAAATGGTAGTTGATTTACTTAAATCTAAATGAAGCCACAATAATAGATCCTTCCTAGGCGAAGCGTCGCTAGTATAACCTATGTCTAGCTGTCACAAAACTCAATATTTATTAATTCATAATAATGCCTATTGCCTTCGTCAGATCATTCATAGCGTGATATATATTTATTCTTACGGTTCGACCTTTACGTAATATTAGAGTAAAAAGCCCAACCAAATCCGTTCTCAGGTTTCTGGTTGTTGCGTGTTCAGACAAACAGGCAACGTTTCCAAAAATGTTTGTTTTGATCTATGTAATATGTATACAACAATTCAAATTACAAATATTCAATGTACAAAAATCGTCGTGAATGAGTTTTATTATAGTGATAGATGACAAAAAGCTGTTTTTCAGAAACCAATTACACGTATAATATATACAAGAATTACTCGCTCAAAGTACACAGTGCTATTTTTAACTGCGATTGTCAACAACAAAATGAGCATTGACAGTGACACACAATGGTGTTATTAAATCACATATTTGTAACCTGTCACAACATTTTAATTTTAGTACCACTTTGCAAGACATTTTTATTCTTAACACTAACATTTACCACATTTCAGACATTTCACAAATCACAAAAATTATC
The DNA here is from genome assembly GCA_033319125.1 of Parnassius glacialis. NCBI lineage: Eukaryota > Metazoa > Arthropoda > Insecta > Lepidoptera > Papilionidae > Parnassius > Parnassius glacialis. Next base: position 3,169,923 of record JAVANC010000026.1, on the reverse strand, counting down.
TTCTTCAACAAAATAAAGGAAAATATAAAGACTGTAACTCAAAATTTTGTTAAGCTCACGTTTTCCCCTGACGCTAATCTTATTATTAAGCAGTAAATAGGTATTTGTGTCCGTCTTTCCGAATGTCTGATAAATATTAATAGATATTGATATATATGAATTTAAAGTAAGTTTCTAAGTATGACTAATTATGACAACTGATTGGCTTAATTATACTACTACGTACCCGGGTCATATATTTTTTTATTCAACAAAGATCATAAATAATAAATATTGAGGGATATTTTAAGATACTCGTATATATACGTAGGCGGTCCCATAATGAATTGGCCTAACTATGAACCAATGAAGGAAATGAAACGAAACCAATTTTATTTTTCAATATAATCACCATGAATACTAACACACTTCTGACATCTGTGAATCAACATCTCTAAACCTTTATAAAAATAATCTCATTTTTTATCCTCAAAATTACTGAAGACGGCCGCCTGCAACTCTTCATCGCTTGAAAATTTTCTTCCTCTTAAGTCCCGCTTTAAATTTTGAAATAAATAATAGTCGGACGGGGCCATGTCTGGACTGTAAGGTGGATGTTGAACTTCTGTGAACCCGCATTGACGAACTGCATCCTTCGAAACACCAGCGGTATGAACAGGGGCGTTGTCATGGAGCAACAGGACATCTTTAGACAGCTTGCCTCTTCGTTTTTCCTTTATCTTGTCTCGTAATTTATATATTAAAGAAGCATAATATTCGCCGTTCACGACTGTATTACGTTCTTTAAAATCCACCATCAAAATGCCTTGAAAATCCCAAAATATTGTGCACATCAGTTTTTTAGTCGATTGTTGCACCTTTGCCTTTCTAGGGGGTTTTTCACCCTTATAACGCCATTCCATTGACTCGCGCTTGCTTTGTGGATCATAAAACAAGATCATAGTTTCATCACCAGTCACTAGCCGCTCGATCACAGTCTTTGTATTTTCGCCACAAAGATCCAAAAACTCCGAAGCGCAGCGCACTCTTTCCTGTCTCTGTACCGCTGAAAGAAGTTTCGGTACCCATCTTGCACTCACTTTTTTCATGTGAAGATGTTCATGGATCGCGCGATGAACGGTATTCTTAGAGAGCCCAAGCCTTGCCGCAATTTCTCTAATCTTCAAACGGCAGTCACTCAGAACCTCCTCTTCGATAAGAGCAATCGTTTCAGGAGTGAGCACTTCCACAGGTCGACCGTCGTGGCCAAAGTCTTCGACGGTTTCTCTCCCGAGGCGAAACACTTTCACCCAATTTTTCACTGTGCTATAGGAGGCGGCAGACTCCTTATATACGCCATCCAATCGTTCTTTTATTTGGGCAGGGTAAACCTTCTTTAAACAGAAACTTTATGACACTTCGATACTCAGTTTTCGACATTTTGAAAAAATACGCGACTCTCGTTATTCAAATGCCTGTTAAACTAAGACTAAGCATTTCATGTCGATGCATGTTTCTTATATTAAGTGCACGATAAACGTACTATTTAATGCAACACAACATGTAGCGACATGTCGCGTTGAACTATATCAGGCCAGTTCATTATGGGACCGCCTGGTATATATGTATATAAGGAACAGTGCAGTATAATTATTTATACAAAAAATAACATCCGAAATAGCACGGTAGGTTATTATAATTTGCGTATACATCTCCCCTATGACGATATCTATGGAGGGGGTCTATGTTCAGCGGTAGACTGTTATACTGTTATATAATAATCCACCGCTGAACTAGACATTCCTCTTAGAGAAGAGTTTGGACGTGGTAGAGCCATGCTGCAGCTATATTAGTGGTATAGTTGTAGCACGAATGGGTCGACTTGACCAGGGAAGGACCATGCTCTCACAAAATACCAGCGTAAAATAGCAGCTTGACGCTGCTGTGTTACGTATGGTGAGCGTAGAGAACCGGAGACCCTTTTTTCTGGAACCGAGGCACTCCATCTTAGTCCTCACGGGTGACAACGCATCTGCATTTTTATTCGTAATCGAGGATAGATGTAGATGTCTATGGGCCACAGCAACCACTTACCATCAGGTGGACTGTGTGCTCGTTTGTCAGCCTATCCTATAAAAAATATATTGCCATAGTTAGTAAGCTTGAAAGACGAGTTGGCACCCGCAAGTTATTTTATATTTAAGCTGTTATTAGGAAGGTGCTGCTGCTCGTATCCTGTTTCGGTTCCATCTGTCGCCTCCTACACCTACGGGATGACTTGGGGTAGTGGATTCTCTTACACCGCCACTACACTGCCAATCCAGTTTGCTTAACTTCAATGATTTATTCAATAATTACCACCCTAAACAAGTTGTCGTAAAGTACGGATTTTTTTTGTTTCTTTTTATAGAATAAAGGTGATAAGAGAGCACACAGTCCACCTGATGGTAAGCGGTTGCTGTGGCCCATAGATATCTACATCTATCATCGATTATGAATCAAAATGCAGATGCGTTGTCACCCGTGAGGACTAAGATGGAGTGCCTCGGTTTCAGTAAAAAGGGTCTCTACACTAACCATACGAAACACAGCAGCATTAAGCTGCTATATTACGCTGGTATTCTGTGAGAGCGTGGTCCTTCCCCGGTCGAACCGACCCATTCGTGCTACAACTATACAACTAAGGTAACTGCAGCATGGCTCTACCACGTACAAAAGATTCGACAACTTTGCTTTGTTATTGCTAATCCCGTAACGTCCGTGAGATTTTGCTTCTGCTTTCACAAAAGGATATACCATCATGAAGTCGTGGTAACTCAGGGAAGCGCTTGTCATAACTGTCACAGTCAACAAGCCTCTCGAATTTGATCCCCACCTGCACCCATGAAATTTTCACTTCCATTCTTAAGTTCCGATTTACCACATGCTCGACGGTGAAGGAAAACATCGTGAGGAAACCTGTATGTCTTTTTTTTCTCCAACATTCACTAGAGCAGTGCGTCGGAAACCTCATAAATAAGATAAGGTTATGTACATTACTTCAGACATTAACCCCACTAAATATGACGACAGGAAGTAAACGGATCAGGATTGTAGGCTGTTACTTTACCTTTTTTACCTTCTACCAACATTGTTCAATCACCAGACTTCGTTAGTTAGCAGTCTGCCAAATGCAGGCGACGAGTGCATTTTAAGAAGGAAATTTATAGAATCTAGTGTAACTTTGCGGAAATCCCTTATTTTAAAAATCTATCATCACTATCCCTGGCTAACATCGCAGTACATTTCACCTGATGATGCAACATTTAAAAACGAAACAAGTGACGTCTTATTGACAGTGGTATGGCGCCTACTACACACTCGATAATTATCACGATATTTGGATCGTAATCTAAGATTACGATATTTATCGAGTGTGTAGTATAGCATATCTTGGATCGTGATACGGATCACTGGATTTCTAAAAACACAGAAATCCAACGATCTGTATCAAGTATCGTCGATAAATATCGAGTGTCTAGTCTCTGGTCGATATTTATAGTCAGTATTCATTGTCAGCGATGGTGGAGGACGCGCTTCTTGATGCAGTGGCGGCGCCAGCCGTGCCTCAAACGAATGACCAAAAAATCTTGAAAGAATTCACGTGAGAGAGACGTGTAAAGAGAAAAATATGGATGGAGCCAATGCTTCATCCATTTTTTTCTCTTTATACGCCTTTTTAATGCTATCTCTAATATAATAGCAACGCGAGCTTTGTTTTTATAGTCACTCATTACGTTACTGGCATCGAATTATGGAACGTACACGTCTTTAGTGAATGAAATCTACCGTTGTACTGACGCAATTAGTATCGAGTGTGTAGTATGTAGATTCGATCCAAAATATTGCAAGATAAAAATCACGTTAAATATCGTGATAATTATCGAGTGTGTAGTAGGCGCCTATGTCTTTTTTAGTGTTGTTGTGTTGGGATTAGTGGCGACGAAGTTAGTGCACGAAATTGAGGGAGGGCTAGAGGTATCTTCAAACTAGGTTAGACACATCATCATGTTTTGTTTTAACGTTTGTGGTACTTAGCTAATAAACTTTTAACATCTTTAATTTTAAGAAGGTGTACGATCCCACTTAACCTGACAATATATGCTTATAACTTGCTATCTATTTATAAGAAAAGTGTATTACTGTTGTTATAGACGGCCGCTTAGCCTCATTCGTAATCCAGTTCCTCAAATAAACATTAATAATCTTATCGTTAACCGATCAATAAATCAATTTGCTTTCCTCGAAGTTAACCCTCCACTGATTTACGTTTATGTGCTCTAACAATTCGTAATAACGATCACTTTTGTAACAGAAGTAACGAATGAACGGGAAAACGTAGGCGATACAGAAAACAACTAAAATAGATCAAGTGATTATAGCATTTATAAAGCGATATTACATAGCATTACCAAGGTATGGCTACAGCTCAATAAACTTGGTCATAAAGATAACGATTTAAAAGGCTGGTTCCGTTCGTATATATTTCAAAAGTTATAATCACACGACATAAATTATAAAACAGCACAGTCATAGATTTTACAGCGAGATAGGTAAACCCCGTATATATTATATCATGGTGATTTATTGGCGTACTGGCACCGGAATTATTTATAATTAAAATTGATGTTTACTAGCTGGTACTCGGCACGTTTCTATTATAGAAGAAATAATTGTGGAAATATCTTTTTAATATTATAAATTTGGAACAGCTATATTATTTAAGGAATGATAATACATACATTTTCAAATATATTTATCGGACCGATACACCCGCCACCTACTGTAAGTTAATTGTACTACGCCTATAACCTTCGCGCAAGTGCAAGCAATAAGTTGACAAGGTTTTAGCGCAATCTCATGAACGATATGGTGGCGTATGAGATACAAACAAACAAACAAACATTGATGTTTATGTATTTTACCAGCAGGTATCTGGCACGTTGCTGCCGCAGAAGAAATAATTGTGGAAATATTGTTTTATATTAGGGAGCGTTATATTGTTTAATTAGGAAAAAAATAATGATGATAAATAACTTTCAAATAAATTTGTCTGAACGATACGCGCGTCACCTACTGTAAGTTAATTGTACTATGCTTATGACCTTCGCGTAAGTGCAAGCAATAAATTGACAAAGTTTCAGCGCAATGTGATAAACGGTATGGCAGCGCATAAAATACGAACAAACAAACAATATTGCATACCTTAAGCGAAAGCGCAAGGTATGTTCTACTATCGCCTAAAAATTAAGATTCCAACGTTTTATCAAATAAAATCGTATCTAGCAATCATATTGTACATATAAATGATATAAAAAGCATATTGTTAGAAAGATAAATGATTGTTGAACATATTAATTTTTATTTTAAATCGATTAATTGCTATTTTTAAATAAAAAAAGGGGTTTTAGTGGCTTATGGTGTGGATTTATCAAGTCCGGAAGGCTTGTAAACACTCTAACTTTTGAAAATATCAACTGTTTAACTCAATCTATTTTTAAATCTCTTCATCTATCATGTGGAAAGCCACTGAATGTAAATGTCAGTGTAATTTTGTTTTGTTTAGCAATAATTAATTTTTTTCGGCTCCAAAATGGCGAAATTTTCGTTGATTTGGTAGCCTTGTATGTAAATTATTCCTGTAAAGGGGGCTGAAGCCACAGAGTAGTTTACTCACTCAGTTTGACGCACAGAGTACTTTATATATACTGGTCAGTAGCCGCCGTGAGTGGACATTGTTTCGGATGTTTGCAGCGGCTCAAAAAGATAGCTGTACAAATACACAATATTCGAATATCCAAATTTCTTAAATTCCTGATTATAATAATAATAAGAGATTTCTTTTATTACAATATTTTAAAAGCACAGAATAAATAATAAGTACGTACTAAAAGTAAGTAGTATCACCTTTTTTGTCATGGGTGACATTTTCATGGTTTTCGAGAGTGTTGAAACCGAAAGGGTTGTCGAAATGTACATCCAACATCGCGGCCGCAATAGGTATAAATTTTTTCATCATGGGTGTCATTCTCATGATTTTCGCGGGTGTTGAAGCCGATAGTGCTGTTAAATGTAAATCCACGGTGGCAGCTGCAATGGGTATCAATTTTTCCATCATGGGTGTCATTTTCATGGGTTTCTAGGCTGTTGAAGCCGATAGTGCTGTTGAAATGTAAATCCAAGATGGCGGCTGCAATAGATATCAACTTTTTCATCATGGGTGTCATTTTCTTGGTTTTCGAGGGTGTTGAAGCCGATAGTGCTGTCGAAATGTAAATCCAGGATGGCGGCTGAATTAGGTACCAATTTTTTCATCATGAGTGTCATTTTCATGGTTTTTGAGGGTGTTGAAGCTGATAGTGCTGTCGAAATGTAAATCCAAGATGGCGCCTGCAATAGATATCAATTTTTTCATCATGGGTGTCATTTTCATAGTTTTCGAGGATGTTGAAGCCGATAGTGCTGTCGAAATGTAAATCCAAGATGGCGGCTGAATTAGATACCAATTTTTTCATCATGGGTGCCATTTCCATGGTTTTTGAGGGTGTTGAAGCTGATAGTGCTGTCGAAATGTAAATCCAAGATGGCGGCTGCAATAGATATCAATTTTTTCATCTTGCGTGTCATTTTCATGGTTTTCGAGGGTGTTGAAGCCGATAGTGCTGTCGAAATGTAAATCCAGGATGGCGGCTGCAATGGGTATCAATTTTTTCATCATGGGTGTCATTTTCATGGTTTTCGAGAGAGTTGAAGCCGATAGGGTTGTCGAAATGTAAATCCAAGATGGCGCCTGCAATAGATATCAATTTTTTCATCATGGGTGTCATTTTCATAGTTTTCGAGGGTGTTGAAGCCGATAGTGCTGTCGAAATGTAAATCCAGGATGGCGGCTGAATTAGATACCAATTTTTTCATCATGGGTGCCATTTTCATGGTTTTTGAGGGTGTTGAAGCTGATAGTGCTGTCGAAATGTAAATCCAAGATGGCGGCTGCAATAGATATCAATTTTTTCATCTTGCGTGTCATTTTCATGGTTTTCGAGGGTGTTGAAGCCGATAGTGCTGTCGAAATGTAAATCCAGGATGGCGGCTGCAATAGGTATCAATTTTTTCATCATGGGTGTCATTTTCATGGTTTTCGAGAGAGTTGAAGCCGATAGGGTTGTCGAAATGTAAATCCAAGATGGCGGCTGCAATAGATATCAATTTTTTCATCATGGGTGTCATTTTCATGGTTTTCGAGGGTGTTGAAGCCGATAGTGCTGTCGAAATGTAAATCCAGGATGGCGGCTGAATTAGGTACCAATTTTTTCATCATGGGTTTTTTTTATAGGATGAGGGTGACGAAGGAGCACACAGTACACCTGATGGTAAGTGGTTGCTGCGGCCCATAGACATCTACATCTATCCTCGTTTGCGAATCAAAATGCAGATGCGTTGTCACCCGTGAGGACTAAGATGGAATGCCTCATTTCCAGTGCACTCACCAAGCGAACCGCAGAAGCAAACCTCTACTTCACGCTGGTATTCTGTGAGGTCGTGGTACCACCCCGGTTCGAGCCGGCCCATCCGTGCGACAGCAAAAGCTGCCGCGTGGCTCTACTACTTTTAAAATTAATTAAAAATGGGTGTCATTTTCATGGTTTTTGAGGATGTTGAAGCTGATAGTGCTGTCGAAATGTATTTAAACTACTTTAAGAAATTCCGTATAATCATGTTATACGTATTTTTTTTTATGCGCTTAAGGTATGTCCAATTGGATTTACCAATTATTTTTTTATATATATAAGACTAGATTTATTAGATGTTTTACGTGATGGGTTTCCTTTTCTACCTGTTAGTTCGTCTGGATAGGTTTAAATCTATTTCTGCCACCAAATGGTAGTCCTTGCATTGCTGAGTTACGGTCTAAACTCTAAAGTATATAAAGAGTCAGTAGCATCTTAGTGGTGACAACGCATTTGTAGTCTTCTTAGTATGAAGTTGCCTGCAGATTTCATGGACTATAGAAGCCACATATCATCAAGTAGACTGTAAGTGTGTTTGTCACTTTACTAACTTTAAAAGTTACTAAAGTGACAAATAGCTTGAGTACTTGACGTTTGATATGAATGAGATGCTTCTTCTCATTATAAACCTTGACATTGGTAGAGAATGATCAGCGAAACGATTGAACTATTTTTAATAGAATAATGGTGACAAACGAGCACACAGTCCACCTTATGGTAAGTGGTTGCTATGGCCCATAGACATCTACATCTATCTTCGTTCGCGAATTAAAATGCAGATGAGTTGTAAGCCGTGAGGGCTAAGATAGAATGCCTCTTTTTCAGTAAAAAGGGTTTCCGGCTCTCTACACTCACATACGAAACACAGCAGCATTAAAATGCTATTTTACGCTGGTATTCTGTGAGAGTGTGGTCCTTCCCCGGTCGGGCCAACCCATTCGTTCTACAACTATACTATTAATACAGCTGCAGCATGGCTCTACCACATATAAAATGTTCATGGGTACTTTACATGAGTGCAAATTATCAAGTCAAATTTTCATTCGGCCGTCTACAAGTTGGTGAAAATTACTCTCTCTCTTTCTCTCACTATATATATATATATATATATATATATATATATATAATATAATATATATATACTAGCTGACCAGGCAGACGTTGTTCTGCCCTTTCCGAAAACCATTTGCTTTCCCAAAAAAACTCCTGAAATTAGCAATAAAAAAATCGAGGGTCACTTATCGGGATAAAAACTATCCTATCTCTCAAGTTGGACCAAACTGCACACAGTTTGCAAATTTTTTTTGAAATCGGTTCTATCTATTGAATACTTACAGCAAGACGTGGTGGTTATACTACTAAATTGTAGCTTATATTAAACGTTCGTATTTTTAACATAGCAACATCTATTAAATATTTACTCAATCCAGTCAACAGATATCGTCATCTGACAGAATCGTTTGGAGCTAACAGATAATTGTGACTGTCAAATAATAGACAAATAATTTTCAATAACATAATATTGTATTGCGACTATAAATTGAGATGTAGGCTATCCTATCTTTTAAGTTGGACCAAACTGCACATTGACCAAAAATTTCATTGAAATCAGTTCAGTAGTTTAGGAGTCCATCGCGGACAAACAACGTGACACGTACTTTTTATATATAAAGAAGAAGATATATATATATATATATATATATATATATATATATATATATATATATATATATATACACTCAGAGGTGCCTGATTGCCTAGTTGGCCTAGTAGTCATAAACGCGGTTGCTGATCATAAGATCCCGGGTTTGAATCCCGTGTCGGGCCAAAACCAGTTTTTTTGACAAGAAATTCTCAGCAGCAGCCCGGAGAGTCAGGAAATTGACGGCATTTTTCCCCGTGCCTCGGTAAGCACGTCAAGCCTTTGGTACTGCGCCTAATCTCTCTACGGTGGTGGTTTGTCGTCCCATCGGACTATGAGAGTGAGGGAACAGACAGTGCACTTGTGCTTGCGCATCTCGCACTCTCGGGCACTATAAATCCTGTCCTGTTTCAATGGAGACAGATGGCTAGTCTCCATTAAAACTGGCCTCGGTGACCGATAGTGGGTCTGGAGGACATTATTATTATTATTTACTCAGAGGTGACAACACACATGTAGTCTTCTTTGTAGGAAATTGGCTACAGGTGTCTATTGCCTGCAGTAGTCACTTACCATCAGATAGACTGTTTGCTTGTCACTTTATTTTTAAAAAGCACAGCTTATCTCCAGGCCATCACAAATGAAGTCGCAACCAAGTTTCGCTTAAGTGCTCATTGTGTTAGTCTTGATTTATTTAACGACTGTACTTTTGCTGCGCAATCGGGGCACGACCGATTGTTCTTTACTGTACAGTGATCGCCACATATACCGCACACTCTTCATAAATATGGCAATTTACTTTAGACTTTATATCAAAGAGTTTACGAATTATTTTTTAAAGTCACAAAGTTTGATAGAAGATTGGTCCTACGCGTTGTTGTTAATCTTGATCACTTATTTATGTTTTGAAAATTGGTAGTTACGTTGATAGTTTGTGATGATCGCTACTCCGTGACTGCCTGGTAACCTTTGTGATGACAAAATGATTAATCGCTCAATAACATTGCCTTTTGTAGTTAGGACTTAGGAGTTATAATATACATTTTTAATATTATTTAAATCCTATAAATAATGTTATGTTTTTGTATATTTTGAGGTTAAGGTATATATTGCTATGGGCCAATGTAATTTTATTTTTAAATCCTTGCTGCCTTAAATAAAGGTATATTACTGTATTGTATATTTTTCTACATTGTCCGTTTCCCCATTATAGATGCATTTCTGTGTTTTTCTTTTTTATGTTATATCTAAAATAACTCCTTTTATTATTTTTCTCATTAACCTATTCACCGCTAAATTTGGTCCTCTCCCTTAGTAGGATGTTTGCAGAATCACCATGCTTGCTAGGAAAATTAGCAATTATGCCTTCCCCTTTATCGCCTATTACGACACTTAATGGGCTGATGGTTTATTTTAGGTTACTCTCTTTCCAAATCATAGATTTGAGACACAACAATAATTGATGGAGAAGAAAAGTTCAAGAGTGGCACGCTGTTACGCTGGTATCCTGTGAAAGCAAGTTTCTGCCCCGGTCCAGTCGACCCATTTGTGCTGCAATCATAACATAGGTTTAGCACGACTCTACCACGTTCCCTACCTACTTGCGCTTATACTTACGCGCGTGGTAGGAGGCACATTGCACCATTTTGTGGTACAGACTAAGTATGGCCTCTAAGGCGTCTTGTGAACGACTAAGTTTCTGCGTCTCTTCTATTACGTAGTACATATTACTTCAACGGTCCTGAGCCAATTCATGACCGTCACCTTTACTCCATGAACGTGTTGTTCGAAACTTGTTGCCTTTCCAGAACACGCTTTAAGGTACATTAATGTATACAGTAGTTTTTATCTATGCAAGTACAGAAATCATTTCATGAAACCGATATACATCGTACCGGCTTAAGGCATATTCTATCGACGTGCGACAATACAATACTAGTGATAAATGTGACAATTTGTCACTCCATTAATCACCGAGTACATTACGCCAAAATGTTTGTATCGTATCTCATAACCTCTTAATTGACTACTGTGTAACATTAGGTCGTATCAATAGTTCATATCACAATAACCGTCCACACATCTGTCTTTGTCTCACGCATCTGACACGGTCACGAAATCACGGTGTGTGAATATTCGCTTCCATTCTTTACAAATAAATGTAGCAAACCCTTAATTTTTGTTGTAATATAAAAGTGACAAGCAAACTTACAATTCACCTGGTAGTATATGATTACTGCAGCATGTATACTACGCGTTGCCACCTCTGAGGACTGGTTCTCCATACGATCCAGACTGGATCATAGCAGTGAATGCACTGCCGCTTGGTGGAAGAAATAGATAAAAGGGCGGTACATACCCATATAGACTGGCAGAAAAAAGTTTAGCGATGGACTGCAACAATAGTGGTGATGAGGTTTTAATACAACTTCTATTATTATTCAACTGAATTTTTAACATCAAATAGGATGGCCCAGGTTGATTAAATATTTCTTTTACGTAATAGGAGGCAAACGGGCATGCGACTGACCAGATGGTAAGTGTCTACTGCCACCCAGGAACAACTGCAACACCAAGAGAATTGGAGGAGCGTTGCCGAACTTTTAAAATATAGTAGGCTCGTTTAGGTAACAGTGGTAGAGCCACGCTGCAGCTTTTGCTGTCGCACGGATGGGCCGGCTCGAACCGGGGTAGTACCACGACCTCACAGAATACCAGCGTGAAGTAGAGGTTTACCTCTGCGTTTCGCTTGGTGAGTGCAGGTGGCCGGAGGCCCTTTTTACTGGAAATGAGGCATTCCATCTTAGTCCTCACGGGTGACAACGCATCTGCATTTTGATTCGTAAACGAGGATAGATGTAGATGTCTATTGGCCGCAGCAACCACTTACCATCAGGTGGACTGTGTGCTCGTTTGTCACCCTTATCCTATAAATAATTTAAAATTAAATATTTTGTACAGCCGACTTCAATATAAGCGACTTCAATATAGGTTATTTAAGAATAACTCAATAACCATTGGTCTGACCTTGATTAAATTCATATGGGACCACACGAGAACTATCAGCTTTCATATAAAAAAAGAATCATCGAAATCGGTTCGCCCAGTACAAAGTTATGAGGTAACACACATAAAAAAAAAAACATACACCCGAATTGAGTACCGTCTCTTTTTTGGAAGTCGGCAGAAAAAAAGGTCCTTAAGTGGTATCGGTACGGAAAAATTACTGGTGGTAGTCGATTCCACAAGGAAGTTGTGCAAGATATGTTCAATAGGAATAAAACATAGTTCAGACGTAGTAGTACGTTTCCTTAACATAATATATTCAGTCTGTTTTTTCGCGCTTTTAAATGTCATACCCTTTAACAACGTCAATTATATGCAACTTCAATCAAAAAAGCTATAATACCGACGCGCAGAGACGTCAATAAATTGGCTATAATATTATGCGTGCAAGGACTGTAACTGTCATCAGATAGTTATCGTAAAATAGTAGACGTGCTACATTGTATTATATTATATACAATTATCGTAACTTAGTACATACACATGATAAATATAAAGTGTTTATTATTTGGATACGTTGGTAATATCAAATTCGTGTGCATATTGTGTGCGTTGCGCCACAAGCCCGTAGCCTAAAGCTGTAGGTATATGAGACCTTATACCGTCTACGTTCCGTGTACAGTGCGTGTTTATTAAAACTGATGTCGTACCTGTACGGACGTCATGTACATAATATATTTGACTGCCTCGTTTATATATGGTCGTAAACGTGACTACTGATCATGAAGTCCCGGGTTCGAATCCCGGGTCAGGCCAAAATCTTTTACCGGTTGTGTCGGATAACCGACCCATCGGACTACGAGAGTGAGGGAAGAGAGTACTATAATCCTTTCCTGCACGGATGATTCTTCGCTGAGATTCTGGAGGACATAATTATTACTAAAGATATTAATTTTATAATTAAAAAGAAAGAACAGGTGTCGTAAGCAATTTCAAAATCAATTTAAATGACATATTGTACATAAACATACCTTTTAAGTAATTTGCATTTCAGATAATCTGATATCTCAATTAATTCAAAATTATTCCATCAGCTTTATTGTCATTAATAATCACGTTTGTAGCCTCGAAGGCCCCAATTATCACCTGGCAGAAGAAAATGGCTGGTAATAATTAATTGGTCGCTTACGCAGGATTATAATGGGTTGTGACAACGGCCGTAATAAACTTGACAAAGTATTCTCTCGGCAATATTAATGAATATATTTTTGTGATAAAATCGTAGAGGAAAATCATATTTACGAATTTTTTGGAAATATTAAAAAAGGGTAGATAATTTTTTATAGGATAAGGGCGACAAACGAGCACACAGTCCAGCTGATGGAAAATAGTTACTGCGGCCCATAGACATCTACATCTATTCTCGATTACGAATCAAAATGCAGATGTGTTGTCACCCGCGTGAGGACTAAGATGGAATGCCTCGTTTCCAGTAAAAAGGGTCTCAAGTTCTCTACACTCACTATGCGAAACACAGCAGCATTAAGCTGCTATTTTACGCTGCTATTCTGTGAGAGCGCGGTCCTTCCCCGGTCGAGCCGCCCATTTGTACTTCAACTATAATATAGCTGCAGTATGGCTCTACCACGTTAAAACATGTTACTTTATATCAACATCATCATCGTCATCATTATTACAGGCCTTCATAAGTTCACAGCAGAACATAGGCCCAAAGACCATGCTTTGTGGTGTACTTTGGGAGAGCCCAAAGAACACCACAAAGCACGGTCCTGAGCCACGCGCATTCATCGACTTCCTGTATATCTTACCAGGCCGTCGCTCCAACTAGTGTGTTTGGGTGGTATTGGGTTTTCTTACACCGTCACTCCACAGTTACATCATTATCATTATATTAAGTAATATTAATTAATCAATGTATATTAATGACGTTAATTAAGCCTCGTAGGTCGAGAAGTAATATAATTGGTAATAAATAGACTTATGAAAAATTATTATAACTTAAAAATCCATCTTTTATTTCCAAACAACTTGACTCCAAATAATTTGTTAGCGCATCTGACTCGTATATCTAACAGGCTCAATTAAATTTGAAAGCTGCCTAAGGCTACAGTAGGGCTGACGCCATAAATTATAAAGCGTAGACAGCTCAAGTTGGCTGCTGCTATTGGAGATATGAGACGTTAATTTATTCAAAATATTTTTACGTAATATTTTTTTGCTTTTAAAAAATTCTTAAGCACGACATTCGTTATGTCGAATATTTCTTTTGAGCCTTTTTCTTTACTTTAGTAAAGAAATTCACACGTGCAGAAAGACGAGCAACTTGTGTACAACGCTTTCAGCAATTTGGGTATTTGTTTTTCAAGTAAAAAAAAAACTACTCTTTGACAGCTCCGGGTCGCAATGGCTTAGTTTGAGTTGCGGCGCTGAGGGCCGCGAATTCGAATCCCGCATGGAACACATATTTGTATGGCCTACAAATTATTGCTCCGGATCTGGATGTTAATACTTGGACAATATACACGATACTGGATAAGATCCTAGTGTTGCGGAAAGAAAAAAGAATCAAAATGCAGATGCGTCGTCACCCGTGAGGACTAAGATGCAATGCCTCTTTTCCAGTAAAATGGGTCTCCGGTTCTCTACACTCACCATACGAAACACAGCAGTGTTAAGCTGCTATTTTACGCCGGTATTCTGTAAGAGCGTGGTACTATTCCGGTAGGCCGACCCATTCGTGCTACAACTATACTACTAATATAGCTGCAGCATGGCTCTTTCACGTATAACAATAATATATATTACATATAGAAAATGATAAACTATTATTTAAAACTAATTTCTCTTGACAATGTGTAACAAAAAGCTTCTCAGTCACAACCAGCGACATCTGGTGAGTGGAAGATTATTAGCCCTCGTTGTCTCACCATCTAACTGATTAGTTCAGCAGCTATCTAAATTACTGTTTTATAACTGCGGATATCCACGTAATAAATTTTATCATGTAGAGATTATTGTTATTTTGCTCAAGCTGTGAAAGGCCTTAAGGTAAATTAATATATTATGTTACTTTGTCATAAATCATTATTGTGTATAAGCGGCCCAACATTAAACACAGCACAACAACCAGGGCACAGCAAAGAAACTTAAGTAACAGTTTTTTTTTTTTATAATTCTATAACTTTAAGATGTATTTCATTAAAATGAATACAAACATAACTCACTCCACTCACTCGTTTCACCTGGTCATGTCGGTTTGCCGCCCCATCGAACTGCGGGAGTGAGGGAATAGAGAGTGCACCTGTACTTGTGAACACACTCGGCCACTATAATCCTGTCTTGCGCAGATTTATTCTTTTGACACTGGCCACTAATACAGTACATTATTATTATAGACATAATTAAAAAAAAAACTAAATCCGAATACTTAAATCTCCCACTTCAGGTTAAAGTCTTCCTTTCACTATTGGTAGCCCCACTAGAATAGAGTACACCGCGTCGTCCGACTGCACATGTTCTCTGAAATATTTTATTATATTTCTTAGTCACGTAAATTTCCTCACATTCTTTTATTGATGAAAGCGGGTATCAATTCTGTATATGTACTGCTGTAGAGCCATGCTATTAGTATGCATGCATGCATATTAGTAGCGTAGCACGAATGGAGGGACCAGAGAGAACCGCAGACCCTTTTTACTGGAAACGATGCATTCCATCTTCGTCCTCACAGGTGACAACGAATCTGAATATTAATTCGTGATCGAGGATAGATGTAGTTGTCCATGGGACACTGTAACCACTTACCATCAGGTGGACTGTGTGCTCGTTTGTCACCCTTATCCTATAAAAATGGGCTTACTAGGTGGTAAGATTCCTTTTCTGCCTAAGGATCCGTCTGGGTACATACCATCCTCTTGTCTAGTTCTGATCTGATCTACCCTTCAAATCAGAACTAGGTAAGCCAGTATAGGTACGTACACTCCTGACCGCACGTAAATTGTTAAATTATGAATTTTATAATTTTTAAACATAAAGTCAAATAACGTTTAAAACATTTTTTGGCAGGAAGTCGCCTGTCAATTGTTTTTTAATCAACCAGCACTTGAGAAACATTCCGATAGACCAATAGTCCATGTTTTAGAAACGACTATGAACGAATGAAAGTGTTTAAATGTAATGCAGCATACTTTGAAAAGCAGTGAATATATTCGTTTACATTTAAACAATATGTTTTATTTATAAGTTACACAATAAATAAATAAATATGTTTTGTTATGTTTTTATATTTTATAAATAAAGCAATATCTATTATTTATAAACTAGCTTGCCAGGCAGACGTTGCTCTGCCCTTTCCAACGAACCTACCTATAAAAATCTTTAAATTCGCAATAAAAAATTTTGAGGGTCATTTATCGGGATAAAAACTATCCTATCTCTCAAGTTGAACCAAAATGCACACAGTGTGCAAAATTTCATTGAAATCAGTTCAGTAGTTTAGGAGCCCATCGCGGACAAACAACGTGAAACGTAATTTTTATTTATAAAGATTACACACAATTACAATCTGTGTGGCAATCCATCTTAGTCATCGGAGGTAACAACGCACCTGTAGGCTGCTTTGTTTGAAGTCCATGGGCTGCAATAACCACTACCGTCAGGGGTTATCGTCGTTTGTCACTTCAGTTTTATAAAAATAATCGAGTTGCGTAAGCGCTTACCTCCCAAAATACCATCTTTTTATTATCATAAAGGGCGCAGATTATTTGAAACATAAACAAAGAAGATCAAATTAAAATTTAACAACGTTACTGAACGTTATTGATGTTGAAGGAGTCCTTTATTACCATTTGCGTCGTTATAAATGAGAGGGCTTCATATTTTACGTTGGATCTTACGCAATAAATTGCGCCAAAAATGGTCAAGTGCCATTAAAAAGCGAAATAAGTATTCGTACTCCCTCTGATCGAGCAATTATTTCAATTTATGCCTGTATCGCATTTTGGTGCTGATATTTAAATCGTTAACAATAATTCTTCCGAGGCCGCTATCAGAACAACCATATTGAGATCTATTGGGCGTTACCGCGTGCAATTTACGTTGCAACTTGGCATAAATAACGAGTGGGGCATTAAATATGATAATCTTGTAGCCGCATCGGCGGATGAATGGTCTTTGTTTAAGGATGTGGTCGGTTGTGGGCATGCGATAGTATTGTTATATTGAAGGCTTCACATATGCGTAGTTATTTATTGCAAAAGCATTACTTGAAATACTGTACTTTTGTTTTTCTTTTTAGGATTACGTAACCGAAGGGTAACCAACGGGACCCTATTACTAAGCTTCTGCCGTCCGTCCATCCGTTCGTCCGTCTGTCTTATTGGCAATAAATATTCTGATTTTGTCCGTCCGTCTGTCAGCGGGCTGACAGACGGACGGACAACAGACGCGAGTAATAAACAACGTGCGGTCTATAACCTGTCAAAACAATCTCTGGACGACGCGACAATAAAAGTTTTGGCCAAAGGTATGAATTTCGCCATAACGCCGCGAGAAATCCCTTATGAAAACATTACCTGTAGTGTTGAGGACTGTCTATATAAAAATAATATTGGTAATGAAGATTTAGAGGCAATTCGTCAAGACATTTCGTCTTTGTTACGTCGAAGCTCATCGCCGAAATTAAATCCTCCCAAAGATGAATTTATTGCATTGAAAAACTTACGCAACAGACCAGATCTTACGATTCTCCGCGCAAATAAAGGTAATGCTACGGTTGTAATGGATACGTCGGATTACAATTTTAAAATACACCAACTTTTATCGGATGAAAGTACGTACGTAAAGGTCAAAACAGACCCTACAACTAATACGCTTAAAACAACTAGCGATCTAATTAAGAAATACTCCGAGAAATTGAGTCTAGTTAATCCATACTACAATTCATTCTACCACCTGCTTGGGATCCTGTAATTAATAAAATTAAAACTAAACCCAAGCATACCACTGCAAGATTTCAAGATACAGTAAGTTCATTCTGCGTAAATTAGACCAAAATTAATAATTAAAAAGCTGAAGGTACTTGGGATTAATTCTGACATCGAGACGTCAATCACCTCAGTCCCCCGTGACCATGGGTGCTGGAAAGCACCCGAAACGTCGGGAATTAATAAAAATAAGTTAATTAAACGCGATAAAATCCGTAAAAGTAGTTTTATTCAATCTGTAGTGTTCGCGTAAATATTAGAAATCATTAAGTAGGTACGTACCTACATAGTATTAAATCTTGTACGATGGTACGGAACCCTTCACTTGCGAGCCCAACTCGCACTTGACCGGTTATTTTTTCTTTTAAAAAAGTTAAGTGACAAACGAACTTACATTCCACCTGATGGTAAGTGGGAACTCCAGGCAACATCATACAAAGTAGACTACGTGGAATGCCTCAAAACTTGTAATTATACTGACGCTCTATATTCTTCAGAACGGAACGCAGTAGTGCAAGCAGTGCTATTTAGGTAAGGAGTGGTATATACACAGGCGGACTCCTACACAGAAGAGGAGTCCTACCATATAGTAAACCGATACCGAACCGATACCAAACCGATACCGATCCTATACCGGTCCGATACCGATCCGATACCTATCCGATACCGAACCGATACCTAACCGATACCCAACCGATACCGAACTGATACCGACCCGATACCGAACCGATACCCGCCTTCATTAATGAAATTGTCAATGACAAATGTATGTGTTGATTTACCTCGTGCGTTTGTAGGAAAATAGTGCGAGGAATAATGTAAGTTACATTACTGAGAAATATAATGAAATATTTTGAGGACATTTGTACTCATATGACTCTGTGGATTCAACAGTCCTCTTGTTTCTTTACATAAACAAGAGATTTTTATTAAATTTTGTACAAAAAAATTAATATACCACGTTTTTTTTAACATTGTCGTCCGATTTTGAGCTATATTCAAAATTTCAAGTCTCTAGCTCATAGGGAAGTGCTTAAAGTTTGAGTTGCAAAATTCCACGCGGAACGACAGACAGACAGACAGACATTTCTTGTATGTCTGTGTGACTTAATAAAAATGTGGTAAAATAAACAATGACCGCCATAAAAAAAGGAAGGAAATAAACAATGTACCTAACAATCTGTCATCATTAATACAATTTATGAAAACTCGTGAAAGAAATATCACATTCGAATTTATTAACCTTCAGATAGACAAACAGACAGGCAGACAAAAAATTAAAAAAATTGTTCTCACGCCTGCAAATAACCCCCTCAGGTCAATAAAAGACAGATTTTCGATATTACAGATAGGCACTTCAATTTTATTTATATGTATTGTAATCTTATTTATAATTTATAAATCTTTTTACTAAATGCTTATGAAATTATATACGCTACTTATAACAAAAACACAGTTTTTTAAATTTTTGTTTGCCTGTCTGTCTGTTTGTTCCGGCTAATCTCCGAAATGGCTGGACCGATTTGGACGGGACTTTCACTGGAAGATAGCTGATGTTATAAGGAGGTACTTAGTTCACTCATATTTAAAAAAAAGGGTTCTGCGCAAAAAACTAAATATATAAAACCCTAAATAAACCGCGGGCGACGTCGCGGGGAACAGCTAGTCTGTACAAATTAATAAAATTGAAGTGTCTGTTTGTAATGTCAAAATAAAATTGAAGTGTCTGTTTGTTATGTCAAAATAACAGCTTTTTGCTAAATGCATATGAAAGTATTTACGGCACTTATAACAACTACACAATTTTTTTAAATATTTTACTGTCTGTCTGTCTGTTTGTTCCGGTTAATCTCCGTAATGGATGGATTGATCTTGACTGGATTTTTAATGACAATAGCTGATTTTATAAGAGGTAACTTAAGTTACTTATATTTTAGAAATATAACAAGAAATATAAGAATATAAGTTAATTTGTTAAGATTTATATAATGTACTCGAATCATAAATTTCAAGACAAATTCTCAAGTACTCCGCACTATTCAACTTTAGATATTATAGGAACATGTCTTATAGCATGACAGTCAATCTTAAAGATTTCTCTTCATAGTCCCAACTCTGGTACAGACGACAAGTGATCGAGTTAATATAGTACTTGCGCGGTCGGCGTGCTATCAGACCGATGTAATTTATCGTCGGAGGAAGGCATAAATCAAAGCGCCAGCGCACGCCCTCGTAAATCCAATAATATTATCCTGCGCTGTTCGTAGCTAGGCGATAATTTTCGTGTTACCGACGGCTTTGATGGTGTTGTTTAACGTGGGGTGGTTGAGATTATGGGATTCGGTTTATATGGGGAAGTTTAATGTAAGGCATTATCTATTAACTTACCATCATTGACTAACTGTCCAGATAGCATTGAGAAAACAAACATAATTTACTTTAACAACTTTAAATTTAACAAAACTATTTTTTTAATTTTCTCATATTTTACATTAACTTTCACATCAGAGTTATCTACAGTATCTGTTCCCAAATTTAATTGACCGTTTATTGGACAAAATAACATTGTTGAAATGAAATAAAATTTATGTTTTTGAGTTTTGACGTAATAAAATAAAATTGCCTTCGTAAGATTTTTTTTAAGTCTACTATCACAAAATGAGTTTCCTCCAATCGAAGAAGAAATTGTGAAAGATTAACGTGTAGCAAATATATTCTAGTATTTTCTGAACTTTAGCACTTACCATAGTTTTGTATCCGATCAATTGTTAAACATAATTTAACACTCGACTCCGCAGTCAGTAATTCATTCATGGAACAATGTATACGCTATTACATTAAAGTCCCAGAAATTAAACAAGGTCTCTCTATTAACAAATTTAAATATTTTATTAAACAAAATCTCTATAAACAGGGTTATTTTAATATAAATGAATACACGTGTGATAATAAACGCTAGGAATAGGGTCGCTATCTGTCCGGCTTTAGCCGGACATGTTTGGCTTTTTCGGGTCGTGTCCGGCCAAACTTTTATGTGTCCGGTCTGTCCGGCTTTTGTTAGGCTTTTTGTTAGTGTAACGCGTTGCACGCATCGCTTGCAGAATAAATAAATAAGTAACGTATATACTTGAAACTGTTCTGTGTTTGATGAAGAAACAACGTAATAAAGTAAATAAATAAATAAACAAATAAGAAATAACGTAAATAATGTAACGGAGTATTTTAATTTTTTTTCTCGGGGGGTTGGAGTTGGTGAGTTTTTTGGCTTACATGGCATCAGAAAGGTATGTTTGGCTAAAAATTACTGTCCAGCTTTTAGGGACAAAAGTCCGGCTTTTTGGGGCGCCGAGTCCGGCTTTTTCATTTTAGGAGATGGCAACCTTACCTAGGAATGAGGTGGTCGCTTCCAAACTGTTTCCTAAATAACTTTTGTAAGTAGTTGCACAACAAATGTTCTTATCATATAATTTTACTTAGAAAACAAAAGAGTCCCGCTGTGTTTCTTGCTGGTCCTTTCCAGATCAGATGTCTTTCGAACCAGCGGTAAAAGTTAAAAATGAATTTCAATGAAAATGTTGTAATGTTTAACAGTGGTAGAGCCACGCGGCAGCTTTTGCTGTCGCACGGATGGGCCGGCTCGAACCGGGGTGGTACCACGACCTCACAGAAAACCAGCGTGAAGTAGAGGTTTACCTCTGCGTTTCGCTTGGTGAGTGCAGGTGGCCGGAGGCCCTTTTTACTGGAAATGAGGCATTCCATCTTAGTCCTCACGGGTGACAACGCATCTGCATTTTGAATTGTAATAGAGGATAGATGTAGATTTCTATGGGCCGCAGCAACCACTTACCATCAGGTGGACTGTGTGCTCGTTTGTTACCCTTATCCTATAAAAAAAATCTATATTTATCATCTTCATCATAAATCTTAACAAGTCTAGTGCTGAATATAGGCCTCACAATGAGTTCCCTTGGCAATACCTATACCTGACTTTTCAATAAATTTCTTGCCTACGACGCAGAGGCAGCAAATAGTCCGAGAGCTGGTAGACATTTTTGGGTAGCTATTTGACAAGTTTTCAGCGCGCCTCAAATACCTACCCAAAAATGTCTTTTTTTTATAGGATTGGCTGACAATATTTAAAAAGAACAATGCCCATTTTTCACCTGACAATGTATAGAAATGAAATAAATCTTAAAATTCAGCTAATTGAATTGTAAATTAATTACGCTTATCACAATGTTAAAAGAAATGCAGGAAAAATATTTTTACATATTTCTATAAGCTTATTCTACGTCAAGGGTAATCGTATTTTGAACGTATCTCAACTACCCTTTTCTAGGACGTTCCATTTTATACACTGCTACTCTACTTTATTTAACTCTGTTTCTGAGTTGTATACCTTAATCTATGTTTCATTTACTCAGTAAGTATTTATTTATTTGTATTTGTATAGTACATATTGATATAAAATAATATAATAATAAAATAAAATAATCATTCAGTATGTCATCGAGTGCGGACGAATGAAACGGATTTTTTTGACATTTGACAGTTCTGCAATTGACATAGGCGCAGTGTTGCGTTTGCGTCTAATGTGTAATGTGCCATTTAGTTTGTGTTACTTCTTTTTACAATCCTATATGGTATCAAGAAAATACTGATCCAGCAGAATTTCTGGATGACGTAGTGGTGAGAGATTTAAGTGAAAATGATGATAATTAATAAACCATGCCACTTTAACATAGTGTTTTATTTGTTTATCCCATTTTGTTCATCAGGTATGTATGTAAGTATGTACCATAGGCCAATGAAATGAGTTTGGTTGATAAATGATCATTTTGATAATAGAAGATGAACTAAATGTAGTTAGTAAGTATTTATGTGTGCTGAAGAAATAGCAGATAGAGCTAGACACTCAATTTATGGTGACAATCATCGAGAGTAAGTGGTGACTTAGGGGCAGTTGGTTTCAAGAAATTCACAAAGTAAAAAAAGTTTTAGACCATAACTAGATAAGTATTGCTATCTTAACTTCGAGCGTTAATAATAAGTTATAGCACATTCATTTCTTTATTACCTATTTGGTTACGGCAAATCCTAACCTAAAAAGTGACATTAGTATTTTTTGGGATTCGTAGCGTTTAAATCGTAAAAATGACTAAATGACATTATTTTCTAAGCTTACATGTTTACAAGCTTTTTGACTATACTTTATAATTATACATCAAGTTTCATTATCAGGTTTTTAAATGTATGGAAAGTGGGCATGATTTTTTTAACAAAATATTTTATTTAAAAATTCCTGACAATTTAAAAATTTTCCTGTATCCCTGACAGAGAGCTAATACTCCGGACATGTCAGGAAAATTCCTGTCATCTGGTAACCCTACCCCCAAGGAATGTCACAAAGCATGGTCCTGAGCCAACTAGTAATCTATATTGAATTAAAAATATTTTATTCACTAATATTGTAATAAAATACAGAGTTTTAATCAACTCTTTTGTTTATTTCGTTTACAACATAATGCTATAAAATCACTTACAAATAATATCTCCACAACAATTTGCTACATGCAAATCACCCAATCTTAATTTATTATAGCCGCATGTTTTTTCCAACGTCTATATTTTTAACTACGAAACGGACCATTACCATTAATTCTACTAGTGATTTATCACGTAGAATAATGGCTTAATCGATCGGATCATAACAGCGGGCTTGTTTCGTAACGACGCCTAATAAACGTTTACAATAACAAATAATTATATTATTACTAGGATTGTAAACTTTTAGTGATTTGACTATATATTTGTAATTTAACTATATATATATAATTATGCCAATGCTCGGAGTTTGCTTGCGTTCCTTGATATATTTTAGCAATTCAAACACACATTACTGAACACGTAGTGTTTATAAACCATTGTTTCTTAAAGCTTTAATAACTGTATATTAAATGAAGATATCGAAATATTTTTTTAGATAAGGGCCAATTGTCTAAAAAATAAAACATAAATTTCCTAATTGAATTCTATCGACTAGTTTTTTGTGATTTTTTTTAATAGGATAAGAGTGACAAACGAGCAGACAGTCCACCTGATGGTAAATGGTCGCTGTGGCCCATAGACATCTACATCTATCCTCGTTTGCGAATCAAAATGCAAATGCGTTGTCACCCGTGAGGACTAAGGTGGAATGCCTCTTTTCCAATAAAAAAGGTCTCAGGTTCTCTACACTTACCATACGAAACACAGCAGCATTAAGCTGCTATTTTACGCTGGTACTTTGTAAGTATATGGCTATTTTTCAAAGATCCTATTTATCCTTAATATCCTCGATTACGAATCAAAATGCAGATGCGTTGTCACCCGTGAGGACTAACTTGGGAAAGGACCACGCTCTCATAGAATACCAGCGTAAAATAGCAGCTTAACACTGCTGTATTTCGTATGGTGAGTGTAGAGAACCGGAGACCCTTTTTACTGGCATTCCATAAAGGTATTCCATCTTAATCCTCACGCGTGACAACGCATCTGCATTTTGAGTCTTTATTGAGGATAGATGTAGATGTCTATGGGTCACAGCAACCACTTAGCATCAGGTGGACTGTGAGCTCGTCACCCTATCCTATAAAAAAATCGATTCTCGATTAAATTGAGCATTTTAATATCTATTTTCGATTATTTTTCTGTGTTAACTATGGAGATAAAAATAATTGCATACATATCTACAAAATCATCATCATCATCATCATTACAGCCCTTCACAAGTCCACTGCTGAACATAGGCCTCCCCCAAGGAATGCCACAAAGCACGGTCCCGAGCCACCTGCATCCATCGACTTCCTGCATGTCTTACCAGGTCGTCACTCCATCTTGTGGGGGGACGCCCTACACTTCGCCTACCGGTACGAGGCTGCCACTCGAGAACCTTTCTTCCCCATCGGTTGTCGGTTCTTCGAGCTATATGGCCGGCCCACTGCCACTTCAGCTTACTAATCCGTTGGGCTATGTCGGTTACTCTGGTTCTACTGCGGATATCCTCATTCCTAAGTTTATCACGCAGAGAAACTCCGAGCATAGCCCTCTCCATAGCTCGCTGAGCGACCTTGAGCTTCCTCATACGGCCAGCAGTGAAGGACCACGTCTCAGTTCCGTAAGTCATCACTGGCAACACGCACTGGTTGTACAATTTTGTTTTAAGGTTTTGAGGTATTTCTGACGAGAAGATGTGTCGTAGCTTCCCGAACGCTGCCCAGCCGAGTTGAATCCGTCGATTGACCTCTCGGTCGAAGTTGGACTTACCTAGTCGGACTATTTGTCCCAGGTAAACATACTCGTCAACAACTTCGAGCTTAGTGCTCCCAACAACTACCGGCATAGGTGTGACATGGACATTAAACATAATCTTTGTTTTGTCCATGTTCATCTTAAGACCTATCCGTTGGGAGACACTATTGAGGTCATTGAGCATAGTGCTTAGCTCCTCCAGTGATTCTGCCATGAGGACTATATCGTCGGCAAATCGAAGGTGAGTGATGTACTCGCCATTGATGTTAATTCCGTACCCTTTCCAGTCCAGAAGCTTGAAAACGTCTTCCAATGCAGCGGTGAAGAGTTTCGGGGATATAACGTCACCCTGTCTTACACCTCTCTGCAATTGGATAGGTTTCGTACTCTGGTTCTGCACTCGGATAGCCATCGTAGCTCTATTGTACAAACACTTCAGCACTTCGATATACCGACAGTCAACTTGGCACCGCTGAAGGGACTGCAGCACCGCCCAAATTTCGACGGAATCAAAGGCTTTCTCATAGTCCACATACGCCAGACATAGTGGCAAATTGTACTCTTCGGACTTCTGTCTACTATCTACAAAATAATAATAAAAAATACAAAATATCACAATTGAAACAAGTAACAGTTAACAACAACAATTCAAGTAATCGATCTCAGTTCAATATCCCTAATATTCACTTCACTTATTTGTTGTTGTTTTAACTTTCGTTAATCGTTTCACCATTTCATTTTATTATTAACCACAGCTTTTTTGGTGATTTTATACTGATCTTGCCTTTATATATTTAAGTAATTATAGTAAAAATAGCCTGTTACAGTGTAATAACAGTGAAAAATCACCTGTTACGGTGTAGGTAATAGATAATCTCACTTTTACTTATCCTACAATAACTCAGCTCCTAGATTGACAAATATTGCCAGATTATCAACTATGAATTGTTTATATATACGCTTTCAAATGGTCCTACTTTCATCTTGTTAACACTTGGGCCCAAGAATGTATGGAGACGTCTCCTTCTCCTTTATTTAAAAATAGAACTCTATAAGCCAATTGCTCAATATTAAAAAAAATATAGTTCTATTAATTTTCCTGCAACGCTTCCCGCGATTTTCATTTAAAACGACGACAATTAATATTACAACGGTTACTATCAGCATAAGGGGACTCAGTTCCATCACGTGCAACAATTTTTACGTGGTTTGCGGAATTCAAAAGGGGTAAAATTAATCCTAAAGATGACCAAAGAACCGGAGCCCCGCAAACAGCAGTAACGGCAGAAAATGTATGGACTACTGGAATTTTGGTGCGAGAAAACCCACGAATCACATATACGGACCTCTAAAAGATTATAGGAATTAGTTCGGGGAGCATTCATATTAAGCTACATCAACATCTTAGAGTGAGGAAGCTTTCATTGTGTGGTTGCTGGACCCCTCGTTTGCTCTCCGAAAGCGAAAAACAGACTCGTGTGGACTGATGTCATGAAATGCGTCTACATTTTGAAAACGAGGCATCTAGGTGTGTTTCAGAAATCATTACTGGTGATGAGACATGGATCAATCAATATGATCCGGAAAATAAAAGGCAATCATCGTATGGGTCTACTCAGAAGGACAGTTACCGACAAAACTGCAAAGACCTCGGCAAAAAAAATGTCGATGTCAATGCTGGAAAATCGTAGGTCAGTTAACTCTGAATGGTATACTACAGTTACATTATAGTTGATTCCCAAACCTTTTCAAGCTGTGCGCGGGAGAGAAGACCAAAGACCGGGCTTCGGGGAATCATGCTGCATCACGATAACGCCTTTTCACATACCTCACTTAGAACAAAAGAATTTATTGAGGAATCTGGTGTTGAAACTCTATGTCACCCACCCTACAGCCCTGACTTAGCTCCTTGTGATTTCTTTTTGTTCCCAAAAGTCAAAGAAAAAATGAAAGATACGTTTTTTTCAAGCGCCGAAGTAGCCGTGGTTGTCTACGAAGAAGCGATTTTTGACCTGTCAGATCAAGAACGGCAAAAGTGTTTTCAGATTTGGTTTAGGCGAATGGAACTGTGTATAGAACATGATGGAGAATATTTTGAAAAGATGTAAAATAAATATTAATAGTATCTAGAATACTTTTTGTATATCTTAAAACTTATTGAGTGTCCTACGGAAGATGAAATGTAAAATGAGCAGACCTATGTTCAGCAGTAGACTTGTGAAAAGCTGTAATGATTATAATGATTATTATTATGGGCCGGCCATATAGCTCGAATAACCAACAACCGATGGGGAAGAAAGGTTTTTATGCCATCAAAAACATAACTTGTAAAAAAACCAAGTCTCGCAACTCAGTTCTTCTACCGTAAAAAGTTGTGAAGTCCATGTAATACCAAGTCGGTTAATTTATTCAGTCCCTACTTAAGGGTCCTTCATCGCATGAAAACACAATGTATCTCTCAAGTTATACATATTATATTAAATTAGATTGTTTAGTGCGATTGCCATGTCAATTTATTTATTTAAAATATAAAAGATTTTTAGTATTGATGTGGTCACTATAAAATGTTGTTGGATTAGCTAATTACGTAATAACTTAAGGCAGAAGGACCCTAAGGTAGGGACTGAATAAATTAACCGACTTGGTATTACATGGACTTCACAACTTTTTACGGTAGAAGAACTGAGTTGCGAGACTTGGTTTTTTTACAAGTTATGTTTCTCATCTCATTTCTTTTTGTAGATAGTTATATCTACGTACCTATCTACATCTATTATTCCATTATATTATACATATATAGGTACACTGATTCATTCACTGCAAATGTAACTTTGTATAGGGTTACTAAGTATATTATATTTATATATGGGATTACAAAGTTATTTATGCAGTTCATGTATCACGATAACTGGACCGAAATTGCAAAACATTTTAATTTTTCCTTGATTTATATACAAAACAACAATTGTAATCCAAATTTGAAGCTTCTATGTCTGCTAGAAGTGCCTTAGAGCTTTGATAATCGTCAGTCAGTGAGTGACAAAATTAAGAAATTTTGACTGGTTATAATTCTTAAACTAGTCGTTCACATTTAATAAAATTTAAAATATACCGACTTTATACAATGCCTACTTGGTTACTGAAAATTTAGGCTTCTAGTTTTATCCACAACGAAGTTATAGGGTTTCTAAAATGGCCTGAACTGCTTCGGGAAAAGGATGGTACTGCCGTGCCGCTTTTTTGCTCGACTTAGCGGGGGCACTGTTATTCCCCCAGATATGGAAGCCTCGTACCGGTAAGCGAATAGGGTGGCTCCTCACTAAATGAATATTTACGAATTCTTTTACGTGGTAGAGGCATGCTGCAGCTATATGAGTGGTATAGTTGTAGCGCGAATGGGTCGGCTTGATCGGGGAAGCACCACGCTCACACAGAATACCAGCGTAAAATAGCAGCTTAACACCGCTGTCTTTGCTATGGTGAGTGTAGAGAACAGGAGACACTTTTTACTAGAAACGAGGTATTCCATCTTAGTCCTCACGGGTGACAATGATTCGTAATCGAGGGTAGATCTAGATGTCTGTGGGCCAAAGCAACCAATTACCATCAGATGGACTGTGTGTTCGTTTGTTATCCTTAAAAAATGGAGTAAAGACCTGGTAAGAAATGCAGGAATTTGATGGATATAGGTGGCTCTGGTCTTTGCTTTAACGCCATTACTTGGGGGGCATTTGTTCTGTAGTGAATAAGTGATGAGTTGTGATAATGATAATTATGATGATGATAGTGAATAATAATTTACAGTACCCGATAATCACTCCAAATGAGTCTAAACTGTTTATGCGAGGTTTAGAACAGTAATCAGATAGTGCATTGGATTTGGGGCATTACGGAAGGATCGCAGATAAATCTGACGCAAATTATATTTCAATTGGCTATTGATGGTTCTCGAGCATTGTTGTGTTACGTACACTCTGTTCATCACACTGCTCATGTATTAGTCAAGAATAGGGTCCATTCCATTTGCTTTAAAACATATATTAAAAAAAATATTAGCAATGTTATTAACCTTACTAAAATCACTTTAAATACTCCTGGTAAGCTTAAAATGCTTGTGTTAGTAGTGGTTTACGAGATTAATCGAATAGCGGATTCGAACACACGATCATTTGAGTTCTTTGTCCACATCTTACCATTGCGCTACTGTCGCTTATAAAACATATATGCTGCATGTTCTTTGACTTCAAACACTATTCTGCAAGTCAACTATAGTGATGTCTCGACGACTATAAGAAATTTGAATATTACTTACTGTGGAAGAGTTCGACTGTGTGCGGGGCTGTCGGGGATAAAGCATGATAAAATATTTCTTCTAAAAGTAAATATAAACTATCAAAATACCTCTGTAAATTAGAAAACTTATTGAAAACTGGACCAATAAATTAAACGTAGTACAACTTATATAAATTACATAGTTCACTCATTATAAGTTTTCGATTATAAGCGAATAAAACATTTATCAACCATTGTCTGTAAAATATTTCTTGTAAAAGTAAGCAATAAACTCTATTTAAATTCCACTGTAAATTAGAAAACTTATTCAAAACTGGACTATTATGTTAAAAGTAATACAACTTATATAAATTACATCTTTCACTCATAATTATTCAACTAAAGCGAATAGAACACTTATCAATCATCGTCTCGTAAAATATTTCTTGTAAAAGTAATAAATAAAAATAAAAATATTGTACAGCCGACTTCAATATAAATTATTAAGAATTACTCGTAAACTGTTGGTCTGACCTTGATCAAAATCATATGGGACCACACGAGAAGTATCAGCTTTCAAATAAAAAAGAATCATTGAAATCGGTCCACCCTGTAAAAAGTTATGAGATAACACACATGAAAAAACGTACAGTCGAATTGAGTACCGTCTCCTTTTGGAAGTCGGCAGAAAAATAAACTGTATTTGAATTCTACTATAAATTAGAAAACTTATTCAAAACTGGACGTAATACAATTAAATTATTAAATAATAATATTATTAAATAATAATTAATTATTAAACGCAATACAACTTATATAAACATAAATATTCTACTAAAAGCGAATAAAAAACTTACCAATCATCGTCTCGCTAAATGTCTACTGCTTTTAAATTCAATGAATTACGACTTTTCTAGCAATCGGAATAAATTCGACATTTGATTGATTGGGAAACTTAATGTTGAAAATAACAATTATTTGTTTATAAAGTTGAAGAAATATTGTTAGGGTAAAAACAGTAACAAATTTTGTGAATATTAATTGAAGTAAGGTTAATTTGTTTGACGGAGTGACGACTTTGCCCGAAGGTAATTTGCTCCCTTGTGTCATATTAAAGATTTTTTTAAATTTAAAATTAAAGGATTTATTAAAATTAAAATTAACTTTTTAAATATTGAGGAATTTATTAAATTAAAATTAAACATATTAAAGTAACGCTTGGTTCTATTAATTATACACTGATTCTAACCTCATTTACCCATCAATCACAGCACAGCAGCTTAAGCAACTTTGGTTCATCACATGATCACACCTATGCGTGTGTGAACCTGGTGGAGTGTGTGAACGCCAGTGCCCCGTTCGTTTGTCAGCAGTTGAAGTCGGCTCGATATTTTGAAAGATAAATTATCTAATTAAAAATATTTTCTAAATATAAAACCACATAGTATCCTTTAAAGAATACGTGTGACAAACGAGCACACAGTCCACCTAATGGCCATAAGATCTTGTGAGCCATAACCATCTACATCTTCAATAAATGCAGATTCGTCCTCGTACAACGTAAAACGGAGCCTCTTTCCAGTAAAAAAGGTCTCCGGTTCGCTACACTCACGATACGAAACACAGCAGCATTATGCTGCTATTTTACGCTGATATTCTGTGAGAGCCCCGGTCGAGCTGACCCATTCGTAGTACAACATTTAACCTAGCTGCAGAGTGCCTCTATCTCGTGAAAATTTTATGACTATTATAACGCTACCAGCATTATAATTCCGCTAAGAATATTGTACTGGATGTAGTTGACAGTATCTAAATAATGAATATCTATTGCCCCGCTCTCGCTAAATAGGCTATTTCCTTCTAACATTTACCCCTAGGCAGGTATAAAACTATATTGGAAAACAGCCTAAGAAGTTACATGCGTTATCTGGCATAGCCGTTCGACTCTCAATATGGAAATGGCCCGGCATCAGTGCACGTGTAGCGTTGGTAATATGCTATACACTATCTCTAACGACCCCCTTAAGAGCGGCTGTGAAGATACTATCGATATTGGAAACTCTATAGTCGTAATGGCTGAAACTCGGGAAGGTGTTGAATGTTGAGGATATTTTATGTCATGTATATGAATATTGTTAAGTATAAGTTAAATGTACTCGATAAAGTCTCGATAAAGTTAATGCGTGTCCTTTAAAGCTTGTTAACAGTGCAGTACTAAACATCAAAGACTTGTTTACTACTAGCACAGTCTAACTATTGCTAACAATCGGTCATCGAAAGTGTCTATACGGTGCAATCATGTGGTACGGTGCGGAGAAACGCGGGTGGAGCACTCCCGAGCGGCCCTAGTCGCTCGGGAGTGCTCCGCCAACTGTCCGCTATAGTTGTCCTGTCACGAAAATAAATTAAAATGGTTCACACTACATAAGCTACTTACGAGCCCTTTTCCCTAAAGGGGGTCGCTTCCGATTCGGTAGAAAGGTCATACAGGCCAATGCCAGTCCCACAGGTGGTGTTTAGTGGGTAGGTACGTAGGTTTCGCAGTGAGTCCCACATAACCACGCAACCGGCTGTCGTGGTATGCTTAGTGCATTCACCACTTCCTTCTCCCGCGCTTCCCGGAGGGTAGCCCTTTCACTTTGCTTCTGGGCGCAAAACAACTACATGAGCGGTCAAAAACTATGGATTGACTTCATTTAAATATAAGGAATTAGTTTCATTAGTTTCCACACGCACATTAATTAGTTTAAACGTGAATTTTTTTTATTACTTCCCGTTCTATCATATCACCCTAGCAATTTATTGTTTATGTCGGCTTTTCCGACAACATCAAACGCAATGACTGACTGTGTATGTTCTTCTTAGGCTGTGCTACTGGACTTACACTTCAAAACAAAAACCGTGTCACAGCTGTGAATACCACACAGTTTTTTACGTGGTAGAGCCATGCTGCAGCTATATTAATATTTAATAGTATGGTTGTAGGACGAATGGGTCCTAAAACTATACTATTAATTCGAGTCATCTCGTCCAAGACCCATGGTATGAACCCACAGACCATTATATTAGGAACTAGCTGTGCGCCGCGACTTCACCCGCGTGTAATTGAGGGTTTTAATTATATTGCTGAGAACCCTAATTCTTTTTCTCAAATATAAGTAGCATAAGTTACTCCTTAGAACATCGGCTATCCGCCAGTGAAAGTCCCGTCGAAATCGGTCCAGCCGTTTCGGAGATTAGCCGGAACAAACAGAGAGACAGACAGACATACTGACAGACAGATAAAAATTTAAAAAATTAAGTTTTTGTTATAAGTACCGTATATACATTCATATGCATTGAGTAAAAAGCTGTTATTTTAACATTACAAACAGACACTTCAATTTTATTTATTTGTATAGATTAAGGAGTCAGTCACCGGCTAATATAAAAAAGATTGATACTTAAAAATTTTAGGGAATGTCACAAAACATGATTCTGAGCCACCTGCAACTATCGAATTCCTTCGTTTCTCATCAGGTCGTCACATCGTCACCTTACACTTTATTTGCCTGTACGAGGCTGTCTGTCATTTATCCTTTATTGCAATCACCTTCAACTTAAGTTAACAGAAGGTGTACAAAGGGGTTACAAAAACCTTATGGCATTTCCTTTCACTCAACCCTGGGAGAAATGGAATAAACAAAAATATTTGTAGGTGCAAATTAAGGACAAAAAAGTATAAATAAAAACAAATTCAAGCAAATAAGTATTGTGTATCTTCTTTACGGATTCCATCACGTAAAGAAACCCGAGCATATCACTCTCCATAGCTCTCTCTCAATGACATAAAACATTATAGCAGTTAAGGACCCACATCAAGGACCGACCGATATCGAGTTTTGTGGCATTTCTTGGGACAGGTCAACGTTCATCAGTGTACTTGTGAGAGTCTGTAATGATAATTGTGTTGATGTTTTTATAAATTTAAATAGGTTAAACGCCGATACGCCCTTTATTAACAAAATTTCCATATCAATTTTAACATTGTTTTGTAATATATAGTTATAACAATAGTCAAGAAAATTTACATCGAATTGCAGCGAACGATGTTTTTATTCATAACTCGCAATATGCTAACTACGCGAAGTCGCTAAACTAAGCTTACAAAACAGTAAGATATTATTTACCAACTGCAGTTTTAAAGTAATTACATTGTGTTTCACGATTAGTGGCAGTAAAATAATATGCCATGTTTACAACGCATTAATAAACTTCAAGGCTTGTAATAATTCACTGTGAAATATGTTACAGAACGTAATATGCCTGCTAAATTATTTTATGAACTACTTTACCCAGTTAACGTTCAGCGAGTACTTTATTTAATACGCGCTTCGAGATTATAAAGTTCTTTTTTTACCTATTATAAACCAGTACTTAGTTATCTCTGTAAGTTTTTTATTATTATTTACTTCAACCTTCTAGCATATCGCTACATAGTCGCTGAATACGCAAGTTTTGCTCTGATCGATATTAATTTCTTTCGTTTCACCTAATTAGTCGATAGGCAATAGACATACGTGGTAAATAGATTTACTTCAAAGAGCCACGCTGCAGTTATATTATTAGTATAGTTGTAGCACGAATGAGTCGGCTCGACTGGGGAAGGACCACGCTCTCACAGAATACCAGCGTAAAATAGCAGCTTAATGCTGCTGTGTTGCGTTTGGCGAGTGTAGAGAACAGGAGACCCTTTTTACTGGCAACGAGGCATTCCATCTTAGTCCTCAAGGGTGACAACGCATCTGCATTTTAATTCGTAATCGAAGATAAATGTAGATGTATATGGGCCACAGCAACCACTTACCATCAGGTGGCCTGTGTGCTCGTTTGTTACCCTTATCCCATAAAAAAAATTATATAAAATATAATGCACGCAGGAATTGCATAACTTAATTCCCCCCCTCTCCCTTCCACTATCGGAGAACCATCGTTATCAACTTACCACGTATTCGAACCAAACTGTTTGCTTCACAGTTCGTCATCCTTACAGTAAAGGTGTGAGTAAGTTGCCAGCATCTGTCTTTCCATCCGATTACAATGTGGGTGTCAAAAGGCAAGAGTGAATGGGCTTCTGTTAAGATAAGTCAATGCGCTTTACCATCTTTGGCTGTGTCACCATTTAGCATCAAGTGTGAAAGTACACAAGTACTGACTAAGAACAGTAAAAAGAAATATCCTTTCTATCGGAACTTGGTCTCCACTCAAATATAATACAATTATAATCTTGTCTCAGTCTACCGCTAGACATATCATCACACAAGGCGCACATCTTAGCCCTATATATTCACCCTTAGCCAGGAGACATCTCGCCCCAATCTCAGCTTCCATATACTAAAGCGCGTATAACTTCTATCACAAATGTGATGCGTGGCAAACGTATACGACATACTCGGCGGTGAAAGAAAACATCGTGATGAAAACTGCATGTCTAAGAAGTAAAAAAAGTTGTTCGAAGGTATGTGAAGTCCGACAACACTTATTTGGTCAGCGCGGTAGACACTTCCTTAGTTAAGGCTACCCTCTCAGTAAATAGTGCTTATGAGTAACATGTATACAGGCCATAGAAGGATATAACTTCACTTTTACAAATGGTACAGCCTACTACCACTTTTGCTTATAGATAAGGAAGGCTATGTCAGTGATGATGGTTGATAACTTCTTTGAATAAACTCCAAGCATTGCATACAGAAGACCACTGAGCATCACACACCTTGCAATTGTGGCTGGTCGACTAAGAGAAAACTGTTGTTTCTATCAAGATTAAGACAGTTGTGCATTATTTGCAGTAGTGCTATTTTTAAGTACCAAGTCGTTAATTTCTATATTAAGGCAACGGATTAAAATGAGAATAAATAAAAGTTCCTATTTTTCGACGATAGAAATTAAAATTTTTTCAGATGTAAACATGTTTTAATCTACTGGCACCAACAATGACTGTCCAGTACAGGGTGTGGAGTGTTAATATTGATAACCATTGACGAACCTTAACAGTAAATTATTTTCTTTTATAGTAAAGGGTGACAAACGAGCACACAGTCCACCTGACGGCAAATGGTTGCTGCGGCCTATAGACATCTACATTTATCCTCTATTTTAATCAAAATGCAGATGCGTTGTCACCCGTGAGGACTAAGATGGAATGCCTCGTTTCCAGTAAAAAGGGTCTCCGTTTCTCTACACTCACCATACGAAACACAGCAGCATCAAGCTGCTATGTCACGCTGGTATTCTGTGAGAGCGTGGTCCCTCCCCGGTCGAGCCGACCCATTCGTGCTACAACTATACTACTAATATAGCTGCAACATGGCTCTACCACGTAAATAAAAACCTTTATAAAAATATTGTATATCTTTACATATTTAAGAGTATGCATTTCATTAGCACCATCCTTACCAACTCCCAAAACTGCTCTCGGATATAAGTGGGCTTAGACATGTCTGGGGCGTAGACCCCTAAAACAAACAACTTCTTTAAGCCCACTTTCATTCGTATCCATAGCAGTCTCGGGCTTACACATTCATACTCTTTCACACAATGACCCATTCTTTCTGAAAGGATGATACCGACTCCCTGGCATGCCCGCTCGATCTCGTCTACACCAGACCAGTACGCGGTATACATGCCATGTGTAGTGGCATCCTTTCCCTTCCGTTTCGTCTCATTTACACATAACACGTCTATTCCTCTATCATGCATCATATCGCATACTTCATCCATCTTATCATTCATTCCTCCACATACATTCAATGTAGCCAGAAGGGCTTCCGCAATCCACTTTTCGCCCCTCCGGGGGACAGAACGTGACGGGTGGCGAACCTCGTCGGGGCTCTACACTCTATTGTGAAAAGTCAGAATGTGTCCAAAAAGGCACGTTTGGCAATTCACAATTCTGTGTTAGTGCCTACTTTAATGTATGGTAGTGAAAGTTGGGTGTGGCAGAAGAAGCACGAGAGTAGAATAAATGCTGTAGAAATGCGGTCATTACGTAGTATGCTAGGGCTGAATCTGAATGACAGGGTGAGAAATAGTGTGATAAGAGAAATGTGTGGGTTGCAAGATGATGTTGTGACTAGGATTAAGAAAGGAATGCTTCGGTGGTTTGGTCATGTAGAAAGAATGAATGAGGAAAGAGTGACAAAGCAAATTTATGTTGCAGAGGTGAATGGCAGAGTCGGGAAGGGTCGCCCTAGGCGAAAGTTTATCGACCAAATTGGCGATATATTGAAAATGGGCCAAATTAAGAGTACCTTTAACCGACGAGCGTGTATGCGTAGGTATATGGATGTGGAGGAAGCGAGAGAGGTGTGTCAGGATCGTGCCAAATGGAATTCCATAGTCTCTGCCTACCCTTCTGGGTGACAGGCGTGAGTGTTTATGTTATATGTTTATGTTATTTAAGAGTATATTCTATCGCATCTACCACGGAGAGTGCACAGAGGAATTGTTCGGACTTATTCCAGCCGCTCAGTTTCAACATCGCACATCGCTACAAAACGCACAATATCATCCATGTCATTTTAGTGATTGGCGGTCTACCACTGTGTTATTTACTAGAATTCTTTTTCCTCACACTCGCACAAATTCTTTGTGGAATCGAGAACCACCGGCGATTTTTCCGGACCTATTCGACTTAGGCACCTTCAAGAATCGAGCCTAATCTTTTTAAAGGGCCGGCAACGCATCTGCAATTACCCTGGTGTTACAATTGTTCATGGGAGGTGGTAGTCACTCACCATCAGATGAGCTGCATGCATATTATTACATTTAAAAAAATAAAGGCAGGTTCATATTGCAAAATGCTTATCATTTATTCTGTGGTCGTGAATCATTTTAACTACTGCGCTTCGCAAACTTAATGTTAACTCAAACAAATTAACATTAATATCTTTGCAAACTATTTTAACTATACAAATTCACAACAATGCATAGAAAAACACACGAAGAGACTGCCCTCGCAAAGTGTGTCAGTAAGCGGGAAACAGATATTAAAATGTAGCCGGCAACAAAAGATTGTACATAGAAATGTCGGGACAATAAAAAAGATACACGAGGCACAAACAAAAGCAG
This sequence comes from Parnassius glacialis, assembly GCA_033319125.1. NCBI lineage: Eukaryota > Metazoa > Arthropoda > Insecta > Lepidoptera > Papilionidae > Parnassius > Parnassius glacialis. The sequence goes on along the minus strand of JAVANC010000026.1, from coordinate 3,132,073 downwards.
CAGAACTTGCTGCATAAAGGGGAGAATTATTACGCTTTCAGCGCCACATTTAAGCGAAACATATTTCAAAAGTTTCGGCGTATTAAGCAACATTTATTTTGGCAGTGACTCGGCCATTACGCTGTTGGGTCGCAGCGCGGCTGGAAGTTATGGAAAACAGTGATCCTACTACGTGAAACAAATGCACGATACACTAAGGTCTTCAGATAAAATTTATTCATACTATAACTTATAAAAAAGCATATGACTAGCGAAACGCCCCTGCTTTGCCTGGATAGGATCTAATAATGTGGCGTTATTTAGATTTAGATAATCAAAGACCATTTGTTTTATAATTTTTGGATTTTACGAGTACATAACTATCTTCAAGATTTTTTCATAAAATATGGCTTAGACTCCTGGCACTGCTCTCGTAAAGTTTTATCTCTGTTAAATCTGTTCGTAAAGTTTTACAACAATCGGATAAGAAGTCATTCCTAAGATTATCCCGGACAGACAGACAGACAAAACATTAAAAAACATGCGTGAGTGTCGTGGAACACTCGGTTGGAACGAAGTTCTTTTCGTAGTATATTATTATTGATAAACGTTATATATTATGGATTAACAAATACCAATTAATGAATTATTTGCGTCTATTAAAATGAGGCGTCATTTAAATTAATATTTCTTTCATGGCAAGATAAGAAAATCTGCGAGGGAGATGGATATTATTCCATCTCGCTAACCACTACAGAAAGGGGTTCGTGACGAAAAATCCTTACACTTTTTCTCGCCTAGCCCCCATCCGTCAAATTCGTAACGTGCGATTAGGAACTTCGTTCCAAAAATCGTTGAATATTGGCATGCAAATATCCCCTGCGTTTAATAGAAGCTAGTTATTTCAATATTACAGACTGACAATTTTAACTTCAATTTTATTTATACGTACAGATAATGAAAACAACACACAAATTAAAAATGACAGTTCCATTCTATCCATTACAGCCTATAAAAGTTCACTGCTGAACATGGGCCTCTCCCAGGTTGCTTCATAGGTGGGATATTTGCCATAGAGGTAATGTTAGTGTTGATTTGAAAATTTCACCTCTCAGCGGGTCATGTTCTCCTGGTAGATTATTTTCTACAAATCTATCCATTACAACTTATAAAAGTCCACTGCTGAACAAAGGACTCCCCCCTAGATTGCCAGGCTTGGCAAACGGGTTGGCAACTGCAATTTTTTTTTAATTTCCTAGTGGCTATTAAAAAGATATTGTTGCTCATCCCCTGTTTCATACCTCTCTTTCGCTTTTACAAACTCACAGAATGAAATGTGTCATTAGAGATTATTATTTACACAATAAACTGCTGAATTACTACATGCTCGGTGGTAAAAAGCATCGATACGAAACCAGAAAGATGACTCGCAGTATTTTAACGAGTTGAGTAATATAGTTAATCACCATTCAAGATAGTCTCACTATACTATTTTCTTATGTAGACAGTGTGAGAAACGAACTTACAGTTAACCTGATGGCAAATAGGTTCTGCAGCCCATGTACCGTTACCGTTATCGTTACTGTTACTGTTACCGTTACCGTTATAGCCTATTAACATCCACTCCTAAACATAGGTTGCCATAGTTGCCATGCTCGACAAGCGTGTTGGTAACTGCAGTTTTTTTTATTTTAGGGAAACGCTGCTGTCCATTTTCCACATGCTCATGTACACTTACAGCCAACTTCACACAAATAATATTGTTTCCACTAAGGACTACGATCGAACACCTCACATCCTGTAATTATACTGGCTTTCTATTCAGATAATTTAAAATGAAAAGTTTTATACAACCGACTTCAATATTAATTATTAAAAATAACTCAAAAACTATTGGTCGAACCTTGATCAAAATATGAGACCACCTAAGAAGCACCAGCTTTCAAATAAAAAAAGAATCATCGAAATCGGTTCACCCACAAACAAGTTATGACATTAAAAAAAACATACAGTCGAATTGAGTATCTCCTCCTTTTTGAAGTCGGTAGAAAAGTACCTTGTATTTTTTTTATAGGATAAGGGTGACAAACGAGTACACAGTCCACCTGATGGTAAGTGGTTGCTGCGGCCCATAGACATCTACATCTATCTTCGTTTGCGGATCAAAATGCAGATGCGTTGTCACCCGTGAGGACTAAGACGGAATGCCTCATTTCCAGTAAAAAGGGCCTCCGGCTACCTGCACTCACCAAGCGAAACGCAGAGGTAAACCTCTACTTCACGCTGGTATTCTGTGAGGTCGTGGTACCACCCCGGTTTGAGCCGGCCCATCCGTGCGACAGCAAAACTGCCGCGTGGCTCTACCACTGTTGAAAAGTACAGTAAACTACTAGTAATGAGTTAATTAATCACTTTCATATATTCTGAATTTGCAAACAAATTGTCTATAGCATAGAATACATACAAGTCAAGTTAGGTTACCGATGAGTCCGTTATTGCTTTTCATTCTGTATATGTTATGCTTTATTGAAATAACCTTTATTGAATTCTCCTACAAATAGAACATTGCATAACGTATTTATTACAAGAATGCCCTTTAAGGGCGCATAAATATGCATATATATGCTATTGACACTATTAACCTTTAAAAAATCAAAATAAAAACCTGCAAAGTTTCTTTCACAGTCTCTTCGACGCTCAGAAGAACGTCAATTCAAAACAGTAGTAGGTTTGAAAAAAATATATTTGAAGAACGAAATGTTATATCGTTACGTTGAAGAAAAAAAATCATTTCATATCAAAACCACGTCTTTCTACGGTTGTATACAATAGACTCGCGATGAGGACAAATAAAACGGCTTAGATTTAAATTAACACTGTTTTATCGATCAAATAATCCATATTGTGTTTATTTGGTGGTATATATATCGCTTAAATATTTAAATATTTCCCAATAAAAAAATAATAAGGAAAAGAATTTATTACTAATAATCTATATTTTCTCTATCTTATTATTAACTCAAACTCCACGATGTCAAAATTTGATTCTAGGCCATACTATTCATACAATTTTTTTTTAATTGATGTTAGGACTGCTTTTTCGCCTAGGGGTCTCTGGGTCTCTTACCTATCTCTCTAGCCAAAAAATTAACACAGCAAAGTTTGAATTTAAACACGGAATTATCTCAGAATACCGGCTAGTGTTCGTGAATTCGTATTCGAGAACAATTGGTAGCACTACAGGCGTTTATGGCTAAGTCATTGTAGTAGTTTCTTATTATATTCTTATGGTATCCAGGCGTAGAGCCAGCTTCTTATTGTTTAGACAAGCCACTTTATTCAGTTGGGCCGTTTCATCCGAATTATGCATGCGATCTGTCTCTATTCGTAATATTCAAATAATTGAGCCTTGGCAGTGCCTTTGCACTTGAATTCTTTCTGAATTTTATTAACTTATGTAATTTTATTTGATTATTTAATCTATTAGAACAAGGCTGTATCTACAACAACTTATGTATTACTGTTAAAAACTAAACGTGATCTTTCAATTGAGACTTACAAAATTAGTTCAGCTAAATTAAAGCCTATAAAGCATACCTAACCGTGAAGCGATGGTATAAGAATATCTACTATCCCATATTGTATCGTGGGTTTCGTATGAGGCGACAGAGGGAAACTGAAACAGGAGATAGGCAGCAGCATCTTCCTACAACTCTAAATACTCACAAAATTTTGTACGTGGTAGAGCCATGCTACAGCTATATTAGTAGTATAGTTGTAGCACGAATGGGTCGGCACGACCCGGGAAGGACCACGCTCTCACAGAATACCAACGTAAAATAGCAGCTTAAACCTGCTGTGTTTCATATGGTGAGTGTAGAGAACCGGAGACCCTTTTCACTGAAAAAGTGGCATTCCATCTTAGTCCTCACGGGTGAAAACACATCTGCATTTTGATTCGCAAACGAGGATAGATGTAGATGTCTATGGGTCACAGCAACCACTTACCATCAGGTGGACTGTGTGCTCGTTTGTCCTCTTATCCTATATAAAAAAAAATCTGAAAATATATGGGGAAGCCTATATTTAGCAGTTGACAGGCAAGTGATAAACAAAGTCAACGACGCTGACGGAGATGAAACTAAGTTCATAGAACCAAAAAAATCTATTTATTATTTTACATAAAGTACAGTTATTGGACACCTGCAACCAAATCCAACCAAACAAGGCGAGTTGTCACCTCTGAGGTCTAAGTTGGAATTTTTTTTTAATTTATTTATTAATTTAATTTATGAAACAGTGGTGTTACTTAATTCTAAACTCGCCAAACTTTTACGTTTGATGGCGAGAGGCGCTCTTTTACAAAATAATGAACCACCTTATGTTACTACTAATATTGGACACAATGATACACAATTATATAATATAGTAATATATAGACCTATGAAATCTTAATGTTATGTTAACTATATATCTTTATATACATCTAACTTTAATTATATGAATTATATCTAGAACTTATATATTATATTGTAATGTTTTAATCTAATACAATGTACTCGTATATAGAGTTCTATTAGCAATACTGTATAATGTTTTTTAATTTTTTCTTAAGTGATCCTTTACTAATTTTTACTTTTTCTCTTAGTAGATATATTTTGTTAAACAATTTAGCTACCAAATACTTAGATGTTCTCATACCATAATAGTTCGTTATTTTTAGTAGAACTAGTTTGTTTTCTCTAACCCTATGTGTGTTGTACTTGTTTTTAACATTCACTTTATATTTCTCATTATAATAATATTCCAGACCTATCAAATATTCTACTTTTTTATCTATGGGTATTATTTTACAAATGGAAAACAATGCTTCTTAGCCTTTAATTATACTGGCTTTTTATACCCTTCAGTCTGGGGCATAGCAGCGCGAGCACTGTTATTTGGCATGACGAATCCTAATCGAATCATGAATACTAATCAGTCAATTTAACAGTGGAAGAGCCACGCGGCAGCTTTTGCTGTCGCACGGATGGGCCGGCTCGAACCGGGGTTGTACCACGACCTCACAGAAAACCAGCGTGAAGTAGAGGTTTACCTCTACGTTTCGCTTGGTGAGTGCAGGTGGCCGGAGGCCCTTTTTACTGGAAATGAGGCATTCCATCTTAGTTCTCACGGGTGACAATGCATCTGCATTTTGATTCGCGAACGAGGATAGATGTAGATGTCTATGGGCCGCAGCAACCACTTACCATCAGGTGGACTGTGTGCTCGTTTGTCACCCTTTACCTATAAAAAAAATCAGAAAAAAAAAATCTACCACCTAATTAAACGAACCGATCCAAATGCAGGCATATAAAGAGAGTAGTTTATATTATTATGAACCCCAGTTTTTTTATTTAAAACACTATTATCCTCTAATCTTAATAAATAACCGTTCTTGCGTGAGAAATACGAGCATTCAGTGGTTTTGACAGCTGCTGATTACTTTAAATAGGCTTAATTGGTGTTTTCAAACCAAAGAAATATAAATAAAAGAGGTATTTAACTAAAAACATATTCAGCCCCTAAAAATCTTTAAATTAAACGAGAGCTACGTAAAAGGGCGGCAGTTGACAATACGTTTGAGTTTGGTCCTTCGTGCAGGATGGGCGGAGCGACACGCCTCTGTCGCACTCCAGGGGACCTCGTTAAATGAAAGATTTGACATTTTCAATGTTAGCCTATCAAACTTTTTTCATATAACATTATTGCCAAACTTTTAAACGTTATTTTAAAATTTGTAACAAATATGCTTAGGCCAACGAATTTAATTATTGTACAAAAAAAAATGTGTTCGTTGTTTTCCCTGAGGACAAAAATGGAATGCCCCATTTCCAGTACAAAGAATCTTCAGTACTCTCCACACTCACCATACGAAACACAGCAGCATTAAGAGCGTTACTCTAGTATTCTTTGAGAGATTGGTCCGACCCTTTCGTGCTACGACCATGATATAGCTGCAGCATGGCTCTACCACGTATTAATTTTTTTAATAAAAATACAGGAACTTTGGAAACTCCAGGAAACTAATATGTATTATCTCGTTACCAGTAATAAGTGTGTTCGGTTCTCTTCGCTAATCATATGAAAATCGTCTATGCTGCTATTTCACGATGATATTCTGTGTGACCTGGATTTTTTAGAACTACTGACCGTAGTTCTTATTTAGTTTAGTAGAAGTGTCGCTCTACCGTATAGGGCTTTTTTTGTATTTATTATTTGTTTTTGATTAGTATTTAATTTTGCATAGCTTTAAATTTATAAACAATTGTTATATAAAAATAACTTTTACTAAAATGTAAAAGTAACTTCAAAGAAATAAAGAGAATAAAATTATTTAACGTTCTGAAGTTTGTGCTAAGATATATCTTTATATACGATATATCTTATTAAAATTGAAGTGTATATTTGTAATGTTTAAATAATAGCTTTTCACTTAATGCATATGAAATTATATACGGTACATATAACAAAAACACAATTTTTAAAATTTTTGTCTCTCTGTCTGTTTGTTCCGAAATGGCTGCACCGATTTTGATGGGACATTCACTGGCCGATAGCTGATGTTATAAGGAGTAACTTTGGCTACTTAAATCTTAGAAAAATAATTTGCGTTCCGCGCAAAAAAAATTAAAACCTTAAATTATAAAATTACACGCGGGCGAAGTCGTGGGGAACAGCTAGTTGTAAATACGAATTAAATTTCAGAATTCTGAATTTGAAATTATTTTATTCTTTTTATTTCTATGAAGGTGGTTTTTACTTTTTGTTAAAAGTTGTTATTTTTACCCTTTTGAGTATAAGGAATGTCACAATATCAATATTGTCCAAATAGTTTTTTTTATAGGATAGGGTAACAAACGAGTTCACAGTCCACCTGATGGTAAGTGGTTGCTGTGGCCCATATACATCTACATCTATCCTCGTTACCGAATCAAAATGCAGATGCGTTGTCACTTGTGAGGACCAAGATGGAATGCCTCTTTTCCAGTAAAAAGTATCTCCGGTTCTCTACACTCACCATACGAAACACAGCAGCTGCTATTTTACGCTGGTATTCTGTGAGAACGTGGTCCTTTCGCGGTCGATCCGACCCATTCCTGCTTCAAGTATACTACTAATATAGCTGCAGCATGGCTCTACCACGTATAACTGAACTTTCGGTAAGATAGCTTATTGGATTGATTCCTTCAGTTATGTGTAACATACTCGCAGACTAACTTACAGAACTATATAACCATTATTATTATTATTACAGCTTTATTTTCCACTTAACAATTGTTACAAATGTATTAAATCTAATTATAATAATTTCGTTCCCATTTTTTCTTTGTTATGTGGCCCCCCTGTGGGTAAAAGCCTCCTCCATATTTTTCCATTTTTGCCTGTCCTTGGCCGCATGCATCCAACTTTTTCCTGCTATGTTTATTATGTCATCGGACCATCTTTTCTTCTGTCTTCCCACGTTTCTTTTGCCTTTTGGGCCCTGCCATTTTGTTGTTTGGTAAGTCCATCTCTTATCTTTGTATCTCGACAAGTGCCCTGCCCAGTTCCATTTCTGTTTCAAACTAAAATTAAGAGCATCTGTTAATTTTGTTTTCATGCGGATGTCTGCATTTCTCGTTTTTTGTATTTTTCTCAATTTCAGTATACTACGTTCCATTGCATGTTGACAAGATGAAATTTTGTTTTTTACTTTTTCGGTGAAGACCCAGGTCTGGCTAGCGTAAGTTAAGCTTGGAAGAGTGCAAGAATCCATTATAGTCTTTTTTTATATTAAGACTATAGTTCCCCTTTAGAATTTCTTTTTGAGCCCAGTATTTCTTCCACGCTGTACTTATTCGTCTGTCTATTTCGTTTACATTACTATTTTCATCAAAGGACACTAATTTACCTAAGTACACATATTCATTTGTATATTCTATCGGTTTATGCTCTACTTTGATTGTTTTCTTTTGACTGTTTGACATTATTTTAGTTTTTGATGCGTTCATGTGTTGACCGATTTTTTTGCTTTCAAAGTTTAATCTTTGTAGCATTGCTTCTAGATCTGTCGTCGATTCACTAAAAAGAACAATGTCATCTGCAAACCTTAGGTGTGTTAATTTATTATTGAGTATCCATATGCCTTTATTTTCCCATTTAATGTTTTTGAAAATGTCTTCAAGTACAGCTATGAATAGCTTTGGAGACAACGGGTCGCCCTGCCGCACCCCTTTACCAATTGTGAACTATTCCCCTTGTATTTCCAGTTTTACTCTACTTACTTTTTTAGAGTAGATGTTTTTTATGATATTTACATACTTTTTGTTTACATCATTATTTCTTAGAGCAGTCCATATAGGTGGGTGTACTATGCTGTCGAATGCTTTGGAATAGTCCACAAAAGCTATGTAGAGTGGTTTTTTGAATTCTTTATATTTCTCGATTATTTGTTCCATTGTGTGAATGTGGTCTATTGTTGAGTAGTGCGACCGGAAGCCCGCTTGTTCTATTGACTGATTACTGTCAATATCTGGTGCTATTCTTCTTAGGATGATTGATGAAAAGAGTTTATATATTGTTGATAGTAAGCTGATAGGCCTGTAGTTGCTGATGTCGAGCGGATTCCCTTTTTTATACAATAGTATTATGTTTGATTTACTCCATTGTGATGGTACTTGCTCTTTTTCCAGTACTAAATTGAATAATTCTGCTAGATATGCAGCCAGGGTTGGCGCTCCGATTTTGAGGGCTTCGTTTGTGATGTTATCTTCGCCTTGGCTCTTTTCGGGTTTTAGTCGTTTGATTTGGGTCAATATTTCTATTTCAGTTATTGGGTTTACTGGTGTTTCTTCTATATCTTCTCCAGTTATATTACTATAATCTTTTTCTTCTTGTGTCATATCACGTTGTGGTTTTGCATAAAGAGAAGTATAGAAAGCCGTTGCACATTTTATTATACCTTCTGTCTTTATTTTCACCTTTTTCACATTTTAGACTTTGTATCCAATTTTTGTGCGTAGATAATTCTTTAAAGGCTCTTTTTGAACTACGGAAAGTATACATATTTTTTTCTATAATTTCTCTTCTATGGTTAGCATAATCTTTTTTGATTGATCTGTTGGTTTCTTTGAACAATTTCTTTAGTTCCTCTCTCATTTCTTTGGACTTGTTCTTTGTGAACATAAGTGCAGTTCTTCTACAAATTAAATTTTGTGTGTGTTCGCTAATGATCTTTTCTTTGTGTTTATTATTTGCTTTTACATTAATTTTAAGGCTTTTTTTGATTGCTTCTTCCAGTTTGTCACTAAAGGATTGTACAGTTTTATTTTCCTTTAGAAATTCTTGCAATATTGGTAAGTTCTTTTTTAGGTTTTGTATGTAGTTGTTTTTATCATGTATGGACTTCAATTTGTTGGGTATGGTTTTGAATGTTTCTCGGCTAATTTTAGGTTTTTGAGTTTTTATAGAGCATCTTAGAATCCTGTGGTCAGACGGGAAGCTTATTTTGTTCAGAACTTCTACATTAGTTACAGATTTTGGGTTGGGGCTCAGTATAAAGTCAATTTCGTTTTTTGTTTTATGATCCGGCGATATCCATGTCCATTTTCTGGAACTTTTTTTATATAACCATAATGTGCTACAATTACATCGTAATAGTCACTAATCTAAGAATAAATTAATAATTATAAAAGAAAAATTATTATCACTGGAACGTACTACTTGGCCCCGTAAAAGTTACATTAAAAACTTCATCCTGTATTTGTCCTTCCTTAGACGTATAATATTTTCTCCAAATTTTTATGCGACACCTCAGAAGTATTCAATAAAAAAAAGAATCACCAAAGTTGGCCCACAATTGATAGAGAAATTGGTGAACATATATTTTAAAAAATGCAGTCGAACATAGAACCTCCTCCTTTTTTGAAGTTGGCTGAAAAAAGGTTATCATAAATATTAACAATGTATTTAGTAAATATTTATATAAAAGTTAGCTGGTAGAGAATGCCATATAGCAGTAAGCTCGCCTTTTGTACAAATATTTGGTGCAATAAAGAATAAATAAATAAATATAAATAAAATATCCTCTCATTTTTATTCGTTTTGTAATACATACGTCCTGTGGATCGTCTCATCGGGCATCTACACCGCCCACTACTAATGAGGCTCTCGAATCAATGATTCTCAAATATAAAGATCCCCCTAACGAATCCACACTACAGTAAGCGCTCCTTTTAACCCTCAGTGTTCACTTACACAACCATAAACGTCGCACTGTGACGGTTCACGCCCACTTTCCACTCTAAGAACTTTCTAGAACTCTCAAAAATATTTCAAGAAGTGTCGACAGTCTCAACAAACTAACATTTCGTTTCAAACGTTCGATTTTAAATTTTACGTCCCGAACAATTAAAGCTACACCCGTAACTGTTTTAAGTTTGCAAAAATTTCTCACGTTTCCATTTAAGACTTCCTGTAATTACGGAAAGTGGCTTCGTTTAGTCCGCAATGGCTGGTTTCTACAGCTTAGGTTAATACTTAAGCGTGTCGAGCACGTAAAATGCATTTGTATTTGACGTTAATGTTACAAACTGAACTTACTCATTGTAATATACACATGGACAAGCTGAAAAGTGTTCGAAGCTTTATTTAAATGGTTGGCTCGACCGGGGAATGACCACGTTCTCACCAAATCCCAACGTAAAATAATAGCTTAATGCTCTTCGTGTTTTTCCTATGGTGAGTGTAGAGAACCGGATACCTTTGTTACTGATAATGAGCAAATTTTTCTTAGCCCTCAGAACAGACAACGCCTATATTTTGATTCTTAACTGAGGATAGATGTGGATGGCCACAGAAACAATCCATCGGGTGAACTTTGTCCTCGTTTTGCACCCATTATATACAATCGAGGATATATGTAAGTTGTGAACTTGATGAAACACGCAGGTAGTCGATGAATGCAGGTACTCAGAACTAAACTTACCTCCGTGGTACCAGCCTAAAATAGAAGAATAACCACGATATGTTTCGTATAATAAGTGACGAGTACCGGATACCCTTTTTACTGGTAATTTGGCATTCCATCACCATTCAGTCCTCAGAGATGACAGCGCACCTGTAGTAGCCTTCTTTGTTTGAAGTTACCAGCCATTCATCAACTGCAGCAGCTTCATACTTACAGTGGACTGTTTTTGTTTTTAACTTCAGTTTTATAAAAAAAAATGATTTTTGCTTTTTTGCCAGACTGGAAATTTCTCCATCCATCCATAACAGCCTATAAAAGACCACTGCTGAACATAGATCTACCCTCCTAAATTTTTATTGTAGACTTTTGGCACCTATCACGTTATTTTTTTATAGGATAAGGGTGACAAACACGCACACAGTCCACCTGATGGTAAGTGGTTGCTGCGGCTCATAGACATCTTCTATCTTCGATTACGAATCAAAATGCAGATGCGTTGTCACCCGTCAAAACTAAGATGGAATGCCTCATTTCCAGTAAAAAGGGTCTCCGGTTCTCTACACTCACCATACGAAACACAGCAGCGTTAAGCTGCTATTTTACGCTGGTATTCTGTGAGAGCGTGGTTCTTCCCCGGTCGAGCCGACCCATTCGTGCTACAACCATAACATAGCTGCAGTATTTCTACAAGTTCGCCCTTTGTAATCCTTTCTATTAAGGTGTACAATAAAGTATAAATAAATGAATAGATTGCTTCTTAGGGGGATAGCACCATTGTTGCCACGCTGGCATGCGAGTTTGCAACCGCATTTTTATTATTTTGAATTGTTGTCAGGAAGATGCTGTATCACCTGTTTCAGTTTCCTTCTGTTGCCTCTTACAACACCCACGGGACAGTGTATATTCTTAAACCCCCCACTACAACATGGGAATTTCTTAGTATTAATAATTCTAATTAAGTTTTTAATAATTGTGGTAATTATTAATATAAAGCATTAATTATTCCATCTACATTCGTTGTACAATTGTTTGATGTGAAAAGTCATTATTTAAGATATATAAGCACACGCCTGCTATGCTCGTTAGCCCGTGGGCGTGCACTGGGTGGAGATTTGAAGTGCCCTTGATTTCAAGATAATTTGGCTGCCTATTCGGCGTTGAAGAGTACTCATTTGTCAAACTCTTAATGCGTTTTCTTTGTCATTATTAATTTAAAAATAAATTATAATATTGCAGAGAACATAATGGTTATGACGATAATGATAATGACTGTAGCAAAGTAAAGAAAATAAAAGTGACGTCGAAGTATTTCAGAATAGATAAATACTACAATGACAACAAAACCACAGATAATAAAAATAGTTTTGGAATCATTAATAGAATCAGGTGTTTGCGGAAATCCATTATTTTTATTTTTTTTATTCATTATTCAGAATTTAAGAATTTATTTTAACCGTATAGTGTAGAACTGAGACGTGGTCCTCTACTGGTAGCCATATAAGGAAACTCAAGGTCGTTCGAGCGTAATGTGTCCAAACGTATAGGTCTTAAGATTAACATGGACAAAACAAAGATCATGTGTAAAGTCCATGTCACACTTATGCCGGTATTCATTGGGAGCACTAAGCTCGACGACTATGTTTACCTGGGATAAATAGTCGGGCTAGGTAATGCCAACTTCGGGCGGCGTTCGGAAGATTACGACACGTCTTCTCGTCAGGCATACCTCAAATCTTCAAAACAAGATTTTACAGCCAGTGCGTGTTGCCAGTGATGACCTATGGATTTGTGACGTGGTCCTGCTGGCCGTATGAAAAAGCTCAAGATCGCCCAGCGAGCTATGGAGAGAGCTATGCTCGGGATTTCTCTCAGGTGATTTGCGGCATTCTTTGGGGAGGCCTATGTTCAGCACTGAACTTGTGAAGGGCTGTAATGATGATGATGATAGCGTATAGTGGCGGCGTAAGTATATCCACTACACTATTTCCTCCCGTGAGTTTTGTAATAGGTGACAGAGGCTAAAAGAAACATGAGATTGGCAGTAGCATCTTCCTGATTACGACTTAAAACAACCCAACCAACCAATTAACCAAAAAAATCGGTTGTCTGTAAAGTCGGTTTACTGACGATAGTTGAACGTGACAACGTCATAAGAAATATTTAATATCGAAAGAAGCATTACCTTTATCGCCGCAATTATCGTTGCTATAAACAATTGACACCACATTCGCTCGCACAGTCGCTCGTTCCGCGCTCTCGCTTGCACTTTAAATGGAACGCCTAGGTAACGCCGCATGAGTCATGTTTTTTCGTGCCGGCAGCCAGCCTCATCGATTTATAAGACGTTGTCACGTCAAAAACAACAGCCAACCTGCTTGATAAGCGTGGCAAGTATAGCGAAATCTTCAGTATTGACTTTTTTATAGGCTGTAATAAAGGGATGATTTCGAATTTACCTGAAACACCAGGTGAACTTAGGCTTTCTACTTCAAAAAATATTTTTTTAGGCATTATAACATGATATATAGTGTCATGAATTCAATGACCCATAATAAACTTCTTGTTTCACATTACCACATGTTTATTGTCGCTAGAATTCCGGTACATGGTACGGCTAAATGCCGTAGTTCCGTTGCAACTAGGTTCAGCCGACTGCAGCAAGATACAATTGATTTTTTCTTAGTCGTAACACTCTCGACCGTCTGTTCTGTCTGGTGTCTGTCTGCCTTCTCTCTGATTGTATAATATAATCATCTATAACTCCTTTAAAAAAAATCAACTTTCATAACTAGTTTACAAGAACAACACACCATTTATTATCTAATTACAAATTCATTACATCCTTTCCATTTGCTTACATTATTGATATCGGTGCAGCCCTATATCACCAGGGTATACTCGTAGCTGCCGGGCGCATGCGGATAGATAATCTTCTCCACGGTAAATCACCCGCGACGCCGTGACCCGGCTATCTCGCATCGCGCCAACCGTGCTAAGGGCTGACAAACACAAAGATAGTGAAATTACAACATTTCTGCACATTACTTCCTAACTACAAGCCAGTATCCAATAGTTAACACAGTAATTAAAAAACTCGACTGCGTAAAAAGTTTATTGAAAATATAATTTTTTTATACCCTATGTCATTTGCTGTGTAATAAGGTGATCGCCACCATGCTGGTTCTATTAAAAATCATTTAAAATTTGTATAAATGATATTGTTGTTAAGTGAAATATGTTTGAAAAAAAAGTCCCGCTGGGTTTCTTGCTGGTTCTTCCCAGGACAGAGGTATTTTCCGAACCAGTGGTAAATAAAAAATGACATTCAATAAGAAAAAACCAATATTGAATAAAAAATATTCTATTCTATTCTATTCTATTCTACACATAGACATATACATTTATCCTCAATAAAGAATCAAAATGCAGATGCATCGTTACCCGTGAGGACTAAGATGGAATGCCTCTTTTCAAGTAAATAAGGGTCTCCGGTTCTCTACACTCACCATACGAGACGGCTTCGTGGCGCAGTGGCTTAGCAATGAGTTGTTGCGCTGGGGGCCGCGGGTTCGAATCCCGCACGGAACAAGTATTTGTATGGCCTACAAGTAATTGTTCCGGGTCTGGATGTTTGTCCTCGTGTAATTTGTGTTTGTTGTAACGATTTTAAAAAACAAAAAAAAAAGCGGCCAAGTGCGAGTCGGACTCGCCCATGAAGAGTTCCGTAGCAGCAAGTAACATAATTTACGATTTATGGCGTATTAAAATAAACTACTTACTAAATCTCGTTCAAACCAATTTTCGCTGGAAGTTTACATGGTAATGTACATCATATATTTTTTTTAGGTTTATCATTCTCTTATTTTAAAAGTTATATGAGGGGAAGACACATTTTACCACTGTGCAAGTGTCTCCCGCGCAAACTGTCCAGTTTAGAAAAAAAATGATATAATATAATATGATCAATATCATTTTTGAAGACCTATTCATAGCTACCCCACACGCGTATGGGTTTGATGAAAAAAAAATTTAAGTTTTAGTTCTAAATATGGGGAACCTATAAAATTTATTGTTTTTTTTTTTCTATGGTTGTGTGAAAATCATAATGCGGTTCACAGAATACATCTACTTACCAAGTTTCAACAGCATAGTTTTTATAGTTTCGGAAAAAAATGGCTGTGATATACGGACGGACAGACAGACAGACATGACGAATCTATAAAGGTTCCGTTTTTGGCCACTTGGCTACGAAACCCTAAAAACAAGAAATACAGCAGTGTCAAGCTGCCATTTTACGCTGGTATTCTGTGAGAGCGTGGTCCTTCCCCGGTCGGGCCGACCCGTTCGTGCTACAACTATACTACTAATATAGCTGCAGCATGGCTCTACCACGTACACATGTTTTTTTTTCTTCTATAAAATGGCTCTTGACATTGTGGTTAGTTCACAATAATTCAATGAAATAATTCTTCATAATAATTCAAATGAAAATGTCCGTTCTTTGGACTGTCACACCTTGTCTTGAGGCTTCTCGGTGGGAAAGGTTACATATTTTAAAATCTATCAAGCGGCTTAGGCGCTCCAAAAAAAGACATACATATATGCATACATACATGCACTCGAAAAACATTACCTTGCTTTTGGGGTAGCTGGGTAAACAGTCTTTAACTTAAAGATGGCAGTAAAATTCAGTGATCACAATAACTATACCTTAGAAACAGAAACAAAAACAGAGCCTTTTTTAGATTATAAATAATACTTATTGAAAGTCACTCTTTTGTCTAATTACCACTGGATCGAAAAAAAACCTCTGTCCTGGGAAGAACCAGCAAGAAACCCACCGGGACTTTTTTAAATAACAACATACAATGATGTACTTACTGACTGTATTTATACTAGATCTCTAAATCCTTCAGACTGGAAGACAGGTAAGAGACGTGGTACCCATTCATATGGACTCCTAGGCTCCATAAGCAGTCCCACCACCTATATAGCTACACGAACTAACAGCTCACTTCATGGTAAAAGGTTACTGCAGCCCATAGATACTTACAATCTACTTCGAACAAAGAAGGTTAGAGATCCTACCACCATTGATACTACGTGGATGTCGTTAAAGGTGAGTATGAACTAAGAGGTACGATTTATGCCGTGTGGTGTCGGCGTAGCAGTATCCATCATCTCATTTTTTTACCTGATGATAAGTGGTGATGTAGCTTAAGATGGTGAAGCGCACTGACTTAACAAAAGCCTCATCACTCTTGCCTTGAGGACACCCACACTGTAATCGAATGGAAAGACAGATGCTGGCAACTTATTCCACTCCTTTGCTGTACGCATGATGAACGACGTAGCGAACCGTTTGGTTCGAATGCGTGGTAAGTCAACAACGAAACTGGAAAGTGGAGACAGGCCAAACACTTTTTTCAACGTGGTAGAGCCATGCTGCAGCTATATTAGTAGTATAGTTGTAGCACGAATGGGTCGGCTCGACCGGGGAAGGACCACGATCTCACAGAATACCAGCGTAAAATAGCAGTTTAACACTGCTGTGTTTCGTATGGTGAGTGTAGGGAACCGGAGACCCTTTTTACTGGAAAAGAGGCATTCCAACTTAGTCCTATCGGGTGAAAGCGCATCTGCATTTTGATTCGGAAACGAGGATAAATTTAGATGTCTATGGGTCACAGCAACCACTTACCATCAGGTGGACGGTGCTCGTTTGTCACCCCTTTCCTATAAAAAACATCTGGTTGTCCGATGGTGGACGGGAGAGGGAGGAATTGAATTATGCAATTCTTGTGCACACTCTCCGAAATGCATCCTGTAGAAAACCGAAAGGCTTTTTATCCCGTGGGCGTTGTTCTTACAACACCTCTTGGTGAATCTGAGATATTTACCAGAAATATCTTAAGGTTTTCCATAGATGGCGGTATAGCCATTCTGTTCAAGACAGATGTAAAATATTCAGGCTGACGACAGGCAGTAAAAGTGTGACACGTCTGGTAATGTGATCATCATCCTTTTTTTGTAGAATAAAGGTGACAAGCGAACACACAGTCTACCTGATGGTAAATGGATGCAGTGACTCCTAGACATCTACATCCCTTTAATCATCATGTATGAAATTCTGAGTATAAAGATATGTCTCGTTTCCATTAAAAAGGGTCTACAGTTATCTACATTCAACAACATACAAAACACAGCATTATATATTAAGGCGTTTTCCTGACCAAATAACCTTGAGCATGCAGTGCACTTCCGCCCGCACTCTGCGTACGCCCATTTATCATAGAATTCACACCATTTTTGGAATTAATTTTAATTAAAAAAGAAAAGCGAACTTTAAGAACTAAATAAAACGTGAATAATATAGATTTTTAAATTATCAATGCATTAGTGTAATCCTCAAATGATTAGAGCGTTGCCTTTAGCAACAGATGCATGTTATCAATATTTTGGTCATTTTTTAAAAGTAGATTTTAAATGTATTTATAACAAATAAAAACAAATTAGAACGTGGAATGTGATAATAGAATATCGAACATTAATAAGGTGCTTTTAGATGTAGTTTATTTCTCATAACCGATGAGGTAATAGTCTCTGAATAACGAAGAAAAACGCACTATCGCAAGGTTTTGGTCGGGATATCACCTTAATATTATAGCTGTTTCACGCTGGTATTCTGTGAGAGTTTGGTCTTTCCCCTGTCGAGCCGATCCATTTGTGTTACAGTAGACATAATATACACAGCGTGGCTTGCTCTTTTTTCCACCTGCCAAGCGAAACTATTAACTTCAGAGTAAAAATTTATTTGAAAAAAAAATAATTCGAAGGTTAATTATTAACTTTAATTTATACTCTTCAATCCTCATCACCTACAAAGATCAAATGAAATTTTGAAACTTCTTCATGTAGCGATAATCAATCATGAATAGCAAGCAAAGTTAAAAAAAGCAAAGTTAAAAATTATCAGTTTTATCTTTCCTTTTGTGAGTGAAATCTGGATAATCTGCGAGTTTATCTATCACAGATGTTGGTGAATTCTTGGTCATTACATTCCCTCGTTCAATAAGATGATGATCTACTTTACTATTTTACTTTACTATCCAGTAACCGCTAGACTCGACCTCGCCAGTGGGCACATCATATTTCGATTTCATAAATATTTGCTACTGCGAACGTTTTCGCAAACCCACTCTTTGATAGGAGACCCGATAAAGAAATAAAAAGATGGGCTAAAGGTGGGTATTTAGGTTGAGAAACACTTTCCGTACTCTTTGGTGAATTGCTTAGCGCATTTTAGTATAAGTATAGTAAACGCGGCGGGTGATCATAAGGTCCTGGGGTCAAATTCCAGATCCAGGCCAAAATTTCAGGAAAAATCAAATAACTGATATTTAATATCAGTAATTTGATTTTTCTAATAAGAAATTCTCAGTAAGGGACTGGAGACAGGAAGTTGGAGAAGTTTCACCGTGGCTCAAAAAGCAAGCGGTCGTGTCAAATTGCCATCCCATTATACTACGCACACAATCGCACGCTATAACCCTGTCCTGCGCAAATGGCTTACCTAATTCTAGTAGGGAAAAATTCACTCTGGAAGATATATAATATCAAAAATGTCTACATTTTCCGTTCCCATATGGGAAATAAATTACAGCTCCAGTGCCAAATAAAATTTAATGTACATGTGTCAGCCCTGAACTCGTCGGGGTCGTGCGAGCATTATTGAATTCTGCATATTTCCTCATATCGAGACATCGGCCGCTCCCGCACATTCGCATTGTTCCAGCGCCGCTGTATTTTATATAGCAGCTGCCACCGCGCCAGTGCAGGATGATTTATTGAATTACATGAATATTGTATTAAAAATATGGCTGCGTTGATTTTTTAGTGCACTATTAAAGGTCTGATTAGAGTTGAAAAACATTTGTTTGTGGGATAACTAAGGATTACTTACACAGATTTTTATATGTTTATAGCTTTGTTTATTAAAAAATTTGGTTATGCTAGTTTAGGCATGAATCAAAAATTACGACCTCACTTATAAAAATAGACGTCAATATAAGCAATGCTCAAAGTTACGCTCTCTCTTTTCAATAAATGTTAATAGAAAGAGACAGGTATAAATAAAATTAATACTTAAGTTAGCGATAACCAAGTATTATCAGGAAAGCCGATATTGTTTAGTTTTACTTGAGGCGTTATTATTTTTACCTTAAACTGGCTACCCACTACATCTTCAGTAACTGTAATCGTACTATTTACGACTTACACATCTATCGAAAGCGAAAGAACATTGATCCCTACCAAGGATATAAGTTCAATAGAGAAGATGGTTGGGTGCCATCTGCTTGGGATCCTATAATTAATAAAATTAAATCCCAACCCAAGCACACAACTACAAGACTTCAAGATACTATAAGTTCTACTGCGAAAATCGGAACAAAAGTTAATAATTTTATTCTGAAGGTAGCTGTGCTTAACAATGACATTGGGACATCGAACACTTTAGTCCCTACTGTGTTGCAAAGTGCTCGAAACGTCGGCAATATAAAATAGGTTAATATACGCGATAGAATCCGTAAAATATAGTTTTATTTAAACGAAACGTCAGTCTATTTAAACTTAAAAAAAACATCCTATTTTCAATTGGGAAGGAGGCTGGATACTACCACCTGATTGGAATCCTGTAGTTCATAGTATTAAAACTAAACCCAAGCATGACACTGTAAGACTTCAAGATACAGTATGTTTATTCTGCTTAGATCGGACTAAAATTAATAATTATAATTTAAAATTTAAAATTTTGTACAGCCGACTTCAACTTAATTTATTTAGAATAACTCAAAAACTATTGGTCTGACCTTGATCAAATTCATATGAAGCCACACGAAAAGTACCAGCTTTCAAATAAAAAAAGAATCATCGAAATCGGTTCACATAAAAAAACATACAGTCGAATTGAGTACCGTCTCCTTTTTGGAAGTCGGCAGAAAAGTTGAAGGTACTCCGGGTTACCTTTTGCATCGTGCCGTCAATCACCTCAGTTCCCCGTGACTCTGGGTGCTGTAAGGCGTTCGAAGCGTAAAATCCATAAAAAATTACCTTATTCAAAGGACTCGTATAGTGGGTAAATTTCCAAAATGTGTTGACAAAATGTTGACATAAATTAAAATAAAAGATTGGTGACACGAAAATAGTAGCTGGCGGAAACTTAATCTAACAGCTTACGACTCCGATATCTAAACCGTGTCATATATATTGCATAAATCGAAAGTAATAAATAACGGGCTCATAAATAAAGGGCGATATCTGCGGGCCCCTGTCGTAAATATTACGGTCGTGAGAGCCACCGCACTAGTAGCCAGGGTTGGGCTCATTGTGTTATTCGTAAACGAGATTGTATAGTTCAAACAGATAGTATCTATAAATAATACATAATTCTTTTGTACGTGTGTTTAGTATCTATAAATAATACACAATTCTGTTGTACGTGTGTTTGCCATTAAAATCCTCTTAAACGGCCAATTTTGATGAATTTTTGTGTGTGCTTGGCTGGGACCCTGCATTATTTACATTCACAATTGGACCCGGTAGGTGGTTGTGGTCGAGATCCAGAAGTCACCCGTGCGCAGCCTGGGTGGATTGCTCGTAACATTTAAATATACGTAGTAGAGCCATACTGCGGCTATATTTCTGGTATAGTTGTAACACGAATGGTTGGCTCGACCGGGGAAGGAACAGGCTCTCACAAAATACCAGCGTAAAATAGCAGCGTAATGCTGCTGTGTTTAGTATGGTAAGTGCAGAGAACCGGAGACCCTTTTTATTGGAAACGAGGCATTCCATCTTAGTCCTCACGGGTGACAACGCATCTGCATTTTGATTCGTAATCGAGGATAAATGTAGATGTCTATGGGCCACAGCAACCATTTACCATCAGGTGGACTGTGTGCTCGTTTGTTACCCTTATTCTATAAAAAAAATATACATAATATCGTCTATATTATGTATGTATCTGTTAGTGGTAGACCTTTTTATTTTCATGTTGTTTGGAATTGACGGCTCCGTGGCGCAGTGGCTTAGCAATGAGTTGCTGCGCTTAGGGCCGCGGGATCGAATCCCGCACGGAACAAGTATTTGTATGGCCTACAAATAATTGTTCCGGGTCTGGATGTTTGTCCTTGTGCAATTTGTGTTTGTATACTGCCTCCACAATACAGGAGAAAATTCTAGTGTGGGGGTAACATTTTTAAATAAAAAATAAAAAAAAAATCTGTTACCGACTTCGATGTGTTATCACAGTCTTAAAGTTGACTGGCAGAGAATACTTTCAGTACTAAGATCGCCTTTCATATTCTTCTACCTGGCCAGGCAGACGTTGTTCTCCCATAATCCTACGATCCTTTGTCCTATAGAAAATCCTATAGAAAATTGTCGGGATAAAAAGGATTCTATCTTCTAAATTGGAGCAAGCAATAGATATTTACAACATTTCATTAAAATCTAATAATAAAAGATATTATTGTTTATCTACTGAGAAGGTTTTACTCTTATTTTGCCTAGAAATCCGTCTGGCTAGGTACCACCCTATTATTTATTTTTGCCGCCAAATAGCAGCGCCTAGACTTCTGTTTTCTGGGCTAGAGAGTATTCGTAGCCAGTATAATTACAGATAATTTATCTTAGTCCTCGGAGGTTACAGCTCATCCGTAGCCTCCCTTGTCGGTCAGTCCTATCAAACACGTTTTAGCCGAGCTAGTGTGTTGTATAAGAAGAAATTAATAATTCCGGTCCAGTTTCACTTCGTGGTGAAAATAAACGCTGATAGAAGAATGAAAAAAAATGCAGTGTCGGTTTAAAAACATGGCCTACAGCATGCCGAATCGCATAAAACGCAAAGGTAAATCTAATACATAAAAAATAATTTTTGTTTGTTCGTATTTTATGCGCTGCCATACCGTTCATCAGATTGCACTAAAACTTTGTCAACTTATTGCTGCACTTGTGTGAAGGTTATAGGTATAGTACAATTAACTTACAATAGGTGGCGTGCGTATCGTATTAACAAATTTATTTGAAAGTTATACATCACCCAACTTCAATGAACGTATTATCATTTCTAATTAAACAGTATAACTCTTCCAAATTTAAAATGATATTTCGATAATTATTTTTTCTGTCAGCAACGCGCCGGGTACCAGCTAGTAATGTAATAAAAAAAAACAATCAGTCACAATAATATTTTTTTTGTATAAAATTTATAATTCAAAAATACCCATTTGTTTTTATTGTCTTGCATAGAAATTGAAGAATTTTCGTTAAATACTTTTTTAAGGATATACATGTATGAATGTAGATTTAATTTTTAATTACGAAAGGTTATTTTTATGAGTTTTGTTTAAACACTTTTATTGAGGCTATTAGATAGTTTATTTTTCATTTAACTAGCATTCACTTTTTCGGAGATATTAAGATTTTAGTTAATGACTTGTCTTTATTGTCCACAAGTTTTCAAGTTTTTTAAAGTAATGTTTTTCGGCACAGGCCACCTTTCCGAGAAATACTCGCCGTACTGTCTCGCGAATTGCTAAGCTTATTTTAATATCAAGATAGGTTCATATTACTTGTTAGTTTAGTGGTTGTAAACGCGGCTGTTATTAATGTTGTCCCGGATTTGAATCTTTGGGTCTAATTCAGCTTTGGGTTTTTCTGTTTCTCAATATTAATCCGGAGTTACAATGATTTTTTTCTATGTATAAAAGTATTGGAACCACAGGGTTTTTGTTACGTGTTGTATATATACTTCTCCAAGTTCCATTCACAGATGGACGTTATGCTACCGTGATCGGTAATTTGAACGTGTTTACCTGACTGCTCCAGTAACAGAAAAATGTTTTTCGAGAGTGGGTATGTACGAGTATGTATTTTTTACGAGTATGTCTTTGGCACGCTCTCTAGCATAAACTGTTTTATGGATTTTAACATATGAGGCGTAGTTAGATTTCTCTTAATTGTGGAAGTGACATAGACTATATAATATTTATAAATTGTATCTGCAAATACAAAAAGGGGAGGGGAAGGTTTTCTTTCAGTAATTTTTTTAACACTGTCGCAGTTTTTCAATTGTTGTTTTAAATATTAAGCTTTTTTGATACTATATCACGATACGACGATTCAACACGCTTCCTGATACGTCGCATCCCATCTCTAGTCAGTTGTTCCCCGACTGTCAATGAAGTACCACACGTCGCTATCCAGCCTTGAAAGGTTTGAACGTGGTGAAGGATCAGAGGAAAATTTGTAACGTCCACATATAAAGAATATTATGCCGGTGTTCTGACAAGATACTACAAAATACATATTTATGTGTGTATGCGTTTTTCGATACGATATGGCCAGTGTTTTTTTTTATAGAATAGGGGTAACAAACGAGCACACAGTCCACCTGATGGAAAGTGGTTGCTGTGACCCGTAGACATCTACATTTATCCTCAATAAAGAATCAAAATGCAGATGCGTCGTTACCCGTGAGGACTAAGATGGAATGCCTCTTTTCCAGTAAAATGGGTCTCCGGTTCTCTACACTCACCATATGAAACACAGCAGTGCCAAGCTGCCATTTTACGTTGGTATTCTGTGAGAGCGTGGTCCTTCCCCGGTCGAGCCGACCCATTCGTGCTACAACTATACTACTAATATAGCTGCAGCATGGCTCTACCACGTACAAAAAGTACAGTACAGTGTTTCGAAATGCTCGAAATGGGCGGCTGTACAATAAGATATAAATATTAAGGGCGGACGTAATGCCTATTAACATTCTCTACTAGTCAACCCTGGGTGTGGTGAGAATTACTTGCAGGTGCAGTTATTTACTTGGAATCATAAAATAATAATATTCGATACGATATGTCAGATCAAGATACGTCAAGATAATCAAATGTGTACTCAGCATAACAAGACAGATCAATCTCTACTCGTATATTCGACTTGTTAGTAATAATATTTAAAACCAAATAACCTGGCTTGAAGTTAAAATTCAGTAAGGATATGCATCTCAGTGTTTTTCAAAACCTATAAAGTTTCTTGTAAAGCTTGCTTCCTTTTCTTTCATGAGCCGACGATAGAGATGGACGATGTTCTCGATGCTAATGTTGTTGTTTTTTTAACGAGCCGCCTGCCGCTATCTACGCTAATATATTCTTTAGCACGTCAGACAAGCACTTAAAGGGGTGCGTCCGACGTCATGCGAACCGTCCACATGTGCGTTTTTGATTCATTTGTAATGTGTATACCAGTGGCACAATAGGAGCAAACACTTGCTGAGTTTCAAGTCAGAGATACGTCATTTTGAAACGGTAGCAGATTAAGAAATATGATAATTGACAGATGAAAATTTTATTTATTATTTCAAAGGAAGAGAGGGCTGTACTCGGGGTTTCTCTGCGTGATAGATCTAAAAATGAGGATACCCGCAATAGAACTAGAGTAACCGACATCCCAATTAAGTAGAAAGCTGAAATACATATAGCTCGAAGGCATATAGCTCGAGGAACCGACAACTGATGGGGAAGGTAGGTTCTTGAGAGGCTGCCTCGTGTCGGTAAGACACCGTCCTCCACTAGATGGAATGACGACCTGGTAAAATATGCAGAAAGTCAATGGAGAAGAGTAGCTCAAGACCGTGCTTTGTGACATTCCTTGCGGGAGGCCTATGTTCAGCAGGTTTTTTTTTATAGTATAAGGGTGAAAAACGAGCACACAGTCCACCTGATGGTAAGTGGTTGCTGCGGCCCATAGACATCTACATCTATACTCGTTTGCGAATCAAAATGCAGATGCGTTGTCACCCGTGAGGACTAAGATGGAATGCCTCATTTCCAGCAAAAAGGGCCTCCGGCCACCTGCACTCACCAAGCGAAACGTAGACGTAAACCTCTACTTCACGCTGGTATTCTGTGAGGTCGTGGTACCACCCCGGTTCGAGCCGGCCCATTCGTGCGACAGCAAAAACTGCCGCGTGGCTCTACCACTGTTAAAACTGTTAACTTGTGACAGACTGTAATGGTGGATATGATGATGATGATGTCAAAGGAAGACATTATATTTAATTTCAGGATATTTTTTTTACATAACGTTTATAACGTTATATTACCTACCGACGTGTCGAGAAAAGAAATTTTTGAAAAGAAAAAGAAAAAACACAACAAGTTCAATGTCAACGACATATAATTTTTATTGAAAATTGTCTTTTTAACTGTTCTAAGGAAATGAATTTGACTATTATCCCACCTGAATGATGGTAACTGGTGATGTAGCCGATGATGGTATAGTGCACTAACTCAGCCAAAGCCTATTCACTCTTGCCTTGTCAGACACCCACAATGTAATCGGATATAGAAAGGCAGGTGCTGAGAACAACTAATTCCACTCCTTTGCTGTGCGCATGCCGAAAGATTAGAAGCGAACATAATTTTACAAATAACTTTTTTAAGGCAACCGATTTTTTTCTTATATTTAAATTTTATTTATGAAACTATGTTTTTAATACTAGCAATACTATTAACCCTTTAACTACTCTTGGTAAGGTTAAAATGCTTGTGTCAGTGGTTCACGACAGTAGTCGAATGGCGGGTATGAACCCACGAGCTTTTGATTTCGCAGTCCGCACTTTGCAATTAGGCTATTGTCGCTTTTATAGATACAAGTTAAGACATTGCTTCAATGAGACTGCGGGAGATCTTGTGAGAAGAAAATAAATTAGAACATATTGTACAAATAGATTAGGCATAACCATTTTGTCTCTTATTTTTGTTCATTTTCCTTATCTAAGGCTATCATGAATGCAATAATTACTAATTTAGAAATAATTACCACCTAAAATTGGTTATCAATAAAACATAAATAACAAGAATTAAAACCGGATAATATAATTTGAATCGATTCTTGAAGCGAGTAAGGTAATTATCTATCGAGTAGTTATGACACAATTTAATAACTTGATTGGTTTAAAATCAATGTTTGTTTAATTGCCTTGTTTTTAATGATGCCTATATTTCTATCGATAATTAAAGTCAATAAAACCATTAGGTTAATTTTCAACCACAAGGATGTGTGACATCAGTGCCAAGAAGGTCAGTGATTTTCTAAGATGAAATATTTATTTTCGATTCTGTCTGTTTTGCCAACTCGCTTTTATTTCTTGATGAATAGTTCTTATTATTCATTCATTCTTTACACTCCTGAAAAAAAACCTCCCCCATAGTTACCACGCTTGGCATCCTCATCAACATCATAGTGAAAGATTGCCTAATAGAGAAACCGCAATTTTTATTATTTAGCGTTGTTATCAGAAATATGTTGCTAACCACCTACTGTTTTATTTCCCTCAATTCTTACTACACCTACGGGATCATATGGGCCATTATACAGCGAATACAATTTTCAAACGCTTGTATTAGCTTTGCCTATCTATTTAACGGCATCTTTTAATGTAATTTTCACTAATTTGTACATGGCGGATTCTCTAGAAAATTTTCACTCGTATCAAGGATCGATGGATGTACTCGGATCATCACAAGTCATGATCAATGCGTGTTATTTAAGGTTTGTTAAACTCTAAAATATTTAATAAACTTATTATTAATTTGACTTGCTGACCCTATTCATTTCGAGAGCATCATTAAAGACGACTAATACGTGGTAGAGCCATGCTGAAGCTATATTTCTGGTATAGTTGTAACGCAAATGGATCGGCTCGACTGGGGAAGAACCACGCTCTCACAGAATACCAGCCTAAAATAGCAGCTTAATGCTGCTGTGTTTCGTATGGTGAGTGTACAGAACCGGAGACCCTTTTTACTGAAAACGAGGCATTCCATCTTAGTCCTCACGGGTGATAACGTATCTGCATTTTGCTTCGTAATCGAGGATAAATGTAGATGTCTATGGGCCACAGCAACCAGTTACCATCAGGTGGACTGTGTGCTCGTTTGTCATCCTTATCCAAAAAAAAAAGACTATGGAATATGTCAGAGAGTTTTTATGGTTTCCGAATAATTTAAATAGGATTCAAAATAAGGGCATTTAATAATATCTATCTGAATTAGGATATATAACATGCAAGATATAACCTAAACGGAGTCCCGCTGGGAACCCTTTCCTAAAGTAAGTTTCTATTAACAAATATCCAGCAATATCTAAACTGTCGACTCATTAAATTTATCAATATTTCATTCTTTTGTTAAGACTTCAAAGTGGACAGTTTACTAGAGACGAAGGCAAGCAATTAATATTACTAATGTACTTTGTGGCTAGCGTGACGCATAAACAAAGTGATAAAAAAAAAAGATTTTGATAGTATTTCAGTTGCCACGTGGTAGTGGTTTAAGAGAGCCCATACCTATTTCGCCTCCTTTCGTCGTAAGAGATGACTATGGAAAATTATACGAAACTCTTATGGCTTGCAATTGATGGTTGTATCATCATACATTGTTCCCAGACGTAAAATTCCTTAATGACGCGGTTATTAAGGATTATGTAAAGGCTGAATCGGAAAGGTTATAAAATTGTGTGATAAGAGAAAAGTTTGATTTGCAAGATGATGTTGTGACCAGAACTAAGAAAGGAACGCTTCGGGTGGTTTATCAGATTCAAAATCTGGATAGGTACATTAATGTAAAGGAGGCGAAAGAAAAGCTTTAGGATTGTACCACATGGAAGTCCGTAGTCTCTACCTACCGCCTTGCGTGACGGGCGTAAGTGTTTATCTGTGAATGTTTTACGTAAAATACTCAAACTGATGACTGGGAGTTGTTTCAACGTTATGATGTCTGCCGCGGTTAGTCGGTACTTACAATTGCAATTGACAATCTCACTGGTACCGGCAGGAAAAGAATCTGAATTGCATGAAATTTACCGCAGGCGTTTAACCCCTGAGCTACCGCGTCTCATTATTTATTGCAATTCCTACCATGAGGCATTCTCTACCAGTCAACCCATGAAGAGTAAGAGTTTGAAATAGATGTAGCAATATAAAGTAAAAAAAAAGATAAGTAAAACCAATTACTTACACAAAATTATGTTGGTATTTAAATACATAAATACATAACTCATATGTATGTTGTGGCAGTAGAAAGAAAAGGGGAGATCTTCCGCCGGGCAAGGTGATCGGCCCGGGGAGTGGCCAACGCTACATGTTATTTTTGTTTCTGAAAGTGAATGCTGTTTGCCCTGTGGCCTTTACAGCTTCATCGAAATAGGCTCGTAAGTGAGGACTTTGATTCTAAGTGAGGAGGCGAAGCGCCGCTCGCCGACTGCAGTCCAAAGGGATCGCGGCCCCTGCTTTCGGAGTAAGGCTCCTCTTGCTATTTGGGGATGTGATTCAAGGCCCCCTCAGAAGGAGGTACGAATGTTGACTTGAACCACTATCGCAATGTGGGAGACGGGTCGCAAAACTAAAAACGCCCCGTATCACGGGTGTTGAGCCTCGTGTACGGGGTGTGTCTGTGACCTCGAGATGCCGGCGAACGCGGTGTGTCCTAGTGTCCCATACTAGTGTAGTGTCTTTTTTTTTATAGGATAAGGGTGACAAACGAGCACACAGTTCACCTGATGGTAAGTGGTTGCTGCGGCGCATAGACATCTACATCTATCCTCGATTACGAATCAAAATGCAGATGCGTTGTCACCCGTGAGGACTAAGATGGAATGCCTCATTCCCAGTAAAAAGGGCCTCCGGCCACCTGCACTCACCAAGCGAAACGCAGAGGTAAACCTCTACTTCACGCTGGTTTTCTGTAAGGTCGTGGTACCACCCCGGTTCGAGCCGGCCCATCCGTGAGACAGCAAAAGCCGCGTGGCTCTACCACTGTTAAAATCTCTCTCTGAATGTGTGTGTGTGTGATAGCGTTATTTATTCGGATTCCCTCTCCTGTGGAGAGGGTGGGATGCTTCATGTTATTTCGGAGCTGCTCTATATATAGCGCGTTAAGTACAGAACTTTTATAGCGTGATTTAGACGTTAGTGCGTTTCACTTGTGGCGCGACGACAGGGTCGCCACCTTCTATTCCCAAGCCTTTGATATTCACATCTGATGCTGAAGATGTGAGACTTTAATATTATTTATTCTCATCATCGCAGTATTAGAAAGCGCCAGGTGTGTTCAGTACCTTACTGGTTCACTGTCGTTCAGCAACGCCTCTTCCATGTTTCGAATCAGATACGCGCCGATTTATTGCTCCCCGCCTTAATTGCCCCGCGATCATACTTTACCGCAGTCGGAGGATTTCAATTTGTTATTATGGATACCCGATCCGGGCCTTTTGATGGGACGAGCAAAAAGTACTAAATAATAAAAAACCGTTGATGGGAGATACAGACGCCAATCCTTAGTTGTTTCACCTGTTTTGGTTGTCAAATATGATGGTATTTATATGTTTTTATCACATTGTGATTTTTTTATGACTGGTGGTGATATATGTATATATATATATATATATATATATATATATATATATATATATATATATATATTAATTTGTGATCTAGTATGACAAATTTCTCATTTTCACAGCTATAAAATGCTTTTTTTCGTTTTTTTTAACGCATAGGTCACAAGAGGATTAACTTATACGTTCTAGTTAAATTAAATTTTGTTAAATCTAACTCATATATATATGCTAATATAAGACAATAGTTAATATTAAATAGAACATGGTCCTTCGTGTGAACATGTAAGTAAAAAAAAAACCGTTAAATTAATTTTGTACGTGTAATATTGGTTTTACTCGGGACTTTACTAATTTTTTTTAATTCTCCATTCAAGTACAAGTATTTAAAAACAATATAATAACAATTTTATGTTAAAATAAATTAACAAAAATGGAAATATAATCAAATCTGAAAGAGACTGGATTCTTTCAAACGTCATAGTTAGTGTTGTCAATGATATTATAAAGGATGAATTAACAAAGATATTATGAAGGAAGGAAGGAAGGACCTCTTTTTTATATATAATATCATTGAGTGTTGTACTAAAACTAGAGAGGCTGAGGTTCTATGAGCTTCTGAAGAAGAAGACATCTTCCTTGTTATAAAACTGAAATAACAAACGAACTTGCAGCTCACCTGACAATAAGTAGCTACTGTAGCCCATGGCCCCTGTTAACCAACTTCATACAAAGAAGGCTTTTTTATAGGATAGAGTGACAAACGAGCACACAGTCCACCTAATGAGAAGTGGTTGCTGTGACCCACAGACATCTACATGTATCTTCAATAAAGAATCAAAATTTAGATGCGTTATCACCCGTGAGGACTAAGATGGAATGCCTCTTTTCCAGTAAATAGGGTCTCCGGTTCTCTACACTCACCATACAAAACACAGCAGTGTAAAACTGCTAAGGTTAAGATGCATCGTATCACCTAAAATGGAATGCCTTACAACCTATTATTAAACTTGCTCTGTTTATCCTTCTGACCGGAAAGCAGGAATGCAAGCACTGACATTTCGCAGCAGAAATAGCTAAGAGCGTGATATCTACCCTGGCGGATACCTAAGCAGAAAGGCAGTCCTATAACTTAGTAATCCTCTAGGCCAGTTTGATCAAAGCGACAGTTCCCGTCTATTATTTTTATGAACTTAAGGCGCGGTACCTAGTCAAACTAGGCTTCACTAAACAGTTTTTTAACAAAATATATACATTTTAGAGCGGAAAAAAAAATATATGTTAATCTTGATCACATTTATGGGTGGACCATTGTTTTCAAAACACGTTTTCGGTTAATTTTCTCGATAGAAAAAAATCATAAAATAGCCATTGAAATTGAATTTCCAGCAATTTTAACTGTATTATTTATAAGCAAATCTTAATAAAATTAATAATAGTGATGTAGTATATAATAATAAGGGGAACTGTTGTTTTTATATATCGATTGAAATTAAATATTTGTACGTATTAATATATTTAATGAAAAATAACTCGAACGAATCGATGTTTCGCATCGCGCCATCGTGGCGTCTTTTCGCTTCTCTTTCATTTCTTCGCGGAGCGACAGTGATCGTTGAGGCACGCTGCTAGACGGACCTGTACCAATTTGTTTCGCTCGCCGTTCAAAAATCATTTACGTATTTGTTTGTTCTTAAGGACGCATTTGCAAAATTAATAGGTATAGAATCGAACTATTACATTGACACGGGTCACACACACAAGTGTACGCACGGTTAGCTGCGGGAATCGTAATCAAGTAAAATATTTTGATACTTTGAAAGATTGATTTTTTTTACAACTACAAAAATATACTTAGATACGAAATTCGAATATCTACCTGTGTGACCTGAAAGCGTACTTCGGTGACTGCTGCTGAAACTCTGAACTCCTGGACGAGTAGAATAAGGTGTGTCGAGTTTAGGCTCGTTTTGTTAGTTATGATGAGACCTTACCACCGGACTTGATGAAGTAACCTGAAAGTGTACATCGGTGACTTGCTACTGGAACTCCTCGATGAGTAGAACTAGATGTGCCGAGTTTGGGCTCGATTTGTTAGTTGTGATGAGACCTTACCTCCGGACTTGATAGAGAGACCTGATGGTGAACTTCAGTGCCTGCTACTCTGTAACTCCTCGACGAGTGGAACTAGATGTGCCGGGTTTGGGCTCGATTTGCTAGTTATGATGAGATCTTACCTCCGAACTTGATAGAGAGACCCGATGATGTACTTCAGTGACTTGCTACTGGAACTCCTTGACGAGTAGAAATAGG
Source organism: Parnassius glacialis (assembly GCA_033319125.1). Lineage (NCBI taxonomy): Eukaryota > Metazoa > Arthropoda > Insecta > Lepidoptera > Papilionidae > Parnassius > Parnassius glacialis. Next base: position 3,100,335 of record JAVANC010000026.1, on the reverse strand, counting down.
TGTGCCGAGTTTGGGCTTGATTTGTTAGTTATGATGAAACCTTACCTCCGGACTTGATAGAGAGGCCTGATGGTGTACTTCAGTGCCTGCTACTCTGTAACTCCTCGACGAGTAGAACTAGATGTGCCGGGTTTGGGCTCGATTTGCTAGTTATGATGAGACCTTACCTCCGGACTTAATGGAGAGACCAGATGGTGTACTTCAGTGACTGCTACTGGGACTCCTGAACGAGTAGAAATAGGTGTGCCGAGTTTGGGCTTGATTTGTTAGTTATGATGAGACCTTACCTCCGGACTTGATAGAGAGGCCTGATGGTGTACTTCAGTGCCTGCTACTCTGTAACTCCTCGACGAGTAGAACTAGATGTGCCGGGTTTGGGCTCGATTTGCTAGTTATGATGAGACCTTACCTCCGGACTTAATGGAGAGACCAGATGGTGTACTTCAGTGACTGCTACTGGGACTCCTGAACGAGTAGAACTAAGTATGCCGAGTTTGTGCTCGTTTTGTTAGTTATGATAAGACCTCACCTCCGGGCTTGATGGAGAGACCTGATGGTGTACTTCGGTGACTGCTACTGGATCTCCAGGACGAGTAGAACTAAGTATGCCGAGCTTGGACTCGTTTTGTTAGTTATGATAAGACCTTACCTCCGAACTTGATGCAGAGACCTGAATGTGTACTTTGGTGACGGCGGCAGCAGCTATGCGTAAGCGTGATGCAGTGATACCTGAAGGAACCTTGAGCAAAGATGGCACACCTCTAATAGACATAAATGCTGACGGCTGTTGGTCATCGCGATCCTACGGAAATAATTATAAGGCATTGTCATTGAATCATACCGTTCAAAAAGTTGAATTCCGAAACCATGTGTTGCGCAATATTTGCAATAAGTTGAGAGCTGTAACCAAAGACACAAAATATGCCTTGGTGCACAGAAAAATGCTGACTGAATTATTTTTCTTTCCACAATTTATATAATTAGATTTCCCTCTGTATGCATAAATACATCAAAATAATAAAATAAAATTAAAATAATTAGCATGTTTAATTTTTATGTATTCTTCAAACAACCCACAAATCCAAAAAATTTTATGCATAAAGGTTATTCACTCAGGAAAAAAATTATGAAACGGCTGTTTTTTTTTCGATTTCAGGGCTAGCGCTATTGTAAAATTTGCTCATAATAGTTTACTTTACTCTTGATTCTGAAGAAAAATGTCTATAGGAATAAAAATTATTGTTGTTATAAATTCACAATTCTGACAATTTGCCGTTTCGAGAATAGGCCATTTCTATGATTGACCATTTTGGTCCGAAGCCATTTTATTTAAGCATTAATTTATTATTTATTTAATGAATCTGTTACAAAAGTTCTCGATAACCTTTTCTAGAAAATAACAATTATTGATTATTTTAAAATTAAGAAAATAGAATATGTACATATTTTAAAAATAGCAACACGAAAATATGTAGGTACATAAAATTTTTAGAATAACTAAACAAAAATATGTACATATTTTAGATACGAAAATAAACGTAGAAACATTTTAAAAATACGAATAAAAAATATATATGTAATGGGATTCGAACCACCTGACATCGCGGAAACGCGGTGCGAAGGCGGACGGCGGCGCGCTGTACCAATTGTACATTTTACGTCGAGCGTCGGCGAGATTCACGCGGTGCACCCCGCAGTGGGTGGGACTACTCGTCCCTTACTCGTCTGCTTCACCCCCTCAAATTCACAAAAGTCGTCTATACACCTCGCCTTAATCTCTGCGTTTAAACTTTATCCCTAGAATTTTCTCCTGTATTGTGAAGGCAGTTTAGAAACATAAAGTGCACAAACACAAACTGCCAGACTCGGAACAATTATTGTACACCATACAAATACATATAGATTAGAACTCGCGGAACTCAGTGTCGCGAGTCAGTACTAAGCCAATGCGAAACGGAGCTGTCCAAAAGTTAACTAACTTACTCACTCGTCCTAACTTACCTATTTACAATCTCACACCAACAATAACATTGGAGATAGGCTCCAGTAGGATGACGGTGTCAGAAAGTGTGAGAGGACGTCAACATCCAGATCCAAAAAAAAAATTAAACCAAAGAGTAGGATTTGTTTTCACCAAAGTTGTCTAAGCTTGGGATTAGAACCAAAAACCTGCGATGAAGAGCTCTGTTCACTAAGCCACGCAGTTGCTAAAATTATGTTTAATACTTTGAGTACGCAAGTAAATTGATTTCAACTGTCAGACGGTTTTTCAGATAACCTATACAAATAAATAAAATTGAAGTGTCTATTTGTAATGTCAAAATAACAATTTTTTACTAAATACATATGAAAGTATATACGGTATTAATAAGAAAACACAATTTTTAAATTTTTTGTCTGTCTGTCTGTCCGTCTGTTTGTTCCGGCTAATCTCCGAAACGGCTGGACCGATTTTGATGGGACTTTCACTGGTAGGCAGCTGGTGTTATAAGGAGTGAATTACGCTACTTTTATTTAAGAAAAAGAATTAGGGTTCCGCGCAAAAAAAGACCCAAATTATACGCGGGCGAAGTCGCGGGGAACAGTTAGTCCTCATTAAAAGAAAACTAAATTATAGATATTGTATTCTGAATAATTAAAAAAAAACATAATTATGCATTTTTTTTATAGGATAAGGGTGAAAAACGAGCACACAGTCCACCTGATGGTAAGTGGTTGCTGCGGCCCATAGACATCTACATCTATCATCTGTTACAGATCAAAATGCAGATGCGTTGTCACCCGTGAGGACTAGGATGGAATGCCTCATTTCCAGTAAAAAGGACCTCCGACCACCTGCACTCACCAAGCGAAACGCAGAGGTAAACCTCTACTTCACGCTGGTTTTCTGTGAGGTCGTGGTACCACCCCAGTTCGAGCCGGCCCATCCGTGCGACAGCAAAAGCTGCCGCGTGGCTCTACCACTGTGATATATATTTATATTTATGTGATATATAATTATTTTATAAAGTATATTCAAAGTCAAAGTCAAAATATTTTTGTTCATGATTGGCCTTTACAATGTCCAAAATAGAATAGAATAGAATAGAATAGAATAGAATAGAATAGAATAGAATAGAATAGAATAGAATAGAATAATTTTTTATTCAATATAGATCACATTTGTAATACTTATTGAAAGTCATTTTTTACTTTACCACTGGTTCGAAAAAAAAAACCTCCGTCCTGGGAAGAACCAGCAAGAAACCCAGCGGGACTTTTTTTTTAAAGCAAATTTTACAATAATGGTTAGACAACTATATAAGTAAAAAATTTATTTTAGAAACAGCTTGGAAGCGATCACCTCATTCCCAGGGGTTATTATCAACCATGTATTCATTTATACTATAATAACCCTTTTATACAGTTTCAACTTAACAAAACATTTAAACTTGCTAATAGAGAGAGCCTGTACACTTTCCGGGACCTTGTTGTAATAGCGTATACATTGCCCCAAGAATGAATTACTGACTCTGTGGAGTCGAGAAACTGGTATCACTAGCTTGTGTTTGTTCCTAGTGTTTACAGAATGCACATCATTTTTTTTACTAAAACTACCTTTGTTTTTGTGAACATACATTAAATTTTCGTAAATATACTGAGAGGCCAAAGTTAATATATTTATTTCTTTAAATTTATCTCTAAGAGACTCTCTCAGTTTTAGGTTGTAAATAGCTCTAATGGCCCTCTTCTGTAAAACAAAAATAGTTTCTGAATCAGCCGCATTTCCCCATAGCGAAATCCCATAAGACATTATGCTATGAAAATAACTGAAATAAACTAATCTAGCTGTCTCGACACTAGTGAGACCTCTTATCTTTTTTACAGCATAGGCTGCAGAACTTAGTCTGCTTGCTAGTTTGGATATATGGGGGCCCCACTGCAGCTTTGCGTCGAGAGTGATGCCAAGAAAAACAGTGGATTCAACAGGGCTCAGTTCTTCCCCATTTAAAAACACATTGGTTCTCAGATTCTTAACATTCGTTGTTGTAAATTTAATACATTTAGTTTTATTTCTGTTTAAATGTAAATTATTAACGTTAAACCAATGCACTAATTTTGATATAGCATTATTCACTTCGTCACATTTAAATGATTGACGTTTAAGTTTAAAAATCAAAGAAGTATCATCAGCAAATAATACTATATCATGATTATCCTCTACAATAGAAGGTAAGGCATTAATATACACTAGAAATAGGAATGGGCCGAGAATTGAGCCCTGAGGGACACCCATTAGTACAGGTGAGCCGGAAGAACTTTTACCATTGATAATAACTTTCTGCATTCTATTACTTAAATATGAAATTATAAGTTTAAGCGCTGTGTTCGTGACACCATAGTACTGTAGCTTCCTGATTAATGTCTCATGGTGAACGCAGTCGAAGGCCTTGGAAAGGTCACAAAATATACCCAAAGCATCCTCTAAATTCTCCCATGCACAAAAAATATGTTTAATAAGCTCAACTCCAGCGTCAGTTGTCGAGCGACCCCTTGTAAAACCGAATTGATTTCTATGTAGCAATTTATTAATATTAAAGAAACTTAACATCTGATCTAAAATTATTTTTTCAAAAATTTTACTAAATGTTGGTAGTACAGAAATTGGTCTAAAATTGGCGGGGTCTAATGTACTACCAGATTTAAATAAAGGTATGACTTTACTGAGTTTCATTAAATCAGGAAACACACCAGATTCGACGCTTGTATTAAATATAGTGGCTAGATAAGGTGCTATTATATCTATTATAGATAAAATAACTTTAACGGAAATCCCCCATAAATCTGCCGTTTTCTTAACATCAATAGTTTTAAAATATTTAACAATATCTTTTGGCAGTACTCTATGGAATTTAAAAGTATTTGAACAAGCCTTTACATTTTGTTTGAGCAATGATTCAGCGACAGTAGGAGAAGAGTTTAATGATTTAGTTGTCAAAAAAGGAACATCAGTAAAATGTTTCTCAAAAGCCATAGCAACTTCTTGATCAGATCGGGTTAAATTATTGTTAATATTCAATTGAAAATCCGAGTTGCGCGGTTTGACCTTGCCCGTTTCACTATTTATTATTCTCCAGGTCATTTTAATTTTGTTAGATGCAGTTTTAATTTTGTTACTTAAATGTAAAGCCTTAGCTGTGGCGCACACTTTTTTAAATATTTTAGAATATGTTTTTACATAATCTCTAAATATAACACTACTATTATATGATCTTTCATTATAAAGCTCGTATAACTTTCGCCTACTCTTATAAATTCCTACTGTCGCCCATTCATTAAATGATTTGCGACTGTTAAAAGAGGAAGTTTAAAAAGTAAATATCCTACTAAATTCACAAGTTATGATTTTAAATAATGTACCATACAAATAATTAGCACTGTTCTTAAATGAAAGTAATGGAAGTCTTTTTATTATATTACTTCTGAACCTCTCCAAGCGATGTTCATTTATTGGAACAAACACAACTTTCTTATTTTTCTGTTTCTTGTGTATGTAAGGCAATGATAACAACTGTCCACAGTGATCTGAACTTAAATTTTGAATAATTGATTTATGCAAGGGCTTAACATCTGTAAAAATATTATCTATACAGGTCGCACTAGGCCCAGCAATACGTGTTGGTTCTAAGAATAAATTAACAAGATTATATGATTTAAACAATAAGCTAAACTTAATACTAATGGAAGAAGTTTCAAGGAGATTGATCTTAAAGTGTCCACATATTACAACAGACTTGTTCTGTTTACTAAGTTTGAGCAAAACTTCTTCCACAATCCTTTCAAAATAGTCATAAGTAGCACATGGGGGTCTGTAAACACTTACAACAATGAGGTGCTCGAGCTCGACACAAGCCATTTCTACAGTTCGCTCAACAGAGAGGCTCACTATATCCTTACGTTGTTTATATAATAATGATTTATCTGCTAGTATTAAGGAGCCACCACCTAAACTTTTTTCTCTATTGAAGGAACTGACCACCTGGTGATTTCTGAAATTAAACATGAAATTATAATCTTTTAGCCAATGTTCAGTAATACAAAGTATATGTATGTTGTTACTATTTAAAAACAATTCAACTTCTAATTCTTTGCTCATCATGCCTTGTATATTTTGATGCACCAGGTGTAAACAATTTTTATTACTTATTTGTGGGCTACATTCAAAGTTAATTAAACTCTTATTATTGCTAGAGATTGCCTCTATTGTCGCATTTACTAATTTAAATTAGTTGGAACTGATTCCAAATTAATTGTTAAATAATTATCCTGCCCAATAAAAGCAGTCCTGGTAGCCAAAAACTTGGCTGAGTTAAAAAGTAAATAATAAGATTTGCTATCAGTCTTAAATTATATTTGGATAGGTAATACCTATCTTTTGTCCAAAACTTTTTTATTAAATTATTTATGTCAATTACATGAAATTTGTCATTATTGTCATTACAATTATATGTCAAATTTAAATTATTATTACATATTAAATTATGCATTTGTATATTTAAATCATGTCTTAAATTATTTTCCTGTGGCAATCCCTGTATATAAGGCAGTGTGAACAAGACAATTTTGAGTACATTTAAGTTATTAAGTTGTTCAATATATCTTAATAACTGTTTGTTGTTTACACTGCCTCTTCTACCAACAAAAATTATTATTGTACTATTTGGGCAAAATTTAGTAACTATTATTTTATTTAGGATATCACTAAAAGATGCTCCAGGCATGCAGCAATTTGTAATTTTTTGTCCCTTTAAAGAGTAATTTAAAGTTATGCCTAGATTTTTTCCTATGTCATCGCTATACACAATTATATTATTTTTGTTAATATTTAAGTTATTTTTTATTTTAAGCTCCTCTGCTATGGCACTGTCATAGAGTTTTGGTGGTGGTATAATATTATCAGCACACACCGACTCTGAAGAAGCTGGTATTGAATGCTGACACTCACATTAATGTTTAACTAAGGAGTCAAAACGCTCCTCATTGTATTTACATGTCTTTACCAGATTATCCATAGCCAGTATGTGTTCTTTTATTTCGTTTTGGGCTGATTTATATTTATTGGATACAGTTTGAAGGGAATTTGTAAGAGATAATATTTCTGATTTAAGGCACTCTACGTCAGTCTCATAACATTTTCTTATGTTATCCACCTCAATTGAATACAAATTAAGTTCATATATCAATGCTTGCTTTTGTTTACATAAATTAACATAATTTTTGGTATTAATCTTATTTTTTATTAATTTTTGTACTTTCCTTATGTATTTATTAACTTTTATATACTTCTTCAATTTGGTTTTACTGCAATTAATCCTCACTGAGTTTCCTGAAGTGGAAGAGTCGTCACCAGTCAAGTCTATAGTTGCAGATTGCTGTAAAATTCTTGAAGTAAAAAAAAAAGGCTACGCTATCTGTACATATAAATAAAATTGAAGGGTCCGTCTGTCATATTGAAATAACTGGCTTTATTAAACTCGGGGATCATTTGCATGCTATTAAGATATAAATAATATTTTAAAAAAAATCTCTACCTGTCTGTCTGTGACGACTAATCGTCGGAATGGATAAACCAATTGTGATGAAACTTTACCAACAGATAGTGAGCAAAGCCAGGAGGCAATATTTTATCCGAAAAACGTAGACAATTAAAAAATGAAAGCTTTATAAAATGGTATTTATTATCTTAAATTTAAATAACGCTGATGACCCTAATTAGGCGAAGCGGGGGCGGGTTGCTAGTATTCAGTAAGTCTGCGGGAGACCTTGTAAGAATAGGCGGTAAGAAACTCACATATATTTTTCTTTAAGCATTTATAATTTAACCTTATAAAATATATCATTAAAAAAGTCAAAATCCAGTTCATTCTTTCCACACATTCTTATCTTTTACACAGTTATCTAATTTATAATATCTTTTTTTCATAAGAATATTTTTTCAATTGCGCTTTGCAATTTTTTTTTACTACCGACTTCAATATAAGTTATTAAGAATAACTCAAAAACTGACCTTGACCACACGAGAAGTACCAGCTTTCAAATAATAATTAAAAATTAAAAAATTTGTACAGCCGACTTCAATATAGGTTATTTAAGAATAACTCAATAACCATTGGTCTGACCTTGATCAAATTCATATGGGACCACAGGAGAACTATCAGCTTTCATATAAAAAAAGAATCATCGAAATTGGTTCGCCCAGTACAAAGTATGAGGTAACACACATAAAAAAAGGCATACAGTCGAATTGAGTACCGTCTCCTTTTTGGAAGTCGGCAGGAAATTACGTGTCACGTTGTTTGTCCGCGATGAACTCCTAAGCTACTGAACTGATTGCAATGAAATTTTGCACACTCTGTGCAGTTAGGTGCAACTTGAGAGATAGGATAGTTTTTATCCTGATACTCGTAAGTGACACTCAATATTTTTTTTATTACGAATACAATGATTTTTTATATGAGGGGTCATCGAAAGGGGCAGAACAACGTCCGCCTGGTCGGATAGTGTCTAGTATAAAATAAAGTCGCTGCCCGCCGTCTGTACTTCTAAACTACGCAACGCATTTTGACTACGTTTTCATCAGTAGACAGAATGATTCAAGAGAAAAGTTTATGTGTATAATACATGCATATTATATATATATATATATATATATATATATATATATATATATATATATATAATTCTTCTGTCCGTGTGTATGAGTATTTTAATAAAGTTTTGTGTAGATGATTAAGTTGATTAGATAATGGTTTAGATTTAAAATTAGACCCGGTAGGTGGCGTTGTTGTCGCAATCCAGAAATCACCCGTGCAAAGCTGGGACGGATCGCTAGTCAGAAATATTACAGGAAATCTCGTTATAAATAGTTATATACTTAATAATTTAAAATTTAAAATTTTGTACAGCCGACTTCAATATAAGTTATTAAGAATAACTCAAAAAATATTGGTTTGACCTTGATCAAATTCATATGGGACGACACGAGAAGTACCAGCTTTCAAATAAAAAAAAGAATCATAGAAATCGGTTCACCCAGTAAAAAGTTATGAGGTACATAACACACATAAAAAAAACATACAGTCGAATTGAGTACCGTCTCCTTTTTGGAAGTCGGCAGAAAATAAGCCGCTATAAGTATGTGCCATATCGATTGAGAAAAACGGACAATGACCTCAGATATGAGCCGAGTGTCAAAAGGCGTAACTTACAAAATCTCAATTTAGATGTGATAACAATATTTAAATATTGATATTATTCCCACTTCTAGGTCAGCACATATGTTTTGTTTTTTTGTTTCTTAAATAATATTGTCTGTGGTTCCTATAAACATAGTAAAATCTTACGGTACATCGCGAAAAATGTGTTATATTTTATATTTCAATTTATGGTAAGTAACGCAGCAATTCATTTAATAACAGTTTCATATTAAAAAAATATTTGAAGCAATATAATCACCATATTGAGCTTTTGCAAATTCATCCCTTTAAAATAAACAAAACGCGCGTTACGTCAGTTCGTTCTAAAAGAAACGTGACAATGGCAGCCAGAGATGCGTCACCTTTTTTGGGCCGGTCCGCCATTTTGTTTTCATTCGTGTTCGGATAGCGCTTGCGTGTGTACGTCTCGGGTAATTCATAGCATTCATTGCATTGTTTTAGTTGAGTTTTTACTGTTAAATTTGTTATATCGTTAAGTTTTTGTTTTTTGAATCTGTTATATTAGTTTTACTGTGACGGTCGTTACTAAATCGACATGAGTTCAGGAGAATTTGGTGAAGGACCCGGTCCTTCAACATCAAGTGGAAAGAGACGTCGCCGACCCATAATAAACGTAGCAGGTACGTACAAATAGGTACAAATGCGACGACGTAGCCTTTCTATTTCTTAAAGCGCTCTTTTTATGTGACCATGTGGTATTTATTTTCTAAAACAATATGTATTTATGTGATGTAGTACTATGGTAGTATATTTTTGTCATTTATTTACAGGCCCATCTTCTGGAGCACCTTTAACGTCACCAGTAAAAAAGAGAAAACCTACCACTTTGTCGGTCGGGGAACAAGAGATTATCATTAATGTATACAAATATGTCAAAAACACCTGGCCCGAAGACGTGTATCCTTCAAACGTTAATATGGTAGAAAAGGTTTCGGAGATCTCAGGAGTCAGCAAGAGCACTATATATCGCGTATTAAGCGTGTATAGAGATTCCCATAAAATACCAGAAAAGGGAATAATTAATAAAAGAAAAAAGTCTGTAATTGACAAGTTGGACGATTTTGATAAATCGGCTATAAGAGCGAAAGTGCATCAGTTCTTTCTTGCAGGAGAATTACCGACTTTAGACAAAATTTTGCTCAGTATAAATCAAGATGACCAGTTGCCAAACTTGAGCAAAACTTCCCTGCGACGTGTGTTGCGCCATTTAAAATTCAAATATATAAAGAGAAACAGAAAAAGTGGTCTAATAGATCGCCCAGAGATAGTTCTGTGGCGTACCAGATATTTGAGAGAAATACAAATATTAAGAAACGAGGGACGTAACATTTTTTACCTTGACGAAACATGGATTAACGCAGGTCATACTATGGGAAAGGTATGGGAAGACACCACAATTGAATCTTCTCGTCAATCACGGTTAGAAGGCTACTCTACTGGCGCGAAAGCCCCTTCGGGTAAAGGAAAGCGATTAATAGTTGTACACGTTGGCAATGAAAATGGCTTTTTGGAGGGATGTGATTGGGTATTTGAATCATCATCTACTGGTGACTACCATGAGAGTATGGACGCTCTCCATTTCGAGGACTGGTTTAGAAAAGTAATAGAAAAACTGCAAAGCGGCGATGTCATAGTTATGGATAACGCTAGTTACCACTCCAGACGTTTAGAAAAAACCCCAACAATGTCTTGGCGGAAACAAAATATGCAGGAATGGCTAGAATCTAAACAGATCGCATACGTGCCCTCGGACACAAAGACCCACTTAATGGAAAAAATAAAGGCAGTTAAAGATAACTATCGAAGTTACGTCACCGACGAGATGGCAAAAGAAAAAAGCATCACAGTGGTAAGGTTACCTCCTTATCACTGTGAGCTTAACCCCATTGAACTTGTGTGGGCAGATGTGAAAGGGTACGTTGCACGAAAAAATACAACTTTCAAGTTAAAAGATGTTAAAAATTTACTTAAAGATGGTTTAACTCAAATCACGCCAGATAAATGGAAAAACTGTGTTCAGCATGTCCTTAAGGTTGAACAAAAAATGCGTGGCATGGATGATAGAATTGACCAAACTGCAGATCGCTTTATAATTAATGTTACAGATAGTTCATCAAGTGAAGATACGAGTGATGATTGCACCGAATAAAAATAAAGTTCTTATATAATATTAAAAATAAAGTTTTATCTTTTGCATAAGTACGTACTTATTCGGTGTCGTTATCACTCGAATCTTTATATGTGTTATAAATTAATGTTTTTTGTTGTTAAATGAATAAAGTACTTTATAACAATAGATGATTTTTCTTCTACAGCGATCTTTCACATAACTTTTTAATAATAGTTAATAAATATATATTATATCAATCATTATAAAAAAATCATTATAAATAAAGAAAGTACTACATATAAAATGTGCCTATATATTGAAGGTTTGTAACCCCTGGTTAAACGACCGAAAGGTCATTGTCCGTTTTTCTCAATCGATTTGGCACATACTATAGTTTTATGGAGTATGTACTTTCCAACGGCAAGCTTTATTGCACTGTTCAAAATTATGGGCATCACTCATTTTGTCAGTTATTAAAATGGTCCCTTACAAAAATAATATTGTCCAAAATAATTTGTAATACACCAGTTAAGATGTTCATTTCTTTAAAAAGATTTTCGAGTAAATCCCGTGGCTTTATATTATAAATATCGTTTAAAACGTCTTCTTTATCAAAACTATGACATCGGTGGAAAATTTAATATATGCAGTGGTTTAGCGATGGGTTCGAATCTCGCACGGAACAAGTATTTGTATGTCCTACAAATAACTGTTCTGGGTCTGGTTGTTTGTCCTTGTGAAATCTATGTATGTATACTGCCACCGCGATACAGGAGAAAATCCTAGCGTGGAGGTAAAAATAATAAAAAATAAATTAATTAAAATTAAAATTAAAAAAAATATCCCAAGTGAGCAAATATGGAATTAGCCAAGAACGGTCTATGGTTCAGCTGTGGCTAAATATGTAGCAATCTATAGGGAGGCATATGTTCAGCAGTGGCGTTTGATATACTGGAATGAATGAATTCCTATAATATTTTAATGTCACGACTATAAATAACAGAACCCGAACTCAAGAGGCTCCGCACGGCAGTTGAAGCCGGCTGCGGCAACATTCTTCTTCTTTATGACACCGATTCACCCCGCGGCCGCCATTTTTACGCGCGGGTCATCCCTTAAATTCTTTTTATTGCCGCCCTTGTAAATCATTGCGTAATGCTTCAGTGCATTATCCGACGGGGAAACTTCATTATGGTCGCTTTAATGGTTCGAAGGAGCGATAAAATCTTGCTGGTGGCTGGACGACCGGCTATAGTAAAAGTACAAGGGTGCATATGTCTTTCGTCAATGTTGAGACAAGATTATTAGTTATTTATATTTTTTTTATAGAATAAGGGTGACAAACGAGCACACAGTCCACCTGATGGTAAGAGGTTGCTGTGGCCTATAGACATCTACATCTATCTTCGTTTGCGAATTAATGAAATGCGAGATTGTAATGCGTTGTCAGCCGTGAGGACTAAGATAGAATGCCTCTTTTCTAGTAAAATAAGTCTCCGGTTCTCTACACTCACCATACGAAACACAGCGGCGTTAAGCTGCTATTTTATTCTGTAAGAGCGTGGTCCCACCCCGGTCGAGCCGACCCATTCGTACAACAATACTATTAATACAAATATACTATTAACATAGATGCAGCATGGCTCTACCACGTAACAAAATGCCACTTTTTCTGTTTTATTTTTTGATTTTGCCTGACATCGACTGTCGTTTTTTGGAATTATTTTGATATTAGAAAGTATATTAACTGTGTAGTGGCGGTGTGGAATATTCACTATTAATATACTCTACCACGTAAATATTTACATAAATTAGTTCTACACGAAACTTCAAATAGTACACAAGCCTTTTCTCATTTCTGAGAGATTATTATGGCAGCAGTCCAATTATAATTCATAATCTTGGAATTAAATAGTGATTCGTTTTAATTTTTTACATTTAGGTTTATTGTTTTAATTAGTTTTCAAAATATTGTTACGAGCTTGGGGTTCAAAACAATTAAAAACTGCTGATTGAATTACCAAAATTGACACTTTAATTACGGAACACTAATTACAATTTAAAACCACACTGATCACTTTAGTTCGCAGTTATTTCGCTTCGAAGTATTCGCTTGTATCGCCAATTCAATACTGACTCGGTCGTGGTCTATATCGGCCTTATATATAGGATAGGGCCTCAGTTACGTTTCCAGAACCATCTACTGTAGAAACATCTGGATGGATCGAGTACATATCGGTCCCGAAATTTCTAGAAGGATCTTGACCCTCCTAGTTCTGCTACTCGATACTAGAGAGCGCTAGTGGTAACTAGTGTTGCCATTTACAAGACATTAATAGTGGCGCGCAACAGTATCATATTTCTCATGGTATATACATACAAAAAAATACAACAGAATAAGGTAAGAAAAATATAATGTTTGACGGTGCAAAATTGTAGGTACAACGCTTTACCTAAAAATATAAAATATTGAAACGTCATATTTTCTGCCGGCTTCCAAAAAGGAGACGGTACTCAATTCGACGCGTATGTTTTTTTTTATGTGTGTTACCTCATAACTTTTTACTGGGTGGACCGATTTCAATGATTCTTTTTTATATGAAAGCTGATACTTCTCTTGTAGTCTCATATGAATTTGATCAAGGTCAGACCAATAGTTTTTGAGTTATTTCAGTTATTCTTAATAACTTATATTGAAGTCGGCTGTACAAAATTTTTAATTTTGTAAAATTGACACAACAACAAAATTAAAATTTAATATAAATTAATTTATACGCAGCCTTATTTCTGTTTCGGTTGCATTAGTTGTTCGGTTATTAGTTTATTACTGTGTTTTTTAATTGTTTACTAATTCAAATGTGAGCAATATTACTGCATCAAATAAAAAAATTGCTCCATATCTTTCTTCTTTTGAAATTCAGGAAGTCCTACTAACCTTTACAGCGTAGTCAAAGTAGTAATGTCCGGAGATACATCACGTGCAATTTGTTGCGATAGCGTAGCGATAGGTGGGTTTCGAGCCAGCAAATTGTTCTTTATTGCTCTATAAAATGAGGATATGTTGCCGTCTACGTTTATTTCGAGTTTTCTACGTTTTCGCAGCGTTTTGCAAACCTATGCAGATATGCAACCAATTGCAGAAAACTGAAATCAAGTGTCAATGTTCAAAAAGTATTTCAATCAACAAGGTTAAAAGTTTATTAATGAAATGTACAAAAAAGGTTACTATAATGTCAAGGAATAGATGAATGAAAATAACCATTGGGACTGAGACGTCACCACGCTGGTTCTATTAAAATTCATATAAAAATTGTACAAAATTATTTCAAGGTTATATTATGTTTAAAAATACGACCCGTATGGAATTTATTGACACGAGTATTTTTTAGTTATATATTTAGGTATATTATTGGTAAATACAATTTTTTGCATAATCCTTATAGCAAGTCGTATTTTTTTATTAAATAAAATAAAATCGCCTTTTATTTCCAAAATCAAAAATTACAGTTTTAACTTTTTTAAATTGACCTTATTCCATTAGTACTACCATTAATATCATTTTCAATTATGAAATCATTATTAAAATATTATAATATAACACATTACTAACATTCAAAAATTAACTAATTAAAGAATAAGTCTTTGATGACATCTATACTATTATAAAAATGAATCGCTGAATGTGTTGCTAAGCGCAAATCTCGAGAGAAGCTAAACCGATTTCGCTAATTCTTTTTTTATAATATTCGTTGAAGCACGAAGATGGTTCTTACGGATAGAAAAATTTAAAAAATTGTCTGAAAAGGTCAAAAACAACACTTTTCTATATTCCCATACAAAAGATTCGTAATAATACTTAAAAGTCAATTTGAACTTTAATACCATAATATAAAGTTTAAATGTTAGTGGAGGGGTTCCGGGAAGGCAAAACAATTGAGTGACGTTAGTATCGTATAAATATTAATGTTAATATTTGTCAATATTTATAAGATAATTAGGGTTCCGCAAAAAAAATTGATATCCATGAAATCTTAGTAAATTCCACGCGGGCGAAGTCGCGGGGCACAGCTAGTCTTATATAAATTTGTCAGTACAATTACATTCATTTATTATTATTAAATATTTAAATTAATTAAAACAAGACTTAGCATAACAAGACTATTAGCATAACAATATATTTATTATATAGTCTCTGCTTTCGGAATGTCTATTGACTAACGCGTGCTAAACGTCGCCAGTACGGTCCAGCCGTATATTTTAAATCATCTTTCCACGCTGCTTCCCTCTGCTTCTTTTGCCATCTCTTGGATACCAATTAGTGACAATTCGGCTCAATTTTTCTTGATGGTTCCTAACCATGTATCCAGTCCATCTCCACTTTTGTAAGTCTATTATTTGTAGTATATTAGATACTTGGGTTTGTTTCGAGTATCTTCGTTCCTAACCCGGTCGGTTTTCTTTATACCAATCATGCTTCTATACATTGCTCGTTGGCATGTTAACAATTTATTTCTGTGTGAAACTGTGAGTGCCCAAGATTCACATCCGTATTTTAAGCAGGGAAGAATACTTATTTCAAACACTTTTCGTTTTCTTGCAATTCCCAATTCTTTGCTCTTCATTATTAAGTGGCGAAGCTTGCGAAGTCACTTATTGATTTCACGATGTCTGTCCGTCTGTCCGTCTGTCCGTCCGTCTGTCCGTCTGTCCCATGATTATCTGGAGAACGGTTTCGAATTTTCAAATTCTGTTTTCAGCAATCGATTACTGATCACCCAGGCATCTGAACCTCCTATTTTGAATTTTTTTCCGTTAGAAACAAAGCTACAAAGCTGATTGCTTCGCCACTTTGCTATGCTGTTAGCTTGCTAGATTTATTTCTTTTAGTGACCAGTACTTTTTCCACCCATGCGCTATTTTTTTATATATTTCCTTGGATGTTAGGTCTTTCGGTGATATGATTTGGCCTAAATTAGTGTATTCTTCTACGTATTTTAGTACTTCACCGTCAACAACTATTGTTATCTGATCTCTATTGGACATTACTTTGATTTTCTTTGTGTTCATTTCCAAACCAGCTTTTTTTGCTTTCATTTGATAGGTCTTGTATCATTCTCTCAAGTGCCTTAGGATTCTCTTCGAATAGAACAATGTCATCGACGAATCTGAGGTGGTGAAGTCTATTTCCATTTATGTTCAAGCCCATTTGATTCCAATTTATGTGTCGAAATATATGTTCTAGAGCCAAGGAAATTAGCTTTGGTGAACCGAAGTCCTCAATTTTCCAGTCCATTGTTGTAAACGATCTATAATGGGTCTTGGTTTCTCACCTATTTTGCCTATTCTTCGAACAAGCTCTATTTATTGTTTTTGCAAGTTATTTTTACGTACTTTTTCATTATTTCCAAAACGGTATCTACCAGATCAAAGTATGAACCCCTTTCTTCCTCAACTCCGACCAACACTTAATTTTTGTTTCGCAGTTGTCTCTCAATTTTTTTCCAGGACTTTTTCTTGTTCTTCTAGTTTTTCCTGCAGTTGTTCAGTTTTTGTTTGTTTTTTTTATTTTTCTTTTATATTGTTGTTGATGTTTGTTGTGATATTTTTTTCCATACCTTATATTTCTTCTTTTTGAGGTAATCATATCAGCCTGAATTTTAAGAAGCGTATTTTGTATTTCCTCCATATTTATTTGGAATAACAATAAACTTTTTCCGTATAAATGACCTCCTTGTATTTAGTAGTGATGACCTAACTGTGTTAAGCCGTGAAGTAGAGTTGAAAATTTTCTATTCAGCGATAGATGGCACTGAAGTGGCTTTAAATCGATGCGTTACTATTGTTTTATCATTAATTTTTAGGTTATTAAATCACTAATTTAGCCCTTTTGGATTTTCAGTCTGACACTAAATTGATTTTGGTATTCAATTCAATCAAAAAGTTCCATAGTAAGAGTTTTGAGATATTTCACTGTATTCAATTTACAAAAGCCCATGACCCCTTACGATCACTTTTTACACTTTTTTACTACAATTATTATCAATAGTCTCTATTTTTCACTATTTCACTATAAGTCCCTGTTAAATTCACGTAACTTCTATATTTTTCTTGCAATTTGCTCTCTTAACTTCATGATTTAACACTAAAAACAACCGAGCAGTAATATTTATGTGCGTTACAGCTTACAGTGCCCTCTCTTTCTCTCGTTTTTTCTATAATCTTTATTGAAAAAAATGATTCCATTCAATTCTATTCTATCCTGTAATAATGTTAGTTCTTATTTGAAGGATGATATTTAACAAGAGTGACCAGCAACCCACCTGGTAAGTGAATACTATGGCCCATAGACACCTCCACATCTTTCGTCTATAAAGAATGAAAACGTAGATGCATTAATTAAATTAGGCTTCATCACAAATGGTTAAGAGGGTGCTATCTAACCCGATAGAATCATACCTATTGGTTGAAATGGATGTATTTATTTATTGTATTTATTTATGTATTGTATTTATACAAAAAAATGAAGGTTTAATAATAGACCGTTTTTAGTAAGATATAAAAATAAATATTAATAAATATATGTAAGTATATTATATATATTTAACAGACTCCTGTTTTTAGTCAAAGAATGACAAAAAAGTTTTTATTCAAAAAAGACAGAATATATAGGCAGGCGCGTTAGAAACCGCAATTATTTTACAATTATACATTGTTGCCCATTTCTTGCTTCTGTTTCCCTCTGTCGCCTCTTGATATCAGGCAGTGGATATTATTACATCGTTTCCTCGTTCCATGTTTCCTACACATTGGACTTTTCTTAAATTGGGGGAATTCAAACAAATTCTTGCAGCTAAAGGCAATATTACATCGGGCCTAAGTTATACCACGCAGCGAAGGAACCGTGGCTTAGTGACTCTGTTACGACGTCTCAGGTCTTAGATTGAGTTATTAGATAGATAGAAATTTGTGAAAAAATCACAAATCCTTAGTAATATGTATTTATATGATAGAGCCATGCTGCGTAGTCTGAGCACATGAGTAAATAAACAGAATGAATCTGTACTCACGGGTCGGTCGGTCGATTTTGTGAGAGCATGGGCCAGAATGGCGCCACTCTCCCCTCCGTGGCTTAAAATAGGTTGGCGGTGGAGCCATAGACCAGATCCGCCGCTGGGGTCAAGAAAACTTTTTTTTTATAGGATAAGGGTGACAAACGAGCACACAGTCCACCTGATGGTAAGTGGTTGCTGCGGCCCATAGACATCTACATATATCCTCTATTACAATTCAAAATGTAGATGCGTTATCACCCGTGAGGACTAAGATGGAATGCCTCATTTCCATTAAAAAGGGCCGTACTTCCTGGTGCTTACTTTTTCTTAGCATCTTGACCTCCGCGTTTCAGGCTCGGAGTTAGAGGCCGCGGAGGGAGGCGTGCCTTGTGTTCCTGGTGCTTACCTAAGAAGGAAAAGGGGAAAAGAATATCTTCCCCCTGCCATAGGCTAGCCGGCGCCGGTGAGGCCGCGAAAAACATTTCCGGGGCCCCGCCAATATGCGATGAAGTAGGTTAACAAACGAGCACTCAGTCCACCTAATGGTAAGTGGTTGCTGTGGCCCATAGACATCTACATCTATCCTAGTTTGCGAATCAAAATGCAGGTGTGTCGTCACCCGTGAGGACTAAGATGGAATGCCTCTTTTCCAGTAAAAAGGGTCTCCGGTTCTCTACACTCACCATACAAAACACAGCAGTGTCAAGCTGTCATTTTACGCTGGTATTCTGTGAGAGCGTGGTTCTTCCCCGGTCGAGCCTACCCATTCGTGCTACAACTATACTTACTAATATATCTGCAGCATAGCTCTACCACGTACAACCTGAGAAGGATAAAGTGGTATAGAAGTTCTCCTTCTGCTATAGGGTAGCCGGCCCCGGTGAGGCCGCGAAAAACATTCCCGGGGCCCTGCCAATATACGATGAAGGTGCAACACCACGGGGTTTTAGTCGATGCTACCTTTTTTGTATGGCATTTCCCCATATAAAAAGCTCCCAAAAATATCAGCATAAAACAGCGTGACGCTGCTGTTTCATATGGTAAGTGATTAGCATCGAATACTCTTCTTAGTGTTCACGAGGCATAATATCATATGAGTGACAACCCATCTGCAGTATGTGTAATATAAGTGAGGGATGACAATAAATTATTACTTATTTCTTCATCGTGTACTGCATCTGTTAACAGCTGAAAAACAAAGTTCTTATGCTGTTATTTACGCTGGTATACTATAAGGGGGCGTCGTGCTTCCCTGGTCAGCCGACCTATGTATTTTGCAACCAATTTAACTGCAGTGTGGCTGTGCTACGTAAAAATGTCTTATGTGAATCATAATATTTTTTTTATAGAATAAGGGTGACAAACGAGCACACAGTCCACCTGATGGTAAGTGGTTCCTGCGGCCCATAGACATCTACGTCTATCCTCGTTTGCGAATCAAAATGCAGATGCGTTGTCACCCGTGAGGACTAAGATGGAATGCCTCATTTCCAGTTAAAAGAGCCTCCGGCCACCTGCACTCACCAAGCGAAACGCAGGGGTAAACCTCTATTTCACGCTGGTATTCTGTGAGGTCGTGGTACCACCCCGGTTCGAGCCAGCCCATCCGTGCGACAGCAAAAGCTGCCGCGTGGCTCTACCACTGAGTATGACGTATATGAGTATGACCTTTATGAATAATGCATTGTCCATCTTATGGTTAGTACCGTCAGGAGGACAATGTTCTCAATTGTCTCCCTTACATCTTGTCAAACTTTACTAGATGGTAGGACTGCTTTTCTGCCTAATAGTTTATGCCGCCAAAGAGCAATGCTTGCACTGCTGTATTGCGGTCTAAGGCTATCTATAGACCGTACTTTGCTTTTGCTCAGACTTACTTTCGAGTTAAGACAATGTTTGTATTTATAGAGCTAACTTCGAAGTTGTGCTGAGTGCGCGCTTAGCAAAGCCTGAGTCAACGAAATCGACGACTTCCGTAAAACTCTGGATATCATCCGAAACCTACCTATATACCTAACTATATTAATTTTAAATTCTTGTTTTTATGTTACTCTAATTATTTATAACAATGAATATGTATTGAATAAAACTACTTTAATGGATTCTATCGCGTTTAATTAACTTATTTTTATTAATTCCCGGCGTTTCGGGTGCTTTACAGCACCCATGGTCACGGGGGACTGAGGTGATTGACGTCCCGATGTCAGAGTTAACCCGGAGTACCTTCAGCTTTTTTAAATATTAATGTTGGTCCGATCTACGCAGAATGAACTTACTGTGTCTTGAAGTATTGCAGTGGGCTTGGGGTTAGTTTTAATTTTATTAATTACAGGATCCCAAGCAGGTGGTAGTACCCAGCCTCCCTCTATATTGAAATTAGGATTTTTTTAAATTTCAATAGCATCACGTATCATCCTTGGTAGGGATCGATGGATGGAACACCATGATGGTGGAACACATAGCTGACGTGAAGCACATGCGTTCCGGGAAGTCTGTAGTTAGTCATCATATCCTATACGGCCTCTGTCATTACATTAGATTTGATAAACCACGAATTCTCGCGAAAAAACATCGATTCCTACCAAGGATGATACATGAGGCTATTGATATTAAAAAACATCCTAATTTCAATAGAAAGGGAGGCTGGGTACTACCACCTGCTTGGGATCCTGTAATTAATAAAGTTAAAACTAAACCCAAGCATACCGCTGCAAGATTTCAAGACACAGTAAGTTCATTCTGCGTAGATCAGACCAACATTAATAATTAATAATTTAAAATTAAAAATTTTGTACAGCCGACTTTAATATAAGCGACTTCAATATAGGTTATTTAAGAATAACTCAATAACCATTGGTCTGACCTTGATCAAATTCCTATGAGACAACACGAGAACTATCAGCTTTCATATAAGAAAAGAATCATCCAAATCGGTTCGCCCAGTACAAAGTTATGAGGTAACACATTAACACATAAACAAAAAAAACATACACTCGAATTGAGTACCGTCTCCTTTTTGGAAGTCGGCAGAAAAAGCTGAAGGTACTCCGGGTTAACTCTGACATCGCCACGTCAATCACCTCAGTCCCTCGTGACCATGGGTACTGCAAAGCAGCCGAAACGTTGAGAAAAAGAAGTTAATTAAACGCGATAGAATCTGTAATAGTTTTATTCAATGTTTAGTGTTCGCGTAAGTATAAGAAATCATTAAATAAATAGGTATGTTTAGGCCGTCTTCTAATTTTAAATAGTATTAATCCATTTTGTATTAACGTTATTTTAATCTTACTTCGAATTTCTTAAAAACTTCTTTATATTTAATTTTTTTTTTGCACTCTTCTCATCCGTTCCCGTTCTCATACGCTCGTTTTCTATTTCATATAATAATAATAACTTATTTATAGAATACAATTTTGACTGTTTTCGATTTTTAATTTTTTTTTTATTTTTATGCAATAAAACCAAGAACATAATGCGTGGAATAAAGCATCCATAAATTTGTTGACTGTCTGGGCCTCAGCATAAGCTTAGCTTAATCTTAGCCAGATACAACTATAAATTCAGAACCAAAGATTATGCTAAGCATATACTCAGCAAAGTTTTTCGTAAGTAAAGTCTGAGCAAAAAAAAAAGTTAAAGTCTCAGCCTAAGAGGTGAATGGAACCAGTATTATTACAGGCCTTTCAACCTTAGTCCTAAGCATTCTGTAGCATTCTTTGTTTGAACTTATTTACACGTGCTTAGCATTAGCTGAACAATAAGTTTGTTTATCACTGCAGTTTAATAAAAAAAATATTGCAGCATCACTACAAATCTTCGTCATGGTTTTTTAAAGAAACACACGAGCATCGGTTTTGAATTTATTGTACAGGGGATCACACACAATGATTTCCTAGTGAATTCTATTTCAATAACAAAGCCGCTAAAAATTTAATACTGCTTTCGTTGAGGGAAAACTTTGTATCAATTTCACGACACAGTAGGATTATTTTGACCCCCTGTTGAGGTTAAGAGAACATT
This sequence comes from Parnassius glacialis, assembly GCA_033319125.1. Lineage (NCBI taxonomy): Eukaryota > Metazoa > Arthropoda > Insecta > Lepidoptera > Papilionidae > Parnassius > Parnassius glacialis. The sequence goes on along the minus strand of JAVANC010000026.1, from coordinate 3,077,896 downwards.
GTACTGAGTCCTGAAGCTGTAGTCATATATTATTATCACGTTAGACTGGACATGTATAGTTTAATGCCTACATGTATTTTTATTATTTTGCCACTGAATACTTTTCTTTCCTTGCTGTATTAAATTTATGTCTCAGTCTTTCGCTGCTGAGGCTAGGGGAAAGACAACAATTTTCCACTATGTCTGGTGTATGTGGAATTTGAGAAAGGCTATGATTCCGTCGAAATTTGGGCGGTGCTGTCGTCCCTACAGCGGTGCCAAGTTGACTGTCGGTATATTTTTTTTTTTTTTGCGCCCGAAGCAATTGGAAAAGGGCTACCACGGAGGGAGGCGGAAAATGCATTACGCATACCACGACAGCCGGTCTGTCCTGGTTATGCGGGACTCACTGCCTACCGGGGGACCTAAGTGATACCCGCTAAAAACCGCCTTTGGGGAGTGGCAACTTAGCTGTTTAAAGCTTCTTATGCCGAATCGGAAGCGACCCTCTTTTGGGAAAAGAGGGCGCAGGCGGCTACGAGCCGCTGAGGGAGTGCCTACGAAGGCAAATTAATTATGAATAATTTAATTAGAATTGGCCTGAGCCGCCATGAGGCAGTTCAGGTCGTTTGACAGTTTATTAGGCGGGTCCGAGAGAGAGTTTCTCGGCCTGCGGACTCGATAGCGAGAGGGGAGTGGGGCTGCATAAGTAGCTGCCTCACGAATAAGATGATTGGGGTGCGACTCTGAGGCTTTGAAGAAGTTCTCAGAGAGTTTTTTAAGAAATTGTTGAATTGTAGGGAGGTCTAGGTCCCGATGAAGGTCGGCATTACGGACGTACCAAGGTGCGTTCGCAGCTCGACGACAGAAAAGATTTTGAACTACTTGGAGTTCATTAATAATTTTAGGGTTAGCGTGGGCAAAAATGGGGCCCGCGTAGGACATGACTGGTCGTATACAGACCTTATAAAGGGTACGCTTGTTTCTGAGGGACATTTTACTGTGTCGGCCCAACATACTGTTGAGCCTATTCAGGTAAAAACGTGCGTGACGGGTTACTCTCTTGACGTGGGGCCTGAAAGTTAGCCCTGTGTCTAGAGTGACACCTAAATATTTGGCAGACGTATGCCAGGGGACAGGGGTCCCTAGCATACGTATTGGTGGAGTGTTTTTGATACGGCGTCGTTTATAATCGAAGTGAACGGCGGAGCTCTTCTCCGGGTTCACATCGATGCGCCATTTTTTGAACCAAGCTCCTAGGTCATCAACTGACTTTTGGACCTTGTTCCGTATGAAAGGTAGCGAGATACCTTTACAGTAGAGAGCAGTGTCGTCTGCGAAGAGGGAGAGCTGAACACCTTTCGGCGGAATGGGAATATCGTTGGTGAACAGGATGTACAGCAGAGGAGCAAGTACTGAGCCATGAGGGACACCAGCTTGGATGGGGCGCTGTGAAGATAGCGTGCCTTCGTGTCTAAAACGAAAGGTACGATGATTTAGATAAGAGGCCACGAGACGTACTAGACGATCGGGGAGACCTATTTTGTATAGTTTGTAGATAAGGCCTGTATGCCAGACTCTATCAAAGGCTTTGGCGATGTCGAAAAAGACCGCGATAGTCTTATGACGACGGGGATAAAAACTGCTGAGGATATATTCCACAATACGGTGAACTTGTTGGGGGCAGGAGTGTTTCGCTCGGAAACCGAATTGATGGGGAATGATAAGAGGGTCACCGTCTGTGGGAAACAGATGGCGCCTCATGCGATTTTGGATGACTCTTTCAAAGAGCTTGCCCATTGCCTTGAGGAGGCTAATGGGGCGATGACTGGAGGGGAGGTTGAGAGGCTTGCCTGGCTTGGGAATACCAATCACAGTTGCCTCTTTCCACGTAGTGGGAAAGTAACTAAGGTTGAAGCAGGCGTTGAAGATAATAGATAAAAAGGTTAACACCTGCTCAGGAAAGTGTTTAAGGGCTTGGTTAGAGATGCCATCCGCGCCCGGAGCCTTTTTGGGTTTAAGTCCTTTGATGAGGGATGAAATCTCATCATTGGACACAGAGATAGGTTCGGAGGCTGTAGGGGGTGAGTTCCGGCGGCGGACCTCATCTTCCACTGCGTGGACGTGTGAAGGGTCAACGGGTTGAGAGCTAGGAGAGCATTGATCGGCAATGCTGTCTGCAAAGCACTCAGCCTTTTCCTCGTCCTCGAAGGCTACCGTACCGTCGGGACGGGAGAGAGGGGGAGTGTGGGTGATAGCGTCTATGCGGAGGGCTCTTGCCATCCGATAGTACGCTGTATGAGAGGGAGAGATATTCTCCATGAGTTTACTCTTTTCGAGGTCTCGAAATTCAGAGAGGCGGAAACGGAGTTCTCGTTGAAGACGATTAGCCGTGTGCCTATATTCGGGCGTGGGGTATTTTGCTGCTCTCCGGAAAGCAGCTTTCTTGGCTTTTAATAGGTTGCTAATATGTAGGGGAAGCCCACTATTATTAGCAACCGGGACTACCCTTTCATTCTCCTTAAGGGAGGTTTTAATAAGGGTGGAGAGTGAATCGACCGCGGTGTCGATTTTTTCGGGACTGTCTAAGTCCGACGATAGGGAGATGGGAGAGTCCTGTGAGTCCAGAGCATTCGCTAGGGACTCCTTGAAGCCCTTCCAATTTGTGAAGGTTTTAGTCGAGGGTGTTGATGGGGGTGGCTGATGGCCAAGAATGAGGGAGACCGGTCGGTGGTCGGATTCTAGATCGTCTAGTGTCTCGATTGCCCTGAGGTTGAGGGAAACACTTTTGAGTAGTGCAAAATCTAGCACGTCGGGAGCGTGGTCGGTGATATCGGGATAGTGAGTAGCACCTAGGGGACTGTGAACGGTGAGGTCAAGAGACTGCGTGATATCGAGCAGTACCTTGCCACTAGGGGAGGTAGTACGGCATGTCCATTCAGTATGCTTGGAGTTAAAATCTCCAAACATAATGACTGAATTGCCTAAAGATAAAATAGACTCAAAATCTTTTTTGAGGGGATGGGTTCCTGAAGGGATGTAACAGGAGGCTATGAAGATGGACTGATGTCCAGTCATAGCTAGCCTGCATACCGTGGCTTCCATATTGGTAAGCTGTGGAGTAGAAATGGGAGAGCAGTGGAGTGACTTCTTGTAATAAATGGCCGTACCGCCACCTCGGCGGTCGTGCCTGTCATTACGAAGAAGAGAAAAGTTTTTAATAGAAAGGCCTTTAGTGTCCTTAGTTTTGAGATTAGTTTCCTGTAGGAGGAGGAAATCGGCTTCACGATTTTGAAGAAAGAGCTTAAGTTCTGGGGGGTTATTTCGCAAACCGCGAATATTAAAGGATACAAGCGATAAACCCTTAGGTTTGATACGACCGTGAGACTTTGGTAGAGCAACCTGCTCTGTCATCGTAAGTTAAGTTAATTAAGTTAACTTAACTTACAACGAGCACAAAAGATTATGATGCTCTGCAAGAGCAAGGAGACGGTCCTGAGGGGACCTCGCAGCGCGCAATTTGCGTGCTAACACAGCGATTTCCCCAACGTCGATGTTCCTAATAGCGGAATACACCGTTTTTAGGTCATCAGCCATTGAGGGCTGTGATTGTTGTGGGGCGGAGGTAGTCCGCGGTGGGTCTGCCTTTTTGGGGCCCCAGGGAAAGACTGGAGGCTCCATAGGCTTAGAGAAGCCCGGAGGGGGCCGAATAATGCCCTGAGGGGGCCTAAGGGGACCCTGAGAGGGTCGAGAGAAGCCCTGGATGGGCTGTGAAAGGCCCTGACGGGGCAACCGTTGGTAGAGAGCCGGGAATGAGCGGTCATTGACCGGCGGTGGAGCTTGCCTACTGGGGCGAGGATGAGGTGCGCAAGGGCAGCCTCTGTAGTTAGCCGGGTGGCCTGTTTGCTTACACAGGACGCACGCGGGTGGGGATTCGGCGTCTTTGGGCCGAGGACAATCCTTAGTATTATGGGGTTCAAGGCACTTAACGCACCTGGGTGGGGCAGAGCAGTTGGCCGCCGCATGACCATATAGCTGGCAGCGGTGGCACTGCGCCGGGAACCCGCGCCTATGTGGGGGCTCAACCTTCACTCTCGACAGGCCACACACTGTGCGTACCTGCCGGAAGATGGCTTTTGCCTCCGGCACGTTGGTTAAGATGACTAGGACCAGGTTGAACCTCTGGCCCGTTCTACTGTGCATCTTGTGCACGGCTTCTACAGGGAAACCTTGGGACTTAAGGTCCGCAAGGATTTCCTCGTTGGAGAATTCAAATGGCACGCCGCGGATGACGGCCCTGATTTTACGCTCTTCCGGAAGAGCGTAAGTATGGTAGGAGGCTTGTTCGGCTGTGAATAGCCTGGTGATACTACGGAAGGCATCGATTGAGTTGGGAATGATTTTAATAGTCTCCCCGAGGTTAATCGCATGGTCATATTTAATGCCTGCGTCGTATAATGATTTCGACAACTTGGTGAATCTGGCCTTGTCTCTTAGGAAGACAGGGGGCGGGACTTGCTTCTTTGCAAGTACTGGGGCACAGCGGGAAGCTGGCTTGGATGGCGGGGCGATGTCCATTGACATTAGGGGAGCCGTAGCAGCAACGGGGGCTGCGGGGGCAGGGACGGCAGCGGGAGCTGCGGTGTTTGAGGCAGCAACGGGGGCTGCGGAGGTTGAAGGAGCGGCAGGGGCCGCTGAAACGGGAGGTGTGCGGTTTTTCGCGGTGCGTTTACCGCCGCGTTTTGAGGAGACGGTCGTGAAGGATGACTCGTCGGAGTCACAGGACTCCGAGGAATCGGTGCCAGAATAGGTGGCGGGCCTCTTCCGGGGGGCCGACGCAGTGGATTCAGACTCGGAGCATGCGTACTCCATATCTAAGGGGGCGAAAGAGTTCTTGGACTCTAGGTAGGCCGCTATAACGGGCGGCGGTTGAGGTGCCTGAGGGGCATACGAGGCAATAGTTGCCACGATTGCGGCGAGCCGAATTATCCAGCCTATTAAGGCCTGAGACGATGGACCCTATAAGGTCTTGTTTCGACATAATGCTAGAAATGAATGGGGCTGGTGGGGGATGCTGTTCTGAAAAGAACAGAGACGTTCTGAACCTAACAGTAGGGGCGGGATCACCGTTCTCAGAAGAACGGGACGTTTTTTATTCAAGGAGAAATGCCCTTACTCTTAAAAGAGCAGGGCCTTGCTCTGAAAAGAGCAAGTAACTCCCAAGAAACAGTATACACGTACACGTTATACAAATAAATAACGAAAACAAAAATAGAAATAGTTAACAAAAAAAGATAACAAAAAATATAACAGGTAACAAGCGGAGGTCAGTCAAACCTCCCCGCCCGAAGACAGGGGGGCAAGAACTGATAGCAGAAATGACTCACCAAGGCGACGACGCTGTACAGCGCGAGCAGGACAGCGGAGGCGCGAGGGCTGCGCGGACTACCTGAGACGACCGCACGAGAGCGGTGCCAGAGGCGGAATCCTGTCGGTATATCGAAGTGCTGAAGTATTTGTACAGTAGGGCTACGACTATTATCCGAGTACAGAACCAGAGTACGAAACCTATCCAACTGCAGAGAGGTGTAAGACAGGATGACGTTATGTCCCCGAAACTTTTCACCGCATTTTCGAGCTACTGGACTAAAGAGTATACGGTTTTACTATCAATGGCGAGTACGTCAATCACCTTCGATTTGCCGACGATACAGTCCTTATGGCAAAATCGCTGGAGGTCCTCACTATGCTCAATGACCTCAATAGTGGCTCCCAACACATGGGTCTTAACATGAACATGGACAAAACAAAATCATTAGTTATCAGGTTTTATACGTGATGCCATGCTGCAGCAATATTAATAGTATAGTTATAGCACGAATGAGTCAGCTAGACCAGGAAGGATCACACTCTCACAGAATACCAGCGTCAAATAGCAGCTTAATGCTGCTGTGTTTCGTATGGTAAGTTTAGAGAACCGGAGACCCTGTTTACTGGAAAAGAGGGATTCTATCGTAGTCCTCACGGCTGACAACGCATCTGCATTTTAATTTGCAAACGAAGATAGATGCAGATGTCTATGGGCCACAGCAACCACTTACCATCAGGTGGACTATGTGCTCGTTTTTCATCCTTATTTTATAAAAAATGTATAGATATATATATATATAATAAAATTGTATAGATAGATATATATAATATGTAGGCTATTTGGAGTAATATATATTTATAAGTGTATTTATATGTATGTTATGTGTGTTTTACATTTTAGTTTTATGTATACATATTTTCGATTGTGGTCGACTGCTAGAGAATGGCTTAATGCATTCAGTCCGCCAATTGTACAATTTATGTGCAATAAAGAATTTTAAATAAAGTATTTAATGATTTCTTATATTTACGCGAACATTATACATTAAAAAAAACTACTTGTTAGGGATTTTAACGCGTAACTTATTTTATAGTACAGACGTATCGAGCATTTTACATTGTCATGGGGGGGGGGGGGGACTGAAGTGTTCGACGTCCTAATATCATAGGTAACAATGGCTACCTCCAGATTAAAATTATATAAAATAATTTAATGTACTTACGCAAAAAAATCTGTAAAAACTAGTTCTATTTAAATGAAAAGTATTTATTTATACTTTTCATTTCTCGTTCGAGCGAAATGATCACAAGCAACAAATCTCAAGATTGAATGAATGACGAAATCACCCTCATCCATATGAATAATACAACATAGTTGCTTTAGATAAGTGTCGTGTCTGTTGTGAGTAAATGTTAATCTTTGTAAACGGTATTAGAACCCCCGGAAAGTTCAACCCCGCGGGAATCAAAGAACACTCAGGATATTATTTTCGAATGTAAAACTCTATAATGGCGTAATGATAAAGCAAGTTTCGATATGAGTGATTACTTAGAGAGTCGATCTTGTATAATGACATTCAATAATAATGAATGATAGGTTATGTTATATTTTATTCTTGTGATTGATAAAGCTTATGCTGCATCTTTTAATCCAACTACCTAAAAGAGAATTATGTTTTTTCGTTTAACATAACAATATCACAGCTCAAGAAGTGCCTAAGTTCTACTTTTTCTGTTTTGGAATTTTTGCAAATAAATTTTTATTTCGGTCCTTGAATCAATATTTTTTTTATTGAACAAGTGGTAAAATTAAATATTTTGTACAACACCGACTTCAATATAAATAAAATGAGAACATCATCTATGTAGTGGAAGTCAATTAAATACGCATTATTAAGGATAACTTAAACACTACTGGTCAGAGATCTTTATTACATTTATATGAGACCTCATGAGAAATACCGTATGTATGTAATATAATCAAAAAATAACGTATGGTAAGTTCCTTAAAACTGACGTCTAATAATCTAAAATATTTTATGATATTGAAAGAAAAGTACTAAAAATTTGATTGGACCTAAAACAAAACCTTTTCGATTTTTAAGTAGGACTTCGGTATTTTCTGTTGGACTCAGGGATTGTATTAAAAAAAGAGGACCTAGATTTTTGATTTATTGTTATCGACCAGTCTAATATTAGAAAAATAGCTCAGACATAAGACAAAGCTTTTATTCTTATCGGTAGGTACATTACTTCCTTATGAACTAAAATATCAAACATTATAAAAAATATTCTATAGATTAGATACTACATTATATAAGCTATTCGGGCTCATTCGCTTCATCCTCAGTCGCAGGATAACCATAAGTCCAAATTCAGTTATTTCTATAATATCTGTATAAAAACCTCTCAAATGATGAAATTAGAAATTTAAGACAACCTACCTGCATATCAACGTTTAAGAAGAATGTTCGAAATCATTTTCTAAATTTACTTTACAACTTCTAAGTTCCCTCATCATTATAGTTGTAATCTCTGTATATTAATTTCATCATTATATTACGTATCTATATTACGTATCTTTATGTATCTTGTATTATAAATTATATCGTCGTCGTATCTTATATTATATTATATAAATTTATTTAGTTGTGTATATGTTTACATGTATGTGTACATTGACGTATATATGTATATATTTATGTATGTATATTTCTTTATAACGACCTTCGTAGTTCTATCACAGCCGTAAGGTTGATTGGTAGGTAATGTTTTTAGCATTAAGTCCGCCTTTTGATGCTGTATTAATATTTAAGGTTCAATAAAATTTAAATAAATAAATAAATACGACTTAATGACCTTCAAGGAAAGAATCTACTCTTCTTAAAATGCTGGCAATGCATCTGTATTCCCCCGGTATTGCAGTTGTTCATGGACGACGGTAGTCACTTACCATCAGGTGAGCTGCATGCTCGTTTGCCCTCTCTTATATAAAAAAGTATAAGAAAAACTTTATAATTATTTCTTATATTTACACAAACACAAACACATGGAATAAAACAATTTTTATGGATTTTATTGCGTTGTTTTACTTATTTTTAATTCCCGACGTTTCGGATACTTTGCAGCACCCAGGTTCACGAAGGGACTTTAGTCAAAATTAACCTGGAGTACTTTCAACTTTTAATCATTTGTACTTTTGGTCCAATCTACGCAAAATGAGCTTACACTGTCTTGAAGTCTTGTAGTGATATGCTTGGATTTAGTTATAATTTCATTAATTGCAGGATCCCAAGCAGTTGGTAGTATCCAGCATCCTTCTCTATTCAAATTAAGATGTTTTTAATTATGAAAATATGAAGTATATAATAAAAAAAAATAGTATACAATCCAAAAAATAGTTTAATTCAAGAAAAACTTTAGTCACAAATAATATCAACAGTGGTAGAGCCACGCGGCAGCTTTTGCTGTCGCACGGATGGGCCGGCTCGAACCGGGGTGGTACCACGACCTCGCAGAAAACCAGCGTGAAGTAGAGGTTTACCTCTGCGTTTCGCTTGGTGAGTGCAGGTGGCCGGAGGCCCTTTTTACTGGAAATGAGGCATCCCATCTTAGTCCTCACGGGTGACAACGCATCTACATTTTGATTTGTAATAGAGGATAGATGTAGATGTCTATGAGTCACAGCAACCACTTACCATCAGGTGGACTGTGTGCTCGTTTGTCACCCTTATCCTATAAAAATATATATATATATATATATATATAAATATATTCTTGCATATTAATTACACGTAATCCACGCTTCGAGAAATAATTCGGACTAGCGTGATACGTGCACATTAATCAGTTACCAAATCAATGGGCCTTTGTACGTCAGGTTACATCAAATTTGTTGCCGGCGTAACTCACGGAGGGGACGTTCGGACCATAATTTCCAGTACAAAGGACCACCAGGAGAGTGCGTGATTAATGTTAGCCACCTAGCGGGCTTCCTATATTGAAATGAGTGTTTGTGAGAGCCGCAACCGAAGAGTCGTCAGGCGTTATTGATATGAGCGGATGGCATTTTGAAATCAATTTCAGTTTAATATCAATGTGATTTTTGTTGATGTGTGTTTGTGAGTTAATGTTTTATGTCCGTTTTGGTTTACACGTTTGGTCTGGTTGATGCATCTGGCTTAATTATTTTAGTATCATCTAATGTTATATCGAGCACACTGTCTACCTGGTGGTAAGAGGATGCTGTGTCCCATAGACATTTACACCTATCCTCAATTTATAATAAACCTAGCAAGCTAACAGTATAGCAAAGTGGCGAAGCAATCAGCTTTGTAGCGGTTTCTAACGATTGCCGTTGAGCAATTAGTTTCAAAATAGGAGGTTCAGATGCCTGGGTGATCAGTAATCGATTGCTGAAAACAGAATTTGAAAATTTGAAACCGTTCTCGAGATAATCGTGGGACAGACGGACAGACGGACAGACATCGTGAAATCAATAAGTGTCTTTGCAAGCTTCGCCACTTAATAATTAAAATACAGATACGTTGTCACCCCTGAGAACTAAGATGGAATGCTTTGTTTCGAATAAACAGTCTCAGTTTCTCTACACTCTCCAAACGGAACACAATAGCATTGAGCTGCGATTTCACGCTCGTATTCTGTGGGAGCGTGTTCTTTTCCCGGTCGAGTCAACATGTTCGTTACTGCCTATTAAAAGTCCACTAAACACATATCTCCCTGTAGATTACTCATATGGTAAACATTGGCATTTTTGCCACGCTTTTCAGTGGGATGGAAACGTACTAGTAGTTGTAGCGTGAATGGGTCGACCATACGGTAGACCCATTCGTGTTACAACTATAATAATATAACAGCAGCGGAGCTGCTACTTGCTACTACTACGTATAATGTATTTTATTGCTCAGACATGGCTAGAACACAAAAATACAATTAATTGGTTATTTGGGTATTTTTTTATAGAAGTAGGATGACAAGCGAGGTCACAGTCAGCCTGATGGTAAGTGGTTGCTATGGCTTAGAGACATCTACATCTATACTCGTTTGCGAATCAAAATGCGGATGCGTTGTCAGCCGTGAGGACTAAGATGGAATGCCTCGTTCCCAGTAAAATGGATCTCCGGTTCCTTACACTCACCATACGAAATACAGCAGATACTGCTATTTTACGCTGGTATTCTGTGAGAGCGTGGTCCTACTCCGGTCGAGCCGAACTATTCGTGCTACACCCATTATATAGCTGCAGGTCCTACTCCGGTCGAGCCGAACTATTCGTGCTACACCCATTATATAGCTGCAGCGTGGCTCTACTACTGTTAAGAATATTTACGGCAAGCGTTTAGTGTACAGATGCTTCCACAGAGATTACGTATCTGTAGCCATCTTTATTTCAAGTTGGTTACATGTGCCAATAGGCTGCAGTAGTCACTTACCATCAGGTGAACTATTTATATGTTAATTTGTCATCTAGATTCTATACAAATAAATAAAATTGAATTGTCTGTTTTTAATGTCGAAAAAACAGCTTTTTACTATATGCATATGAAAGTATATACGGTACTTATAACAAAAACATGATTTTTAAAATTTTTATCTGTCTGTCTGTCTGTCTGTTTGTTCCGGCTAATCTCCGAAACGGCTGGACCGATTTTGACCGGACTTTCACTGGCAGATAGCTGATGTTATAAGAAGTAACTTATGCTATTTTTATTTTAGATAAAAAAATAAGATTCCGCGCAAAAAATTAAGAACAATGGAATCGGAATCGCGGGGAACAGGTAGTTTTATATATAAAAATATCAGTCTTTACTGAAAAATTTTGACGGTATCAAAATAGCATTTAAAATTACCAGTTGTTATTATAATAACAAATGACAGCATAAATATATGTCAGAATCCGGTCCATGTTTGACGAAGGGAGAATGTAGCGGTTTAATAGAAAAGCAATCAGTAATGCAAGGGGCGTTACGTCAACGTGCGTTCGGACAAATCATTCCAGATAGAGATGTTACAATTGTTTTGATTTAATTTAAGGAAATTAATATATTAACTTTGGCCTCTCAATACATTTATGAAAATGTAATGTACATACACAAAAATAAAAGTAGTTTTACAAAATAAGTGATATTCATTCTGTAAATACTAGGAACAGACACAAGCTAGTAGTACCAGTTGCTCGACTCTGAGCCAGTAATTCATTCTTGGGGCGATGTATACGCTTTTACAACGAAATTCCAGAAAATATACAAAATTTGACCTGCTCAAAGTTCAAAAACATTATTAAACTAAGTTTGTATAAAAAGGGTTATTATATTATTAAGGAATTTATGGATGATATAATAACCCCTGGATCGCTACCAAGCTACGAGTATTTCAAATGTTTTGTTTTGTTAATTGTGTAACAAACATGATTGTAAGCTGTTATTTAAAAAAAAGTCCCGCTGGGTTTCTGGCTGGTTCTTCCCAGGACAGAGTTTTTTTTTAGACTTTAGACTTCAGACTTTCAATAAGTATTATTTATAATCTATATTGAATAAGAAAGGTATATTCAATTTTGTTTTTTGTTTCTGTTATATTAAATTTTTATTTTATTTTTAGTACTACTGTAATATACAAACTCTTACTTCCTAGCGGAAGTAGTTTTAAAACTTTATTAAGCTTTTTGTATTATTATTTGTTCTGTGATTAAATATTTATTCTGTGATTATACGAAGATTGTATAAAAATGGTTCTGATAATATTAAGGAATTTATGGACGTCAATAACCCATGTGAATGAGGTTACCATGCTATTTCCAATTTGTTTTGTGTTGTTTGTAGCTTTGATGATTGTAAACTAATCTTTTTTTTCCACAAAAAAAGTTCCGCTGGGTTTTTGCTGGTTCATCCCTGGACAGAGGTATTTTCCGAACCATTGGTAAAATAAACATATGAGTGACTCTTACTTAGTATTATTTATGATCGACATTGAAGTTTCTATTTCTATTTCTATTGAACTGAGGACTGCCTATGTTCAGCAGTGAACCTATGAAGGTCTGTAATGAATATGATGATGTTGAGTAGAAAATTTTATACTTGACTCCGGAGATAGTGGATATAGTTCTGATTCATCAGTCCATTACAGCCTAGAAATGTTCATTGCTTTTTTTTATAACTGGATTTACCGCTCTGGGTTCTAGCCCTTCTGAGCCCTAAGTTACAGTGTATAATTATCCTTCATAGTACACTGCTTCACAATATGTTGATGCGTCAAGTTGTGCAGTCCTTGGGAGATTTTGACGGCAATTTGATCTAGCAGACAGCTGATACATGGCGATGGTATCTCAAGCGCCTACGCAAACAGACACCCTGTCTTGAGAATCACATCACCATCGGAGCACTTGTTTAACCATTTCCACTAATATTTCACATGCGCAGACACTTAATATTTAAAATCGCACCACTTTTACATATCAAAATTCACTTCAAGCCATTATTTAAGCGATAATACAGGAGCAGCAAATCGCCGCCGGTCAAGTTCCCGCCAAAACTCCTGTCAGTTGCTGAACATCGGCTTCCCCTATAGTTTTGTTCATTGGATTTTGCTATAGTTTACATGCTTGGCGGGTGGATCGACAATCCGCTGTCTTTACTATATTGAGTTGTTATCAGGGAGATGCTGCTCATCTCCTGTTTCGGTTTAACTATGTCGCGTCTTACGACAATCACTGATTGAAACATGGATAATATATTACATTTTTATTATTTTAACTGTTAACTACAGTTACCATTTGACAGTTAATGCAAATGCTCTCTACAAGGTAAAGTGTTTTAAATAAACCTAGCAAGCTAACAGCATAGCAAAGTGGCGAAGCAATCAGCTTTGTAGCGGTTTCTAACGGTTGCCGTTGAGCAATCAGTTTCAAAATAGGAGGTTCAGATGCCTGGGTGATCAGTAATCGATTGCTGAAAACAGAATTTGAAAATTCGAAACCGTTCTCGAGATAATCGTGGGACAGACGGACAGACGGACGGACAGACGGACGGAAAGACGGACGAACAGACGGACGGTCAGACGGACAGACGGACAGACGGACAGACATCGTGAAATCAATAAGTGACTTCGCAAGCTTCACCACTTAATAATAGTGGACTTTAACGTTACATATATTTAAAAAGAAATAAGGTACGAAATATTCAGTAGCAGCCTGGTGTCAGGAAGTTTGCGGTGTTTCACCTTTACGTCAAAAAGCACGTAAAGCCAATGGTCCTGCGTGGTCATGTCGGATCTCCGTCCCATCGGACTATGCGAGTGATGAAACAGAGAGTCACATGTGTTTGCGCTAGACTCATGCACTATAACCCTGTTCTGTGCAGATGACTGGTTTCTGTTGAGACTCGCCGCGGTGACCGAAAATCGGCATGTAGGACATTATCTTTAAAGAAATCAGCTGCCTCAAGTGTATACATTTTACTCTATTGTCTAACACATGATTACATACACATACGTATACACATTAACCCACTCACACACTAACATTCTATATTCATACTTAGTAAGGCACTGAAGAAAGTATTTTGCTGTATGTTTAACAGTGGTAGAGCTAAGTAACAGTGGTAGAGCTAAGCGGTGGCTTTTGCTGTCGCACGGATGGGCCAGCTCGAACCGGGGTGGTACCACGACCTCACAGAATACCAGCGTGAAGTAGAGGTTTACATCTGCGTTGCGCTTGGTGAGTGCAGGCGGCCGGAGGCCCAATTCCCCCCCCCCCCCCATCAACATGGTAGTGGAATTAAATAAAAGACTACCCCAGGACGGTACCAGCACCCCTGGAGAATCCTTCGCTGAGCATCCACGACCAAACTACTCCACTCCTGGGCGTGGGTGCTCAAGCTGCCCCGCGTATTCTGGGGGGGGCGAAATTCCGCTCAAGACGAAACCTGCTCGGGGCAAGCGGAGCAAGAAGACAAAGGCAACCCCTGCCACGCTTACCGTGGATTTCTGCAATATCAGGGGACTTCATTCAAACCTTAACGCCGTCCACTACCATCTGGAGATAGCTAAGCCGGCCTTGCTCTTTCTTACCGAGACACAGGTGTCCTCTCCGGCTGATACTTCGTATCTCTCCTACCCGGGGTACAAATTAGAACACTCGTTTGTGCCCCGGGCTGGAGTTTGCGTGTATGTCAGAGAGGACATCTGTTTTCGACGCCTCGGCAGCCTTGAAGGTACGGACCTGTCCATCCTATGGCTGCGCGTAGACAGCGACGACCATCCCCGCGTCTACGGGTGCCTCTATAGGTCCCATAGCGGTAATGCCGACACAGACCGACTCATCGACCACGTCCAAATGGCTGCAGACTCCGTGCTACAACAGGTCCCATCCGCAGAGATCGTGATACTCGGTGATTTCAACGCCCACCACGCTGAATGGCTTGGTTCTCGTTTAACCGATCATGCGGGTAGATCTGTCTATGACTTTGCTTTGGCATATGGTCTAACACAACTGGTTACTTCGCCTACGCGGATCCCAGATGTGGAAGACCATGTACCTTCCCTGTTGGACCTTCTGCTGACCTCTCATCCGGACGGATATCAGGTCTCCGTCGATGCCCCTCTGGGCTCTTCGGACCATTGTCTGATCCGGAGTACGGTGCCACTCACGCTCCAATCGCAGTTGCGATCTACAGCTTGCCGCCGTGTTTGGCACTATAGGTCAGCTGATTGGGACGGGATGCGGTCTTTTTTTGCATCCTACCCTTGGGGGCGGGTTTGCTTCTCGCCGGAAGATCCCAGCGTTGTTGCCGATTCTGTTGCTGATGTGGTACTTCAGAGTATGGAACTTTTTATTCCATCCTCTGTGGTGCCCATCGGAGGCAGATCCCAGCCATGGTTTGGTCGCTCCTGTAAAATAGCATCACGCTATAAGCAGGAGTGCTACCAGGCCTGGACTGACGCATCAACGTCTCGGGATGTAAACACCAGCGCATTAAAAAGAAGTATAATTCCGCCTCCAGGTCCTTCAAAAGCGTCATTGCCAAGGCAAGGTCTGAGCACATCGGCAGAATTGACGAGAAGCTAGTTCGCCTTCCTTCGGGAACCCGTGCATTCTGGTCTCTCGCCAAGGCTGTCCAAGGGAACTTCTGTCAGCCATCTCTTCCATCTCTGCACAGAGAGGACGACTCACTGGCCCATGCCGCAAAGGAGAAAGCCGATCTGTTGAGCTCTCTTTTTGCGTCCAACTCGACTCTAGATGACGGGGGGAACACACCGCCGACCATCCCGCGATGTGAGTGCTCTGTGCCGGATGTGCGATTTACACAGCGCTCGGTCCGCAAAGCACTCTTCTCCCTGGACGTCAACAAGTCGAGTGGGCCCGATGGAGTCCCTCCCATTGTGCTGAAGACGTGTGCTCCGGTGTTGGCGCCGGTTTTAACGCGTCTTTTCCGGTACTCCTACTCCCAAGGCGTAGTCCCGAACTCATGGAAGACAGCTTTGGTGCACCTGATCCCTAAAAAAGGCGACCGCTCAGACCCGTCCAACTACAGGCCTATCGCCATCACCTCCTTGTTCTCCAAAATAATGGAAGCCATTATAAACTGCCAGCTCATGAGGTACCTTGAGGATCACCAGCTGATTAGTGACCGCCAGTACGGTTTTCGTCAGGGTCGATCAGCTGGTGATCTTCTAGTCTACTTAACTCATAGATGGGCGGAGGCAGTAGAGTCCAAGGGGGAGGCATTAGCCGTTAGTTTGGACGTAGCGAAGGCCTTTGATCGGGTCTGGCACAAAGCGCTTCTTTCGAAGCTTCCTTCCTATGGGCTTCCCGAGAAATTGTGCATATGGATCACCAGTTTCCTTGCTGATCGGAGCATCAAGGTCGTAGTAGACGGTGAATGCTCTGATTTCAAGCCTATCAATGCTGGTGTTCCACAAGGCTGCGTGCTATCACCAACGCTGTTTCTCCTGCATATCAATGATATGTTGCTAACTGGCAGCATTCATTGCTATGCGGACGACAGCACTGGTGATGCCTTATATACCGGCCGTGCCAATATTTCTCGGGAAAACTTCGCCGAGTACCGGGACAAACTTGTGTCTGAAGTCGAGTCTTTGCTTAACAAAGTCTCGGATTGGGGGCGACTAAATCTAGTCCAGTTCAATCCCCAGAAGACACAAGTTTGCGCGTTTACCGCTAAAAAGAACCCCTTTGTCGTATCTCCTCAGTTTCAAGGCACTCCCCTTACTGCCTCAGCCAGTATCGGAATCCTTGGCGTCGACATATCGAATAGTGTGCAGTTTCGTGGTCACTTGGAAGGGAAGGCCAAATTGGCCTCTAAAAAGCTTGGCGTGCTCAGCAGAGCGAGACAGTATTTCATGCCGGCACATCACTTGCAACTTTACAAAGCGCAAGTTCGGCCCCACATGGAATACTGTTCTCATCTCTGGGCCGGGGCACCCCAGTGCTAGCTCCTTCCACTTGACCGCATCCAGCGCAGAGCGGTTCGAATCGTCGACGACCGAGTTATTTCTGATCGGCTCGATACACTGGCACTGCGTAGAGATGTTGCATCTCTTTGCGTATTTTATCGCATTTATCACGGGGAAAAAAAAAATGAAAAAAATGTCTTGTAAGCTGGTTCAGATTAAATTTTTAACTGAAATTAACTGTTGTCATTCCGTGTATTCTTAATTTCAGTAAGTATCACTTTTAAATTGTAAATCTATATTTGTGACATGTTTTTCAATATTCTGAAAGATAAATAAAAAACAGCAATATAATCTTCGACAAATATTGCTATTAAAAATTAAGAGGCGCGTCCACTTTTATTTCGATGGCATAACTTAATGGATAATGTCATTGACTTAGTTTGATAATAATCATTATCACCTTTGAAGCCCAACGTACGTCTACTGCTGACCATAGGCCTCACCCAAGAAATGCAACAAAGCACGGTCCTGGCCCACTTGCACCCACAGACTTCCTGCATCTCCCACCAGGTCGACACTCCATCTAAATGGAAACACCCTACCCTAACCTACCCTAACCCGCCACTTCACTTGGTGGCGGTACACGGCTAATATGATCGGCTCATTGCCACTTCAGCTTACTAATCCACTGGGCTATGTCGTTACTCAGGTTCTGCTACAGATAGGGTATCCTCATTATTCAATATATCATGCAGAGAAACTGCTTTCTTTAGCTCGCTAAACGAAATTGAGCTTCCTCATAATGTCAGCATATAGTATGTGAATGATGTGAATTAATTAATGACATCTTCAAGGAAAATATTGTTGCACGTCACTATTAATGTCTTGTACATGGCAACACTAGTAACCACTAGCGCCCTCTAGTATCGAGTAACAGAACTAGGAGAGTCAAGATCCTTCTAGAAATTTCGGGACTGATATGTACTCGAACATTCTAGATGTTTTTACAGTAGAAGGTTCTGGAAACTATCTGAGGCCTATATAAGGCCGGTATAGACCACGACCGAGGCAGTATTGAATGGGCGATACATATATTATAATATATTAATAATTTTAAAACAAATTTTCACTGTCGATTTATTTTGCCGCGTAAATTGTTTACAACACTAGTGACCAACGAAACGCCGGCGGGTATTACAGTGCGAGTACGAGATTACTAATCGCATTTCGGGGGCACCCCTAGTGCCACCCTTTGTGTTGTGTATGCCATGCCACTCAAAGATTCAAATGATAAATAGATCCGACGTGACGTAACAAAATATGTCGGTTTTATGAACAATGACGCTCCATTTGTAAATTGACTGCGGTTCTGATTCGAAGCGATTATTTTTTTATGGAATAATAAACAATAATATCTGTGAAAAATGATACATTTTACAGAAGACTTTTTTACGTGGTACATAGGCTGCACTAAAAGTATCGGGAATGGAATATTTCCACTGTTCCTGTCATATTAAAATCTTTTTAATTGAAAACTCCTTGGTTTTAAAAATCGAATACCATTTATTTATTTAAAAAAATATTCTCGGTCTTGTCACAAGGTTTTGTCAAACTTGTTTAGTCGTTGAGAAAATTGAATTGACTCGAGAAAATTCAAGAGCGATGATTAATTATGACTTTCGAAGTGGTTTAAAACAAAAACAGTGTGTTCACCGGATGATTTCTGCATTTGGTGATGAAGCCCCATCCAAAACCACAATTTATCGCTGGTTTGCTGAATTTCAACGTGGACGTGTCAAGCTCAGTGATGATCCCCGTCAAGGTCGTCCAAAAACAGCACTCACAAATCAAAAAGGCAAATCCTGGATATACGCGTACGAACCCGAAACAAAAAACCAGTAGAATTTGGGTGTTCGAAAATGAGTTAAAGCCAACAAAAATTGTTCGTTCACGGAGTGTTGCAAAAAATGGTGGCCACGTTTGTCTCCAAAACCGGCCATGTTACGACTATTCCTCCTGAGGGACAAAGAATGGTTAATGCAGAATGGTATGCTAGCATTTGTTTGCCACGGGTCGTTTCTGAACTCCGTAAAGAGAACTGCAACCGCCGCATTATAATCCATCACGACAATGCGAGTTCTCACACCGCACACAGAATAAAAGAGTTTTTAGAGCAAGAAAACATAGAATTATTAGACCATTTGCCGTACAGCCCCGACCTAAGCCCTAGTGATTTCTATACTTTCCTTAAAATAAGGAATAAATTGCGTGAACAGAGATTTTCATCACCTGAAGAAGCTGTGGACGCCTACAAAACAGCCATTTTGGAGACCCAGACTTCCAAATGGAATGGTTGCTTCAATGATTGGTTCCATCGTATGGAAAAATGTGTCAAATTTCGCGGAGAATACTTCGAAAAGCAATAAATACATTTTTAAATAGTAATGTTGTGTCACTTCCTTGATTCCCGAAATTTTCAGTGCCGCCCTCGTAAAACCATGGCTGCAAATATATTATGGTTGTATTGGTCTCATCGACCTGAGTTAGAACCACGCTCTTACAGAATACCAGAGTAAAATAGCAGCATCTGCTGTGTTTCGTATGGTGAGTGTAGGGAACAGAAGACCCATTTTACTGGAAAAGAGGAATTCCATCTAAGTCCTCACGGGTGACGACGCATCTGCATTTTGATTCTTTATGAGAATAAATGTAGATGTCTATAGGTCACAGCAACTACTTACCATCAGGTGGACTGTGTGCTCGTTTGTCACCCTATCTTATTAAAAAAAAGTCTGCGGGAGTGTTGAGAACTTGAGTTGTAGTGAACTGGAGACCCTTTTTACTGAAAATGAGACATTCCAACTTAGTCTTTTGGGGTGACAATGCAACTGCGTTTTGATTCTTAATCGAGGATAGCTGAGATGTCTATTGGCGGCATCATCCACTTACCGTATTTATAGCCTGTGAAGCATTCTATCATAGTCGTCAGATTTGTTACTTATAATCAGTCAGTAAAACAAATCCTTGCTGTACTTTAATAATTTCTTAGCGAAAGGGTAAAACTGAGCCAATTAAAACGGAACTCTATTAACGTCACTCCGCTGTCTGTCTTTCTGTCCTTGTCTCCGTCCGTATGCCACGGATCTCTAGTTAGTATACAAACATAATCACGGATTTGAAATTAGGACCTTTTGGTGTAGTTTTCCTAAATCCAAATACGTATTGAATTATAAATTCAATGAATATTGAATATTGAATTTAATGGATGTTGAATATTGAGTTCAATTGAATTATATTTCAGGAAAGATCCCATTAGATGAAAAGGAAGGAGATTAATTTATCTTACCATGACATTAGAAATTTCATTGCCTTGAGCTTATCGATAAGGATACAAAAATTAAGAAATGAGGAAGAAAGGGAGGTGTTAAAATAGTCCCTCGTAGTCGTAGACCTTTTTGTTTCGGAGTCTACCTAAAAAATGTAAGGAATTTGAAATTTTTGCTTATAGTGTACCATATTTATCATGTAGGTATTAAAACAAGGAATACTGAAAGCAACGATACGTAATGTAGTTTTTAATCCGAAACAAATTAACATTTTTTAGGTTTGTTTTCTTTTTGACTTGTTGCAAATCAAATTATATTATAGGTATTAGGTATAATTTGCATTGATGACATAAATATATTATTACCTCTGCATTGGCCGGGGCGTAAGAGCAAACAAAATTACTTAAATTAAATTTAAAAAAATATAGTCGAGTTTTCTAAATTAAAATTATTATTTCTATACGTTTGAATACTGATTGTAATAACGCATTTAACGAGGACAACGGGGTTATTGTTACATGTTGTATCATCATCACCGTCATCATCATTACAGCCCTTCGCAAGTCCACAGCTGAACATAGGCCTCCCCTAAGGAATGCCTCAAAAGTACGGTGCTGACCAATCAGCATTATTTTGTATAGGGCAAAGAGATTTAAATAGGTATATAGGTTTACTACTACTACTTAAATATCTTTGGTATATGGTGATAAAAATGAACACGCTCCCCATACCGGGCTTTTAGTTTGTATTAACAACTGTCCGTATAGTTTAGACAGTTTTGATATTTGTAATTATCTGAACTTACGAGTTTAAAAATAAAAAAAACGAGGAAGTTCTTTAATCGTTTCCTTTTTTATATAATAGGTATTCGCCGATTTCTCGAAACAACGAAGCAGATTTACTTAAATAATGTTGTTTTTAATTAATATTATAAAGGATGAAAATTTTAATGTAACTATTTAAACAACATTCTAGTTGTTTGCTTGTTAGTTACCTTAAACCTCTTTTAACTATTATTTATTCTGTTTAAACTTAAAATTTCAACTCTTTACTTGTGCGCCATCTATCACCCGCAATGAGTACTACGATATAACTGAAATATGCCAAGCTGCACTGTTTGCTTTGGTTCGCAGTTAGATCTCGTATAGTGCATAGATGGCAGGAGTAGCTGGTGAAATAAATTGAATTTATCTGTGAATTTATAACTATTTTATATTTTTTTTAAATATTCTTTCATTACAGTTAAATCTTTACTTTAATTTGAAATAACGCAGTCTTACAGTTGTATCTTAATAGCTACTGCCTACTATAAAACGGAAATAAATAACAACTGTATACCGTTTTCCTTAGTTAGTTACTCAGGTCGTACATAGATGGCAAGATTACACCTTAATAAAGTAAAATCGTAAATTATGAATCATCATTAAAACCATGAATGAAGAAAAGGAGATTACTTCTGATGTACAAACTGAACTTAAGTCCTCATAGATTGTTCATGGGATAGATGTTTGGCATAGTTGTTACGCTGGGCAGGCGAGGTTGCAGCAGTAGTTTTTATAATTATTATTGATTTGTTTCCTTCTTTCGTTACTTGTTACATCCACGGAACGATATTATAGGATACTGGAGATTTTACGCCGTCACTACATATTAAATAAATTTGTAAAAATTTTTAATTAAGTCGAAATAGCGTTATCTATTACTAATAATGTAAAACTAATACAAAACTTCTACAGAAAAATTCACTCTTTATCGCAGTTATAGTGTTGTTCTATAGATGTCAGTAAAAATTTCTACATTCAAAAATCACAAAAACCAAATATATTCTTAACTAGCTGATACAGACGACTTCGTTCGCGTTCTTGTTCTTGATATTATATCAAAAAAACACACATCACTGAACACGTAGTGCTAATAAAAATCGTTGTTTCTTAAAACTTTTATAACTTTATATGAAATGAAGATATCGTATTATTATTTTTTTAAATAAGGGCTGAGTGTCTAAGAAATAAAACTTAGAAAACCTAATTGAAATCTGTCCACTATCCAGTAGTACTTAGTTTTTTGTGATGCGCGCACAACTGCAAACCTCTATCATTTTATTTGTATAGATTCTCGGTAGAGAGTTGTGTTCTGTTCTGTAATCTTGATTATTGTATCCGGACAATAGATACCTATAATCAGGTTGTAGGTACAATAACAATATGTGCTCGCGCGTCATCACTTGGCTTATTTAACTTTTTTTATGTAAACAAGTATATCGCGTAACGACCTTTTTTTATATAAGGAAATGCCTACGCATACCCGCCTCGCCAGGGCAAGGATGGGTTATGTCGGACTCGCACCGACTAAAACCACATGGTGTTCCACCTTCGCCGCCACGCAGGGCCACGGGAACGCTTTCGCACACATCCGCGACCCCACCAGCGCCGGCCGCCCCATGGCAGCCCCTTCTCGAGGGAGGACCTCTCCTCCCCATACTCCTTCTCAGGCAAGGCGCACCAGGAACATAAGGCACGCCCCTCTCTACGGCCTCCAAATCCACCTGCGTATCGGACTCCCCCCGAGTCCGATACGCGGAGGCCATGGGGCCAGGAAAATCGAGCGCTTAGTAGCACCCGCTTTCCCGACCCCAGCGGTGAATCTGGTCTGTGGCTCCGCCACCTACCAACTTTCGGCCGTGGAGGGTAGGGAGAGCGGTGCCTCGCAATACCGACACTCCTCTCCCCCCGCGGCCCCACCACCACCGCATCAACGGTGCGGCCCCGTCAGAGTCGCGGAAGATGTGCGAGTGGCACATCGCCATACCAACACTCCTCTTCCTCCGCGCCTCCACCTCGGCTGCAGCGGTAGGGGGAGAGGACACCATTCTCACTGCAGCCCTCCGACACACATCCGAAGTGGGCTCGCCAAGCCCACTCGGAGTGGCCACCTTGGGCTGGCCTTACATCACGGGCCAGCCAAGGGGTTCCTCTTTTTCCACCGTGGGTGACCAAGCCACGGCTACTAATCCCTCCCGCCACGACAAGGCGGGAACCCGTTCGGGGGGGACCGCGCATCGCCCTAAATGAAAATGAAACCACGCAAATTCTGATGTTAGCTTGATTAGGAGTATCAGAGGTCCACTCACTTGCTCACCTCATTGCTTTTCGATGAGGCTAAAAGCACAGATTAAATACTACTAACAATAATACTTCACCCTTCATCATCATTACAGCCCATCACAAATCCGCTGCTCATTCTTAAGGAATGCCACAAAGCATCGTACCGAGCCACTTCCATTCATCGACATCCTGCATTTCTTAACAGGTCCTCACTTCATCTAGTGGGAGGCCACCCTACTCTTCGTTTACGTATGAGGCTGCCACTCGACCTTTCTCACATATCGGTTGTCAGTCCACTACCACTTCAACTTATTGATCCATTTGACTTTGTCGGTTACTATAGAAATCGATACTTGTCTTTTTTTAATAACTATACTTATATCATAATTTCAGTAGACCCTTATAACACTATAAAAGCGGATTACACTGATTATACAGTCCATCCTACTAATAAATGCCTGTCATAGACTATGACTCATAGTGTCATCAATATCACTATCAACTCATAAATTAGCAGTCCTATTATTAATTAGAAAACAACAACTTAGGACGGCTTAAAATGAAAAAAAAAAAGAAAAGAACGATTCATAAAATAGTACAACTGGGCATTTGTTTAAACAACGTTTTCATGCACTTTAAAGAAAACGAAAACAGCTAGTAAAACAAAACGAAGCGTTTAGTTAAATAAAGAAACGCGGCATAAATTGAACGTCGCAATTCACAAAAAAAAACTAATAAGACTTCCAACAAAAACGACTACTGGTACGTTGTCAGTTGTAACACCTGAGGTCTAAGATGGAATGCCTCGTTACCTAAAAATAGTCTAGTACTAAAAGGAAACAAAACAAAACGTGAGCACTTTTTTTCTACTAAAAAGAAACGATAGGTACGAAAGGTAGCAAATTTTTATATTATTATAAGAAACCTCCCCGAGTAAAATTTAAATTTAGTTTTTTTTAAATGTAGAATAACGGTGATAAACGAACACACAGTCCACCAGGTGGTAAGTGAATACTGTGGCCCATACACATCTATATTACTACATATATCCTCGATTAAGAATCAAAATGCAGATGCGTTGCCACTCATAAGGACTAAGAGGGATTACCTCGTTTCCAGTAAAAGGGGTCTCCGGTTTCTGGTTTGACGAAACGACGCTTAGGCAGTTGCCCACCATTAAAGAGTACTAATTTGGATATTCAGAATCTGTTTATTCTTATCTGGAATTCCGTTGTGATATGAGCTTATGAAATTAAAGAAAATGAAATGAAATTAACTATAAACACATTAACATGGTGTAGGCATATTTTCAATAACATTGAACAACTAAAAAAGTACTGGACACCTTAAAATGTTTTTAATATCAAATTGTTTGTCACTTGTTCCAGATTGATTCAAAATTTAAATAAAAAAATGTGTTGGCGGTAAAATTTGAGTTCAACGCTGCGGCAATAAGCACCAGGCACAATGTGATTTCGAGGTTGTGGTCAGGCTATCGTGCCACGGGAGACGTAGCGGAGAGACATCCAGGACCAAGCCCCATTACTACACACACACAAGACCGTTTTATGCAAATTACTGCGAGAAGGCAACCAAATGTTACCGCGATGCAATTGGTCCAAAAGCTACAGTCTGAATTCCAGGTATGTACTTGTGAGTAACCAAACTGTGACGAGGAAACTGCATGCAGCCCACCTTCATGCTCGTAGACCACTTCGGGTTCCAGCTTGAAGAAGAACAAATCGTGGAGGAAGACTATAACGGGCTAGAAAACACGTGAACTGACTACCTCATCAATGGCTTTTTATCGATGAATCCCGATTTGTTTTTAATCCTGATTCGAGGGAAGTATGTATTTGAATTCCTTGTCGTACAAGCTGACTTCAACACTCTCAAGAAGTTCATCCATACCAAGGTGGTACAATTATGGTGTGGGCAGGAATTCGTTTTAGTGGAAGAATGGATTTCGTTTGCATACAGAGCACTATGACGACTAAAAAATACATTTTTTTTTATAGGAGAGGGGGCAAACGAGCATGCGGCTCACCTGATGGTAAGTGACTACCGCCGCCCATGAACAACTGCAACACCAGGGGAATCGCAGATGCGTTGCCGGCCTTTTAAAAAGGAGTAGGCTCTTTTCTTGAAGGTGCAAGAACCAATAGTCTTACCACAGCGAACTCAAATGGATCAAAATTATAATAATATACTTATAATTAATAATTAAATTATGCACGACAATGCCCGTTCACATACGGCCGGGGTTAATGTCACGGCTCTAAAATGGCCAGTCTGTTCATTCTGGGGCCGTGACACAGTGCAATTTTTTTTGCAATTCCCCTGATTAAAATTCCCGTTGAATATGCTTAGGATATACTACAAAGAAGAGCTCGGAGGGATTTTCCTGAAGATCTGGTTACAAAAGAACAACTTTTTACGCATCTCAGAAGGACCTGGGACAATATTTCTCAACAAGATAGTAACAACCTCATTCTGGATATGCCCAATCGATTCAGATGCGTTTTGAATGTCATGGGTGCTTTTACGGATACGATTACGGATTACGGAACTCTTAATTTAAAGTATTTGACTAGTACTACCTTTGATTTTAATTTAAAAATAAAATTTTCATTAAGTACAGTTTTAACACAGTTTTTTCTCTGCGTAATAATTTAATATCTCATTTAAAGTCAATGTTTATAAAGAAATGGTAGATTATTAAATAAAGTTTTCTTGGATACATGTCTTAAGAAAATATTGACATATTTTTGGAATCCTCTCTATACCGTGTTGATGTGTTTATTTATTTCTTCGTCGTAAGAAAAGAAAATTCGTTTGTTAAATCTCTTTTTTTAATTTATTCATTGGATGTAACACAAAACTTCGTAAAAGCTATAGTATCTAGTTCCCTACTTTTAAATTCACAGTTTCACACAGATAAAGGACGCATTAAATCAAAAAAGTTACCTATCTACTTTTGAAATAGTGACGAATGAAGTTTGGATCAATGTTCAATGACATTAGGTTTTTTGTTTTATTTATAGGTTTTGCTTGGCATCGACTGTGGTGGAATTATTTTGGTATGAGAAAGTATATTGACCGTGTAGTGGCGGTGTAGAAATACCCACTACCCCGTGGAAGTTGCAAGAGACGACAGAGGGAAACAAACCAGAAGATGGGGAACAGTGACTTGCAAATATAATAAAAATTAAAATAAACGCTGTAAATTGCCAACCCACCTAATCGTGGCAATTATGGCAAAATTCCTCCTATGAGCCAATTTATAGGGGCGGCTTCCTTTCAGCAGTGGATTTTTATAGGCCGTAATCGAATTGAATAGGACGGTAGGTAATGATGAAAATATAGATTAGGACCCTAAATATAATTTTGGCATAAATAACTCATTTTGACCCGAGTGTTTGACAGCTGCTGCTTACTAAGTTCTCCCGCACTTAGCTTTCGCATAATTTGACGAAGGGGGCTCAAAGCTATTAGTAACATTTTACCAAAATAAGTTAATATCCAAAGATCTTAAACTCTCTTTTCATGTAATAAGTAACTAGAGAGATGTAGACGAAAATGTATAATGTCTTGTCTTTAGAAGTAAAAAACAAACGAGTACCTACACAGTCCATCTGATGAATGAAATAACAAAAACATTGTGGTACAATAGTTGCGATAATACTTACAAATTTAGTAAGAATATTATGTTAATATTTCTAATGTAATCACGGACCTAAAAGAAATAGGTCCGTGAATGTAATATTATTGTATCAGTTTAAACGGAAGCGCCATCTATTATTAGGTATATAACATTACGAATTTTACGTACAATTACTGAAATTCAATAGTATATCGATAGAGGGCAGTAACAAAATCATAACTCGCGGTGTTGAGATTTTCTGTAAATGAATCAGTACAGCTTAGCGAATTAGCGTAATCATACTTACCTGGCGTAGGGGATACCGTGATCAGGAAGGCGGTTCCCCCAGGGCGAGGCCTTTCCATTGCACTGCGGTTAGGTTGACCCTTGCGATTATCCCTAATGTGGATAACTCGGACGCGTAATTTTTGGTAGTGGGAACTGCGTACGCGCCGTTCCCCCATACAATGATAAGAAAAAAGTAACTGAGTCAACGTCTTGTCTCCATGTGTAAATCGAGTTACCGTGTGCAAGGGTAAAAACGAAAAATACAGTGTTTCTATTTCTAGATAAAATTACACGGTAGATTAATTTACCGTGTAAGTTTTCGCAGAAAAAAACAAAATTATGTCAATCCAAAATCCAAATATAAATATATTTGCTTTGAAATAATTACTAAGAATTTTTTTTAAAAAATGCTAAAATAAAGCAATATTATTCTGAATCTGACTCCTTACTAGCATGATAATATCTTTTTCGTAAATGGATTTATTAATTTTAGTTAACATAATATCGTTAGTAGGCCTGAAATCAATACAGTTTTTGCTGTTTCTTTTCATTGACTGGGTGAAAAATATTTCCTTTTAGTGGGTTTGGTTAAAAGTTTATTTCTTTTTCGTTTTTATATCATTGACTTGACTGAAAACGTGCTCGCACTCGGCATTTTAGCACCTTACTTTATACAATGGTATTACGGTGACATATTATAACACGGTAATGCCATATTACCTTGACGGTGGGTTAAGACTTTAGACCAAATTACGGTGAATATACGGTAATTACCGTGTACATTGAACTGAGTGACACTGAACTGAGTAAACTATATGGCATATATACAATAGGCAAATCTATATTCCGACTGCAAAAGCAACATCAAGCTGTGAGAGCGTGGTCCTACCCCGGTCGTGCCTATTCATTCATGCTACAACAACGAGCCACGCTGCAGCTATCTGCAGCGTGGCTCTACCACGTGGGATAAACGTACTATTATACATATAGATTATTAATACACATTATAACTATTGTGGACGGGCGACGCAGCAATAAGTTGTTTTAATTTTATGTTTGTATTTTTTTTTAATATTTATAATAATAAACTTTATTTGTTTTATTTGGCGATGTATGCGTAACGGACGCGCGACCGGTATGAAATTCAAAAATTTGGGGGGACCTAGGCTGCCGTCATAAGAAAAAAGGGCGCATTTAACAATTTTTGAATAAATGAGTTAAATATACCATTCGACTCAAGATAAAATGGCGCATCTACTCAATTTTTTTTAATATTCAAAAATATCATTATTTTAGAAAATATTGTAAGAGATTTAGACGTAACTGTTGATCAAAGATGACATTTTTTTAGTAGAAAAGACTTATTCAAATTCAACATAAAAGAAAAGACTTATTTAACCAGTTGCTACGTCATCTTTAACAATATTTGCATCAATTACTTAGATGAAAAGACGTAAATTAATAGTTTTAAAATGAAAAGACGCTTATGGTTTTTTACATCCAATTGTCTTGATACTCACCGTGAATAAAATAATTATAGGTTAGGCGCAAGCGACATTCGTTTTTTTTTAAATAGCACATATATTTCAGTAGAGCGGTGCAAAATAATTAATCTTTTTAGGGTTCCGTACCTCAAAAGGAAAAAACGGAACCCTTATAGGATCACTTTGTTGTCCGTCTGTCTGTCTGTCTGTCTGTCTGTCTGTCAAGACCCTTTTTCTCAGGAACGCGTAGAGGTATCAAGCTGAAATTTATATCAAATACTCATGTCTACGGTCCCTTGGGGCTGTGAAAAAATCAAACTTCTAAGCCAAGGCAATCAAAAGATACAGCCGTTTATGCCGCAAATTTTCGATATTCGCAAGGGAATCAAAAGTCAAAACCTACAGGGTACTTCCCGTGAACTGAGAATCTTAAAATTTGGCACGAAGCAACGTATTATAGCACACATAAAGGAAAAATTGCGAAAATCATAAATTTTAAGTTACATCATATAATAAAAATATTTTTAATAATTTTAAACTCATAACCTACGGATTTGTTCGGAACCCTCGGTGCGCGAGTCCGACTCGCACTTGGCCGGTTTTTTTTACAAATATGCCGTGTGCAGAGCTAAAGGATTTTTATAAGGCATTTAAACGACTACAACAAACGGACTACATGAGAAGCACCAACTTTGAAATAAAAAAAGAATCATCGAAATCGGTTTAGGTAGAACAAAGTTATGACGTAACACACATAACAAAAAACATACAGTCGAATTGAGTACCTCCTCCTTTTTAAGTCGGTAGAAAATACTTCTACGACGCGACCAAAAGACCCAAAGAGATGAAAGAAAACTGAACAAACAAAATACCATTTCTTCCTTTTTATGGATAACGCCGGTACTTATTTTAATGTATGTAAGAAATTTTTTATAGAAACTTTGGGCTTTAATAGGAAAAATGATAAAGTTGTCAGAAATTCCAATCTCGAATCCAAGGGCATATTTTAATGATATTTGTGCCAAATTATTTTTCTCAGAGGTGATCAATACAAGCTTTTTTTATAATATGATTCAACTTTTACTGGATTTTTTAAGGTTCCTGCTCCCAAACAAAATTTTACTTTCAGAGGTATTACATCTGAACGAAAAAATAAAATAATTAGGGAATTAGGGCCACTCATGCCGGAAAACAGAAGTGTTTTGGCAAAACTTGCCAGTGAATGACGATGCGGTTGACCTTACAAAGTATTATGAAGACTTTTCATACGTGGTAGAGTCATGCTGCAGCTATATTAGTAGTATAGCTGTAGCTCGAATGGGTCGGCTTTACCGAGGAAGGACCACGCTCTCACAGAATACCAGCGTAAAATAGCAACTTAACACTGCTGTGTTTCGTATGGTGAGTGTAGAGAACCGGAGACCCATTTTACTGGAAAAGAGGCATTCCATCTTAGTCCTCACGGGTAACAACGCATCTGCATTTTGATTCTTTATTGAGGATAGATGTAGATGTCTATGGGGCACAGCAACCACTTACCATCAGGTGGACTGTGTGCTCGTTTGTCACCCTATCCTATAAAAAACTGAACGTACAAATCTTCTTATTATTTTTATAGCTAAGGGTATTTTGATCTCACATTTTTAAAAAGGCCAAGGCTAGCGTCAATCTCTGTTTAGCTATAAGTAACAAATATCTGTGATACTTCTCTTTTATAGTATTTCTTACAAGAATGAAGCTGACAGAATGGCTAAGTATGTGATAGAGAAAAGTAAAAAGGCTACTTTAGCCTGGTTTTAGTAGTTAAGGATAAAGTACCTTTGAGTTCTTTTAATTTTTAGATATCTACAAAAGTGATTGTTGCTCAAATATTAATTATAGTAATTTAGTTAAACCCCGATTAAAAGTAATGTGTGAATAATTTTATAATTTGAATTCACCGATTGTACATTTAAAAATGTACAAATAAGTGACAGTTGAGTTTTATAGGCATAATTTTGATTTTGATGCTGTGAAAGCAAATTTTAGACTATTATAGTTTTTAGGTATATTTTAGTCATGTATTTGTTACTCAAAACTTATGATAATTTAGAAAAACACTGAAGGGAAGCTATTAATTTTGATTTACTGGTTGCAATAACAATAAAAGTATGCTACAAAAATAATTAAATAAGTAAATGATTAAATTTTAGAGGTATATATTTTGTTTCGATGTTTTGAAAGTAATTTGTGTTCCTGAAGTTCCGTAAGTTTTTGGTTTTGTAATTATTAGACATACCCTGATGTAAAACTATTCGTAAATATATAGTCGCTTTACTTTCTTCATAAATAAAATAAAACTTTTTTTTTGTCTTTAAATTTTATTTAACACATCTTGAAATAGGTGTATTTTAAAGAGTGATATTATGAATATCACATTATGTAACTGTAACTGTAGTACATTTAGATAATTGTAATACAATGCATTTAATATTAAAAAAAAATTACCTTACAAATATTATCACTTTCTTAAGTTTCTCCACCTTTTCTACCGACTTCATACAGGAGTAGGTACTCAAATCGACTGTATGTTTCTTTGTGTGTTACCTCATAACTTTTTCTAGGTGAACCAATTTCGATTATTCTTGTTTTATTTAAGAGCTTGTGTTTCACATGTGGTCCCATATACATTTGATCAAGGTCTGACGAATAGTTTTTGAGTTATGGTAGTAAGTTTTGTAAGATATGCCCTTTAAAATCATTACTCAAGAGTTGAAGGTTGTTATTTTTTGTGTCTCACTATCAATGATTTTCTAAAATACTTACTAAGAAGAAAAGTAGTAAATTACCATTAGCGTCCTTTCAACTTCAAATGACCTTTCCAAAATATGTAAAAATGTTAAATGAATAGCAATTTTTTTTATTTATTAGGTTGGTAAGACGCAAATGGTTATATGCGTCTTTCCTTCGAAGTTTTTACGTTGCCGGGTGTATTTTTTAAGCTAAGATGAAAAGGAAAATTCTTTTTATTTAAATAAATAAATAAATTATCAGAAAAATAAGTTCGTCTTCAAAAACTTCATGTCTCTACCTATCAATTTCAATTTTCATATTCATACCTTTTCATATACTTTAGACACAGCAGGGTCTGAAAGAAAAATTCATCAATTTATTTTTTATTTCCATTTTACGTTTTTGTTAGTTACGTCCTTCTTTATTATGACGGCAGTAGGGTGAAGTCGATTTTGTATGCGAGACCGTGCGCGTGTTCTGTTAACGAGTTTGTAAGAATTTATTGTTGTCCGATTAATTTTGTGCATTTTGTACAAATAAACGCAGCTTGTGATCAAACTGAGCGTTCAAACTATGCCTATTTTTTCATTCAGTGTTAGGAGTGTAATTGTATTGCGGTGTGAGAAAGAGGTCCCTACTCAGCGTAAGCTCAGGATTGCCCTCATCTCTAATTTTCAGTGAGGCCAAGTTTGAAACGATCAGTGTCATTCCAAAGTCGCTTTCAAAGATTCTTGAAGAAGTTGTACTTAACACGTTCACTGTCCGGTTTTAAAACACAATAGTAAGACAATAGCAATGACCTATATGTAGTGCACTGGACAGCTAAAGGGTTAATAACAAGTTGAATTTTTTACATTATGTTATCTCAATTATTTTTATACTACATATAAATAAAATTTAAGTGTCTGTCTATTATATTGACATGTTTGGCTTCTATTAAGCTCATGGGGTTTATTTGCATTCTATTAAGACATAAAAAACCACTTTAAAATGTTTGTCTAAATTTTTGTCCGGGCTAATTCTTTGGAATAGCTGAACCAATTGTAATGAAACTATAATAATATGTAAATACGAATACATAACGAGGGATAACAGGAAGAATCTAGATTATATTTTATTTTTTATAATTAAATAAACTTTGAGTAACTTAAACAGGTCCTATCTTCACGAAGCCGGGCGGATCGCTATGTGATCACATGCGAAGCACCAGCATTCAAATAAAAAAATAATGATCATAATCGGTTCACCTAAAAAAAGTTCTGAGGTAACACATAAAAAAAGTACAGTCGAATTGAAAACCTCCTCCTTTTTCAAGTCGGTTGAAAAGATAATTAAATACGTATATATTTGCTATTTATATTTGAAAAACGTCCACTGAATATTGCATGAGAATGTTGGCTTTGAAAGTGGATGGATGTAAGAGGGAGGCCTATGAAAAGATGATGACAGATGAGACAAAGATGGATGGATTGTTTTAGATCCCTACCTAACGAAGATATGCGTAAGAACGGAGTGCACTCACTCCACTAAGAAATGACGGCCAATAGAGGTGAATAGAAGAGGAAATCATGCTATACCGACTCCATATAACTTAGTATTTTTTTAAACGAACACACAGTCCACCTAATAGTAAGTGGTTGCTGTGGCCCATAGACATCTACATCTATCTTCGTTTGCGAATTAAAATGCAGATGCGTTGTCACCCGTGAGGACTAAGATAGAATGCCTCTCTTCCAGTAAAATAGGCCTTTTCCCGTACATTCTCTATACTCACCATACGAAATTAGGTATTCTGTGAGAGCGTGGTCCTTCGCCGGTCGAGCCGACCCATTCGTGCTACAATTATACTATTAATTTAGCTGCAGCATGGCTCTAAACCACCAACTACGTATAAAATTTATTCAATAGAGTCGTGGTAGCTCAGAGATGTTAGCGCTCGCTGTAAATTTCACAGTACCCGAGCAACCCGGGTTCGATCTCCGCCGGCAGCAACGAAATATTTAATTGCAATTTTTAGTGCTCATTTAGGTACCACGTGCTCGGCGGTGAAGGAAAACATCGCGAGGAAACCTAAATGTATAAGAAATAGAAAAAAAATATTTCAAAGACATGTGAAGTTCGCCAACACGCATTGGGGCAGGGCGGTGGGCATTACTTGGCCTAAAACCCTCTCAGAAATGAAAGGAGGCCAGTGGGACGTATATAGGCTGTAACTTTAACATTATAAAATTCAATATTTAAAATAAATTTAAGGCGGGGTCAATGTGTCAAGGTCGTAAAGTTAGGGTTTCCAAATTTTCCCCAGTTTTGGCAGCATTTCTCGGCCTCGAAGAACAAACGAAGTGTAAAAACTTGACGTTAGAAAACTATAGCTGATTTGAAAAAACTGAAAGGAATAAAATAATTTTCGCATAACAGTTTTAGAATTCAGTGCTAAGACATATATAACGATCCGTTTTATTACATACGAGGTGTATGTTGAAACAGTTTATATTACAAACCATTCAGCAACTTAGGATGAAACGAGGGTGACACTGAAAGTTCTTAGAAACTGAACTCTCCTTGGCTGGCGAGGTGGTTGTGTTCGAACAGGCACTATTTGATGTTGGCCCACCGTTTCTGGTATTTGATTTTCCGCGGCTTCCAATGCCGTCTCCACGTCTATGAGAGCTTGATTTCGGCATTGGAGCAGAGCTGCTAACTGTTAGAACATAAGATTGATTTAAAAATAGATAATGTATAAAGCAGTTAGTAATTAAAATTAATAGTTTGAGTTTTAGTTTTACATCATCATCATCATCATTCTTTCATTACAGCCCTTCAATCTATCACGAAATGCCACAACAACACGATCCTAAACCACCACTAAAGGATGGGCGGGTAAGTAAGTAGGCGATAGGACGACACTCAACTAGATGGGGTGATGCGGTAAGACATGCAGTTAACCGATGGATGGAGGAGGTATGGGACCATACTTTAGTTTTAAATAATTCGAATTCATGATGATGTACTCATTTATAGATAGTATGTTAGCGTGCAGTACGTTAGTGTTCAGTATGTTCTGTGTAGTATGTTAGAGTTTAGTATGTGATAGTATAGTTGACGAGGGTGACACTGAAAGTTGTTAGAAAATAAAAAACTGAACAAACTAGCAAGTTCTTAGTTTTATTATATCTTTTTAAAATGGTGTCCATTTACATCAATACATAGCTAACTCCGATGGAACCACTGAGAAAAGCACTCGTCCTTAGGGATCTCTTCGACGGCATTTTGAAACGCAGCCACTACTTCCTCGGCGTCCATAAAACGTTTTCCTCGAAGATTTTATTTTATATTTGGAAATAAATAAAAATCGCAAGGTGCGAGGTCGGATGTATGGCGGGTGACCCAGTAATTCCACGTCTGACGTCGCCAAGTAGTCGATTGTTTGCTTGGCGGTGTGCGAAAAGGCGTTATCGTGGTGAAGGAGGATCGTAATGCGAGGTCGTTTCTCCCGAACTTTTTCCAATACAAGTGGCAAACAATTGTTAGTGTACCACTCTGGATTAACTGTTTTTCGAACCTCTAAAACAATTGTTGCGTAATGACCTGTCGTTCCGAAGAACGAAGCTACCATCTTTTTCCCCACGCTTCGACTTCTCTTCACTTTAGTTGGCAAGTCCTCGGAAGGAAACACCCAGACAGCAGACTGTCTCTTAGTTTCACTATCATAACAATAAATCCAGCTTTCAGCCAGCCACTAGTAAGTATGTCTAAGACATCATTTGAGTCACCTCCGTTAAATCTTTGAACCATTTAACGATACCAATCAATGCGACGAAGTTTTTGGGCCTCTGTTAAATTATGAGATATCTACCGGGCACAAAGCTGACCGCTAAATGTTCATGGAGGATTTTGTGCACTTGACTTATACCGATGCCTAAGTTTGTCCGAATCTGCCGATAAGTCACTCTTTTGTCAGTGTCTATCATACGCCACACAACACTGATGTTATCTTCAGTGGTCGCCGTAGAAGGCCGTCCCTCACGCAGCTCATCGGTGAGATTAGTGTAACCACGTTTAAACTCATTAAACCAGTTGTAAACAAGTGGCATGAGATAAGAGTGTAATCGTGAAAGGCCAATCGAAGTCTATCATAACTTTCTTGTTGACTTAAATGTCATCGAAAGTCATAAAAGATCATTGTACGAAAATTTTCGCGCGCTAAATTCATGCTGACGTGCACAGACGATTTTCAATTTGCCGCCAAATCGTAAACAAATGACAAATTAATAAAATACATACACAATAATATTGGAAAAGAGTTCCATGTTCATAATTTGAACTTATTTTTTTATTATATCGTTTACAAGTGGCCAGTTCTAAAAACTTTCAGTGTCGCCCTCGTATATAATGAAAAAAAAAACTAAACGATTCATAAATAGTTGAACTGGGGTTTTGTTTTAAAAACGAGGTTTTCATGCGTGCATTTTCTGCTAAACGGCTCGTCAAAGAAAACGAAACGAAAAATATAAACCAGACTTCTAAAGCTTTTATGCGGAAATCATTTTATACTTTTTAGCATTAACTTTGAAGTTAACTTTTGAAGCACATTTCAATAGACTAACTTTCAAGAGCACATGTAGTCTTAACGATTATAATAAAATGTCATTATATTTCCCTTTTACACCAGAAGTATATTGTGTTTAATAGCGCAAATATGCGTCACTAACACATGACTACATATTTGTGCCATTTGTGCGGTGAAGTTTCTAAAGGAACTGTATCCGCGACTGTTCGTCCCTACTGGTGATAGTTTAAAATTAAAAATTTTGTACAACCGACTTCAATATAAATTATTAAAAATAACTAAAAACTATTAGTCAGACCTTTGATCAATTCAATGAAAACATGTGAAGTACCATAACATGTGAAATAAAAAAAAATCATCGAAATCGGTTCACCTAGTAAAAAGTTATGAGGAAACATATAAAAAAACATACAGGCGAATTGAGTACCGTCTCCTTTTTGAAGTCGGTAGATGAAAGGGCTGGTTCTTTTCTCGCTCAAAGGCTAAGTATAGCCATTCAACGAGGAAATGCAGCGTTCTTGGCACGATACTACGGGGTGTAGGATTGTATGATAATTTAAATTATTAGTTTTACATACATACATAAACACTCACGCCTGTCACCCAGAGGGGTAGGCAGAGACTACGGACTTCCATTTCGCGCGGTCCTGACACACCTCTGTCGCTCTTTTACATCCATATACCTACGCATACACGCTCGTCGGTTAAGGGTACTCCTAATCTGGCCCATTTTCAATGTATCGCCGATTTGGTTGATAAATCTTCGTCTAGGGCGTCCCTTCCCAACTCTGCTGTTCACTTCTGCAACATAAATTTGCTTTGTCACCCTTTCCTCATTCATTCTTTCTACATGACCAAACCACCGAAGTATTCCTTTCTTAATTTTGGTCACAACGTCATCTGGCAAACCAAACTAATAAATAAAAATTTATTATTTTTACTTTTTATTTATTATAGTTTTTTATTTTTATTTATTATATTTATGATTTTTCTGGCCCCTGAGAGATGGCTTTTATAGAATCAGGTTGATAAACGAACACACAGTCCAACTGATGTTAACTGGATGTTGTTGCCCAGGAATATTTACCTCTATCCTCGATTAAGTATAGTAAAAATGTAGATAATTTGTCACCCCTGAGAACAAAGATGGAATGCCTAGTTTCCAGTAAAAAGGGTCTCCGGTTCTCTACACTCACCATACGAAACACAGCAGCATTAAGCTGCTATTTTACGCTGGTATTTTGTGAGAGCGTGGTCCTTCCCCGGTCGAGCCGACCCATTCGTGCTACAACTATAATATAGCTACAGCATGGCTCTATCATTTGTAAAGTTGAGTGTATGTAGTATGCGTGCGATTCGCTTAGATTTTTTTCGCGACGGGAAATTAAAATTAATGGAACAAGCCCTAGAATTCCCGTAAAATATGGAACCCTTAGCAAAGATAAATTATCGTCTTTGTGCAAAGATTATTTTTGTCGTACTACCACTGTTTTTTATAGCAGAGGGGTAAACGAGCATGCGGCTCACCTGATAGTAAGTGACTAAGTAAGCACATGAACAACTGCAACATCAGGGGTATTGCAGATGCGTTGCCGGTCTTTTAGAAAGGAGTAGGCTCTTTTCTTGGAAGTTCCTAAGTTGTATTGGTCCGGAAAAATCGCTGGTGGTAATCGATTCCACGAGGATGAAAACAATGTACAATGTCTTAGAATCACGTGGTCGAACTGTTAAAGATTTTTCATACTGAGCAATGACCTTATCAATGTGCTCAGCATCCGTTAAATGACAACTTGACTTCAATAAGTTTTACCATTAAGAAACGAAAACAGTCTATCTTGTAAGGCTCACTTAGAGCAAAACACAAAGAACGAATAAACTGGTACCAATTAAAAAAATATACTTCTTGTTTATAATGGATACGTGAATAATTACTCATAAACCCACACAGATTAAATAAGTATATGTCAATACATCAAATTTTAATGACAAAGAAAAGTCATTGATACAAAAGAAACTGAAAAATCTAAAACGTCCTTGCAAAGAAGATAAGAAGCTATCAAATAAAGAAAACTTGAAAAATGGTATTAAATAATTTGTATTTTATGATAAGATCACAGACCAATGAAAAAGATAGACAAACACATACATTCCAAGTGATGTCATGCTCTATTTCTTGACACTCACAAATCTATCTTCTTTATTTCTTTATCACTTTGCAAAAGTCCACAACCGGATGCATGTGTACACCGAAAACCATATTCTTATTTGCAAATTAAATAGGTGCATATGTATGAGCGTCACTTGAAAATATGGCTGTTATCGGAGTTTGTAAAGAAAGGTTTTTAAAAAAGGTTCTCGAAGCGAATTGTTGGGCAGCTCCTCACTAGATGAAGTGACGAACTGGTAAGAGATGCAGGAGATTTCGTAAATATTGTGGTGTAACTAAACATGTAATTATCTATCAGACTCATACTACTTTTTTATAGAATAGGGTGACAAACGAGCGCACAGTCCACCTGATGGTAAATGGTTGCTGTGACCCATAGACATCTACATCTATCCTCAATAAAGAATCAAAATGCAGATACGTTATCACCCGTGAGGACTAAGATGGAATGCCTCTTTTCCAGTAAAAAAGGATCTCCGGTTCTCTACACTCACCATACGAAACAGCGCTGGTATTCTGTGAGAGCGTGGTCCTTCCCCGGTCGAGCCGATCCATTCATACTACAACTATATAGCTTCAGTATGGCTCCACCACGTATAAGTTGCACCACTTAGTCAGTCAAGCCGCCTTGATGCTACTCCAGATCTATATATAATTCAGTAGGTACCATTTCGATTATATATGGTTGAGCCTGGATTATTATAGTATACGTGATAGTGTCGTGTTGCAGGTATATTATAGTTGTAGCACGTATGAGTCTGCTCGAGAAAGGACCACATTCTCACAGAATACCAGCGTAGAATAGCAGGTCAATGCTGCTGTTTTTTATGGTGAATGTAGAGAACCGGAGACCCCTTTTACTGGAAACGAGGCATTCCATCTAAGTCTTGAGCGGTGACATTGCAAGTCCATTTTGATTCTTTATTGAAGATAGATGTAGATATATATAGGCTACAGATTCCAGGTGGACTGTGAGCTCGTTTGTCACCCTTATACTATAATTTTGTCAAAGTGTCAGTCACACATTTGGTTTTGCTTCAAACCCAAGGGACCATAGTCGAAACTTATTTTTACGTTGTGATCGAAATAATACTGAATAAGTCAATAATTAACTTGCTACAGTTTTAGATTTAAGGTTCTTTAAGAAAAATTATTTATTCATTTAGTTAATATAAAAATACAAGTGGTTGGCAGTTAATTTCCGTCCTCTTTGCAATTGTAGAAGAGGCAATTTTTCTTTCCCGATTTTTCTTCCTTTGACGTTGACATAATATATTACGTTCATTTTAAACGACCTAATTCTTTTACGACCCTTTGCAAAAGTTTTGTGAAGTCTCTAGCATTCATTTTAAAATCTCTTATTTTTTTTTAAATTATTATTAATGTTTTGTATATACTTAAACGGGATCGTTATCCGTGTAAAGTAACTGGAAGGCAGGTATCATAAACAATTTTCATTTCCTGACTTTGTAGTGGGCAATGAGATAATTAGACTGTCTCGATTTTTATAAATAAAACTGAAGTGATAAAGAATGATACAGTCTACTGGATGGAGGGTGGCTATTGCAGTTCATGAACACCTGCAGTCTACTTCAAACAATAAATTCTATAGATGTGTTGTCACCTCTGTGGACACAGAATGCCCCTGCATGCAATGACACTGCAATTATACTGACACTCTATACATTTTAAACTGGAGCACAGCGGTGCAAGCATTTGGCAATAGTGCAAGGATTATCGTACATATTAGTAAGAAGAGAGACGATTCCATGGCGCAGTAGTTTAGCAATGAGTTGCTGCACTGGGGCCCGCGGGTTCGAATCCCGCACGGAACAAGTGTTTGAATGGCCTACAAATAATTGTTCCGGCTCTGAATGTTTGTCCTTGTGAAATTTGTGTTTGTAAACTGCCTCCACGATACAGGAGAAAATCTTAGTGTGGGGGTAACGTTTCTAAAAAATATCCACTACGCCATATTATTCAATAGGTGTTGAAGAGACGACAGTAAGAAGCCAGGAAGTAGTTACTGTCTACGTCCTGGCTTGTTCCTGCGTGTTGTCTCTTTAACAATTTAATACTGCAAAAAGCAAGGTTAATGATAATTTTGTGTTGATAAAGTTTCTAACCATTAACGAATACCTGTTATTAAAGATGTACGCAGAGCCGATTAATTAGCTAATAAACTTCAAACAAACTATTTTTTTATATAGATGTCAATGGATGCAGGTGGCTCAGGACCGTACGTTATTACTTGGGGGACGCCTATGTTCAGCAGTGGATTTGTGAAGGTTTGTAGTGATGATAATGATGATGGACAGGGATGGAAAACGAGCTCACAGTCCATCTGATGGTAAGTGGATGCTGTGGCTCATAGACATCTACATCTATCTTTCACTAAAAATGAAAATGCAGATGCGTTGTCGCCCCTGAGGACTAACGTCCCATACCTCGTTTGCAGTAAAAAGGATCTCCGGTTCTCTACACTCACAATACGAAATACAGCAGCATCACGCTGCTATTTCACGCAGAAATTCTGTGAGAACACGTTCTCGTGGTTCTTCCCCGGGTGAACAGACCCAATCGTGCTACAACCATAATTTACTCTTAGTACCAGCGTTGCCCTACCACGTACAAAACAACGTTATTTCTTTCTTTCTATTCAATAAAAATCTCCTATTTCCATCATCAGCATGTGAAATACTCCATATTTGTTTTTGTCCTGTGTTATACTATTATAGTATGTCGTACAAATACTTGTTACGTGTGGGATTTGAACCCGTTGTCCTTACCGCCGCAACTTAATGCTAAGCTACTGTGCTTTGGACCCGTCAATTGGACAGTAGTATTGACTGACGCGTTGGTCTAGTGGTCGCAACGTCCCCCCGAACGGGTTCCCGCCTTGTCGTGGCGGGGGGGCTTAGTAGCCGTGGCTTGGTCACCCACGGTGAACAAAGAGGAACCCCTTGGCCGGCCCGAGGTGGCCACTCCGAGTGGGCTTGGGAAGCCCACTTCGGATGTGTGTCGGGGGGCTGCGGTGAGAGGGGAGTCCGCACCCTCTACCGCTGCAGCCGAGGTGGAGTCGCGGAGGAAGAGGAGTGCTGGTATGGCGATGCGCCACTCGCCCTATCCTCCGCGACTCAGACGGGGCCGCACCGTTAATTGATGCGGTGGTGGTGGGGCTGCGGGGGGAGAGGAGTGTCGGTATTGCGAGGCGCCGCTCTCCCTACCCTCCGCAGCCGAATCCTGGTTGGCGGCGGAGCCATAGACCAGATCCACCGCTGGGGTCGGGAAAGCGGACACTACTAAGCGTTCGATTTTCCTGGCCCTATGGCCTCCGCGTATCGGATTCGGGGGGGTCCGATACGCAGGTGGAATTGGAGGCTGTGGAGGGGGGTAGCTGAACACCTCGCTACCCCGTGCAGGAGACGAGGCCCGGACAGACCGGGCCAGCACTAGTGCGGGGCTGCGGAAGAATTTGGATTCCCGCGGCCCCGCGCACACGTGCGAGGAGGTACCGTGGGGTTTTAGCCGGTAGGAGTCCGGCATAACCTTCCGGTTGCCCCCGCAGCCGGAGGTATCCATGAGGATTTCCCCACGAAAAAAAAAGTGGTCGCAACGTGGTTGCTGTGTAGGAAGTTGACGGTGTTTCACCCTCGTGCCTCGGAAAACATGTAAATACGTTGGTTCTGCGCCCGATCTCGCTCCTGTCGTGTCGGCTTGCCGTCTCATCGGAATATGAGAGTTAGAGAAATAGAGTGCACCTGTGCTTGTGCATACACTCTTGCATTACAATCCTGTCCTACACCGATGGCTAGTCTCCGTTGTGACTGGTTATTATGACCGAAACTCGGTCTGGAGGACATAATAATATTTATAATAGTTTTAGTTTAAAGGTGATTAGATAAAAACTTATATAAGTAATATAATATCTAATCGATTCCTAAAAAACTTTTATCAATTAATCAACTTTTTCGTTCACGGGATAACATTCCATTATATGAACGTTTTTACAAAGGAAAGTCTTATTTAAAAATGTTCCATCATGTTTGTAATTCACAAGAGAGGTTTATTGTATTTTAATTGCTCTTTATTCTAATATACCACTACTACTAATTCATTGTGGAATTTATTACGATTGGATTTCATGGGTTTTATTTTTTTGCGCGGAACCCTAATACTTTATCTTACATAAAAAAAGCCCAAGTTACTACTTATAACATTAACTATCTGCCAGTGAATGTCACGTCAAAATTGGTCCAGCCATTTCACACACAGACCAAAATTTTAATTTTAATTTATTTTTATTAGTCTATATACTTTCATATCCATTTAGTTAAAGCTGTACATTACAAACATACACTTCAATTTATTCTTTGGATAGATAACTCTTTTGTACTTTTTTATAGGATAGGGTGACAAACGAGCACACAGTCCACCTGATGGTAAGCGGTTGCTGTGGCCCATAGACATCTACGAGTATATGTATCATCGTTTGCGAATCATAATGCAGATGCGTTGTTACCCGTGAAGACTAAGATGGAATGCCCCTTTTCCAGTAAAACGGGTCTCCGGTTCTCTACCATACGAAACACAGCAGTGTTGAGCTGCTATTTACACTGTTATTCTGTGAGAAGATGCGGGTTTAGAACCCGCGGCATTCAGCGCTGCAACTCAAGTTAAGCAACTGCGCCACAAAGCCTTCGACAACAAAGTGACAAAGTTTACATTTTTATCATTTGAGGCAAATAATCTATATTTTATAAAATATTTTATTCTATACCCTTCTATTCTATTTAAGACATGTATGTTACAAAAATAATTTCATTTACACTGATAGTGCAAAGTATATAAAATGCCAACGGACATTGCAACCAATTTTAAACGAGGCATTCAATCTCAGTCCTCCGGGGTGACAACACATCTGCATTTTGATTCTTAATTGAGGATGAATGTAGATGTCCATGGACAATAGCATCCATTCACATGGACTGTGTGCTCGTCTATCACGCTTATTCTATATTAAAAAAATTGTTCCGGGTTTGGATGTTTTTCCTTGCATAATATATGTTTGTAAACTGCCTACATGATACAGGAGAAAATCCTAGTGTGGGGCTTTGATTAATAAAAGAAAGAAAAAGAGAAGAAGGTATGACTTTGTTGTTTGTCCGTCCATGCGTCTTTCTGTCAATTTTATTTTTTAACGAGATATTAAATACTAAAATCTATGGTCCTTTGAAGGTATAAAAAATTTAAGCTTTTAAATCAACGCATTCAAATATACGGCTATTGACGTTAGTCCCATTTACCATGTAGAAGTGGCGGTGTACGAAAATCCACTTCCCCATATCGTTCTATAGGTGTCGTAAGATGCAACAGAGAGAAACTGAAACAATAGAAAAACAAGAAAATAATAAAAACTGCGATTGTCAACCCACATGCCAAGCACGGCAGCTATGCCAGGAGGGTTTTGGCGGGAACTTGAGCGGCGACGGTTGCTACTCTTGTATTATTGTTTAATTAATGGTTTGAAGTGGATTTTGATACGTAAAAATGGTGCGATTTTATGTATTAAATGTCTGCGCATGTGAACTATTAATGGAAACGGTGAAACAAGTGCTCTGATGGTGATATGATTCTCAAGATAAGGTCTTTGTCTACTTAGGCGCCTTGAGATACCATCGCCAACTGTCAGATATCTGCTGGCTCAAGTTGCTATCAAAATCTCTCAAGGATTGCGCAATGTGACGCATCAACATATTGTGAAGCAGTGTACTATGAAGGATAATTATACATTGTGACTGCAGGTTCAGAAGGGCTAGAACCCAGAGCCGTAAAGCCAGTTATAAAAAAAAAACTATGCCAGGAACCCCTATGAGGCATTCTATGGAAGAGGCCTATGTTCAGCTGTGAATTTTGAGCTGTAATGGCTTTCGTAAGTTACACATTTTAATACTCGAAAGTTAACTTTTCAAAACCTGTATATATTTGCTTAGACCAATAATCATATTTGACGTGTAACAAGATCGAAGAAACAATGTCAATAACACAAATTAAGAACAAAACCCGAAAATCGCTAATGTATAGTTCTAACACATAAAAATTTTTTTTGGTACTAAAATTCACATTTGTAATTGGAGCATCGTTCATGATGTATCCAGATGCAGTTATTTTTTACCTTTCTAAGTTTGTCCTTTAAGCCGTCTTACCTTTTCGTTACGCTCGATGTTTCTGTTACCTAAATTCCCAGGATGGATGAGCTACATACATAATTAAGTTTATACGAACCCTTCAAGGAGCGAGTCCTACTCGCACTGTTTCTTTTTAATTTATTACTGGTTTGGGAAATACCTTTGTTTTAGGAAGAAACAGCAGAAATTTTTGCTGTATTTTTAATAGTAATTTATGTATGTATGTAATACAATTATATAGGTATATGAATTATTACAGAAAAAGTTTGGTAGCGATCACCTAAATCCCAGGGGTTAAATTCATTTGTAATACATTCGTCTTTATTACATTCCCTTTTATACAGATTTTTTTTTATAGGATAAGGGTGACAAACGAGCACACAGTCCACCTGATGGTAAGTGGTTGCTGCAGCCCATAGACATCTACATCAATCCTCTGTCACAAATCAAAATGTAGATGCGTCGTCACCCGTGAGGACTAAGATGGAATGCCTCATTTCCAGTAAAAAGGGCCTCCGGCCACCTGAACTCACCAAGCGAAACGCAGAGGTAAA
The DNA here is from genome assembly GCA_033319125.1 of Parnassius glacialis. Taxonomy (NCBI): domain Eukaryota; kingdom Metazoa; phylum Arthropoda; class Insecta; order Lepidoptera; family Papilionidae; genus Parnassius; species Parnassius glacialis. Next base: position 3,033,021 of record JAVANC010000026.1, on the reverse strand, counting down.
CCTCTACTTCACGCTGGTTTTATGTGAGGTTGTGGTACCACCCCGGTTCGAGCCGGCCCATCCGTGCGACAGCAAAAGCTGCCGCGTGGCCCTACCACTGTAAGAGATTTTGTTTAAGTAGTTGATATTGGGAAAATATTTCTCTCCATTGCCCTGCACACCCCTCTACATTTAAGGATAAATTATTCTCTTATCTTGGATTAAGACCTTGGAACTCCTTACTCCAGTCGATTAAAAGTGTCCAATCTTTACATTTGTTCAAGAAACCGGTTAAGGAACATAATTTGTCTCTCTAACTCCTTTCTTTATTCCTCCTTTTATTTATGGTCACTGACTTATCTGAAGTATGTGTTGTCTTTTTAATGCATAAGTTGGTACCTTTTTTAGTTTAGTGCATCCTACTTGCTAGTCTTTCTCTTTGGTGGATTACCGTAAAAGTTATTGCGGTGCGATGAAATCGCACCTCAACTGGCTATTATTTTTAACATTAGTATTGAATCTCGTGTGTTTACTGAATTAAAGAAACAAAATAAAGTTATACCTTTATTTAAATCTGGTAGTATACAACAAGCCACTAATTATAGACTTATTTATCTATTGACACAAAATTAAAAAAAACAGTATGTCAATAAATATAAGGTCTAAAAAAGAGAAAAAAATAAAACATATAAAAACAAACAAACTTACAAATTCTAATTCATTTCTCACTTTAAAATTTCAAACAACAACTCGCTTGAGGTGATTGTCACGACAGAATTTGATAAATTCATTTATGTCATAAAAACAGTTTCCAATAAGAATCCCAAACAAAGTTTTTTAAGAATATGAAATGATAATGTTTTGAATATGGTTCGGAAGTAAATTAAATAGTCATGCTACGACTATTTCTAGCAAAAAAAGTTGTGGCTGTCTGGGGCACAGATAACTACTACGGGTACTTTCTATATATATATATATATATATATATATATATATATATATATATATATATATATATATATATATATATAAGTAAGGTAATGTAAGAATTTTTAACTTTTTAAAGAGAGGTCTACATGATTCCATTTGACCGACACCGCATATAGATCATTTAGATTTCTTCTGTAGTATGAAGACCCGAGAAATGTGTGTCGCATTGCCGCACAGGATCAGTCCATATTTCAGTATAGAATTAACGTATCCATGGTATACCAACAGGTCTGTCTTAAGGTTAGCTAATTTTGGCAGATGATATAGAGCGAAAACGAATCTGTTAATCCTCTGGCATACAGTTTCAACGTGATTCTGCTATGTGAGTTCGGAGTCAATCAATCAAGGAATCGATATTCTTTCGTTTTGTTTTTATAATCTTATGATAAGGCACAATCTTATTAAAAATGTCATCAAAATTAAATAATCATGTTATCAATAAATTAAGCAATCCGTAAGCCGCATAAATTCGTGAAGAAAGTCATTTGTAAATGATAAATAGAACTAAAAAGACGTGGTGTTATAATTATTGTTTTCTTCTTGATAATAAAAAAGTACGAGGTATAAAAGTAAAAAAGCAAATAGGGTAAGATAACAATATTTTGTTTTAAAAATGAATTTGTCTTTAAAAAAGAAATAAACAAAAAAAATGTTTTAAAATTGAAATATTATTGTCTTAACTTTACGTGTATTTTCATTATACAATGATTTTACTGTCAAATGTTATCACTCAATGAATTTATTGTTTATGTAAAGATATGATATATTTGTTGTTTATGGATCAATATCTATTATTAAACATTTATTCTGTAAATTGTTTTGAGTTAAAATTATAAAACAATATCATCATTTTTTAGTATGACGGGGGATGTAAGGCAAAGGATAGCCAATGGATCGACAAGAAAGGAATATAAAGAATCGATAGAAACAGATAAACCAAAATATTGGGATCCTCTCACTGAGGGAGTAAAATGGATCGAGCAATACGCGGAACCACTGGAGGAGTTCTTTAAAAAAATACCTGAATTCATTAGTACTTTTATCGCCACATTAGCTATCTTCACACTTGGTGCTACTTTAAGAGGTAAGATTTATAATTAGCACTGTGTTTTTTTAAGGCAATTGTTGTAATTGATGACAACTATTTGGCTAAAGCCAATCTAGCTAATCTCAAGGACAGTCGTATAATGGCCTTTTGTTGTTCTACAGAATACATTGTGCGTAGAAATTGCACGTCTTTATTCCATCTTCTCCCTTCCACCATCGGACAATCTATCCCTCAGTCAAAACCCCTCTGTTATCAGCATATCATGTATTTGAACCTAGTTCTTAGCTTCGTCATTCATTATACAGCAGCATACAGCAATGAATTGGGATAGGTTACCAGCATCTGACTTTTTATTCGATTACATTGTAGGTGATTTCAAGGCAAGAGTGAATACTCGTAGAAGACTATACTTTAGTTAATTTAAGTCAGTACACGTTACCATCTTCGCCGACATCACCTCTTGCCATCAGGTCAGTGGTATTTTAAACGACGGTGTGAAAATAGTGCATTCAAATTAAAACAAGCTATGTCAATCGTAAACATATACTATATATATTACGTATTTACATTGATTGCAATTGAAAATGTATAATGTAATAATATGTAATGTTTAATAAAATTACGTAAATTATTTAAGCAAATGCGGTCCTTTCAAAACACTTACAGTACAGTTACAGATATAAAAAGATGTTTGTCAGTTACTTCTCCCGTATAAATTTATGTGCATTTTTTCTTAACAAAAAATATCTTCATAAAAAGTAGTCTAAAAATATAGTAAAATTTTTCGTTCATAACAATACTAATCACTCTAATTATTACCTACACAGCTTATAACAATAGTCTTGATAATTATTTAAATTAAATTAAAACTTCAACACAAATAAATAAGACCCACGCAACAAATCTAGCAACAAATATTTTTAAACAATGTCATTAAACTTAAGCCGAATACCTTTTATTTCTCTGACCACGGGGTTATCTGATCTCGAAATTATCCGCGTAATTTGACGTAACAAAAGGCAATCACGTTATTGATGAACTTTGTCTATCACAAATTAATAGATATTGTTTTTGCGATCTTTATGATGTACTTGATTAAAATTCAAACGGATTTTTTTTATAAAACTGATAAGATATATAAAATACAAGCTATCATGTTAGATTTTTAATCTTTTTATGTAAAGTTCGTTTGGTTTGTACACCAAACTACATAATACACACACCGGCACAATTAGCAGAACAGAAAAAAAAGTGAGTCTTTGAGATAATAACGCATATATTTGACGAAAATGTAATTAGACACAAGATAACAAATTGATTAACATCTTTTAACAACGACTTTGAAAAGTCTTCGTTATTTTTTATTGAAAAATAAAGAAATTTGAAAAAAGTGAAATTTTTAGATGATTATGAACCATCACAAAAAATAAAAAAGTAAGCATTAAATGATTTAACAATAAAATTAAAGCACAATTAATAACGAGTTTTTCCCCCTCTTGCTCTAATTACGGTTTCCATTCGTCTGGGCATGCTACAGATTATGTTATCGATGATTTCTTGAGGCAACCGCTCCCACTCCTCAAGTAATGCGTTTCCAAGTTCATTCAGACGGTTGGGGGTGGCATTCTGGATTTAACCCTTCTTTTTAGCAAGTCCCAGACATGCTCTATCGGATTCATATCGGGGGAATTTGCTGGCCACTGCATCACCGGTATACCTACGTGGCTCAGATATGCCTGTACCGATTGTGCACTATGAGCACGAGCATAATCTTGCATTAGAATAAAGTCGTCACCAATAAATGGGGCAAATGGTACAACATGTTCTTCTAAAATGTCTCTGATGTATCGATCTGCTGTCATGGTCCCTCCTGTGACTGTCACTAACTCCGTGCGAGCTCCCAAACATATCCCTCCCCAAACCATAATCGAGCCGCCACCATAAGCCACTGTGTGTTCAAAATTAGACTGTATGTGGCGTTCTCCTTTGCGTCTCCATATTCGCTGTCTCCCATCGATCTGTTTTAAAAGAACTCTGCACTCATCAGTAAAGATAACCTGCTGCCATTCGTTCAAATCCCAATGACAATGTTCTCGCGCATAGCTTAATCGGTTTACGCGGTGACGTCTCTCAAGTTTTGGGACTTTGGCAGGTATATACGTCCCTAAACCAACTTCTTCAAATCTCCTGCGAACTGTACGCTCACTTACTCGTACTCCTCGAACGTCTTCCAGTTCATTTCGAGCTTGTACAGCCGTTAATCGCGTATTCATACGAACTCCAAGTTGTAAAAAACTGTCATCTCGCCTCGATGTACATCTTTTTCTACTTTGACCCCTCCTCCTCACAAGAGAATTAGACGATCTGTACCGCTGGATGCTGCGATGAATCGTTAATACTGGTCGACGAAGCCTTGAGACAATCGATCTGTAGGTATGGCCATTTCTTCTCATTTCATCAGCCCTAATGATTTCCAGTGATGTTAAGTCAGGCATAATAAAGAGCTTTTAATAAACAAAATTGCCTATAGAATAACAAATTTGTAAAAAACCATTAAGTGCAATTTTTCAAAAAATTACAATTACGTAGTTATTACTCGAACAAGTTGACAAAACGTATTGTTCGGGAAAATAAAACAAATGAATGAAAAAAGTGTATGTCACCTAATTTTCTATTTTCAAATTTGACAATAAATTAAAAAATATCATAACTGGCCAGTTCCTCAAGTAAAAGATTTTAAAATCCTGCTTTTTTTGTGTTCCGCTAATTGTGCCGGTGTCTATATAATAATAATTAAAAGCGAAAAGAATATATAAAAATTAAAAAGAAACGACCACAGGATTAATTTCGGCCTACCGAAATTATTCCTGTGGTTGTTTACTGCGAACGGGTTAATCCCAGTCAGCCTCTCGGGTCATCTGAGTCGACTGGGACTCCGCGACCGACCGCTCCAGGCTCAAATGCACAAGGCGGTGCTCCTCGATAGCGCCCGCATCGTCCGCCGGTTTCTTTCCCTTTCCCCCTAACCCTCGGCCGTTTGGTCTCCCCTGTCGAGGGCTTCCATCTGGTTGGGTATTTAATTATTTATGTGTTTTTTATGTATTTATTTTATTTAATTGATTCATGTATATTTATGTCTTTCGTTTACAATTATATATTTAAACAGCCCAACCAGATGAGAAAACTTTATAGATAACTCAGATAATAATAATATTTTTATTCAGACTCAGTCCTTAGAGATTTTAATATAATAGTAATAATAAAAAAAAACTTAAGACTAGTGTTAGTATTTAACTTCTTTTTCTATATATTTTTAAATTAACAAGTTAAACATCCCGCGTACATTTACATACGAGTATATCTTAATTATTTAATTTTACATGTAGACTTAACCAGTGCCTCATAATGGCCGAGTCCCACCTATGAGCAAGTGTGGTTAGGATGCTGTTGGTAGAGTTACGCAGACGATTCAGTAAAGAAGCAGATTTTTACATATAACGGCATGAAAGCCATCCGTGTGTGTCTCAGCAAACATGGCAGAGGCACTACAATAACGTGGCAATCACAACAGCACCCTGAACGTATTATTATATTGGACACGCAGGACGTTGTACGCCCGCTGCGTGTATCTAACCCACAAATTGCATCTGTAAAAGCACTCAAAATACGCTTTAAAAAGCGTAACTTTTACTTCTTTAGTACATAGTGCAAACCTGCGGGCCAGCATATTACAGCGAGCAGCCAACGCCCTGCGTTCCATTTCTATATCTAAGTTATCGTTTAAGTCTTCTGTAACCCAGTGGCCTAGATACTTAAATTTGACGACTCTCTTTAAAAGAATGTCACAGAGGTTAACAGTAGGCATGGTGAGCTGCCTTTTAGTGCCTGAATTAAAAACCATAAGCTCGCTCTTTGCTACAATATATTTGAGCCCATGGGTCTTTGCATAGGATTCACAGTTCCCTAGCAGACCTCGGAGTGCACCTAATTTGTATAAATTATGGTGCTCCCACATTGCCGTTAGAAAATGTTTGTAAACATTTTCTAACATAAAAACATTTACTCACAAATGTTGTCAATTGTTACATTTTGTTAGGAACTGTTTCATGTTATAAGTGCTCCTACACTAATATTAATTTTTTGTCATGGGTGACATTTTCATGCTTTTCGAGGGTGTCGAAACCGATAGGGTTGTCGAAATGTAAATCCAAGATGGAGGCTGCAATAGGTATAAAATTTTTCATCATAGGTGTCATATACATGGTTTTCGAGGGTGTTGAAACCGATAGTGCTGTCGAAATGTAAATCCAAGATGGCGGCTGCAATAGGTATCAATTTTTTCATCATGGGTGTCATTTTCATGGTTTTCGAGAGAGTTGAAGCCGATAGGGTTGTCGAAATGTAAATCCAAGGTGGCGGCTGCAATGGGTATCAATTTTTTCATCATGGGTGTCATTTTCATGGGTTTCGAGGGTGTTGAAGCCGATAGTGCTGTCGAAATGTAAATCCAAGATGGCGGCTGAAGTAGGTATCAATTTTTTCATCATGGGTGTCATTTTCATGGTTTTCGGGGGTGCTGATGCCGATAGTGCTGTCGAAATGTAAATCCAAGGTCGCGGCTGCAATAGATATCAAGTTTTTCATCTTGGGTGTCATTTTCATGGTTTTCGAGGGTGTTGAATCCGATAGTGCTGTCGAAATGTAAATCCAAGATGGCGGCTGAAGTTGGTACCAATTTTTCCATCTCGGGTGTCATTTTCATGGTTTTCAAGAGTGTTGAAGCCGATAGTGCTGTCGAAATGTAAATCCAAGATGGCGGCTGCAATAGGTATCAATTTTTTCATCATGGGTGTCATTTTCATGGTTTTCGAGGGTGTTGAAGCCGATAGTGCTGTCGAAATGTATTTAAACTACTTTAATAATTCCGTATAATCATGTTATACGTAATTTTTTTAATGCGCTTAAGGTATGCCCAATTGGATTTACCAATATATTTATTCCACCCCGCAACATATTTCCTATTCCTTTTGTTATTATAAGTGTTTTGCGCTGATTCTCTAAGAATAGTAACAATATTACTGTACATAGTATCTAAAACTAATTTGTGATTATCATTAATACATATATCATCACAACCGTTCTTAAACTCTTGTGGAACGTCCTTTAATTTAGTGTGACACAATATTTTATAAGTTTTTATTTGGTTATTATTTCTGTCACCCCAAATTATTTTATTATTACAGAAATAGCTTATTACATTCTTTTGTCCCAATAAGTTTATATTGCACTCGATCAGCAATGGAACATGATCCGACCAGAATAACGAGTAGAGTTAAATCTAAAGTATAATATATACAACAGGCGATTTGTGCATATTCTACTTTCGATTTAACAAGTTTATTAACTAAAAACTACCAATTATACGAGGTTGCCTGACCAATATATGTTTTACGCTTCAAGTGTCAAGGGCCGTTCGGGAGGTCAAGCGATACCGGTAGTCGCTAATGTAGATAACGGTATCGTTTTACTTTTGTATGCCAGCTATATATACATATGTCCGAGTTTCAACAGAATATCCCGATTTTGATCTCGAAAATATATCAGGATAGCGTTCATTATTAAAAATACTAAAAGTGTGAGAGCAGATGTTCAACTTCCTCTCTTGCTTACGCAATTAATATTATCAGTAATAAGACAGCGTAACGCACTATACATTCAGTATAGAGAAATTACAGTTCGACCACACAGTAACACGTCCCCGCCACAATCACACACCAGTGTAACGTGAGGTACGTAATTACATGATAAAAACAAAGTATGCAAACCAACAGCAACACTACTTATCTCGGTATAACACAGGACAACCTCTCAGCAACACAATCCTCCTTGCCTGCACCAGAAGAATTACTAAAATGAACAGAACCACAACACTGTCTTAATTATCAACACTGTATTAATAATAATAATCTCAGAACTCGTAGTATGACTTTACTCGTGGAATGACTCAAGCGGAATCTCTCGCGCACAGCGCCTACAGTGAACTTTATACTGCACAAACAAGTGGGGGATTCTCGATATACCCTCAACCTTTCGTTACCATCGATATCCTCCACCCCGTTACTATCGATATGACGTTCCGGTAGAGTGACGCAACCGCTCGCTCACTCGATTCAGCTGGTATTTTATAGACGCTCCGCACTATAAAACTTATACGCATCGATTCGTTATGAATTAAGATATTTGATCCTTCTTTATGACTATTAAACTCTATTTTTATAATATTATCTATTTTATTATTTATTTTATCTATTTTTAACAGTGGTAGAGCCACGCGGCAGCTTTTGCTGTCGCACGGATGGGCCGGCTTGAACCGGGGTGGTACCACGACCTCACAGAATACCAGCGTGAAGTAGAGGCTTACCTCTGCGTTTCGCTTGGTGAGTGCAGGTGGCCGGAGGCCCTTTTTACTGGCAATGAGGCATTCCATCTTAGTCCTCACGGGTGACAACGCATCTGCATTTTGATTCGCAAACGAGGATATCTATCCTCTGTAGACATCTGTAGATATCTATGGGCCGCAGCAACCACATACCATCAGGTGGACTGTGTGCTCGTTTGTCACCCTTATCCTATAAAAAAAATATCAATCTAATTGCAAAATTGCGTGACGTAACTTTGCCGATTTCTTGTACATAAAGTGTAAGGATTATGAAATTAAGCCATTATATAAAACGGTAGTGGCGGTCAAGAATATCCACTACCCCATATCCTCCCGTGGGTGTCGTAAAAGGCGACAAAGGGAAACAGGCAGGAGATGGGCAGCAGCATCTTCCTGATAATAGCCAAAATTTCAATAAAAAAACTGCGGTTGCCAACCCGCTCGCCAAGCGTGGCAACTATGGCAAATACCCCCCAATGCATAAAGCAACAAACAGACGGCCCCCAGTCCCCGGCGGCCCCGCTATTCCTGGCTACGGTGGCGACCATGGTAACGGCGGGGCAGGGGGTGCTAAGAATCTTCGGTGGAGGTTCGGTTGCCACCTTAGACGACTCGACCTGGCAACGTAAAACGCACGCAACCTGAGGACTGACGAGAAGATCGTGGAGCTGGAAGAAGTGATAAACAAATTGCGCAGGCATATTATAGGGTTATCCGAAGTCCGAAGAGAGGGGGAGGACACGGTAATCCTCGAATCCGGCAACTTGCTCTATCACCGGGAGGGCGACCATCTGTCCCAAAGAGGTGTCGGCTTTATCGTCCACAAGTCTCTCGTTAACAACGTTGTAAAGATCGGGAGTGTGTCGACGAGAGTTGCGTACCTTATACTCAGAATCACCAAACGGTATTCGCTGAAGGTCATACGCACCAACCTCGGCACACCCCGATGAGGAGGTGGAGGAAATGTGTGAGGATATCTCTAGAGCCATGAATTCCTCCAAAACCCAATATACGGTGTTAATGGGAGATTTCAATGCAAAACTAGGCACAAGAGAGAACGGTGAGCTGAAAGTAGGGAAATTTGGAATAGGGCAACGGAACGCAAGGGGCCAGCAGCTGGCCGACTTCATGGAGAAAGAGGGACTCTTTATGATGAACTCTTTCTTCAAGAAGTAGCCCCACAGGAAGTGGACCTGGTCAGGTCCCGACGGTTCGACAAAAAATGAGATTGACTTCATTATGACGACCAGACGACAACTGTTCAGTGATGTCTCAGTGATCGCAAGGGTGAAAACTGGTAGCGATCGTCGAATGGTTAGAGGCACACTGAACCTAAACGTTAAGTTGGAGAGGTCTCGTCTAATGAAGTCAACGCTCCGACCCCTCGTGCTCTGTTCCAAAGTCTCGAAACCTTTCAGCTCGAGTTACAAAACCGTTTTCAGTGCCTAGAAGACTGCAATGAAGTGGACGATATGAATGATAAGCTCGTGGAAACTGTCCATGCGGTCGGAGCTAAGTTCTGCAAGACCCGCCGCAGAAGAACACAAAAACTCTCCGATCACACTTTTAATCTCATGGCTGTTAGACGGAAGATGAAGCTACATTCTTCAACAGACTTGACAGCATACCGGCAACTGAACAGACAGATCTCCAAATGCATGCGGCGGGACTTATGCAACTTGAATACAGCTCGTATTGCAGAAGCGTTCGAGCGGAACCAAGGCTCCAAAGTCTTTGCCAGAGATCTGTCTGCCAGAAAGAGCCAACTGTCAAAGCTGAAGACCGAGTGTGGCAGCATTGTTTCCGGGGCACCTGAGATTTTGAGTGAGATTGAGAGGTTCTATGGGCAGCTGTACACGTCATCGTTGAAGCCACACGCAAGTGTGAGTAACGATACAAGAGGGAGTCTCATCCGACACTATTCCGAAGATATCCCGGACGTCAGTCTGAATGAGATTAGAATGGCTCTCCAGCACCTTAAAAACGGTAAGGCCCCAGGCGAGGATGGAATTACAGCAGAGCTTCTGAAAGCGGGTGGAAGACCGGTACTTGAAGTCCTTCAGAAGCTCTTTAATTCCGTCCTCCATGGTGGCATTGCACCGGAGGCGTGGAGCAGAAGTGCGGTGGTCTTGTTCTTCAAGAAAGGTGACAACGCTCTCTTGAAGAACTACAGACCGATTTCACTTCTGAGCCGCGTCTACGTGCTGTTTTCGAGAGTCATTACAAATCGTCTCGCACGCAGAATTGACGACTTTCAGCCTCCCGAACAAGCCAGTTTCCGAAAGGGCATTATAGACCACATACATACCCTTCGGCAAATTGTACAGAAGTCCGAAGAGTACAATTTGCCACTATGTCTGGCATATGTGGACTATGAGAAAGCCTTTGATTCCGTCGAAATTTGGGCGGTGCTGCAGTCACTTCAGCGGTGCCAAGTTGACTGTCGGTATATCGAAGTGCTGAAGTGTTTGTACAGTAGAGCTACGATGGCTATCCGGGTAAAGGACCAGAGTACGAATCTTATCCAACTGCAGAGAGGTGTAAGACAGGGTGACGTCATATCCCCGAAACTCTTCACCGCTGCATTGGAAGACGTTTTCAAGCTTCTGGACTGGAAAGGATACGGTATCAACATCAATGGCGAGTACATCACTCACCTTCGATTTGCCGACGATATAGTCCTTATGGCAGAATCGCTGGAGGACCTAAGCACTATGCTCAATGACCTCAATAGTGTTTCCTAACGGATAGGTCTTAAGATGAACATGGACAAAACAAAGATCATGTTTAATGTCCATGTCACACCTATGCCGGTAGTTGTTGGGAACACTAAGCTCGAAGTTGTTGACGAGTATGTTTACCCGGGACAAATAGTCCGACTAGGTAAGTCCAACTTCGACCGAGAGGTCAATTGACGGATTCAACTCGGTTGGGCAGCGTTCGGGAAATTACGGCACATCTTCTCGTCAGGTATACCTCAAAACTTGAAAACGAGACTGTACACCCAGTGCGTGTTGCCAGTGATGACATACGGAACTGAGACGTGGTCCTTCACTGCTGGCCGGATGAGGAAGCTCAAGGTCGTTTAGCGAGCTATGGAGAGGGCTATGCTCGGAGTTTCTCTGCGTGATAAACTCAGAAATGAGGATATCCGCAGTAGAACCAGAGTGACCGACATAGCCCAACGGAGTAGTATGCTGAAGTGGTAATGGGCCGGCCATATAGCTCGAAGAACCGAAAACCGATGGGGAAGAAAGGTTCTCGAGTGGCAGCCTCGTACCGGCAGGTGAAGTGTAGGGCGTCCCCCCACTAGATGGAGTGACGTCCTGGTAAGATATGCAGGAAGTCGATGGATGCAAGTGGCTCAGGACCGTGCTTTGTCGCATTCTTTGGGGGAGGCCTATGTTCAGCAGTGGACTTGTGAAGGGCTGTAATAATGATGATGATGATAAAACGGTATTTATTTTATTTGCTTAACAATACAACATAATATCAAAAGAGATTAAAAGGTCACACCCCATCAATACATGTTTTTACACTAAAAACTTTTTAATATCTACCTCCTTTTACGCGGGAAAGTAAATACAAGAAAATAAAAACAATCGAAAATGTTCAATTCGAAAACGCCTTAAAACGTTACATTACGGCTTTGTCTTTAATTTATGTTATTCAAAGATTAAAACAGCGTTTTATCTTTGAACAAGATAGATTAAAGATAAGGCGTGTTTTATTGAGAAATGGGCACACAGGGTCGGCATGCATGTCAACCCCCTGCGGGCGTCATGACACTTGAGGGGGTATGGTTGTAGCACGAATGAGCACCAGCGAAGGAGCACGCTCTCACAGAATACCAGCGTAAAATAAAACCTTAATATTGCTGTGTTTCGTATGGTGAGTGTAGATAATCGGTGACTTTTTTCTCTGGACTGTGTGCTTGTTTGTCACCCTTATTTTAAAAATAACAAAAATTCTTTGTCCTGTCTCAATAACATCATGAAGGGTGGCCTCGATGATAAAAATCGTGCAAACCTTATGCATATGCGACATGTCACATGTGACATTAATGTATAAAAAGTGTAGAAAAACCAAACCAAAACGCCGTTGAATTGCGTCATGACTAAGTTTGACTTACCTGTACATTTTTTATTCAACTTCAAAACTGATATGGAGTAGGCTTACAATTAGATTGCATGTTTCTTTTGTATATATCTTACTTTATATATTCATCACTTGTGAACCAATTTTGATGATTCATTTTTATTAAATAGGTTCTATTTCAGATGTACTCCCATATAAATCTAGAAAATTGTGATTTACCTTAGTTTTTTTTATAGGATAAGTGTGACAAGCGACCACACAGTCCACCTGATGGTAAATGGTTGCTGTGGCCCATAGACAAAATGCAAATGCGTTTTCAGCCGTGAGGGCTAAGATAGAATGCCTCGTTTCCAGTAAAGAAAGTCTCCGGTTCTCTATACACACCATACAAAACCCAGCAGCATTAATCTGCTGTTTCGTGCGCGTGGTCCTTCCCCGGTCGAACCGACCCATTCGTGCTACAACTATAACATAGCTGCAGCATGGCTCTACCACGAATCACAATTGATTGATGATTGGAAATTAATGTTTACTATGCAATGAAAACTCAATAACGAAATAGCTTTTCAAATATCTGTACGATTCTCCAAAAATTATTCTGACAGAAGGAGGATTACAAATGCAGTTAAATTCTATCACACTGCTATAAAACGACAGTAATAAATTTTATATTCCTGCCGTCTCGAGTGCTTTCCAACAACCAATTACGTTGTTTTCGAAATATAAATCCTTAAACTAGACTGCTCTTTGCTCTTATTGTAATAATAATTGAAATAAAAATTAATAAAAAACGAATACTAGTGTCTAGATGCAGTGCTCGTTGTTATTTTAACCGACGGTATTTTAAATTAATACAATGCTCGTAAATTATTTAAATTCAAGGATATATTAGAGACTAGCGAACTGCCTTGGCTTCGCCTAGATCTATTAATGTGACGTCAAAAATTCTTTGTCCTGTCTCAATAACATCATGAAGGGTGGCCTCGATGATAAAAATCGTGCAAACCTTATGCATATGCGACATGTCACATGTGACATTAATGTATAAAAAGTGTAGAAAAACCAAACCAAAACGCCTGTAAACTGTATTTAAGATAACCATCAAAATCGTTTATTTTATCATATTTTTGATTCCTCAAAAAAAAGTTTTTCGATCCTCTAAAACAATTGTTGCGTCTGTGTGTGTGTTCTTCCGAAGAACGAGGTCACCATCTTTTTCCTCACGCTTCGACCTCTCTTCACTTTAGTTGGCAACTCCTCGGAAAGAAACACTCAGACAACAGACTGTCTCTTAGTTTCATCATCATAACAATAAATCCAGCTTTCGCCACTTCATTCAAAGGCTAATCGAAGTCTATCATAACTTTTCTGTTGACTTAAATGACATCGAAAGTCATAAAAAGTTATTGTACGAAAATTTGCTTGCGTTACATTCATGCTGACGTGACACAGACAATTTCCAATTAACCGCCAAATCGTAAACAAATGACAAATTAATAAGTAGTACATACACAATAATATTAGCAAAGAGTTCCATTTTCAAAATTTGAACTAATTTTTTTATTATATTGTTTACAAGTGGCCAGTTTTAAAAACTTTCAGTGTCACCCTCGTATATAGAAGATGAGCCAAATTACGAACACTCATCACCGACTTGTGTGTATGTGTAGTTATACTTAATGTGAAAGAAGTGAGAGAGGCGTTTTAGTATGAAACTAAATAGAAATCTGTAGTTTCCGACTACCCCTGTGCCTGACAAGCATATCAGCTTATGCTATGTCTTGTTAATTCCCATTCACACTATATTCCCAAGGCTTCATTTCGACATATACCTTTTGAGGTTCACAGAGTACAAATTCACAATTTCTAAAAGGATTTTTCGCCTCACATATCTGCTCATATTATAGCCGGGGTAGCTTAGGCGGTAACTCATCTGCATTAATGAAATAATTAATTTGTAATTTTAAGTGCTGATTCACCAACACCGAATGGCACTCCACATCCATTTTTTATTATTTTAGTATTGACTACATTTCCAAATGAATTTGATTTCTATCATACATTTTATAACGACAAGAAAATACTGGACACTATCGATGTTCGATGAATTTTTTCTGTGATAAGCATGGCAACAGTGTAAACAAATTTACTACTATCTATTCTACGATTATTTTGTATCAATGATACTGTAAATGTATAAGTAATCTATTTAAATTATAGACGTATTTCATAATTTATTAAGACTAAATACAATTGACTGTTATTAACTGAACATTGTATGCAGATAGTGCATTGATTTATTTATACTTTTTTCATTTATAAATAAGTAAGTAACAAATACAGTGTACCTATTGATGAGAGGCTATTGTAGGCCATAAACTTTTGCAATCAACATTAAATAAGGTGGCCACAATTTGGTAAACTTCCCTTAATGTGACTTTTGATTATTGTGTTGTGGTTTTTGATTATTTTGTTTTTAATAATTATGGCCGGGATCAATATGTATAGAAAATATCAAAATATGTACATATAATATGGGCTGAAAATCCTAAAATATGGGAAAAATATGTGTAATAAAAGGCAACGTGTACATCAAAATGATTCTTTATTAAGAAAAACAAAAAAAAATACAATTTTACTTAGCTTCTGTTTCATTATTATTTGAATTACAGTATATAATTACATGTTTCCTTAAATTTTCAAAATTGTAACTTTTTCTGTTGGACGAAATAATGCTTTGTACTGGCTGAATGATCTTTCAACATCACAAGATGTGATTGGAGCATATTTAAATTTGTATAATTCTGCAAGTGAGTAGGGCACATCTATGGTGCCTTCTAATGTCCCACACAGCATGCTGTTAATTTTCTTTAGGGTATGAAGTCCTTTGTTTTTTTCCAGTCCGTAGCTTAATTTTTGCCTCGCTACTTCAGCAGCGAGACCTTCTGATTCCAAAACTTTTTTTCGATATTTCTATAATGTTTAAATTATCATTTAGAAAAGTGCAAGAATTTTAGAGTGCCTTTATCTGGTGTGATAACAAGCAATAATTGCTTTTTATGTAGAGCAAATCGTTACATAGAATGTCATCTTGGAGAAGTTCTTTTGAGATTGAAATAGCATTAGGTTCGTTTTCCAATTCAAAACTAACAGTTTTGATTTCACTGTAATACTGGGCATAGTATTCAACTTCTGTCAGCCAAATTCCCCAGCGGGTCAGCACTGGCTCTGGCGGTAAAGAAATTTCGGGATACATCTCTTTAAAATTTGAGATACTACTTGGTGTTTTCAAAAAAAAATTCTTTACGTTTGATACTAAACTGTCAACCTTTTTAAACTGATACCTTATGCATTCAGCTAATCTATTTATACCTTGAGCCAAGCACGGCACGTGAATCATCTTTGGATACAAAACTTGTAGGGCACCCGCAGCTTTTACCATATAAGGAGCAGCATCGCTAAGTAACAAGAAAACGTGTTCATGTTTAACTCCATCAGGCCACAAAACACTCACTGCATCATTAAAAAGCTTTGCTGACGTTTGGTGGTTGCATTTAGGAAGTTCTTCACATGCCAATAAAAAGGATTTGCTGGCATTTTCTTCATGTAGACGTCCCATAATCACATTGCCAAAGCACCGGTTTTTAGAATCTGTAGTTTAGTCAAAGGCCACACATAAAGGATGACCTTTATATATTCACGAATCGAAACCAAACAATTGTCATAAATATCAGACAAATAATTTTTCCTAAGTGTAGATTCATCTGGAATACGTTTGCCAGAGTATTTTTCTATGAATTATTTAAAAGGAGGATTATTCAATTTCCATAATCGCTTCACATAATTCTTTCGAGAAAGTAGAACTTTGGGAGCTGCTTGCGACTGCATCAGTAAAAATTGTTTCTTCAATTTGTTCTTTCTTGTAATATTTTGCTTGTGTTTTTACCAGTGGATATAGATTTTTCACAAGCATTGCAAAATAATACTTTTCCATCTGTAGTTAGGGATTGGTTTGGGAAATATTCGATATACTTTTCCAATTTAAACCGCAATGGTTGCTTTTCCTTAGGCATTTTTGCAGTGCGAGTAAGTACAAACATGAATTCACACGCGACAAACGTAGCACACAGGCTCGCGCGCCAGCCTCGCGAACTAATGCCTCAGCTGATGTGGACGTGCCTCGGGCTGCCTCGGTCACATGTTTCCTCGGCCGAGCGCGGCACTACCGCGAGCCATACGTTGTCGGTGAACTAGACGTGTTTGTTTTAGTTTTACTGAAGTCTCATGAGCGATCAGGATGAGTCGATTCGTTTAACTCAACTGTACGGTACATACAAGATGCTGTGGGATCCAAAAGACTGTTTTCGTTTTTTTTAAACAACAAGCAACTAGGAAAGTAGCTGCAGCTGCAATTACACGACTGTCCATTTCGGATGCTCGAGGAATTATGATGGCTCGGCCTGCCTCGCGAGGCATGCCCTCTCAGTTCCGGACAACTATTGAGGCTGCCGCACACCGAAGCTGCCGCGCGAGCCTGTGCGCTAGGTGGCCCGGCTAATAACGAACTGTGGAGCACGGGCACGAGTCAAGTGAAGAAAGGCGGTGCGGGGCGGGTAGCGCGAGTGACGCAGGCGCGGCGAAGTCGTGATTATTCGTGAGCTCTCGCATGTTGTCTTGTCGCAAAACTCATTTTCAGGCATTTCACAGAGCTGCTGATCCATCTAACATAAAATCTTGTGAAATATGGATTTATATTTGAAATATGGAAAAATATGGAAAATAGAATTTGCATTTTCTTGATCAGAATATCATAATTTATGTAGAAAATATATTTAAGAACAAAAACCGTTTCAATTAAAAATATGGATTTACATATTAATCCGGGCCATATTAATAATAATGACGTCATAAAGAAGACTGAAGCGTACGTTACATTTGTTAGTAGTTAGTAGTAATAAATGGGCGGTTTTTACAGCAAAAACGGCACGGCGCCGGTACCGGAGTTCCGTTTTTCCACTGGGCCGGTGCCGGTACCGATTTACGCTCGGTTTTGGGCAGTACTAACACTGCTTCAGTTCTACAACACGTAAAAATAGTTTCGTCAAGTCGTCGTATTTATTTGTTATATACATTTAAGACGAAAATATAATAATCAACGCAGAAAAGTCAAATTTTGAATTCATCCAATCTTAAAAATAAGATAATTAGAAGGGACATATTATACCTTATTAGAAAAGTTGAAACTAGACCCCAAAAATATTAGAACTACTTCCGCATGAGCGAGGAGATATCTCATCATTTCACAAGTCAATTTCGAGGCTTAACAGTGGTAGAGCCACGCGGCAGCTTTTGCAGTCGCACGGATGGGCCGGCTCGAACCGGGGTGGTACCACGACCTCACAGAATACCAGCGTGAAGTAGAGGTTTACCTCTGCGTTTCGCTTGGTGAGTGCAGGTGGCCGGAGGCACTTTTTACTGGAAATGAGGCATTCCATCTTAGTCCTCACGGGTGACAACGCATCTGCATTTTGATTCGCAAAGGAGGATAGATGTAGATGTCTATGGGACGCAGCAACCACTTACCATCAGGTGGACTGTGTGCTCGTTGGTCACCTTTATCCTATAAAAAAAAGGCTCAGTCTATACGCATACCTTTTACCTCGGCTCGCGCATACACATACACACAAATGCAATGCTTACACAATACACATACAGATTTACCGGTCGGCAGCGTGCGGAAAGATTGCTGTCCCGGCACCGGCGATGTCACCGGTGGAAGTTATTTCCGTGCCGACACACTGGTATCCTGTGAGAAGTTAGGGTGATCTTGTTGTTTGCCCTAACTTCTCAAACAGTCTTCCTTCCTGACTAGTAAGTGATACTACGACCCATAAACACCTACATCTATCATCAATTAAGATTCCTCCTATGAGGCAATATATGAGTAAGGTCTATGTTCAGCAGTGGACAATTAGTAAGCTGTGACGGTAACGGTATTCTGTACGAGCGTCTTCCTTCCCCTGTCAAGCCAACACCAGCGATTTTTTCACACAGTTCACCTGATAGTAAGTGGATGCTGTGGACCATAGACTTCTAAATCTATCGTCGGTTAGAAATTAAAATGCAGATGCGTTGTCAACCCTCAGGATTAAGATAGAATGTCTCGTTTCCAGTAAAAAAGGTCTCCAGTTCTCTACACTCATCATACAAAACACAGAAGCATTAAGCCGTTATTTTACACTAGTATTCTGTAAGGTCGTGGGCGTTCCCCGGTCGAGCCGACTATTCGTACTACAACCATAATATAGATGCAGCGCGGCTCTACAAAGTTTAATACACGTGTTTAATAAAAAAAAATACATTTTCAGGAGAATGGGTAGTAATATTAGTGACAGCGTTAAAGCAGATCTCAGGGCATACGCAGAGTAGCCGAAATATGACAAGGGAAGAAATCTTCAATCTGTTTACGTCTCGAAACCTGAAGTTGGAAAATTTCGGCGCGATATTTATCTGGGCTCACGTCGTGTCCTTCGGAGTGTACTTCTCGATAGGAGGCTTTCTACACGTAAGTGTCGTATTTTGAAAGAATGTTTTAAGTGAATTTAATTGGTAATGAACAGCCTTTTAGATGTTTCTTTTTTTAGATATTGATTAGGAGTTATTTCTATAGAATTAAGGCAACAAACGAGCGTACGGTCCACTTGATGATAAGTGGATACTGTGGCAAATAGACATCTATATAAATCCTCAATTAAGAATCTAAAATGCAGATGCGTTTAACCCCCGAAGACTAAGATTAAATCCCCCATTTCTAGTAAAAAGGTTCTCCAGTTACTTACACTCACCATATGAAACACAGCAGCTGCTATTTTTTTTATAGGATAAGGGTGACAAACGAGCACACAGTCCACCTGATGGTAAGTGGTTGCTGCGGCCCATAGACATCTACATCTATCCTCTATTACAATTCAAAATGTAGATGCGTTGTCACCCGTGAGGACCAAGATGGAACGCCTCATTTTCAGTAAAAAGGGCCTCCGGCCACCTGCACTCACCAAGCGAAACGCAGAGGTGAACCTCTACTTCACGCTGGTTTTCTGTGAGGTCGTGGTACCACCCAGGTTCGAGCCGGCCCATCCGTGTGACAGCAAAACCTGCCGCGTGGCTCTACCACTGTTTAATTGCTATTGTTGGTGGACTTTAAATGATAGGGTGAAAAAATTTTTGTAAAAAGAAAAAAAGTGCACTTGAGTCCAGATTTGGTCCTTGGATGGTTTAGATTTACAATTAGACCTGTTAGGAGGCCAGTGGCGGATTTACACATTTGCCGCAAGTAGGCTATTCTAATTTTGCCACTCCTACCGATATTGAACAATTCGATGGCCTAGTTCACAATCATATTAATTACAAACTTCTTGATTTGTGCATTATGCTCGTTTAGTTAATTCATCAGCATTTTCATAGATATACTACAGCAGGCAGGCATTTCGATTAAACACACTTAGCGAACGGTCATGTCACTCGTTGCCGCGCCACAACCAAACGCAAATTGTGGGAAAATGTATCAACCAAGTGAAAAATGAAAAAGTTTTAGCCCCAAATTCGCCGCCCCTAAAATATGCCGCACTAGGCTCCAACCTACTCAGCCTGCTGGTAAATCCGCCACTGTAGGTGGCACTGTTGTCGAGATCCAGAATCACCCGAGCGAAGCCGGGGCGGATATCTAGTTGTACAATAAAATACAGGTTTTACAAACTATTTACAAAACTTATATATAACTAATGGCAAAATTAAAAATTAAAAATTTTGAAGTCGGTTTAAACAGCTAGGAAGCGACCACATATTTCCCAGGTGTTGTTATCAACCGAGATGTACTTAAGTTATTTTTATTATTCCCAGAAGTTATTATCCAACATTTATATTATAATAACCCTTTGTATTTAGTTTCTGTTAATTTAGATTTAGATATTATCTACATAACAGACTAATAGATGGGCTGGAAGGTATTTTGTCACTCTAATGCTTAAAAACTTCTATTTTCCTATCTTCCTTAGTACATTTCGTCGACATGTCTCGACAACTTTGTTCAATATTTGCCGGTTAATTTATTTGATTGCCACTTACTAGAGTCGTTTGGATAGACTGGAACTACTGAGTAAATTGAACGTACGAGTAGTACCCATCTGTGCTGTCCATTTCATTATTTCCTACCTACTTTCACGCTAACTACATACTGATATTCAAGCCCCCTACTAGACATAAGCGGCTGAGATCAAACTCAGGTTGCTCGCGTGATGTAAAACATTTTTTATAGAATAATTAATTTTATTTTTTATAGAATAATAATACTCAAACGAGCACACAGTCCACTTGTTGATAAGTAGATTCTGTGGACAATGGACATCTACATCTATTCTCTATATATTAAGAATCAAATTTCAGATGCTTTGACACCCCTGTAATCTAATGGAATGTAATTACGTTACATCGAGACGAAGAAGTCGAAACGAGACGTTTACTTACGAGAACGTAAACGTCTCATTTACAGTAAAAAGGATCTCCGGTTTTTGACACTCACCATACAAACACAGCAGCATTAATCTGCCATTTTATAAAGGTGTTCTGGGACAGCATGATGCTACCCCGATCGAGTCGATCCACTCGTGCTACAACCATAATATAGGTGCATTTTGGTTCCACCGCGTATACGTATACGCGGTCTACTATGTAACTTACGGCGTCTTCCTAGCCCTTGAACTACCACTGCTCTAGAGTTAACGCTACTGCTACGGCCTATTAAAGCCCACTGCTGAACATAGGTCTCCCCCATAGATTTTTTCAGTGGGGGGATATTCGCCATAGTCGCCACGATTGGCAAACGGGCCGGCAATAGCAGTTTTTTTATTTTTAGTCATTATTAGGAAGACGTTGCTGCTTATTTCCTGATTTTTTCCCCTCTGTCGCTTCTTACGACACCCACGGGATGATATGGGGTGGTGGATATTGATATCTGGTATTGACATATTTATATTTAGTCTTTCATTTACCCTATATAGTCGAATAAGTCAAGTTACTAATATTTGGTCCTCCAGACCAAATATTAGTTTGATGGAACGCAAACCCATCTTAGGAAAGCTTTACATGATTTCCGAGGCACGGAGGTGAAACTTCTTTACTCTGGGCTACGACTGGGAATTTCTTTCAAGAAAATCTTAATAATTGATTCTGACCCTACCCGGGATTTGAATCTGGGATCTCTCATTATCAGCAACCGCGTTTACGACAACTAGACCAACAAGGCAAGTTTCTATATATGTCCCTCATCTGGACACAGGCCTCCTCTCAGAAACGAGAGATTTAAAATAAAAAAATAAAATAAACCTTTGTTATTTTCTTCCAAAAATTGTACATTGCATATTTTATCTTTTAAAAACATATATATTTTTTTATAAACAAAACAAAGAGTACATAAATTTGTGGGAGACGGGAGTCCAAACTAGAATACCCTGTGCTATGGATCTCGCGGCTCCCAATTTAGAATGATCAACTAATCTTTATTTAATGGTTAATCTTATTGTGTGTGTGTGTGTGTGTGTGTGTGTGTGTGTATGTGTGTGTGTGTGTGAGTGTGTGTGTGTGTGTGTGTATGTGTGTGTTAACTCGTGCGTGGTATGTTAAGATGCGAATTGCAGTAATTGTTCTGTTTTTTCATAATCAAGTTTAAGCAGCCAATCTGTAATTTTCTTTTTACATTCAAATTTTGTTAGGTTAATGATACGGCGTAATTTGTTTGCTTTGTTATATAAAACCTACCTACCTAACTACCTTTCAAACTGAAAAACTTAGCAAAAAATGTTTTTACCGGAATAAATTCACAAACTTCATAATCTTTCCTCGTACCAGAGTTCCTTATATTATCCAACAAATCAATACAACTATGTTTTTTTAAGATTATTGATAATATGTAAATTTTTCGAACCGTTAACACATTGACTTCTGCGTATAAGTTTGTAGTCGGATACATCCTAGGTTTTTTCAAGGCAATTTTTAGTATCGTCCTTTGTACCTTTTCAACTTCCGTCATTAATGTTTTACTAGAGCCTCCCCATACAGAAATGCCATAGGACAGGATAGATTTACCTAACGAATTATATACAGTTTTAATCATACTCCAATTTGCGATATGTCTTAAGTTTTTAAATATGTAGATAAGCTTTCTAATTTTTTGAACTAAATAGTTTATATGTTCTTTGAAAGATAGATTCTTGTCTATTATTATGCCGAGGTACTTTATGTTATTTGTATATTCAATATCAGGACATTTACAATTTGAAATAGAGGTCATATCACATGAATTTGCTATGATTTTAAATTTATTTGTAATACAGGTTGAATTTCGGATGGAAAACTTTACATATTTGGTTTTATCGGAATTTAAAGTGAGACTATTTAGAGCAAGCCAGTGGCAGACTATATTGAAACCATCCTGTGCAATTTTGACAACTTCTTCCCAAGAGTCACCGTAAAACGAGAGGGTTTTGTCGTCAGCATATGAGATTATTTTATAATTTGGGATGTTTAATTGACAAAGATCGTTTATGTAGCAAAGAAATAGAGTTGGACCGAGAATACTTCCTTGTGGTACTCCGTAATTGATTGGTCTTTCATCACTAAAAATCTCTCCTATCCTAACTCGTTGTGAGCGATTTTGTAGGTAATCTCTAAAAAGTTGTAATTGTACAATTTCTACTACCCATTTTTTCTCGATTAGTTTAGAAGATGAAATACTAGTCAAAAGCTTTTTGCAGATCAATAAAGATTGTGATATTTTTTAGTGGAGTCTAATTTTTGCACAATAAATTCTGTAAAAATAAGTATAGCGTCCGTAGTTGATTTACTCTTTCGAAAACCGAATTGACCATTTGAGAGAATTTCATTATCTTCTAAATATTTTATAAGTCTAGTGTCATATAGCGATTGATTACTCTTCCGCGCTGCTCCAGTTCTTGGAAGTGGATTTCATGTCTTAGAAATGTATTTGTTTTTTTGTCGTAATGCAATTGAATTAATAAAAAATCATTCTCGTTGTTATAAAAATATTAGTAATAATAATTATAATAAAGTTAAATATTGGAAATATAATGATTTCCACATAGTTTAATAGTGAGTTTCTACTCACATCACATACTACATTACTCTATTCTTAGAGTAATGTAAGTCTGTGCTAAGAACTATTATAACAAAGAATCCTGTCATTAAGGAAGTGAGAAGAAACAAGAATTTGTAGGCTATACAAATAATGGTTTCGTAAGGGATTCGAACACGCGACTCCGCGATCTCTTAGAGCTGCAACTCATTGTTGGGAGATTTCCAACTAATTGTTAGGAGATTTCAACATTAACATGCTCGTGGGAAGTAATATTAGTACTGTCAAACTTACTCAATTCCTTGATTATATGAACCTCCGTCAAGTTGTCAGTGAGCAGACTCATTGCACATCGTATACTGAGACTCTGATAGATCTTGTATGTACTAACGCACCAGTTTGCGACGTCACTGTTAACAATATAATGGGTTCCAATGGACACATAATAGTAAATGTTACACTGTCATTAAAAAAGGTTAAAATCTCAACTAGATATATTAGTTTCAGACCCAATGATAAGATAAATTTAAATGAATTTAATAATGATTTATATGCAATTAATTGGGACGATGTAATTAAGCTACTTTCAATGGATATCATGGTGGATGAGTTTAGTTCCATTATTCTATCTCTCTCTCTCTCTCTCTCTCTCTTTGATAAAACTCTCTTTAAACAGTGGTAGAGCCACGCGGCTGCTTTTGCTGTCGCACGGATGGGCCGGCTCGAACCGGGGTGGTACCACGACCTCACAGAAAACCAGCGTGAAGTAGAGGTTTACCTCTGCGTTTCGCTTGGTGAGTGCAGGTGGCCGGAGGCCCTTTTTACTGGAAATGAGGCATTCCATCTTAGTCCTGACGGGTGACAACGCATCTACATTTTGATTTGTAATAGAGGATAGATGTAGATGTCTATGGGCCACAGCAACCACTTACCATCAGGTGGACTGTGTGCTCGTTTGTCACCTTTATACTATAAAAAAAAACATGCAGCAGTGAAAACAGTAAATCTAAAAATCAATTATTTACCGCCGTGGATAACGGATGTCTGCAAAATGATGATCGATGAGTGTAATATCACTTACGATGTCTATCGAAAATCCGGATTAGACGAATATAGGAAATATTATAAGGCGCTCAAAAGTCTAGTTTTAAAAATTATTTCAGGAAAAAATAGGCCTACTTCAATAACTTCTTTAACTCTCAAGCTAAAAATGGCAATACAATTTTGGAAAAATTTAAGGAAAAAGTTTTGGCTGACCAAAAATCCTAGCCTTCTCATTTCAATGAAAATGAAAAAAAAATATCTATAATCACCTTTTGCATATTCGGGGTTACAACGTAGTTTTTAATGCAGATCAATATTATTTTATTATTATTTTTTGGACGTAATAAATTTAATGCAGAGCTATTTAAAATAAATAAGTATTTAAAATAAGTAAATTAGCTCCCGTAGGATCAACAGATATTTTCAAATATAAAATCGAAAGCTATTGGACACGATGGAATTAACAGAGATATGATCTTACTTTCTCTTCCTTGCACTCTGGACGCAATCACGGCTATAATTAATAAGTCAATTACGACGGGTATAGTTTCTAATAAGTGGAAGGAGGAAGTAGTGGCCGCAATATCCAAAAATTAAAACCGAGGTCTATCAGCATTTTGCCGTTATTTGCGAAACTGCCGGAGAAAGCTATTTCCGAACAGTTGACTAAATTTGTCCATACGCCTCCTTTGCAATCTGGGTTTTGCAAAGGACGTGGCACAACGACTGTTTTACTCAATGTTACAGATAACATATTCATCATCATCATCATTACAGCCCTTCATAAGTCCACTGCTGAACATAGGCCTCCCCCAAGGAATGCCACAAAGCACGGTCCCGAGCCACCTGCATCCATCGACTTCCTGCATGTCTTACCAGGTCGTCACTCCATATTGTGGGGGGACGCCCTACACTTCGCCTACCGGTACGAGGCTGCCACTCGACACAACAACATATTAGCTAACCAAAATTCCGGTCCTCAACCTCATGAAATACGGTTTTAACGCTATTAGGCTATTCCCGCGCTTTTGACTGCCTAAATATTAGCCTACTACTTGCTAAACTGTCATATTATGGTTTAGACAAAAATCTGGGCAAGTGGTTCAGTAGTTAATAGAGTAATCGGTATCACTCAGTAAAATTGGTAATGGGTCCAATGTAAGCTCTTACCCTAGGCTTATTAATCGTAGTGTTCCTCAGGGTTCAATTCTTGGTCCACTTCTTTTTATAATTTACTGTGCTGATCTTATCAAAGATATAAACTATTCTATGTACCACTGCTAAGTTGATGATATGCATGTTTATGTGTCAGACGCACCAGATAAGTTACCACAAGCTGTAACACGGTTTAGTTAGGATTTCGACAGATTGCTGACTGGTCAATGCGTAATGCTCTGGTTTTAAACACCTCAAAACCAAATATGGTCATGATCATGGGCACAAAGATGCAAATAAGTAGAATTTGTGGTGACCTAGAGGTTAAGATTCACGGTAAACATATAATACGCGTGGATGAAGCCAAAAACCTTGGCATAACTTTCGACAGTAATCTCAGATTTGAAAATTATGCCGTTATTATGGTAAAAAACTGTTTATATTGTCTTAAGGTATTACACGGACAAGTTGTTTATGGACCTCGAATTTTCAGCAATACAAAGCGACTAATACAGCGCATGCAAAATGTTGTCGTGTTGTCGGTTCTGTTTTGATGTCGCCCCAGAAGTCACACTACTCCTTTCTTGAACACTGCTTCCATGCCTAACATGTAAGGATGGCTTTTTTTAAATGTTATTAAGTTACAAAAAAACAGAGTACTTGCATCCAAAGATAAAGTTTGCTAAATGCAATTTTGGAAAAAAAATTAGGTCCATAAGATCAGAACTCCTGTATTATAGCCTTAAAACAGCGGCATTTACTAACAGTTTCCAATATATGGCACCGAAATGTTTGAATAATGATGGAATAATCCCACCACCAAAAATAAATCTTATCACTAACTACAATTTTAAAAATGAATTCAAAAGATAACTTCTAGATAAACAGAAACATGGTATTCCCAAACACTTCGTTTGCCAGCTATAAATCATAGCATTTTTATTCTTCCTGCTAATTCATAATGGCTGTCTAAACCTTTAAGGTACTAGCTTCAATTTGCACGCAATCTTATAAATTTACACACTTCTTCAGTACTTTTATAAAATTAAACCCAAGGTGCAAGTCGTATAGCTGAAAGTACAAATCATTCATATATTCATATTCACAGTGATTATATTATTGTACTCATTTTCTTCTCGTCATCTCGAGGGTAATAGCTGAAAATCAGTGTTTGCTCTCTATGCGCAATATTAATCGCTGGGCTAGGACCCATTTATCAAACTGCAACACACATGTACATTTAGATTTTAAGTTTTTGTACATTTTTTCATAATACTTTGTAAGTTTAGTTGCTAAATTTACGTGTGTGATTGGAGAAAAATAAAAATAAATGCTTTATCTATCTATCTATAGCCGATAGCCACTACGCCACGGAGCCGATTAATTTTTTTTAAAGTATAATTATAAAATAAAAGTTTCTTTAAATCTTTATATAATTGATTTCTAAATAGTTATGCGTTATCATACCTTTAATTTAATTAATGCTTTGTGCGATGAATTATCGTTAAAGATAATTTTGATTGTGTTTAATATCATGCGAATACGTTGCTTATGCAAATAAAATCCACCTGCCTCCGGTCACATAACCCGTGTTTTATCTGGCATTCACAAAATTATCACGTATTTCAGTAATTCGTGATAAACATGATCAATGTTTGTAATTAATTTAATATTTGTATGATGCACATGACAACAGTGTGACGTCGCAATACCTCGTCCGCTGCTTTGTTAATTTGAATATCACCTTTTATAATAAAATAAGTGTGACAAACGAGCACACAGTCCACCTGATGGTAAGTGGATGCTGTGGTCCGTAAGCACCTACATCTATCTTTAAATAAGAATCGAGCCAACCTATTGGTGCTACAACTATATAGTGGCAGCATGGCACACATAGAAATAAGGTGGTAGCACGTCTCTACCACACAGAGTATATATTATACTAAAAGTTGCTTTAAACTATATATGTAAATGACAACCTCACGAAATACGCAGGTAGTCGATGGATGCGAGTGGCTTAGGACCGTACTTTGAGGCAACTTATAAGGAGGGCCTAAGTTATTTGTGTGACTTGTGATGACCTGTAGTGTTGGTGATGAAAAGAAGTCATAATTTGTTGAGTTCCTGAGGCTAAATTATTTGTAAGCTGGGCCTTATGTTAACCTCTCGAGCGCCCAAACGTCAGACGTCATAACATCGACAAGCGCCAAGCCCAAATTTAGCGTATGAAAGTAAGTTGGCGGTCAACGTTTAAATGCTGATTTTGACGTAAAATCATTTATGAGCACTAATAAATAATCATACATTCAGAATCTACATGAAATTTGCTTTTTTATGTATATAAAATTAACTAATTCTTATAGCAAGTGGAAATATTTTAAACGGTCTGATCACACAAATGTGTAAATGTATACACATAATTGTAGAAAAATGCATTTAAATATTAATATGAATTCTTAATAGCATGATAAAAGGCCTTATAATATTATATATTAGTTATTTTATTAATATAAATAGATAAAATCACCCTCTTCTCATAAAATTAGTCAAAGAAATATATTTGAAAACGAAGTAGTGAAAGCAAAATAATATCTTTGCAACAGCTTTGAGTTCAAAGCCCTTTTTGGACTTAATTTCCACTTAAAATATTTTTTGTGGTCCCCTATTACGCTTAACTTGTTAACGAGTTTCTTTTATAATATATCGTGTGTTTAAAGTAGTCATATCTTATAGAATCTTACGAAACAAAAAAAGATCCACAAAAAATAACACTACTAAAGGTAAGGCTGTAAAAAATAAACTGCTCGATAATTTTATAAACGAGTTGTTCGGTCAAATACTATACTGAATATGGAACAAATAAACATAAACACATATTTCTAATGATATGATAGAGTTATTAAAAACAATTAAAGACATTGACAAAATTTCGAACCAAACTGACAATATAGGACAAAAAATGTATAGACTCGTCTTTCGTCGAACATTTAAATTTATTTTTAAAGGTATATCTAATATTATGTTAAATTCATCGGTGTTTTTATTTTTTACATTTTTATGTTTAATTTATTTTGTTAATAGCAAAAAAAATTCTTAAATTTTTTTAAAATGATTTTTGTAGGTCGACTTGTAGAAAATGAAACTATGGAAAAGTTGGATAAGTTGTATAATAACAACAATAATAATAAAATTGAGAACCTCCTCCTTTTTTAGAAGTCGGTTAAAAAGCTTAAATTTTATTTTGTGGCGTGATGTTGCGCAAAACAAGCAAACAGGCACAGAGTCACGTTGCAACCGGGGCAGTAAACGTGGGTTTACGGCATACAACGCAAACCCTGCGCAATTCTTCCCGCTTCGGCCTGGAATAGTCTGGATCTGGTCTGGTCTATTCTTTGGTTAGCTGTAAAAAATATTCTTCTGAGAAAGAAGTGGTGCTATCATGTAAGATAAAGGCGTCAATTGGAGGTTGCACTTTCTTTTTTAACAAATCTGAAAAAGAATTAAAAAGTTAGTAGTTGATCGTTACGTAAAATAAAATAATATAGGTACATAAAATAGGTATCCTTACAGTAGGTGCGTAGTCGAAAATTATGCCTATTACGCCTAATTTGTAACCACACCTAAATTAATAAACAAGCAATTAGCAAACAATTATATATCATTAAATCAAATATCAACATTAAATCAAAATATATCTTAACCAAACAAAATAAATACAACTAAAACAAAACTAAAACAAAATAAATATCAACTTATTAGACCAAAAATATTTTTAGGCGTTTCCACGACTTCTATGTTCATTTCTAAATTTATTTTTCGCCGCCATTATGAATTCAGAATTCGGGGCGTCCCGCCACCGTATCACGGTTAAACTAGACATCGTCTTATAATTTTGTTATTTAGATTTATTTAAAGCACTTTCTATATCTTTTTTTTGTAATATAACAATATTTCATGATATTTTCTCCCAGTAAAAGAAAAAATTTTGCAGAAATATTTCTTGTTTTTTAAAATCTAGAACGATTTTTGCAACGGTTTTGTTTGGCTAGGCACATGGACTAATCTAAATATTGTACAACAAGTTCATAGTAGCAAAACTATAATGAAAATAATATGACCATATATTATGAATAATATTAGCTACTTACCAAAAATTTTGTTCTCACGATACTCAAATCGCAACACAATAAATTCACACTTCAAAGTTGACCAAACGTTCAAAGCGATATGACTTCGCGTACTGATAAGTTTAGTTGACTGTTTGTTTTAACAATTGTCGAAACTATACGTGTTTGTGTATTAGATCTGTTAAACGTTTCATTGCCTTCAAAATAGTATACGTTAAAAAGAGATAAACATTGTTTTCGCGTTTTATTTAAGTATTATTTGGGACAACTACGTGACCACCGTATAACGGTCGATGGGCGCTTATCGGGGGTAAAACAATCCACCGTAAAACGGTGGCTGGGCGCTCGAGAGGTTAACGACACTACATAAACTAATGATAATAAGTATTTTTGTATGACTTGCATTTATTTATGTTTATTATATATACGACTATCGTGGTAGACTGTCAGTGTGAACGACTCGAATGACTTTTCATTTTAACCGCAAGCATAATATTTATCAAGAAGAAGAAATAACATTCTACAACAGTAATTTCAAAGGTCTTTTTTACTTTTTAAAACGTTACCACGTTAGTATTTCCACTTGCATCGTGGAGGCGTTTAAAATACATTTTTTTATAGGATCGAGTGACAAACGAGCACACAGTCCACCTGATGGTAAGTGGTTACTGTGGCTCATAGACATCTGCATCTATCCTCGTTTGCGATTCAAAATGCAGATACGTTGTCACTCGTGAGGAATAAGATGGAATGCCTCTTATCCAGTAAAAAGGGTTTCCGGTCCCCTACACTCACAATACGAAACACAGCAGTGTTAAGCTGCTATTTTACGCTGGTATTGTGTGAGAGTGTGGTCCTTCCCCGGTCGAGCCGACCCATTCGTGCTACAACTATACTACTAATATAGCTACAGCATGGCTCTACCACGTAAATTACCCATAGAAACATTCAAATCTCGAACAATTATTTGTAAACTATATAAACATTGGTCCTTTAGCGGTATGTCTAGAATTCCAAGGCCTGATAAATTTATATTTATTTTGGGCGTTGTTGATTTTAACACAACAGATGAAACACAAAGGTTTCGAGAAATCTGTAAGACACACGACTTCTTCTGTTTTCATCCATCGCGATATAATAAAATGCGAACCGCATATTAGATCATCGCAGTTTTAGATCGCGAGATTGTCAGGTTTCAGGTTCAGACTCGTATTTTTTTCAGAAAGGATACTGATAAGAAAGTAAGATATGAAGATTTCTTTATGACAAAAATTTAATTCTTGAAATACTATTTGTTTTTGTGGCCCAGTGACTTGCATCAATCCCCAATAGTGATTAGAAATTGACTACATACATTATAAGAGATTTTACACTTTTGATTTTTTATAATATGTAGTGATTCACTCGTTTAATTCAATGTTTTCGAGCTTACGAAATACGATTTGAAGTTTCATCAGAAACATTATTGTGTTGTGTTGCCTCCTGGTTTTGAAATGCGATGGTACCGATATAATATGCTTTAAAAGACCGATGAAAGTTATGAAGCCCTAAATTTATAATTTTTTATGTATTTTTTTTAATTCAGTTTATATACCGGTAGGTATATATTATTTCTGTCTGTCATAACCAGAAAATAAGAAAGTATATTTCGACATTTTATCAGAGGAGAAATAAAAATTGTAAAAATGAAACAAGTATATTTAATAAAATGCAAGTATGTTGGAATGTGCTTCAAGTAACAGCCATATTAGTTTTGTATGTTTACGTCCGGGAATGCATTTCGCTATATCCAGATGCCTAGGGAAAATAATTTTGTAATAGAATCAGATAATAATATGCTAATATATGAAAGTACATTTTTATTTTAGTTTTTTAATTTATAATTGAACTATTTTTGAATTGTTATTAAAGCTAAGTAAATTAAAACTCACCCACAGAAACCAGTCGATGGATCTTACAGTTTTCTGCCGACTTCCAAAAAGGAGGCGGTACTCAATTCGAGTGTATGTTTTTTTTTGTGTGTTGCCTCATAACTTTGTACTGGGGGAACCGATTTCGATGATTCTTTTTTTATATGAAAGCTGATAGTTCTCGTGTGGTGCCATATGATCGAGGTCAGACCAATGGTAAATGAGTTATTCTTAAATAACTTATATTGAAGTCGGCTGTACAAAATTTTTAATTTTAAATTATTCCTCTTTGCACACCATCCTATAACTTATGCCACCAGTACAGAAATGGAAATGTGAACATGATTCTTCATCAGAACATAAATAAGAATGTCTGTTTTATACGATTCAAAGTTTAGAGAAGATTGATGATCACTTTGTGTAATTTACCCTGTAATATATGAAAATAAACAATGTATAATATTTTTTCCATATCAAATACATACAAAAATATTATACTCATGAAAAAATCACCCTCCTTTTGGAGTAGTAGTAAAATAAAATATTATGATCGTTGAGTCAAATGCCTTTGCAAAGTCTCGCATTATCTGCATAAACCGCTATGATCCACATCTGATTGCATAACCAGGTGCTTTAAACTATAGACGCTATTTCACGAAATGATCTTTTAAGATCGTTTTTCCGTCGGTTATCTATTACCAGATTATAATCTTATCAATATTTTTCTCAATTGAAGAGTATTTTCTACCGAATTCAAAAAGAAGACGGTATTCGACTGTATGTTATTGTTTTTTAAATAATTATAATATTTTTTTATTTGCTTAAAACATGGTATTTGTAGGTGGTTTAGTAAAATGAGTTCACATGTTTTGCTTATAATTAGGATGCAAATTTAAGTTTATGTTACATACATTTCAGGTTTTGCCGACAAACTGGCTTACAGTTTGACAACATTTAAAATGTAACTAATGTAACACTCTTTCTAAGAATAAATTAAAAAAAGGTAACATTTATTTCAAAAAGGGTTAAATACACTCATAAAAATCAATATCAACAAATCAATAATTGTTAAAACCTAGTGTCAATAAATTATTTAATGTCATACACTTTTAGTTCAATCAGTTTTTTATGTGTGTTACGTCATAACTTTTTTCTGGGTTAATCGATGTCGACGATTCTTTATTTGTTTGAAAGCTGGTGGTTCTTACATGGTCCCATATAAATTGATCAAGGTCTGACCAATAGTTTTTGAGTTATTCTTAATAATTTATATTGAAGTCGGTTGTACAAAATTTTTAATTATAAATTATTACGCAATGAGATTGAAACAATAAAATAATAAAATAATTAAAACCTTTTAATTAAATTTACCACTATTTATGTAATCTATCAAAATAAATTGAGCTGACGAGATTATTTGCATTTTTAAAATTTGTTTGTCCGTCTATCCGGGCTAATTTTTGGAACAACTGAACTGATTGTAATGAAATTTCAAGAAAAGATAAAAAGCAATGCCAGGTGTGATGTAGGGTATATTTATCCAAAAAAGTAGAAGATATAAAAAAGGAAGCAAAAAAAATGATAAAATAGATCCTAGCTAGGCGAATTTGGAGCAGGTCGCTAGTAATGTAATTAAATATTATTATACATTTATTAAATTTAACTAACTTCCAGTCTGAATAATCTGATTTTTTTTGCAGTCATATTAACAACCTATGATAATACAATGCCATCAAAAACATAACTTGTAAAAAACCAAGTCTCGCAACTCAGATCTTCTACCGTAAAAAGTTGTGAGATCCATGTAAAACAAAAACATCTTATAGTGACCATATTATCAATATTAAAAAATCTTTTATGTTTTAAATAAATAAATTGACTTGGCAATCGCACAAGACATGTTTTCATGCAATCTATTTATCTAAAACATAAAATATTTTTAATATTGATATGGTCACTATAAGATGTTGTTAAGTTAGCTAATTACGTAATAACTTAAGACAGGAAGACCCTTAAATAGGGACTGAATAAATTAACTGACTTTGTATTACATGGATCTCACAACTTTTTACGGTAGAAGAACTGAGTTGCGAGACTAAGTTCTTTTACAAGTTATGTTTTTTTTTATAGAATAGGGGGCAAACTAGCATGCGGCTCACCTGATGGTAAGTGACTACCGCCGCCCATGAACAACCGGAACACCAAGGGAATTGCAGATGCGGTGTCGGCCTTTTAGAAAGGTGTAAGCTCTTTTCTTAAAGGTTTCTAAGTCGTATCGGTCCGGAAAATTCGCTGGTGGTAATTGAGAGCTTGCGAGGGAGAAAACTTCTTCTAAATCACACAGTGGTGGACCGCCAAACATCCAGATGGTATGGATGGTAACGCGAGTTTTGTCGCGATGTGCGATGGTGAAATTGAGCGGCTGGAATTAGTCCAAACAATTCCTCAGAGCACTCCCCGTGATAGATGCGATAAAATACGCAAAGAGATGAAACATCTCTACGCAGTGCCAGTGTATCGAGCCGATCAGAAAGAACTCGTTCTTCGACGATTCGAACCGCTCTGCGTTGGATGCGGTCAAGTGGAAGAAGCTGACACTGGGGTGCCCCGGCCCAGAGATGAGAACAGTATTCCATGTGGGGCCGAACTTGTGCTTTGAAAGTTGCAAGCGATGTGCTGGCATGAAATACTGTCTCGCTCTGCTGAGCACGCCAAGCTTTTTAGAGGTCAATTTGGCCTTCCCTTCCAAGTGACCACGAGCTGCACACTGTTCGATATGTCGACGCCAAGGATTCCGATACTGGCTGAGGCAGCAAGGGGAGTGCCTTGAAACTGAGAAGATACGGCAAAGGGGTTCTTTTTAGTGGTAAACGCGCAAACTTGTGTCTTCTGGGGATTGAACTGGACTAGATTTAGTCGGCCCCAATCCGAGACTTTGTTAAGCATAGACTCGACTTCAGACACAAGTTTGTCCCGGTACTCGGCGACGTTTTCCCAAGAAATATTGGCACGGCCCGTATATAGAGCATCACCAAAGCTGTCGTCCGCATAGCAATGAATGCTGCCAGTTAGCAACATATCATTGATATGCAGGAGAAACAGCGTTGGTGATAGCACGCAGCCTTGTGGAACACCAGCGTTTATAGGCTTGAAATCAGAGCATGCACCGTCTACTACGATCTTGATGCTCCGATCAGCAAGGAAACTGGTGATCCATTTGCACAATTTCTCGGGAAGCCCATAGGAAGGAAGCTTCGAAAAAAGCGCTTTGTGCCAGACCCGATCGAAGGCCTTCGCTATGTCCAAACTAACGGCCAATGCCTTCCCCTTGGACTCTACTGCCTCCGCCCATCTATGAGTTAAGTAGACTAGAAGATCACCAGCTGATTGACCCCGACGAAAACCGTACTGGCGGTCACTAATCAGCTGGTGATCCTCAAGGTACCTCATGAGCTGACAATTTATAATGGCTTCCATAATTTTGGAGAACAAGGAGGTGATAGCAATAGGCCTGTAGTTGGACGGATCTGAGCGGTCGCCTTTTTTAGGGATCGGGTGCACCAAAGCTGTCTTCCATGAGTTCGGGACTACGCCAATGGAGTAGGAGTACCGGAAAAGACGCGTTAAATCCGGTGCCAACTCCGGAGCACACGTCTTCAGCACAATGGGAGGGACTCCATCGGACCCACTCGACTTACTGACGTCCAGGGAGAAGAGTGCTTTGTGCCCGAATAATCTGACTTTTTTGGCCGCACCGTTAATGATGCGGTGGTGGTGGGGCTGTGGCGGGAGAGGAGTGTCGGTATTGCGATGCGCCGCTCTCCCTACCCTCCGCAGCCGAATCTCTGTTGGCGGCGGAGCCATAGACCAGATCCGTGCTCAGACCTTGCCTTGGCAATGACGCTTTTGAAGGACCTGGAGGCGGAATTATACTTCTTTTAAGTGCGCTGGTGTTTACATCCCGAGACGTTGATGCGTCAGCCCAGGCCCGGTAGCACTCCTGCTTATAGCGTGATGCTATTTTACATGAGCGATCAAACCATGGCTGGGATTTGCCTCCGATGGGCACCACAGAGGATGGAATAAAAATTTCCATACCCTGAAGTACCACATCAGCAACAGAATCGGCTGCGCTTCATCAACGCTGGGATCTTTCGGCGAGAAGCAAACCCGCCCCCAAGGGTAGGATGCAAAAAAAGAGCGCATCCCGTCCCAATCAGCTGACCTATAGTGCCAAACACGGCGGCAAGCTGTAGATCGCAACTGCGATTGGAGCGTGAGTGGCACCGTACTCCGGATCAGACAATGGTCCGAAGAGCCCAGAGGGGCATCGACGGAGACCTGATATCCGTCCGGATGCGAGGTCAGCAGAAGATCCAACAGGGAAGATACATGATCCTCCACATCTGAAATCCGCGTAGGCGAAGTAACCAGTTATGTCAGACCATATCCCAAGGCAAAGTCATAAGCACCACAGAGGATGGAATAAAAAGTTCCATACCCTGAAGTACCACATCAGCAACAGAATCAGCTGCGCTTCATCAACGCTGGGATCTTTCGGCGAGAAGCAAACCCGCCCCCAAGGGTAGGATGCAAAAAAAGACCGCATCCCGTCCCAATCAGCTGACCTATAGTGCCAAACACAGCGGCAAGCTGTAGATCGCAACTGCGATTGGAGCGTGAGTGGCACCGTACTCCGGATCAGACAATGGTCCGAAGAGCCCAGAGGGGCATCGACGGAGACCTGATATCCGTCCGGATGCGAGGTCAGCAGAAGATCCAACAGGGAAGATACATGATCCTCCACATCTGAAATCCGCGTAGGCGAAGTAACCAGTTGTGTCAGACCATATCCCAAGGCAAAGTCATAAGCAGATCTCCCCGCATGATCCGTTAAGCGTGAACCGAGCCGTTCGGCGTGGTGGGCGTTAAAATCGCCAAGAATTACGATCTCTGCGGATGGGACTTGTTGAAGGACGAAGTCTGCAGCCATTTGGACGTGGTCGATGAGTCCGTCTGTGTCGGCATTACCGCTATGGGACCTATAGAGGCACCCGTAGACGCGGGGATGGTCGTCGCTGTCTACGCGCAGCCATAGGATGGAGAGGTCCGTACCTTCAAGACTGCCGAGGCGTCGAAAACAGATGTACTCTCTGACGTATACGCAAACTCCAGCCCGGGGCACAAAGGAGTGTTCCAATTTGTACCCTGGGTAGGAGAGATAAGAAGTATCAGCCGGAGAGGACACCTGAGTCTCGGTTAAAAAGAGCAAGGCCGACTACGCCGTCTATAGATGATAATGGACAGCGTTAAGGTTGGATTGAAGTCCCCTGATGTTGCAAAAATTCACGGATAGTGTGACAGGGGTCGCCTTGGTTGTATTGCTCCGCTTGCCCCGAGCAGCATTAGTCGCGAGCGGAAATAATGTTTTGATGGTATCTCATTTCTTTTTGTATATAGTTATATCTACGTACCTATCTACACCTATTTTTCTATTATATTATACATATATAGATACAGTGATTCATTCACTGCAAATGTAACTTTGTAATCCTATATCTTTATGTGGGATTACAAAGTTATTTATGCAGTTGGTGTATCTCGAAAACTGCACTGAAGTTGCAAAATATTTTAATTTTTCCTTGATTCATATACTAAATAATAACTGTATTCCAAATTTGAAGCTTCTACGACTGCTAGAAGTGCCTTAGAGTTTTGATGATCGGTCAGTCAGTGAGTGACAAAATTAAGAAACTTTGACTAGTTATAATTCTTAAACTGCTTATTTAAATTGGATGAAATTTGAAATATACCGAGTTTATACAATGTTTACTTGGTAACTGAAAACTAAAGCTTCTAGTTTTATCTACAGTGAAGTTGTAGGGTTTCTAAAATGGCCTGAACTGCTTCGAAAAGGAATGTACGGCGGTTCCGCTTTTTTGCTTGACTTAGCGGGTGCACTACCGTGCCCCCAGACTTTCCAATTTTTCAACTTTTGGATTGTTCTCTATCTGTTTGTACAGATCCATTATAATCAGTTCAGCCATTATGAATATTAACCCGGACAGGCAGACAGATAACCAAAATCTTATAAGTGGTTTTTTGTTTCTTAATGGCATGCAAATAAACTTCTGAAATCGATAAAGGGCAGTTATTTCAGACATACATATATTTTTTTAATATTTGAATTATTAAAAAATATTTATATGTACATGTAAAGATAACATTAGAGTGACAAACGATACAAACAAAGTAGCTAACTGATTATATTCCCTGTTCTTGCATACACATAATACATAAACAAAATACATAAACACTCACGTCTGTCACCCAGAGGGGTAGGCAGAGACTACGGACTTCTATTTGGCACGATCCTTATACACCTCTTTCGCCTCCTTTACATCCATATACTTACCATTTTCAATATTTCCCAATTTGGTTCATAAATTTACGCCTAGGGCGTCCATTCACTTTTGCAACATAAATTTACTTTGGCACTCTGTCCTCATTCATTATTTCGACATGACTAAACCACCGTCGCATTCCTTTCTTAATCCTGGTCACCAACATCATCTTGCAAACCACACTTTTCTCTTATCGCACAACTCTCACCCTGACATTCAGATTCAGCCCTAATATACTCCTTGGTGACCGCATTTCTACATTATTTATTCTACTCTCGTGCTTCTTCTACCACACCTAACTTTTACTAGCATACATTAAAGTAGGGACTAATACAACATTGTGAATTGGCATACGTGTCTTTTTGGACACATTCTGACTCTCCACAATAGAGTGTAGAGCCCTATTTACTCTATTTCCTGCGTTCTATATCCTTATCATATCTACCAAACCTGCTAAGTACACATCCCAAATACACAAACTCACCTACTTTCACGACCAACTAACTCCCCTTCTATTTTTATTTCACATATCGTTTTACCGTTCGTTTCCCCTTTCTTTTAATGAACTGTTCTGTTCTGAACTGTTGCAATGTAACCACCATTTGCAACTCGACTGTGTGATTAGTTGCTCGCGTACGTAGGCTTCGACTACATAATCCTAGGCCTACCTTGCACGTATCCCCTGGGTGGTGATAAACGAGCAATAAAGCCGAAAGGTCATACTCAGCTTCTCGCCGTGTGGTATTGGCGTAGAATATACCACCTCTTAATTTCGCACCACGAGGCAATGAAAAAAAGAAATATCCGTTCTTATCCTCTTTAAATCTATCCAACAAACCTTTCATCCATTATAGCCTCTATGTTCTCTGCTGAACATAGCCTTTTCTATGGATTGCCCCATATATGGATGATATTTGACATAGCTGTCACGCCTGGCAAGTGCGTTAGCAACTGCAGTTTTTTATTTTGTATTTGTCACAAGGAAGATGCTAACGCACATCTGGTTTGTTTCCCTCTGTGATCTCTAATGACACCCAGAGGATGTTAAGTCGTAACTATTAAAGGGTACACATTCTCACAGGACCACTACATGCTTCACTCTCTGGACTCCTTGCTATCTATATTGTATAAAAAATATTCTATTCTATTCAACTTTTTGAAAATAAAAATAAAGATGACAAAATGGACTTTTGAGCAGAAAAGGGTCTTCCCAGTGAGCTATTTATAAAAAATACGTCTTCATAACAAGCTGAAACATTGACTTGTGTTTTCTTTCAGTGGTACTTCTATATACAAAGAAAACACAGAGCTCATGAGTGGAAGATCCAGCCAAACAAATGGCTGTCCCCGGAACTTGAGCGTCATGAAATCATGGTGGGAACTATATCACTCCTAATCACCGGAAGCTTCTCCGCTTT
This sequence comes from Parnassius glacialis, assembly GCA_033319125.1. Classification (NCBI taxonomy): domain Eukaryota; kingdom Metazoa; phylum Arthropoda; class Insecta; order Lepidoptera; family Papilionidae; genus Parnassius; species Parnassius glacialis. The sequence goes on along the minus strand of JAVANC010000026.1, from coordinate 2,993,263 downwards.
CCTTGCTTGCTATATCTACAACGGAAATCCGTGCACCGTTTACTTTCAATTCGACGAATATGGTTGGGCTTGGTTCTTCCTGCAGTATCCAGTCATTTTTATCTACATGGTAAATATCTTATATTATTACGCTACTGTATCAATTAAAGTTCATATAATAAAAAACTAGTAACTGAAAAATATACTAGAAGACTAGAACTAATAATCGAACTAGAAGGAATGCACTAGAAAAAAGATTATCGACCATATTGGCGATATATTAAAGATGAGCAAAATTTAGAGTGTCCTTAACCGACAAGCATGTATGCGAGAGAGGTGTGTCAGGAATGTACCAAATAGAAGTCCGTAGTCTCTATTTATCCCTCTGGATGACAGGTGTAAGTGTTTATGTATGTATGTACTCACTAGATTACTAATTTAATGTAAGTTGAATTGTGTAATTATTGCGTTTTATAAAACTGTTTCATAAAATTTCGCTTTTCACGTGGTATACGTGGCAGAGACATGCTGAAGCTATATTAGTAGTATAGTTGTAGCACGATCTTAACAGTGGTAGAGCCACGGGGCAGCTTTTGCTGTCGCACGGATGGGCCGGCTCGAACCGGGGTGGTACCACGACCTCACAGAATACCAGCGTGAAGTAGAGGTTTACCTCTGCGTTTCGCTTGGTGAGTGCAGGTGGCCGGAGGCCCTTTTTACTGGAAAAGGGGCATTCCATCTTAGTCCTCACGGGTAACAACGCATCTGCATTTTGATTCTTAATCGAAGATAGATGTAGATGTCTATGGGCCGCAGCAACCACTTACCATCAGGTGGACTGTGTGCTCGTTTGTCACCCTTATCCTATAAAAAAAAAACGAATGTGTCGGCTCGACCGGGGAAGGACCACGCTTTTACAGAATACCAGCGTTAAATAGCAGCTGAACACTGCTGTGTTTCGTATGGTGAGTAAAGAGAACCAGAGACCTTTTTTACTGGAAAAGAGGCATTCCATCTTAGTCCTCATGGGTGACAACGCATCTGCATTTTGATTCGTTAACGAGGATAGATGTAGATGTCTATGGGCCACAGCAACCACTTACCATCAGGTGAACTGTGTGCTAGTTTGTCACCTCATCCTATAAAAAAATCAATTTCTTCTATTTATGATAATTTTATTTCTTATTTGATAATAAGTTTCTAATCCTCACCTAAGCATTGAATGTCCGGACTTATTTACATTCGTAAACCGTGTTACATTTTTGGTGCTATCATAGTTAATATTGATCCACGTTTTCAGGACTACACAACGTATATTCTGCACCGTTTGTACCACACTCCTTGGCTTTATAAGCGGTTCCACAAGCTTCACCATAAGTACAAGCAGCCGACGGCTTTCTCCGTGACAGCGATCCATCCCGTCGAAATTATGCATGTCCAACTCACGTCGTGCTTGCCTCTCTTTACTGTCCCCGTACACTGGAGTAAGGTTTTATAATATTTGTTATTACATATTTGTTATTATATTTTTATTATATAGTTAAGTTATTTACTTAAATATACGAAAAATTATAATATTAATTTTACTTAAACCTTTAAGCCCTCTTGATGTTAATACTTCTTCCAGTATAAATGATCAGGTAAAAAGATGAGATGCTAAAGCTACTTGTTCTTGTGTAAAAATAACCTATGGTTTATAATATGGAAAGCGAAAGTAGCATAATGGCAGAGTGTAGATTACGAACTCAAAAGGTCGTGGGTTCGAATCTATCATTCGACTACTTTCGTGAACCATTCCAAACACAAGCATTTAAAGCTTACCAGGTGATTAAAGGAAATATTAGTAATAATATTGGCATTAGTATTTAAAAAAAATATTGAATATTTCAATTTACGGTCAATATCTAATTCTTCTTTATCCTCAAATTAAATGTCACGCATAGACCACTCCACATGAGAATAATTTGTCAGTATTGCCAGACTTACCAAGTGGAGAGGTGATTAAGAAAACCAGACTGCATGATTTTTGTCTGGTCGTTACTTCGTAATATTTAAGATGAATTTAGAATTTCCACATTTCGCTTTTTTGCATTGCAATTGCAAATGCACATCTTTGAATTAAGAAAACAAAATATTCTCAAAAACTTAGACAAATAATTTTCACGATTAAGTCAAAGTTAAAGTAAACTCTGTTAAAGCTCTATTCTTCGGTAATTTTATGAGCGACAAAGAAAAATAATTTGATATTAAATTTCTAAGAAAATATAGTAAGGTTGATATGTACGACAGACGTTCACGATACGAATACGAGTATATCGATAATGATAATTTTGAGACACTAATTCAGAATAATGGTTAAAATAAAAACATTAAAAATGTCCCATAATTCAAAATGACTGTCTTGGAAAACAGGGGAAAAACTGATTAATAATATCAGAAGTTGTGAATTAATATTAACATGAGTATTATTAAATTTTCAGTGCCTTTCTATATGATTGCACTTTACAATTACTTCCACGGCATCATCGACCATTCTGGAATTAATTTCAAGTCGCAGTGGTGGCAACCATGGCAGCCAGACGCCGAGTTCCACGATCAACATCATCAATTCTTTCACTGCAACTTTGGATTCAATATGTCGTTTTGGGATAAGGTATAATCATCATCATCATCATATAAGTCCCAAGTCAATGTCAATGTCACACAGCAAGCTTCCTGCATCTGTCACCAAGTCGCTAATTTATCTCATGAGCGGATTTTAATATGAACAAAAACTTTTATGTAAACTAGTGGACAAACACTATGGTAGTTGTACATTAAGTTACGGTCAATTCTCCGCAACTTCTTTAGTCGAATGCGACCGGGCGAGAAGACTAGTTCTTTGTTTTGTAAACCGCGAACGTTGTTTTTGACAATCTAATACTGATTTTGTTTAATGTGCACAACTTCCTTATGGAATCGATTACTACCAGCGATTTTTCCGGACCGATACGACTTAGGGACCTTCAAGAAAAGAGCCTACCTCTTTTAAAAGGCCGGCAACGCATCTGCAATTCCCCTGGTGTTGCATTTGTTCATGGGCGGCAGTAGTCACTTACCATTAGGTGAGCCGCATGTTCATTTGCCCCCTCTCCTATAATTTTTTTTAATGAATATGTAAATTTATTTCATATTTGCTAAAAAACAGTAATTGCCGAAAATCAAAAAACAACAACGTGACATAGTTGTGACGCAGCTTTTGTTTTGAATTGCCGGTCGAGATGTAGATATAGATTTACAGGTTGAGATAGTCTTTGAATAATAAGGTATAAAATAATAATAATACCTGAAAACAATTTATCTAATTACTAATACAGTATACTTCAGTTTCTTTTCTTCATTAGCCCTTAAAAATCCTCTGCTGAATTTGCGTTCCCTTATATTGTACGGAGGATTTGACTTTAATCGGCATGTCACAAGGTCTCAGGTCGGGGGCGACTATATTTAGTCCAGTTCAATCCCCAGAAGACACAAGTTTTCGTGTTTACCGCTAAAAATAAACCCCTTTGTCGTATCTTCTCAGTTTCAAGGCACTTCCCTTTCTGCCTCAGCTAGTATCGAAATCTTCGGCGGTGACATATCAAATAGTGTGTAGTTTCATGGTCACTTGGAAGGGAAGGCCAAATTCGCCTCTATAAAGCTTGGCGTGCTCAGCAGAGCAGGATGGTATTTCATGCCAGCACATCGCTTGCAAATTTACAAAGCGCAAGTTCAGCCTCACATGGAATACTGTTCTAATCTCTGAGCCGGGGCACTCCAGTGCCAGCTCCTTCAACTTGAATGCATCCAGCGCATATCGGTTTGAATCGTTGACGACCGAGGCCTCTCCAATCGGCTCGATTCACAGGCGTTGCGTAGAGGTGTTGCATTCCTTTGCATTTTCTATCACATCTACCACGGAGAGTACTCTGAGGAATGGTTCGGATTAATTCCAGCCGTCAAATTTTCCCGGTCGAGACCACCTATTCGTGCCCACACGTACATAATATAACTACAGTGCGGTTCTACTCGTACGAAATACGATCGCAGTGCCAGACGTCTATTTAAAAAAGAGAGTACAACGCGATGAGATAACTTAGAGAAAACTAATCTTAATAAAAAAGTTAAAGCCGATTTTAAAGAACCAAAAAGCATAAAAAATGTCCACATACAGATTCTGAAGCCAGTGCTAAGATATACAGAAGTATTAAAGCCTCGAGTTCACATGTTGCTAACAAAAAATATTTTATTATTTTAAGTTCCTTGAAGTCTCAAATGTTGTAAACGTGGTAGAGCCATGCTACAGCTATATTTCTGGTATAGTTGTAGCACGAATGCGTCGGCTTGACAGGGGAAGGACCACGCTCTCACAGAATACCAGCGTAAAATAGCAGCTTGATGCAGCTTGTTTCGTATGGTGAGTGTAGAGAACCGGAGACCCTTTTTACTGGAAACGAGGCATTCCATCTTAGTCCTCACGAGTGACAACGCATCTGCATTTTCATTCGTAATCGAGGATAAATGTAGATGTCTATGGGCCACAGCAACCACTTACCATCAGGTGGACTATGTGCTCGTTTGTCACCCTTATCCTATAAAAAAGTGGACTTTAATTTTTTATATTAAACTTTAATTTTTTGACCCTTTTGAGTGGACTAAGGAAGTTACAAGCTAAAAGTAAATTCTAGAATGTCGTATAAAATAGTAACTTAACACACTTCTTCCCATATTCTCTTCCTTTTAGAACCACTCTCGAAGTGTACCTATGTAATAAAAAGTATCATTAAAATAGGTTCATAATTTACAAAGATATCGCGTAATATACATACGAAAACACCATACAGTCGTAATGATTTTTTTTGGGTCGACTCGACCGGGGTAGGGCCACGCTCTCACAGAATACGAGCGTAAAATAGTAGCTTAATGCTGCTGTGTTTCATATAGTGAATGTATAGTACCGGATACCCTTTTTACTGGAAACGAGGCATTCCATCTCAGTCCTTATGGGTGACAACACATCTGCATTGTGATTCTTACTTGAGAATAAATGTGGATGTCTATGGGCCACAGCATCCACTTACCATCAGGTGGATTGTGTGTTCGTTTATCACTCTCATTCTATATAAAAAAATAATATCCTCCGCCTTTTTTGGAAATTGGCTAAAAATTAAAGAATATTTTTGTGTTTTTATTTAAGAATCGTAAACTTTTATTTCATACGGGTCTGATATTTTTATTGCTTTATATTAAAAGCAAATGGCTTTACTAAAATTATTATGTAATTACAGATACACGGTACAATGAGGAAAACAAATCTCGTATACACTGAAGAAACTTTTCACGGTAAAGCTCCTGCTGTTGACTCTCCTGAAGCAAAGGCGGTCGTTGAGAAAGATCCTGACGCGATAAGCCAACTTGAACAAAGTAAAAATAGTATAAATGCCGGGTAAAGTTTTAAGCGCTGACAATAACATGAATTTAAGTTTCAAATTGTTTCTGAAGAAACGCAATTTACTGTGATGGATGAGCCATTAATATGAATTAATTTAATATTATTTTATGCTAAATAAATTACAATAAAAGTAAAAAATTATTGTAAGTAAATTTCGTTTTGTTTTTTTTCCTGAAGTCCTAAACTAAAAACCGTGTAGTTACGGTGTAAAAATATCCACTACCGTGATTATCGTAAGAGGTATAGAGCAAAACTGAACCTGGAGATGAGAACTAACATCTTTCTGATAACAGCTGAATAAAGAATAAGAAACTGCGGTTGCTAATGCGCTTGCCAGGCGTGGTAACTATGGCAATACAATAGGGGGGATCCTTATGAAGAAATCTATGGGGGAAGCCTATGTTCTACATCATCATCATCATCATTACAGCCCTTCACAAGTCCACTGCTGAATATAGGCCTCCCCGAAGTAATGCCACAAAGCACGGTCCTGAGCCACCTGCATCCATCGACTTCCTGCATGTCTTACTAGGTCGTCACTCCATCTAGTGGGGGTTCGCCCTACACTTCGTCCAACGGTACGACGCCGCCACTTGAGAACCTTTCTTCTCCATCCGTTATCGGTTCTTCGAGCTATATGGCCGGCCCATTGCCACTTCAGCTTACTAATCCGTTGGGCTATGTCGGTCACTCTGGTTCTACTGCGGATATCCTCATTTCTAAGTTTAAAACGCAGAGAAACCCCGAGCACAGCCCTCTCCATAGCTCGCTGAGCGACCTTGAGCATTCTCATACGACCAGCAGTGAAGGACCACGTCTCAGATCCGTAACTAATCACTGGCAACACGCACTGGTTGTACATACAATGTTCTACAGTGGACTTCAAAAGGCTGTAACGGTAACAGTATAAGACCTATGCTCGTCGTAGAGAGAATTTACCTAAATCCACACGCTTGGTAGACTTGCACCTTTAACGCTGATGCCCGTCACCAATCTGAGTATTTTACGTCTGTTATTACTAAATAGTTTACACCGTAACCAAGATGGTTATACTGTCATCTATCGAAGCCATAAGATCTTGAATATCCCATAGTCGGCTCTTATGACACCCACGATACGAAGTGTAGTGTAGATTCTTTTGTGCCGCCATCAAACTCACTCGCTCACTCCCATTACACCGAAATGGGTTGGCCTTTAATACGAAAACACGGCACTTCACCTTGCCCTGCCCAACACTTCAGAACCGTGCCCGGGAATATCGAACGATAGAAGATAAGTCGTTATAGTAGCGCCCGCAACCCGACCGCGCGGTGATTAGATTATTCATCTGTATATCATCGCCATCACCACCACTACCATCATTAACAACATCAGCCCCTTAAAATAAGTCGCGGTCTTTTGCTTACAGCATTAAAATCACAGAAAATAGCAGCTTTCCTGCGCAAGCCCTCGTCATCACATGGTGTATGTACTAATGTTTTAGAAGTGAGTTACATATGCGAGGCCTTGCAAGCCATCACGAAGTCATCTACCATACAGTACCGCCTGCTAAGCAAATAACAGCACGTTTGTAAAGACGTGACTCAATTACTTATACGACTTAAGAATATTCAACATATAAAAATCAAGGATTAATTCTCAAAATCGTCTAGTAGTAGTTCAATTACTTTGTATATTAGCTAACTGTGTAATAATTTTATTACTAATTATATTAACTTAATTATCACGGTAGTTAAGTTAACTTGTGAGTCTGAAAATAAAAGTAATGTAGGGAAAAGTATTCGTCTCTTTCCACTTCAACCCTCACTGAGCTGCCGCAAACGTAAGTAGTCTGTTAAAAGAATTACGAATAATACAGTAATAACTTTTGAGTAAACCTACGCACACACACACAACAAATACACACAGGCATCAATAGCTGCGTCCAATGTCTGTAATGTGTAAGTAGTTTCATTTCAAAATATGCGTTAAATAATCATGGTGAAAATTTTTGCTATAGTGTATTCCACTCTTTTTAACACCAACATTATTACAGCTCTACATAAGTTCACTGCTAAACATAGATCACCCTTGAAAAATGCTACAAATCAGGGTCCTGTGCCACTAGCAACCACCGACACTGCATGTTTTAATAGGACGTCACCTCATCTAAGGGGAGGCGCCCCACTTTTCGCTTACTGGTACAATGCTATCTAAAGAATATTTTTGCACCATCATTCGTCGGTTCTTCGAGCTATATATCTGGTGCATTATACACCATATAGCGAAACTGACCAGTAAGATGAAAGCCACTTCGTCTGTTTGGCTATGTCGGTTACTTTGATTGTTACGGCCTGCAACTGCCTATCCCAGGAGTAGGATCCTCCGCGGCCCATGAACGGAATAACCTACAAGCAGGTACAGGTCGGGCGTCCTAACGCCAAGGGTTAAGTTTCTAATTACATTAAACGATCAGGGGGGAGCGTTACAATTATTGAACAGAGCTTACTTACCTCTATCCAAGGCGACTGGTCCCTCAGGATTCGGTCAGGTCGCGTGTAGATGTGTAGTGCTAGGAAAGTAAGGGTCAGTGATGTGTATTTGGGTGTGGCTGGTAGTGTTATTGACCTTATTAGACCGTTACCTCTGCAGCAGTTCGGCCCTCAGCTCCTCTCCAAACTACGGTCTCCTTCCGCAGTCACTTTCTTCGTTTTCTACGATAACAGTTCTTTAACTCTGTCGTACGATTAACTACCTTACAGAAGCCACCAACTCTCGTTTGTTATAACGCTTGACTCGCGAATGAACACAGAACGTACGGATCAAAGGTCACCGTTATTTCTAGAATATCAAATACCGCACTAGTAACTTATATGGTCGAATCCACTTATACAGATTCTGAATTAGACCCTACGTCCCGGGACGAAGCTAACAAAACAGGAATGCGCGTTACAATTCCCAGTGGTATATTTACTATACGCGCCTATTATATTCCGCCTCCGACTTCCCGACCAAGAACGCGTACTCTCTCGACGCGATGAAAAGGACTACTTGTTCTAGCGTGCCCTCGAAACGACCGGACGTCCAAAACCGGTATCGTAGAGGCACACACGCCCTCTGACGTCTATTATTGACACTAACGCTTTTGCACGAACATTGATCCTGCAGCGGATTTCATCGGTGTGTGACTTCAAGTATTTTTATACGGCCAGGATTGCAGCGAGTCAACTGCAATCAGCTGCACTTAATTATTGTCGGCTGAACTTATGAATTGAATATATGCACTTCGGCTTTGCATTATTTTAATTAGTTGAAACAAAAGTACAAGGTTATTATTTCATGATAGCATGTTTATAAAAGCTTGTTTAAATTGTTATAAAACGTTTTGATTTCAATTACAGTAAAATTTCAACAAATCGTTATTTAAGCAATGTCAAAAACATTATGATCCTTTGAGCCTGTTGTAAGGTGCACTTTTCACTTTGTTGCTTTTGTGAAATATATCTTTTTGTTAACCATATCAATTTATATTTAAAAAAAAAAGGCTTTTTTGGGTCAAAAATTCCAAAGCCAATCCATTCGTACTGCAGACGTAATACCATACAGCGTTCTATTAATAAGTGTCCTCCAGACTGAATTTCGGTTAACACAGCCATTCTCAACGGAGACTAGCTATCTACGCAGTATAGGATTATAGTGCCCGAGTGTATGCGCACTCTCAATTCCCTCACGCTCATATTACGATGGGACGGGGTGAGATTTTTATTTTATAGGATAGGGTGACAAGCGAGCACATAGTCCACCTGATGGTAAGTGGTTGCTGTGACCCACAGACATCTACATATATCCTCAATAAAGAATCAAAATGCAGATGCGCTGTCACCCGTGAGGACTAAGATGGAATGCCATTTTTCCCGTAAAAGGATCTAAGGTTCTCTACACTCACCATACGAAACAGCAGTGTTAAGCTGCTATTTTACGCTGGGTCCTTCCCCGGTCGAACCGACCCATTCGTGCTACAACTATACTATTAATATAGTTGCAGCATGGATCTACCACGTATAAAGGCGCAAGTCCAATGAATTTACGTGTTTTCTAAGGTGTAAATTTGAATCAAATAAATTTGAAGTTTTTTCAAAGGAGAAGATTATAATACTGAAACAATATTCCTTTTTTAATAAATTTTATTATAGAGTTAATACTTGATTTGTCACGTTTGTGACTACGTAAACATAACAGCAGTCTCGACTCGAGTATCCCGCTGACTTTGGATTTACAAACGATGGTCGTAAATTTTCAAAGGTACTATCAACATATTTCGTAATTTACCTTTCAGATGGAAAAAAATGAAAATAGCTCGCTTGCTTTTTTACCAATTCTATGTTTAAATTTATTTCTATGTTAAAAATAAATTAGTAAATTTTAAATATTCATAAAGTTTGAAGAGCCCGCTCCCCTTCGATTGCGTGCACTATCCTCGTCACCACTAATCCCAACATCACCGCACTAGGAAAAACACATCACTGACAATAATAGTATTCTAAGCCAACGCTTAATTACAATCCCAATACGTTTCATGTTTCGCCTCTAAACGAGGCGTCCTCAGGTGAAGTAGATTCTGCGGTGGCTGAGCGGGAAGTATCCACTTACACTCACATAGTTAATAACACTTAAATGTTGAAACGTTTCATCTGGCTTAAATGACATGATTATAGCGCTATTTATTAGAAGCAGCAGGATCTTTCGCTGACTTTCACTACACCCATGGGACGAAATGGGGTGATAGATTCTATTAAGCCGCCTACTACAGGAAAAAAACTCTTAATGTATTATATTTAAATAATCTGTTATTATATAAATATATTATATACCGCAGTGTCAGTCGAAATGTATTATTTTTACTAACCTATAAGATATAGGAGGTGGTTTTTGTTGTGTGATTAAATTTTGTCTTGGCAAAATTCAACGAGTTGTCAATTTACGTTAAGAATTTATAACATTTATTAACGTGTTTATAAGCGTAACAGACATTATATGCTGGAATAATGGCGATAAATTGTAGACTATAATTATATTACTCTCTTAGCAAGTATTGAACGCGATGCCAGCGAAATTGAGTCGGTAACTTCAGTTAAACATAATAGGTGTTTAAATCTGAGAAATTATGATAGTTTCTTAGACTGAGATAAGTATTTAAGAGAAGTTTCATTATTGATTCAGTTGAAGCAAAAAGTGTAGAAATAAAGTATGTTTCAAATTTCGTTCTTTTCCACAAAGTTTTGCAAAAGAAAACAGTCTCGAATAATACTTAAATCGTTTTATCTCCCGCTACTTGTAAAGACTAGACAACTGACGTAGCAATTACGAAACTTTTAATACACTTAGTGAATAAAGTATTTTTATTATACCTTTAATAGACTTCTTAATTAAAGTTTTATTTTAACTAAATTCATTATCCATTACAGCTTATAAAAATTAACTGCAGAACACAGGCCTTCTTCATAGATTGTCCCGGGGTGGGGGGGTGGGGGGGGGGGTAAGAGTAACTGATATAGGCCAGCGGATCAGTAAATTGAACTGGAGATGGATCAGTTATACAGTTAGAAAATCCGACAATCGATGGGAAAGAAAAGTTCTCGAGTGGCAGCCTCGCACCGACAAGCGCAGTGTACCCCACTAGATGACGATCTGATGAAACACACAGGTAGTCGATAGATACAGATGGCTTAGACTTTCTGCAATCTCTACTTTTTGACATTCTATGGGGGCAGGCTTTTGTTCAGCGGTGGTCTTGTGATAGTGAAACCCACTGATAGTTTATTGATAATGTTTTCATAATGCAAAATTGATCATGTAGTGGCGGTGTATAAATGTCCACCTCCCCAATATAGCAGAGCTAGATAAGAAAGGTGGTATAGACAACATAGGTGTCGTAAGAGGCGAAAGAAGAAAATGAACAACTAAAATAAAAAAACTGCAATTGTCAATAAAATTATCTTTTTTCCGTTTTTATGTATTTGTTTAAATAAAATATATAAAAACTGAAACAAAGCTTTTGTACGATTGTTGACCATATCTACCAAGTAATTAGAAACCCAACGATACCACGAAATATTTCACCAAATAGAGATAAAATCACACAGTGCAGTTAATTTTCAATTATTTACATCACCTAACGTAATAACATATGAAGTTGGTAAAATAAAACCTATGCCCACAGACACCCAATATATTGACTACTAACTAGAGAACTTCACTCTGAAAAATAAAACATTTTTTTTACCTTTTTTAGGTGTAAAAAAGTTTTGGTCTCTGTTTTGTGTACACAGTATTGAGTACTATGCACACAAAACACACGTGTTGTTCATAATACGAGTAGTGTTGTTAGCCATTTTACCAAACGGGTTAATTGTGGTAAATCATTCCAATAATGGACAACGGTCTAGATATTTTTAAATGTGACAATTTTTGATGGCGCACGAATAAGTATTCACGCAGCATGATAACTATGGAAAAATCCTATGAGGCAAATCTATGGGGGGACCTATGTTCAGCAGTGGACTTTCTTTGGCTGTAAGGAATAGATGCACGAATAAATAGCAAAAATAAAATTAAAAATTTTCAACTGAATATTGCTCCTTTTGATTTGTAGTAAGAAAATGTCAATGTATTCAAAAACAAAAGAAAAAATATACATTTTAATAGCGTTGCTGACACCAAATCTTTCCAAAATCACTTATCTCAGCATGTTCTCTGTCAACTTATCACATACGTAAAATGAAACAAAGGTAATTTGAAAACAAAGAGCGCATTGAATCGCTTTTGTTAGAAATCCTTTGTTACTTTGTATAATTGGCTAATGATTTCAGTGGCCCCCTAAGGATATGCTCTCAGTGGAGAGCATATAGCGGGACGTGTGGCAAGCATTTTAAGCGGCCACTACTGACCATCTACGACACACTAATATTACGTGGCAGAGCCTTCTAATAAATGGTTGTAACACGATTGTGTTGGCTTGGTCGGGAAAGGACCACGCTCTCACAGAATACCAGCGCAAATTGGCAACTTAATTCTGCTCTGCTTTGTTTGGTGAGTGTGAAGAACCGGAAATATTTTTAGTGACAACGCATTTACATTTAGATTACTACCCGAGGATAGATGTAGATGTCTATGGACCAAAGTATCCACTTACCATCAGGTGGACTGTGTGTTCGTTTATCACACTTATCTATAAAAAAAATCTGTTAGCAACACGCACTTCCCACTACTCAGGACGCTGTAATACATGAATGTGTTTGTCATTCAAACTAGATTCATATTAATTTATTGATAAAATATAAGCTTACGGTATAAATAACCAAATCGCTTATATATATACTAAAATTACAAAACAAAATAAAATACACAAAAAATCACCGATAATTAAAATTAACATTTTTTTTATAGAAATAGGGTGAGAAAGGAGAACACAGTCCACCTGATGGTAAGTGGTTACTGTGTCCCATAGACATCTACATCTATCCTCGTTTGCGAATCAAAATGCAGATGCGTTGTCAGTCTTGAGGACTAAGATGGAATGCCTCTTTTCCAGTAAAAAGTGTCTCCGGTTCTCTATACTCACCATACGAAACACAGCAGCATTAATTATACTATTAATATAGCTGCAGCATGGCTCTACCACGTATAAAAACATACACACAAATTGTGTAACATATTGTGTATTTGATATTTCTGTTTTATATATTGAAGTGCAGCGAAAGTAAAACAACGTGTTTAATTTACAAATCTAAATATTTACGAATTACAGTCGAATCTGACCACTGAGCGACCACTAGTTATTATAATTTTGGGAAACAGCGGCATTTTTTGTTTCAAATACGCAAACATCTGTGTCAGAAACGCATCTGGATATTTGCGTTCGATACAATCGTCTCATTGCTTTGATGAGATTGGATCGTCAATATCGAGCAAGTTAATTTGATGGAAAATAGGAATAGCACTGAATTTTCGTAATTGAAGTAAAATTAGAATGAGTTTTTATTGGCACAGCACGTTTTTACGCTATGGCTAACTCTTTTCCAACGTGATGAAAGAGCTCGAGGTCCACTTTACGGCCTTCATTACGGACTAGTGAAGAAACAAGGCTAAATTAACTCAAATTATTACTTAAGTATAATTTCCAATACATACAAAATATTTTGAACATATTTTACCGTAAACATAAACCTAAATGTCCGCAAATAATATAACTAAAAGATCCTTGTTAGTAAGTTTCGGGGAAACTTCATAAAGCATATCTCTGAGGACTTACGACACGAGGATCAAAGTTGTTCAAGCCTAAATACATAACCAACTTTACTTTTACTTATGTACTGAAACTGACTTGGTTTTGCAATGTTAATAAAATTTATTTGTATTTTCGCTTTATTTTATTTTACTAACTGGCTGCTAACTAAAAGTAGCACCAACTTAACATAGTAGCATGCTACCAAGACGCCAGCAGCATATCATAGAACTATTGCACTAAGACATGGAGTTGAGTATTTTTGCTTCACTTAAAAGTACTACCAAACACTCTCACCCTAATCTGAAAAATAGCCTACGTATCATAACGCTACGCGCTAAGACGACTCACATCCGTAGGGGTGTGCGATGTCCACGGGCAAGTCGTATTGCTACGACAAACCCACTTACCACCTAACGGCCTGGCCACGGGGATCGGACGCACGAACGGCGAAGCGGCAGGCGGGGCGATAATTCGCGCGGCGTGGTTTGAGGGCCACGGGCAGTCAGGTTCGCCGCCACGACCAGATAGGCGGAGAGCGAAATGTCTTTCTCGATATTGCTTAGAAGGTAATCGTTTTTTGGTTCAAGACATAATATTTGGAAGAGGTTGTGGAGTACATGATTTGAATAGGAATCGGGTGATAGATGGAGACCTCCACAAGAAGTACGAGAAGTAAAGAATGTATCCAGAAACCTTCGATTATATTCTTGTTAATAATAACTACTATTTCCAAAACTGCTAGAAGGCCTAGCATATTAAGTAAGTAGTATAAAAGTTTCACTATTCATTTTTCGCGGCGAAAACAACTGAAATATTTTGTTTCCTATATTATTCGCCGCGTCTGCCGCTCGATTCCGTGGCTTGCGTCGTGCTAATTCATGCCTTTGTTTTAGTCGCCCGCCGCGCCGCCAGTCGCCGCTGCGCGTGGCTTGATCCGTACATTTCTATACATTTATTTTAGTCGTTAGACGCCTCGTCGTTTGCACCGCGCAAATTTTCGCTATGGCGAATGTCCCGTGGCCAGGTTGTAAGATGATAGATATGCCTAGGAGATATCGATTAGCGAGTCCAAGTTGACTTCGGCTCGGACGCTGTGAAGCAGTCTACACGCCACTATAACAATGCTTTTCATGTCCCATTTCTATCAATGTAATGCTTTTGTATCATAGGCTCATGGAATTATTACTCATAGAATACTAGTTCGCGCACCAAAAGTGATGCAAGTTAAACTTACGCGAAACCGCGTAAGTTGACTCAGCGACGCGTCAGTGCGCAACGTCACGTCTTACGAAGAAGAGCTCGCGAAAAAATGTAAAAATTACCGTTTGTGTTGTAAAATATTGTCACAACGGTATTACCGTTATCATTAGATAAACATAAAAGAAGTGATGGTATTACATTTCACATATAAGTTTATACATTTAATTCACTATAAGTACGTAAAACAAAAAAAATACTTACCTAAGCTCTCATAATACAAATGTTGCTAGTTGTGGGGAAAAAATCACAATTTTCTTTTAAAAATATTTATTTTCTATTTATGTTTATAACGTTTAATCGCAACGCTCTGTGTAAAACTCAAATGTTTATATATAGATACCTACTTCTCTAAGTGTTAACATTATAATATTAACAATGGCTGCCTATTTAAAACTAATACGGAGTGATCACCTAATCGCGATTCGTCAACGCCATTTTAACACAACTATTTTATTTTAATTGCTTTTTTTATTGACTAAGGTTACGTTTTAGAGTATAGAATAAAAACTTTTTTATTTACAACATCATGAGATTATTAATAAGAACGCCTTTACTAACCAGATGTCACTTTACACCCAAACATTAACCAGATGCTACGTTAGACACAAACAGCCTATTTTAACCGACTTCCAAAAAGAAAGGTTATCAATATGTATGTACACTGATTTCTAAGCTTGATCAATTCGTATATACATGTTGAAATTTTAGTGGTTGTTGTCCCGCAGCCAAATTATACTGTCTCGATAGTAGAGTCAATTTATTAAATTAAAAAATATTACAATTAAAAAAGGGCAGATTTACAATAGTAATACCTCACAAGCTATTCGGGCGTCCAAACTAGTTTATGTCGTATCACTACGCTTGAGAGTTCATGTTATGAACATTTATTAGTGGCCCTTCACTGTGTAGGAAGCGCGCGGTAGCACGTGCGATAGACGTAACACTACATTACGTCCAGCGAATTTTTTTTCAGACTTTATTATAGTAATTCGGTATAAGCTAGCCTGCACGCCCGACCTACATGCGAGATATTGCTATTGGTTTGAGATCGCATTCGAGTTTCGTTTTTCTCGATTGTAAATCTGCCATTTTTACATCCTAATAATTTAATTTTAATAAATCTATTGTACGACTAAGGCAAAATCATTTTACTTCGGGAAAACAACCATTAAAATGTCAGCGTGTGTATTGGATCAATCTGTATGTATATCCTTTCTAATAAAAAATCTAAATCGGTTTAGAAATTGTAGAATTCTGAGGTAAAAAACATTAAAAAATACACGGAAATGATAACCTCCTCCCTTTTTGAAGTCGGTTAAAAATTAAACATTACACGATGTATATTGTATTCGAGCAAATTAATTGTGTTTAATAATATTCTTAAATTTTATTACGTCTGCATTTTTTACCATTAATATATGTATAATAAAGTTATATTAGTAACATCATTATCGTGTTTATTTTATTCCATTTTATATTCTCATAAAATACGTCGTCGTACGTAGTACGTAATCTTTATTATATCGATTTTTTAGATTAATCAAAAAATAGTGATTTGCACAATTTGATTGCAAACGCCAGAAACTGGTATCACTGAATGGCGTGTATGTGTGCGTGTGACGAGCGTAGGCACATTCGACTCGCGCCCACTAACATAATGACTTTGCATAATTTTAACGCTCGTGTTTTGTACTGGACTGCGTTTCTATGCGTAATAATTCTATGCATAGACCTTACTATCATAAGTCCCTAATATATAAGTAGTCAGGCACTCGACCACCCCATATGTTAGTACGATCATGGTTATGCGTCTCCGGCAACTTCCTTATGTAAGAAATTATTACAAGAATACTCTCATTAACTTATTGCAAAATTAATAAATTAAAATAATTATTATTAATGTAATTAAACAATGGGTCAAAAATTTAAATTTTGATCCATTTTTCAACTATATTACAAATGTTATTTATCTTTATAATTGTAACATAATCTATAGGTAATGTATTTCTATGATTTATTACGTTTTGAATATTTTAAACAGAGTTTTAATAAATTTAAAGGTTTTTAAAGACAATATTAAGCGTTTACTATACTATAATTCTTAAAAAATTTCAAAATTAGTGTATTTTTTTTTTTGCGCCCGAAGCAATTGGAAAAGGGCTACCACAGAGGGAGGCGGAAAATGCATTATGCATACCACGACAGCCGGTCTGTCCTGGTTATGCGAGACTCACTGCCTACCGGGGGACCTAAGTGATACCCGCTAAAAACCGCCTTTGGGGAGTGGCAATTAGCTGTTTAAAGCTTCTTATGCCGTATCGGAAGCGACCCTCTTTTGGGAAAAGAGGGCGCAGGCGGCTAGGAGCCGCTGAGGGAGTGCCTACGAAGGCAAATTAATTATGAATAATTTAATTAGAGTTGGCCTGAGCCGCCATGAGGCAGTTCAGGTCGTTTGACAGTTTATTAGGCGGGTCCGAGAGAGAGTTTCTCGGCCTGCGGACTCGATAGCGAGAGGGGAGTGGGGTTGCATAAGTAGCTGCCTCACGAATAAGATGATTGGAGTGCGACTCTGAGGCTTTGAAGAAGTTCTCAGAGAGTTTTTTAAGAAATTGTTGAATTGTAGGGAGCTCTAGGTCCCGATGAAGGTCGGCATTACGGACGTACCAAGGTGCGTTCGCAGCTCGACGACAGAAAAGGTTTTGAACTACTTGGAGTTCATTAATAATTTTAGGGTTAGCGTGGGCATAAATGGGGCCCGCGTAGGACATGACTGGTCGTATACAGACCTTATAAAGGGAACGCTTGTTTCTGAGGGACATTTTACTGTGTCGGCCCAACATACTGTTGAGCCTATTCAGGTAAAAACGTGCGTGACGGGTTACTCTTTTGACGTGGGGCCTGAAAGTTCGCCCTGTGTCTAGAGTGACACCTAAATATTTGGCAGACGTATGCCAGGGGACAGGGGTCCCTAGCATACGTATTGGTGGAGTGTTTTTGAGACGGCGTCGTTTATAATCGAAGTGAACGGCGGAGCTCTTCTCCGGGTTCACATCGATGCGCCATTTTTTGAACCAAGCTCCTAGGTCATCAACTGACTTTTGGACCTTGTTCCGTATGAAAGGTAGCGAGATACCTTTACAGTAGAGAGCAGTTTCATCTGCGAAGAGGGAGAGCTGAACACCTTTCGGCGGAATGGGAATGTCGTTGGTGAACAGGATGTACAGCAGAGGAGCAAGTACTGAGCCCTGAGGGACACCAGCTTTGATGGGGCGCTGTGAAGATAGCGTGCCTTCGTGTCTTAAACGAAAGGTACGATGATTTAGATAAGAGGCCACGAGACGTACTAGACGATCGGGGAGACCTATTTTGTATAGTTTGTAGATAAGGCCTGTATGCCAGACTCTATCAAAGGCTTTGGCGATGTCGAAAAAGACCGCGATAGTCTTATGACGACGGGGATAAAAACCGCTGAGGATATATTCCACAATACGGTGAACTTGTTGGGGGCAGGAGTGTTTCGCTCGGAAACCGAATTGATGGGGAATGATAAGAGGGTCACCGTCTGTGGGAAACAGATGGCGCCTCATGCGATTTTGGACGACTCTTTCAAAGAGCTTGCCCATGGCCTTGAGGAGGCTAATGGGGCGATAACTGGAGGGGAGGTTGAGAGGCTTGCCTGGCTTGGGAATACCAATCACAGTTGCCTCTTTCCACGTAGTGGGAAAGTAACTAAGGTTGAAGCAGGCGTTGAAGATAATAGATAAAAGGGTTAACACCTGCGCAGGAAAGTGTTTTAGGGCTTGGTTGGAGATGCCATCCGCGCCCGGAGCCTTTTTGGGCTTAAGTCCTTTGATGAGGGATGAAATCTCATCATTGGACACAGAGATAGGTTCGGAGGCTGTTGGGGGTGAGTTCCGGCGGCGGACCTCATCTTCCACTGCCTGGACGTGTGAAGGGTCAACGGGTTGAGAGCTAGGAGAGCATTGAGCGGCAATGCTGTCTGCAAAGCACTCAGCCTTTTCCTCGTCCTCGAAGGCTACCGTACCGTCGGGACGGGAGAGAGAGGGAGTGTGGGTGATAGCGTCTATGCGGAGGGCTCTTGCCATCCGATAGTACGCTGTATGAGAGGGAGAGATATTCTCCATGAGTTTACTCTTTTCGAGGTCTCGAAATTCAGAGAGGCGGAAACGGAGTTCTCGTTGAAGACGATTAGCCGTGTGCCTATATTCGGGCGTGGGATATTTTGCTGCTCTCCGGAAAGCAGCTTTCTTGACTTTTAATAGGTTGCTAATATGTAGGGGAAGCCCTCTATTATTAGCAACCGGGACTACCCTTTCATTCTCCTTAAGGGAGGTTTTAATAAGGGTGGAGAGTGAATCGACCGCGGTGTCGATTTTTTCGGAACTGTCTAAGTCCGACGATCGGGAGATGGGAGAGTCCTGTGAGTCCAGAGCATTCGCTAGGGACTACTTGAAGCCCTTCCAATTTGTGAAGGTTGTAGTCGAGGGTGTTGAGGGGGGTGGCTGATGGCCAAGAATGAGGGAGACCGGTCGGTGGTCGGATCCTAGATCGTCTAGTGTCTCGATTGTCCTGAGGTTGAGGGAAACACTTTTGAGTAGTGCAAAATCTAGCACGTCGGGAGCGTGGTCGGTGACATCGGGATAGTGAGTAGCACCGAGGGGACTGTGAACGGTGAGGTCAAGAGACTGCGTGATATCGAGCAGTATCTTGCCAGTAGGGGAGGTAGTACGGCATGTCCATTCAGTATGCTTGGAGTTAAAATCTCCAAACATAATGACTGAATTGCCTAAAGATAAAATAGACTCAAAATCTTTTTTGAGGGGATGGGTTCCTGAAGGGATGTAACAGGAGGCTATGAGGATGGACTGATGTCCAGTCATAGCTAGCCTGCATACTGTGGCTTCCATATTGGTAAGCTGCGGAGTAGAAATGGGAGAGCAGTGGAGTGACTTCTTGTAATAAATGGCCGTGCCGCCACCTCGGCGGTCGTGCCTGTCATTACGAAGAAGAGAAAAGTTTTTAATAGAAAGGCCTTTAGTGTCCTTAGTTTTGAGATTAGTTTCCTGTAGGAGGAGGAAATCGTCTTCACGATTTTGAAGAAAGAGCTTAAGTTCTGGGAGGTTATTTCGCAAACCGCGAATATTAAAGGATACAAGCGATAAACCCTTCGGTTTGATACGACCGTGAGACTTTGGTAGAGCAACCTGCTCTGTCATTGTAAGTTAAGTTAATTAAGTTAACTTAACTTACAACGAGCACAAAAGATTATGATGCTCTGCAAGAGCGAGGAGACGGTCCTGAGGGGACCTTGCAGCGCGCAATTTGCGTGCTAACACAGCGATTTCCCCAACGTCGATGTTCCTAATAGCGGAATACACCGTTTTTAGGTCATCAGCCATTGAGGGCTGTGATTGTTGTGGGGCGGAGGTTGTTGTCCGCGGTGGGTCTGCCTTTTTGGAGCTCCAGGGAAAGACTGGAGGCTGCATAGGCTTAGAGAAGCCCAGAGGGGGCCGAATAATGCCCTGAGGGGGCCTAAGGGGACCCTGAGAGGGTCGAGAGAAGCCCTGAATGGGCTGAGAAAGGCCCTGACGGGGCTGTTGGTAAAGAGCCGGGAATGAGCGGTCATTGACCGGCGGTGGAGCTTGCCTACTGGGGCGAGGATGAGGTGCGCAGGGGCAGCCTCTGTAGTTTGCCGGGTGGCCTGTTTGTTTACACAGGACACATGCGGGTGGGGATTCGGCGTCTTTGGGCCGAGGATACTCTTTAGTGTTGTGGGGTTCAAGGCACTTAACGCACCTGGGTGGGGCGGAGCAGTTGGCCGCCGCATGACCATATAGCTGGCAGCGGTGGCACTGCGCCGGGAACCCGCGCCTATGTGGGGGCTCAACCGGGACGAGACGGGAGGTGTGCGGTTTTTTGCGGTGCGTTTACCGCCGCGTTTTCAGGAGACAGTCGTGAAGGACGACTCACCGGTTCCGTCGGAGTCACAGGACTCCGATGAATCGGTGCCTGAATAGGTGGCGGGCCTCTTCCGGGGGGCCGACGCAGTGGACTCAGACTCGGAGCATGCGTACTCCATATCTAGAGGGGCGAAAGAGTTCTTGGACTCTAGGTAGGTCGCTATAACGGGCGGCGGTTGAGTTGCCTGAGGGGCATATGAGGCAAAAGTTGCCACTATTGCGGCGAGAGCCGAATTATCTAGCCTATTAAGGCCTGACACGATAGACCCTATAAGGTCTTGTTTAGACATGATGCTGAACGAATGGGGCTGGGGGGATGCTGTTCTGAAAAGAACAGAGACGTTCTAAACCTATACAGTAAGGGCGGGATCATCGTTCTAAGAAGAACGGGACGTTCTTTATCCCAGGAGTAATGCCCTTACTCTTAAAAGAGCAGGGCCTTGCTCTGAAAAGAGCAAGTAACTCCCTAGAAACAGTAAACACGTACACGTTATACAAAATATAAATAACGAAAACAAAAATAGAAATAGTTAACAAAAAATATAACAGGTAACAAGCGGAGGTCAGTCAAACCTCCCCTCCCGAAGACAGGGGGGCAAGAACTGATAGCAAAAATGACTCACCAAGGCGTCGACGCTGTACAGCGCGAGCAGGACAGCGGAGGCGCGAGAGCGAGAGAGCACTACCGTACGGGGATGGCTGCGCGGACTACCTGAGACGACCGCACGAGAGCGGTGCCACAGGCGGAATGGGAAATTAGTGTATTCGAACTTGGTGGTTATATAGTCATGGGGTTGGCCCCATTCATAAGGTTGTTGTGGAGCTTATCACTAACGTCGGAAGCATTAATTAAATAGTTGTTTTTAATTGTGTATTTTTAATTAAAATAATTAACTGATTTTATTAAAAATAAAACTACATTTAATATAATATGGTATTATCTCAAGAAATAAACGATTCGAATAAAAAATTCCAAACTGAAATATTTTTAATTTTTGCTTCGCTTCAAGTAAGTTATACTTGAAACGAAGCACAGAATGAAAAATATTTTAGTTTCGAATTTTAAAGCTGTCTCCACTTTATCGGATTATAAATTAGGCCGGCTACATACATGCTGAATTCCGTTTCGGGATTCCGTTTCGATATTCCGATTCGGGATTCCGAACGCAGCAAGTCCATATAAAATCTATGACGGAATTCCGAAACGGAATCCCGAAACTGAATTCCGTATGTGTGTGGCGGGCTTTAAGATGTCAGTGCATTTTTGTACCAAAGTGAACTATGGACTGCGCCAATAGAGTAAAGAAAGACATGACAATGAAGTTCAGAAAAAAATAAGACATAGTGTAGTAGATAATGTCAAAGTGTTTTGTCTCGAATATAGTAAATTAATGGGTTTTTTTTAGTTTAGTTAGCTGGCAATTGACTTAACTGTCATATGTACGTGTGTTATATTCAGCAGAGGACACGTAAAGGGCTGTAATAATGGTGGCAATGATGATGCTGATGATGATACATTTGATGATGATTATGATGAAGTTAGTGATGATGAATAGGTCGGAGTCCCTCTTGGAGGTAAGACTCTGCAGTCAGGTCCTTTGATTTATTCACCCGTTAACGTTTATAATGAACGTAAATACAAACGTAACTTAAATATTTGTTATAGTAAAAAAATATTATAAAAATCTATCACCAATAGATAGCGAGGATACGAGTGTACTAAAAGTATTATGACGTTACCTTCCCCAACGGAACTTCCGACCCGTTTTATTACATTACAAAACATACGGTCTCTTTCCTTCCGGGCTTAGCGTATTTGTACGCGTTAGTTTTTATGTTACCGATATATACTCTTTTTAGTTCCTTGAACTTGACTTTTACTTTTTATTAAAAGTTCAAGGAACATTGCGAGCTAGAATGTTGCTCAAATAGGTAGTTAGACAAAAAATTATCCATCACTCCTACCACTCCCATTTGTGGATTTTTTAAGAAAAAATTCAAATTCTAAAATCAATAAAAAATAACACAGTTGAATTAAGAACACATTTGCATCTTTTGTAATGGGGTTTTTAATGGGAACTATTGAAAAAAGGTGAATTGTATAATTTATAATAGAGGCATTTACAGGCAAAAATTATATTAAATTAAATATTTTTCAAAAGAATTTTCTAGTTTGTACTTTTCTATTTTAAATTTAGAAATCTCTATCGTGTCACCGTCACACGTTCTACATGAGACAGCCCGTTTTTATTAAATACATTTTTATATTTCCGCACGTACCTAATAAAAGGAATACGTTGCCACTCGCAAGGCTTCTAGTTATAGAGCGCCCATGTCATTTATTATTTAGTTGTTATTTGGAAGATGTTGCTCCCAACCTTCTGCTTTAATTTTCTCTTCCTGATATTATCGGGTTGCGAATAATATTCTAACACCCTCACTACATAAGGCAAAGTATGATTATCATAAAAATAAATTCAATAGTTTTGTTTAAATACAGAAAAATTAAATGTTATATGTCATTAAATAAGAATTTGACAACATAGCCATACGCATTTTGTGTTTTCCAATTTCTGACTAAATTACAAGGACTAAAGTAAAATGTTACATTGGAAACAATTTTTTGCGATATCGTATCTTTACATCTAATAAATTAAAATACCTTTAATTAATGAGCTAAATAAGGTACTTGTAAATGCTACAAGGGTGTTAATTTTATACGTATAGGTAATTATTTATGATATAAGAACAGTGTTTATAATATTTTTAAAAATATGATTTAAATTAAAGATTTTATTGTTTTAGAAAGATTGCCAAATATTTGTCATGCATGCGATTTGCAAATATTTTGAGGACATGAAGTCATTCAGGCAATGGATTCTTGTTAAGTTTTTTTTATTGAAATTGTGTAAGAGTGACAAACGAGCATACAGCCCACCTGATGGTAAATTAATGCTATTGCCCATAGACATCTACATCTATCCTTGATTAAGAATCAAAATGCAGAATGCTTTGTCATCACTGAAGAACTAAGAAAGAATGCTTAATTTCCGGTAGAAATGGTCTCTAGTGAGAGCGTGATCCTTTCTTTGTGAAGCTGACCCATTCATATTATAACCATAATATTATAGCTGCAACATGGCTCAACCACGTAGAAACTTTTGTATGTTGAAAATATTTTACCGTTACGAAGAGAATAAAAAATGGTTATCAGTATAACGAATCAGGTTTTATTTAAAATAATTCACAAAGAATTCCTCTCGGGTAACTCGCTGGCGCAGGATTCACAAATGAAGGTCTTCATTTACGAAGGTGTGTGTTCTGTCTTTACTTACCTTTCAAATGAAGCTGGACATATTCAGTAGGAAAAAAGATCGATTGTTTGTTAGAAATGTTACATCTATATGAATTTATTTTTAGGAAAGACAAAAAATGATTTCCCTATAAATCTCTTATAGAGGTACATTTTAAAATAATCAAAAATGTTACCAATAAAGACACAAAGAGATTCACTATTAATTTTTGATGGGGTTACTGAAAGTGATTTTAATTTCAACAACCAGCATACAACGAAAACAACGAAATTCGTTTTTTATTTATAAAATTATGTGTTACCTTGTTTGAAGAGCACCTCCCGCCCTACTTCAATTGTGTGCCCTATCCCATTCACCACTACTTCCAACACCACTGCACTGGGAAAGTCACGCCACCGTCGATTATACGACACGTATTTTGCCTCTAAACAAGGCATACTCAGGTGATGTACAGTCTAAAGCGCTGACTGTTCTCTGATTGGCTCTTCAAACTAGGTAAAATAATTCATTTTATTTTATTAAGCGGTTCTTAGCTTATTAATTTTTAACATCTTTAATATGAAAAATTCACCGCCACTTGGCTTTTAGCGTGCTTGTTTAACACACTCATGTATTACAGTATTCTTAGTAGAGGCCGCTTATAATGTTTGCTAAATTCGCTGCTTGGCTACATGTGCCACCGAAGGCTCTCCCCTGAGGTTTTAGTCTTACACTTACTGTACTTGGCGTTCGGTATGCATGACATTTGTATCGGTCATTGTTGGTTTGGATACCCTAAAGTGTAGGCGAGAACTTGTGCATATAATACGTTATTATTTTTTGTTAAATAACAAAGTAGATAACCCTGCAGGACGTGACACCATACATCTTTATGTTACGGACCAATATATGCGAGGCGCTGGTAGACGAAAGCGTAGACTCCTCTCCTGTCCACATACGTGGCGATTCCCACACACGGATAACAGTCCAACCTCCAGAACCGTTAGACTTATAAACTGTTTTCTCAGGGCCAATCCAGAAGTAGATATATTTTTTACAAACCTAGCGTAATGTATAAAAATTTGTTAATTTTATTACATGACTTCGTAAGATAGAAGAATAGTATAAGTTTAGCTAATTAAGTTTTATTTATGATAAAGTATAAAGATCTCATTATATATTGTTGTGTCTGTAATTTAAATTCATTCATTTCACATTCCGCCTGTGGCACCGCTCTCGAGCGGTCGTTCCAGGAAGTCCGCGCGCCTAACGTCACAACGTTAGTGCCCCCCGTTCCGCGAATCGCGCTCCACAGTGTTAGCGCTAATTAAGCGCTGAAGCTAGGTGAATGTTTAGTCGCTACTTCTCAGTTCTTACCCCCCTCGGTCGGGGAGGTCTGACTGAACGCTTTTTTATATTGTAGTACACTAGTACTGTAGACGTTTATTAGTTTATTATAATAATTTGTGTAGTATATGTAACGTGTATATTATATTGTTTCTTGACTTAGCCCCCGTCCTTTTGAGGACAGGGGAGAGTTTCAGAGTAACTGAACGTCCCGTACTTTTCAGTGCGGTGATCCCCACGCCCTACGAGTAGTTTTAAATAGTTTTTTAGTTTTTTTTTATATATATATATTTATTAGTCAACATGTCCACTCAGGACTTAAAATCGTCCCTTATGGAGGCCATCATTAGGATGGCCGACCCGCAGGCGCTTTCCGCCGCCCTAGCCCTTCTGGCTTGTCCCGCCCGTAAGGCAACCATCCCGCCACCCGTGTTAGCGGCCCACTTAGAGTCCCAGAACTCGTTCGCCGCGCTAGAAATAGATATGGAGTGCCCTCACTCCGAGTCCGACGCCGCGTCGTCAGTATCCGCCTCTCGGAAGAGGCCCGCAAAAGAATCCGGCACCAGGACATCGGAGTCCTCTGACTCGGATGACACCGGTGCATCGTTAGAATCATACATCACACATCACGGTGTCGTCAAAGCGCGCGGCGAAGCGCGCCGCTTAAAACCGTTCGCCAACCGCCGCAGCGGCCCGTGCCGCTCCCCCCTCCCCCGCAGCCGCCGCCGCTGCCTCATCCCCCGCAGCCCTAGCTGCCGCGTTAGATATCTCGGCGCCAACTAAACCGGCCACGCGTTGCGCGCCACAATTAGCCAAAAAACAAGTCCCGCCCCCTGTCTTTTTGAGAGATAAAGCTGAATTTACCCGGCTTAGTAAGGTCTGCTACGACTCGGGAATAAAGTACGAGCTTGCTACAAACTTAGGCGTAGCAATTAAAATAACACCAACCACGATCGACGATTTCCGCCGTATAACTAAACTTTTTACGTACGAACGTTTATCATATCACACATACGCTCTTCCGGAAGAGCGAAAAGTTAGGGTCGTCATCCGAGGCGTCCCGTTTGAACTTTCCAACGAGGAGATACTTGAGGACCTTAAGTCACAAGGTTTCCCCGTTGAAGCGGTTCATAAGATGCATAGCAGGACCGGGTTGAGATACCCGGTTATATTAGTCATTTTAAGTAACGTCCCGGAGGCAAAAACCATCTTCCGGCAAGTACGCACGGTGTGCGGCTTGTCTGGAGTCAAGGTTAAGTCATCGCGTAGGCGCGGTTTCCCGGCGCAGTGCCACCGCTGCCAATTGTATGGTCACGCGGCGGCCAATTGCTCCGCTTCACCCAGGTGCGTTAAGTGCCTAGATCCACACATCACCAAAGAGTGTCCCCGGCCTAAAGATGCCGTATCCCCGCCCGTGTGCGTGATGTGTTAACAGACAGGCCACCCGGCAAGCTACAGAGGATACCCGTGCGCTCCTCGTCCGCGTATAGTTAGACAGGTACCACCGCCGGTAAATGACCGTTCATTCCCGGCTTTGTATGTCAGGAAGCCCTGTCAGGGCGTATCTCAGCCGTCTCAGGGCTTTGCACGACCCCCTCAGGGTCCCCCGAGACCACCACAGGCACCGCTTAGGCCACCTCCAGGCTTTTCAAAGCCTATGCAGGCTCCAGTTTTTCCCTGGGGCCCCAAAAAGGTAGATCCACCGCCACAGGTAACTTCTGCTCCGCAGCAGAAACAGTCGTCAATCGGAGATGACCTTAACACGGTTTACGCCGCGATAAGGAACATCGACATAAACGAAATTTCGGTGTTAGCGAGTAAACTGCATGCCGCCCGGTCCCCTCAGGACCGTCTTTTGGCTCTAGCAGAGCACAGTAATTTATTGCGTTCGTTGTAAGTTAAGTTAACTTAATTAACTTAGCTTACAATGACAGAGCCTTCTGCTCTGCCTAAAAGTCACGGTCGTATCAAGCCCAAAGGGCTATCGCTTATTTCATTTAACATTGGCGGATTGCGAAATAACCTCCCAGAGCTTAAGCTCTTCCTTAAAGATCGCGAAGTTGATTTTCTCCTCTTACAGGAAACCAATCTTAAATACAAAGACAATAAAGGCTTATCCATTAAATATTATTCTCTTCTTCGTAATGATAGGCACGACCGCCGAGGCGGTGGCACGGCCATTTATTACATGAAGACACTACATTGCTCTCTTATTGATACTCCGCAGCTTACCAATATGGAAGCTACGTTATGCAGGTTATCTATGACGGGACATCAGTCTTTAGTCATAGCCTCCTGTTACATTCCCCCTGGAATCCTCCCCTCATAGATGATTTTGAGGCAATCTTATCTCTAAGTAATTCAGTCATTATGTTTGGAGATTTTAACTCTAAACATACTGAATGGACATGCCGTACTATTAACCGTAGTGGTAGGATACTGCGTGATATAACGCAGTCTCTTGACATAACCGTTTACAGTCCGCTCGGTGCAACGAACTATCCCGATGCAACCGATTTTAACCCAGATGTACTAGATTTTGCGTTACTCAAAGGAGTTTCACTCAACCTCATGTCTATTGAGACACTAGACGATATAGGATCCGATCACCGACCGGTCTCTCTTATTCTTGGCCATCAGCCACCCTCTATTATAACTACGAAAACCTTCACTAACTGGAAGGGTTTCAAGGACTCCCTAGCAAAAGCTATGGACTCGCAGAACTACCTATCGCCGGATTTAGACTTAGACAGTCCCGTAAAAATCGACACCGCGGTCATATCACTTTCAACCCTAATTAAATCCTCCCTTAAGGAGAATGAAAGGGTCGTCCCGGTTGCTAATACTAATGGGCTTCCCCTATATATTAGCAACATATTAAAAGCTAAAAAAGCTGCTTTCTGGAGAGCAGCTAAATATCCCACCCCCGAATAAAGGCATACGGCTAATCGTCTTCAACGAAAACTCCGTTTACACCTTTCTGAATTTCGTGAACTCCAAAGGAGTGAACTCATGGAGAATATATCTCCTTCTCATACAGCGTACTATCAGATAGCTAGAGCCCTCCGTATAGACGCTACAACTCACACACCCCCTCTCTCTCGCCCCGACGGTACGATTGCCTTCGAGGACGATGAGAAGGCTGAGTGCTTTGCAGACAGCATTGCCGCACAATGCTCTCCTAGCTCTCAACCTGTCGTCCCCTCACACATTCAGGAAGTGGAGGATGAGGTCCGCCGCCGGAACTCACCCCCCCACAACCTCTGACCCTATCACTGTGTCCAATGATGAGATCTCATCCCTCATCAAAGGACTTAAGCCCAAAAAGTCTCCGGGCGCGGATGGCATATCCAACCAAGCCCTTAAACACTTTCCAGAGCAGGTGTAAACCCTCTTATCTATTATATTTAACGCCTGCTTCAATCTTAGTTATTTTCCCACTACTTGGAAAGAGGCAACTGTCATTGGTATTCCCAAGCCAGGCAAGCCTCTTAACTTCCCTCCAGTCATCGTCCCATTAGCTTCCTAAAGGCCATGGGCAAACTCTTTGAAAGAGTCATTCAAAATCGAATGAGGCGCCATCTGTTTCCCACAAACGGTGACCCCCTTGTCATCCCACACCAATATGGTTTCCGTGCGAAACACTCATGTCCACAGCAAGTACACCGCATTGTGGAATATATCCTCAGCGGTTTTATCCACGTCGACTAAAGACAATCGCGGTCTTTTTCGACATTGCCAAAGCCTTCGACCGAGTCTGGCATGTAGGCCTTATTTACAAATTATATAGGATAGGACTCTCCGATCGTCTACTACGTCTCGTGGCCTCTTGCTTACAACATCGTACCTTTCGTTTTAGACACGAAGGCACGTTATCCTCTCAGCGCCCCATTAAAACTGGTGTTCCTCAGGGATCAGTACTAGCTCCCCTCCTGTACATCTTGTACACCAACGACATTCCAATCCCGTCGAATGGTGTACAGCTCTCACTCTTCGTAGATGACACTGCTCTATACTTCAAAAGTCCTAGGATATCTTCCGCAAGGAACAAAATCCAAAAGTCAGTCGATGAGCTAGGAGATTGGTTCCAAAAATGGCGTATCGATGTGAACCCTGAAAAATGTGTGTAAAATGTCATTAAGAAATAAGCGAACCCTTTATAAGGTTTGTATACGACCGGTAATGTCTTACGCGGCTCCTATTTTTGCACACGCTAACGATAAAATTATTAACGAACTCCAAGTAGTTCAAAACCTATTCTGTCGTCGAGCTACGAACGCACCTTGGTACGTCCATAATGCCGACCTTCACCGGGACTTAGAAATCCCAACAATCCAGCAATTTCTTAAAAAACTCTCTGAAAACTTCTTTAAAGTATCAGAGACGCATAACAACACATTAGTTCGTGAGGCAGTTACTTATACAGCCCCACTCCCCTCCCGCTACAGCGTCCGCAGGCCGAGAAACACTCTCTCGGACCCGCCAAATAAGTTGTCAAACGACCTGAACTGCCTCCTGGCGGCTCAGGCCAATTCTAATTAAATTAAAAATTATTTAAAATTAACAATATGCCTCCGTAGGCACTCCCTAATCGGCATTTAGCCCTCTGCGCCCTCTTTTCTCAAAAGAGGGTCGCTTTAGATACGGCATAAGAAGCTTTCAACAGCTGGTTGCAAGTCCCCAAAGGCGGTTTTTAGCGGGTATCACTTAGGTCCCCCGGTAGGCAGTGAGTCCCGCATAACCAGGACGGACCGGCTGTCGTGGTATGCATAATGCATTTTCCGCCTCCCTCTGTGGTAGCCCATTTCCAAATTGCTTCGGGTGCAAAAAAAAAAATAAAATAAAGTGTGTATGTTAATATTAATTATTAGTGATTATTTTTGTGTATTTTATTTTGTTTTGTAATTTTAGTATAGATATAAGCGATTTGGTTATATATACTGTAAGCTTATATTTTATCAATAAATGAATATGAATCTAGTTTGAATGACAAACGCATTCATGTATTACAGTGTCCTGAGTAGTGGTAAGTGTGATAAACGAACACACAGTCCACCTGATGGTAAGTATATACTTTGGTCCATAGACATCTACATCTATCCTCGGTTAATAATCTTAATGCAAATGTGTTGTCACTAAAAATATTTCCGCTTCTCCACACTCAACAAACAAAGCAGAGTAGAAGTAAGCTGCTATTTTGCGCTGGTATTCTGTAAGAGCGTGGTCCTGCACCGGCCAAGCCAACACAATCGTGTTAAGACCATTTATTAGAAAGCTCTGCCACGCCCCGCTATATGCTCTCGACTCAGAGCATTAGCGTAGGGGGCCACTGAAATCATTAGCCAATTATACGAAGTAAGAAAGGATTTTTAACAAAAGCGATTCAATGCGCTCTTTGTTAACAACGAACCTTTGTTTCATTTTACGTATGTGATAGGTTGCCAAAGAACATGTTAAGATAATGGGCAATTTTTCTACAATGCCATTGTATATATAAGGTTTAATTATAAGAAAGACAAAAATTGAATAAGGCAGATTTATAACTAGTCTGCAAGCGGTATGTTGATTCACGGGGTAATGTATGCGCTTCTACAGCAAAGTCTAAAAAAATAAGCAGGTCTATTTATCAAAAGTTTTAAGTTTTATTAACAAAAATTATTTAGGGATAATTTTACTTGCTACTAAAGAATATACAATCGATAATAACGCCTGAAAATGAGGTAACCGCTACCTTGCTGTTTCTAATATTTACATTCGTGATTGTAGAAAATACTAGCGATTCGTTCCGGCTTTGCACGGGTGATTTCTGGATCTCAATAACAGCACCGCCTACCGGGTGGAAAGAAAAGGAAGATCTCTCACCAGGCAAGGTGTTCTACCTGTTATTGGATAACGCTCTGAGCGGTAGTTTGGAGCTGTTCTATATATACTGCTTTTACTTCGGAACTTTAATAGCGCGATTTAGGCTTCGATGTATTTTTGCTTTTGGCGCGATGACAACGCCGCCACAGTAGCATGAATGGGTCGGGTCAGACGGGGAAAAACCACGCTCTCACAGAATATCAGACTAAATTAGCAGCTTAACGCTGCTGTGTTTTGTACGTTGAGTGTAGAGAAAAGGAGACACATTTTAGTGACAACGTATTTGGATTTGATTATTAACCGAGAAGATGTGTGAGCCACAGTATCCACTTACCATCAGGTAGACTGTGTGTTCGTTTGTAACACTTATCTAAAAAAAAATCTATTGGCAACTAGCACTTCCTAATACTCTGTACAACGTGATACATGAATATGTTTGTCTTGCAGATCGAACGCCAAGTACAATAACTGTAAGCCTAAAACCTCAGTAAAGAGTTCGTCCGTTCGTCAGTGTGTTCGTCAGCGGGCTGTATTTCATGATCCGTAACAGCTAGACAGATTTTAGAAATTTTTACAGAAAGTGTATTTATGTTATCGCTTTAGCAAGTAGTAATAAAAATTACTTAAAAATTAAAGGGGCTCCCGTATTAGAAAAGTATGTGACGGTACTGAACCCTTCATGCGAAGGTCCGACTCGCACTTGACCGGTTTTAAAAAAATATTCTTACGTTTTACTAAAAGGGAAAAAGCATAATCGGCGTATTTCTGAGATTTGTTCGCATTTAAAAGAGAGTATCTTTAATGTAATACATGATAGGTTTTCTTTCGCTGTCGACATCTAGGGAAATATAAGAGCATTTGTTCGCGAATCCATATCACCAAGTATTAAGCTCTGGAATTTTATATTGGATCCTTTTTTATTTTGTAGGAAAATCTGAACATATCATCGAAATTGTATGGCCAGAATGCTATACAAGCATGTTATATAAATACTTTATTTTTAAATTTGTTTGAATTTTTATGAAGCGCCTATAAATTCGTATATTGAAAACTGCTGTCGTATGTAGAGGTGGTGCTGCTAAATGCCACTTAGCAGCTTTGGACTCAGTGGAGCGAATTGTTAAGAGACTTATTAGTAACCTAGATTATCATGAAACCAATATTGTTAGTCCTGAGGATAGATGCAGAGTAGCCAGCCTCTCAGTATAATATAGAATGCATTTTGGGTAGTACGCGCAGAAATTACATGCTTTAACTCCTCGCTCCCCTTTCCATCATAGGACAACCAAGCTGTCGGTGCGTTTTCACCCCTTAGTTGTCGATATTCTACGCATTCAAACCAAAAACAAATGTTTTTTTGTTGAAATCTTGATTTTTAGGCGCTAGTAGAACATACCTACGCGCTTTTGGTACGCTAAGACAGCGCGGCTTACCATCTAGAGCTTCAACACCCTTAACCAGGTGGGATTGTAGTCTGGCGTTGGCTTATAATAAAAAATCACTTTTCTCTTTTTACTTGTTTTTTTTTATTTTTGTGATTTGTTCAAATTTTTTTACTCAATCGTTGAACTTCGATTGAAATTGTTTTTTTTTTGGTTTTGGCGGTTAATGATTGTTTGAATGCCTCGCCTAATGCTGCTGTTTAAAATGGTGAATCAAGAACCAGAGATCAGTTTTTACGGGAAACGAGAGTATTCCAGGTTAGTTCTCAGGGGTGACCTCACCACAGTATTTGAATGGCGGGTTTTAACCTACGACATATTAGTTGCGTAGTCTATAATTGCAACAATCGCTTTAAAGATAAGTCTAAACTTTTTCCTTGTTAACTGGCTCATACAAATGATAACATTCTGTAAAAATAAATCCGTGGATGGATGTATATTTACAGGTGAATTGAAGGAAATTACTCATCACCCTTGGTAAATTATTGAGAATTGCATCCCTATCAGTTTCTATCTTATGACACTACGGTTTTACGGACTGATATTACGGTTTTACTATCACTACCTGCTTAGCGAATGTTCGTTGAATAGTATGAGACCCGAAAGAAGCATGGTTACGGATAATTCAGGATAGTGCACTGTGGCAAGGATGAAAAAGGAGCACACAGTCCACTTGATGATAAGTGAATGCTGTGACCCATAGACATCTACATCTATCCTCGATTAAGGATCAAAATAAAATCACATGCTTTGTCACCTCTAAGGACTAAGATAGAATGCATCGATTCCAGTAAAAAGGGTATCCGACTCTCTACATTCACCATGTAACATAGCAGCTTTAAGCAGTTATTTTACACTGGTATTCTTTGAGGGCTTGGTACTTCCCCGGTCAAGTTGAGTCATTCGTGCTACAATTTTTATATTTCTGTAATATGGATCTATCAAATGATGTTAAAGAATACCGTTGATTTCACGATAAAGCTTAACTTTAATTAGCCTATTCTTTCACTTCAACCTTATCATGGACGTCTGCCGTAGTTGGAGGACTTGTAATAAAATCAGGTCGATCAGAGAATTGAAAAAATAATACATTTTTATCTTCCATCAATCCGAGACTTAAAGTTCCTAGACGCAACCTTATTTTGCCGTGCGGTTACCCCATGTCATCAGTGAGTACCGTAATGCCGTGTAGCCTCGAGGAAACTGTAAAATGAAATAGGCACCAGTATTATTCTGTTAAAACCTAAACAAAAAATACTGTGGTTACTGAACTGGCTGCCAATAGTGAGAGCCATGAAAAAAATCTCCCTTAAGAAGCATTCTCTGGAAGAAGCCTATGTTCCTTTGTGGAACTTCGGTTGTGGCCGCATAGTTTTTTTTATAGGATAGGATGACAAACGAGCACTCAGTCCACCTGATGGTAAGTGGTTGTTGTGACCCATAGACATCCACAACCATCCTTAAAAAAAAGTCAAAATGCAGATGCAATTTCACCCGTGAGGACTAAGATGGAATGCCTATTTTCCAGTAAAAAGGGTCTCCGGTTTTCTACACTCACCATACGAAACATAGCAGTGTTAAGCTGCTATTTTACGCTGGTATTCTGTGAGAGCGTGGTCCTTCCCCGGTTGAGTCGACCCATTCGTGCTACAACTATATTGCTCATATAGCTACATCATGTCTCTACTACATAGTGGTATAAATTGGATGGTGATTCATCAAATTTTTAGGTTTGTATATTATGCAAGTTGTATTTCACATTTAAGTGCACATTAATAAATATAAAATAAACCTTGTCTGGATATACCATGTCGGGAAATCACCAGGTCACGATGGCCTCAGCGTCGAACAACTCAGATATGCGGGTGTGCTCAAGAGTTCAGAGAGCTCAGAGTCCTCAAGTTACTCTACAACCTATGTGTTGGTCATGGTTACTTACCCGATACAATGATGATGACAGTGGTCGTGCCTATCCTTAAGAATAGGACGGGCGATGCAGCGGATGAAACCAACTACAGGCCGATATACTTGGCGACCATCACGGCTAAGGTTCTGGATAGTCTGCTTGATAATAAATAATAATTTGATAATAAATAATGCTCAGTTCGGGTTTAGGCCTGAACTGTCAACGGAGAGCGTAATACTGTGTCTCAAGCAGACTGTGCGGTACTACACGGACAGGAAGACTCAGGTGTATGCGTGTTTCCTGGATTTGTCTAAAGCCTTCGACCGAGTGTCTTATAAAATCCTATGGCAAAACTAAGACGGGAAAGTAGCTTGAGACCAGAGGTGGTTTCACTGTTGGAATATTGGTACGGTAACCAGACTAACACAGTTAGATGGGGTAAGTTAACACAGTTAGACGCCTTAAGTGATCCCTACAAACTAGAGTGCGGAGTGAGGCAGGGTGGGCTGACGTCACCCAGGCTGTTTAATCTTTATGTTAACAAACTGATTGAGAGGCTCAGCAGAGCAGGTGTCGGTTGCTCAATAGATGGTGTATCCATGAATAATTTTAGTTACTCAGACGACATGGTTCTGTTGAGTCCCTCAGTCAGCGGGCTTCGAAAGCTGCTGAAAATTTGTGAGGCATATGCCGAGGAGACTGGACTCACTTACAACTCAAAAAAGAGTGAATTTATTGTCTTCAGAGGTAAAAACAAACCACCTGATTTCACGCCACGTATCCGGCTATGTGGGATGCCTCTGAGACAAGTGGCTGAGTTTAGGTACCTCGGACATATTGTAACTGAACGCCTGGATGATGACAGTGACATTGAACGAGAGCGCCGAGCGCTGTCGGTCCGGGGAAATATGTTGCCTCGCACATTTGCACTTAGTATGACTCAAGTCAAGTTAAATTTGTTGAAGGCGTATTGCCAATCCTTCTACAAGTGCAGTCTGTGGACTGACTATACGCAGCGAGCCTACAGTACTCTGCGTGTTCAATACAACAATGTGCTGAGAGTGATGTTGAGGAGGGCTCGACACTGCAGTGCGTCGGCTATGTTTGCGGATGTTTGTGTGGACGACTTCTACGCGATCATGCACAAGCGTGCCGCGTCCATGATGAGCAGGCTATTGAGGAGCTCCAACACCATTCTCAGCACGTTGGCTGTGAAGATCCAGCCCGCTCTGGAGGGATTGGAATAGTGCACACACTAGTACCAGGAGAGTCCCATCTGGAGTTCGCTATGTGAGGCTGGGGGTAGGTTAAATTACTAATATAGGCTTATCCTATATTAGTAATTTAACTATTTTACTATTGTGACTAACGTTTTAATTTTAACTTCTATTATATTTTATACTAACATTAGGCTAAGTAAGTTTTACTAACAATTTATGACTATTGTTGGTCGAAACAAAGGATTTATTATTCTATTATTATTATTATATACACTCCACATACAATTGAAAAAGATACTTTTGTAATCACACAAATGCATAGCTTATTAAGCGCCAATAATTATTTGTTGGCAATATTTTAAAATTCTTTGGCGACAAACTCTACTCTGTGCGACTGTTTAACCATAAATTATTAAGTGCTTGACCATTGGCCTTAGATGGCCTTACTTATGTAGAGCAATAATATACATATGCTTGTACTTAATTTATAACATTGGCAGCATGTGCCAAAACAATGATCGTTTTATTTAATTTATTTTAATGTATTTGTAACACATTATACATATTAATTTTAGCTTTCTGCACACCATCCCCATAATACAATTTTTAACTTTGACAAATCTCATGTGCTTGTAAAGGGATACAAATTTTACTCTACGCATTAAAATATAGATTAGTATGCTATATTACGAAGAGGTTGCCTTAACACTATCTTATTAAGCATCATTGAAAGCTCCTTGAAACATCGCAAATATTTACTTAATAAACAACAACAGGAACTTGCAAAGATGGTGTTTATAATAAGTTGGATGGAGGCACGAGTTTCTTAGAAACTAATTAAAATAAGTGAAAAAAAAACAGACCATTTTAATATTTACATTTTAATAACAAAATAGCTGTATAAAATCCTACATACTCATATTTCTAACGGCTGGGTTGGTGAGTATAAAAACAATAACTTGGTCAGCACCACGTAAAGCGGGATCTGGTCATTACTACGTCACGAGACTGGAAGATTGGATTATGATCATTTTAATACATTTTTTGAAGTGTG
The DNA here is from genome assembly GCA_033319125.1 of Parnassius glacialis. Classification (NCBI taxonomy): domain Eukaryota; kingdom Metazoa; phylum Arthropoda; class Insecta; order Lepidoptera; family Papilionidae; genus Parnassius; species Parnassius glacialis. The sequence continues at coordinate 2,956,183 of JAVANC010000026.1, read as the reverse complement.
CTGGCAGCGTGAAAGAATCTATAAACCCATTTAGGTATTGCGGTGTCATAAGAGGCGACTTTGGGAAATTAAAAAAAACTCCCATTTTCGTCAGACGTAAATGCATTATGCAGACCTGTGACTGTGAGCAGCGCAGCCTTAATCGTAGAACACGTGGTGGATGAGAACTTAAATTTGCAAATAAAATTTTCATTGAAGACACTTGGGGTCGAACCCGCATTGTTTACGTACAGTCAAATTACAGCGAGCACTTTATCCCTAAGCTACCACGGCTATTCAGTTAACTTACAATTTTTTAAACACATAACAGTGGGGGGGGGGGATAAGTAGAATGTCAAATTTACAAATACCACTGTCAGCTGCTCGTTCTGCTACTTGCTAATTAAAAAGGCTTACACTCATACATACTACAAATAAATGACATGGGGGATTTATTTTTAAGTAACTAAAATTATATTAGAGATGTTAAAAATAATTACTTAAGATTCGCATAAAAAAATAAACAAGTGTGTCTTACCTAGTTTAAAGAGTACCCCCCACTCTCTCTCAATTGCGTGCACCATTCCCGTTACCACTACTCCCACCACCAGTAGTTCCAACATCACTACACTACGAAAGATATACCGCCGTCGATAATACTATTCAAAGCCAGCATTTTACTACAATCCCAATACGTCACGTGTTGCACCTCTAAACGAGACATCCTCAGGTGAAATAGATTATTTGGTAGCTAACCCCTAACTACCTATTCATTTACACTCACATCTTTAATCATTCTTAAATGTTAAAACATATCACCTGGCTTAAATAATATGTTAATGCCGCCATATAATAGAAGCCACAAAATTATTCTGTCTTATCATCATCATCTGGACGAAAAAGGGATGGTGGAATCTATTAAGTCGCCTACTACACGGAAAATGTGTTAATTTGTGGTAGAGCGACACAGCAGCTATATTGGTCTTAGCATGAATGGGTCGGCTCGACCGGGGTATGACCACGCTCTCACAGATTATCAGTGTAAATTAGCTGCTTAATGCTACTGTGTTTCGTGCGGTGAGTGTAGAGAACCGCAGACTCTTTTTACTGGATACGAGGCATCAAGGGCGACAACGTATTCTGCATTTTTATTCTTAATCGAGGATAAATTTAAATATCTATTGGACACAGCGTCTACTTACCATCAGCTGGACTGTGGCTCATTGTTCACCCGTTATTCTAAAAAAAAAAACACTGAAAATCTGCTCATATATTATATTTATATAATCTGTTATTATGGCCCCACACTTTAAAACAATTCTCCACTCATCGCTGCGTCAGTCGAAGTGTTGAATTTTTACTAACCTGTAAGAAGTATAAGGTGGTTCTTGTGAAGGTAAATTTTTAAAATTTTGCCTTGCTAAAATTCAACGAATTGTCAATTTATCTTAAGAATTTATAACACTTATTAAAGCTTTAATAAGTGTCACAGGCATTATATGCTGGAATGATGGATAATGTACTCTAGGGAGATATGTTTACGTGATAAATTGTGGACAATAATTATATTTCTCTCTTCGCATGTAAATAAAGTGATACCAGTGAAATTGGATCAGTGACTTTAGTCAGAAATTAAAACGTTTCTTAGACAAATATTAATATTTGAGGGGAATTTTATTATTGATTTAGCTCGCCAACCTAAACAATTCAGAAAATTAATTAAACTATGTCTTAACTTTGGTTAAAATTGCGTTCTTTTCCACAAAGTTGTGCTAAAATAAAACAGTCTCGAATAATACTTAAATCGTTTTATGTCCCGCTATTTAAAATTACTAAACAACTGGCGTAGTAATTACGAAACTTTTAATATACTTAGTGAATAAAGTACTTTTATTATACTTTTAACCGACTTCTTAATTAAAGTCTTATTTTAAACAAAACAGGATTTTAAAATACTAATATTCCCAGATATAATATTATGCTTTACTATTTACAACTTTCGGTTAGTCATAAATTTAATATTAGAAAAACTTAAAGTTAATTAAAGTATATTATTAATTCACCTTTATTAAGTCTAGTAGATGTTCTATGTTCAGCAGTGAACATTTGAATGGCAATAATTATTATGATGATGATGATAATTGACTCATCGTAGTTTCATGTTGAAGAGGAATCAACAATATAATATATATGCTTATAATACAATACCCTAACACCACAGAATTCTCAAATACTCATGACTTATGACAGAATATGTCATCTATCAAAGGAAAAGTCAGACACTGGTGAAAAATTTTTTATTAATTTTGGTGAAATAGTTTATTTTAAACGCCCCCCCCCCACACTAGGATTTTTACGTTTTTCCACCTGCCATGGAAACATACTATAGTTATATAATCAAAAAAACTGGAATAATGTGTATACATTTCAAAATAATTGCTTTGTTTTGCGTTAGCAGCTGGTCTGAATCCACGCTTCATACATTTTAGATCTCGTGCACGAGAGTACTATGTTTTTTTTAAGTAAATTTTTTTTTATTTTTGTACCGTGTGTATAATTAACTCATAACTATTTCACAAAGTAAATGTTTAAGCAAAAGCACTAAACTTTTGTATGTTTTTTCTGAATAAATGAAGGTGACAATACGTTCTGAAAATACCGCGGCATAAGTTGGCAAATATTTCAGCCGGTTCCTCATTCCGATGAATACCGCGGAATAGCGATTTCAGAAACTTTTTTTTTAATTTTTTTTAATGTGTGGCAAATTGTAAAATAATTGCTCCAAATTATATTCAAAAATTAAATATTGTAAATTGATAACATCTACCTCAATTTTAAATTACAGTTGTTAAATACGACTTATTTGTGTTTGCAAAATAAGTAAGTTATAAGTATTTTAAGTAAATAGTGTTTAGTGTTTCAACCAAAAGTGACAACTGTAACGAACATCGTTTAAACTTTCTGTAAATGTAATTATTGTTATCCTTTTGATATTTTAAGATTCACCTTTTAATTAAGTTTTGTTTTGGATTTTATTTTGCATTATTTTTCTTATAATTTAATTTGAGATCTTTAAAGATTTAGATATCTGCTTACTCTCTTTTTTCGGTTTACTTTGTTTTCTTTTCCTATTTACACATAATAGTAAAATGATTACTACTTTTAAGTGGACTAAGGATGTTACAAGCTAAAGGTGAATTCTAAAATGTCGTATAATATGGTAACATTACACACTTCTTCCCCTATTCTCATTTTAGAACCACTCTCGAAATGTACCTATGTAATGAAAAGAACCATTAAAATTGGTTCGTAATTTACAAAGATATCGCGTAATATACATACGAAAACACTAAACAGTCGTATTGAATTTTTTTCGGGTTGACTTGACCGGGGTAGCACTACGCTCTCATTGAATACGAGCCCAAAAAAGCAGCTTAATGCTGCTTTGTTTCGTATAGTGAGTGTAGAGAACCGGAGACCCTTTTTATTGGAAACGAGGCATTCCATCTCAGTCCTCAGGGGTGACAACGCATCTGCATTTTGATTTTTACTTGAGGATAAATGTAGATGTCTATGGGCCACAGCATCCACTTACCATCAGGTGGATTGTGTGTTCTTTTGTCACTCTCATTCTATATAAAAAATTGAATATCCTCTGCCTTTTTTAGAAGTTGGCTAAAAATTATAGAATATTTTTGTGTTTGTTTTAAGAATCGTAAACTTTTATTTCATATTGGTCTGATGTTTTTATTGCTTTATATTAAAAGGAAATGGCTTTTCTAAAATTAATATGTAATTACAGATACACGGTACAATGAGGAAAACAAATCTCGTATACACTGAAGAAATTTATACGAGGTAGAGCCATGCTGCAGCTATATTATGTAGTATAGTGTTAGCACGAATGGGTCGGCTCGACCGGGGAAGGACCACGCTCTCACAGAATACCAGCGTAAAATAGCAGCCACTGCTGTGTTTCGTATAATGAGTGTAGAGAACCGGAGACCCTTTTTACTGGAAAAGAGGCATTCCATCTTAGTCCTCACGGGTGACAACGCATCTGCATTTTGATTCGCAAACAAGGATAAATGTAGATGTCTATGGGCCACAGAAACCACTTACTATCAGGTGGACTGTGTGCTCGTTTGTAACCCGAACCTATAAAAAAAAACTTTTCACGGAAAAGCTCCTTCTGTTGACTCTCCTGAAGCAAAGGCGATCGTTGAGAAAGATCCTGACGCGATAAGCCAACTTGAACAAAGTAAAAATAGTATAAATGCCGGGTAAAGTTTTAAGCGCTGACAATAACATGAATTTAAGTTTCAAATTGTTTCTGAAGAAACGCAATTTACTGTGATGGATGAGCCATTAATATGAATTAATTTAATATTATTTTATGCTAAATAAATTACAATAAAAGTAAAAAAATATTGTAAGTAAATTTCGTTTTGTTTTTTTTCCTGAAGTCCTACACTAATAACCGTGTAGTTACGGTGTAAGAATATCCACTACTGTGGTTACCGTAAGAGGTATAGAGCAAAACTGAACCAGAAGATGAGAACTAACATCTTTCTGATAACAGCTGAATAAAGAATAAGAATCTCCGGTTGCTAATGTGCTTGCCAGGCGTGGTAACTATGGCAATACAATAGGGGGGATCCTTATGAAGAATTCTATGGGGGAGGCCTATGTTCTACATCATCATCATCATCATTACAGCCCTTCACAAGTCCACTGCTCAACATAGGCCTCCCCGAAGTAATGCCACAAAGCACGGTCCTGAGCCACCTGCATCCATCGACTTCTTGCATGTCTTACCAGGTCGTCACTCCATCTAGTGGGGGGACGCCCTAAACTGCGTCCGCTGGTACGGGGCCGCCACTCGAGAACCTTTCTTTTTCAGCGGTTGTCGGTTCTTCGAGCTATATGGCCGGCCCATTGCCACTTCAGCTTACCAATCCGTTGAGCTATGTCGGTCACTTTGGTTCTTGTGTGGATATCCTCATTTCTAAGTTTAAAATGCAGAGAAACCCCGAGCACAGCCCTCTCCATAGCTCGCTGAGCGACCTTGAGCTTCCTCATACGACCAGCAGTGAAGGACCACGTCTCAGATCCGTAAGTCATCACTGGCAACACGCACTGGTTGTACATACAATGTTCTACAGTGGACTTCAAAAGGCTGTAACGGTAACAGTATAAGACCTATGCTCGTCGTAGAGAGAATTTACCTAAATCCATACGCTTGGTACACTTGCACCTTTAACGCTGATGCCCGTCACCAATCTGAGTATTTTACGCCTGTAATTACTAAATAGTTTACACCGTAACCAAGATGATTATACTGTCATCTAGCGAAGCCATAAAATCTTGAATATCCTGTAGTCGGCTCTTATGACACCCACGATACGAAGTGTAGTGTAGATTCTTTTGCGCCGCCATCAAACTCACTCGCTCACTCCCATTACTCCGAAATGGGTTGGCCTTTGATACGAAAACACGGCACTTCACCCTGCCCTGCGCAACACTGCAGAACCGTGCCGGGAATATCGAACGATAGAAGATAAGTCGTTAGAGTAGCGCCCGCAACCCGACCGCGAGGTGATTAGATTATTCATTTGTATATCATCGCCATCACCACCACTACCATCATTAACAACATCAGCCCCTTAAAATAAGTCGCGGTTTTTTGCTTACATCATTAAAATCACAGAAAATAGCAGCTTTCCTGCGCAAGCCCTCGTCATCACATGGTGTATACTAATGTTTTAGAAGTGAGTTACATATGCGAGGCATTGCAAGCCATCAGGAAATCACCTACCATACAACACCGCCTGCTAAGCAAATAACAGCCCGCCTGTAAAGAAGTGACTCAATTACTTACATGACTGAAGAATATTCAACATATAAAAATCAAGGATTAATTCTTAAAATCGTCTAGTAGTAGTTCAATTACTTTGTATATTAGTTAACTGTGTAATAACATTATCACGGTAGTTAAGTTAACTTGTGAGTTAGAAAATAAAAGTAATGTAGGGAAAAGTATTCGTCTCTTTTCACTTCAACCCTCACTGAGCTGCCGCAAACGTAAGTAGTCTGTTAAAATAATTACGAATAATACAGTAATAACTTTTGAGTAAACGAATAATTGAAAATCCCAATTTAATTTAGGTAGGAAAAAACCTACGCACACACACAACATATACGCACAGGCATCAATAGCTGCATTTAATGTCTGTAATCTGAAAGTAGTTTCATTTTAAAATATGCGTTACATAATCATGGTGAAAATTTTTACAATAGTGTCTTCCACTCTTTTTAACACCAACATTATTACAGCTCTACATAAGTTCACTGCTAAACATAGATCACCCTTGAAAAATGCTACAAATCAGGGTCGTGTGCCACTTGCAACCATCGACACTGCATGTTTTACTAGGACGTCACCTCATGTAGGGGGAGCCGCCCTATTTTCCGCTTACTGGCACAATGCTATCTAAAGAATATTTTTGCATCATCATTCTTCGGTTCTTCGAGCTATATATCTGGTGCATTATACACCATATAGCGAAACAGACCAGTAAGATGAAGCTACTTCGTCTGTTTGGCTATGTCGGTTATTTTGATCCAACAGCGGATTTCATCGCTGTGTGACTTCAAGTATTGTCATACGGCCAGGATTGCAGCGTAGTGCCAGCGTATATGCCGTGTAGTGGCGGTCAAGAATATCCACTACCCCTTATCCTCCCGTGGGTGTCGTAAAAGGCGACAAAGGGAAACAAGCAGGAGATGGGCAGCAGCATCTTCTTGGTAACGGCAAAAATACAATAAAAAAAACTGCGGTTGCCAACCCGCTCGCCAAGCGTGCCAACTATGGCAATATACCCCCCATGATGAGAGTTACGAAGAGACAGCCCCAGTCCCCGGCGGCCCCGCTATTCCTGGCTACGGTGGCGACCATGGTAACGGCGGGGCAGGGGGTGCTAAGAATATCCGGTGGAGGTTCGGTTGCCACCTTAGAAGACTCGACCTGGCAACGTACAACGCACGCACCCTGAGGACTGACGAGAAGATCGTGGAGCTGGAAGAAGAGATAGGCAAGTTGCGCTGGCATATTATAGGATTATCCGAAGTCCGAAGTGAGGGGGAGGACACGATAATCCTCGAATCCGGCAACTTGCTCTATCACCGGGAGGGCGACCATCTGTCCCAAGGAGGTGTCGGATTTATCGTCCACAAGTCTCTCGTTAACGTTGTTAAGATCGGGAGTGTGTCGACGAGGGTTGCGTACCTTATACTCAGAATCACCAAACGGTATTCGCTGAAGGTCATTCAGGTTTACGCACCAACCTCGTCACACCCCGAGGAGGAGGTAGAGGAAATGTATGAGGATATCTCTAGAGCCATGCATTCCTCCAAAACCCAATATACGGTGAGCTGAAAGTAGGGAAATTTGGAATAGGGCAACGGAACCCAAGGGGCCAGCAGCTGGCCGACTTCATGGAGAAAGAGGGACTCTTTATGATGAACTCTTTCTTCAAGAAGCGGCCCCACAGGAAGTGGACCTGGTCGAGCCCCGATGGTTCGACAAAAAATGAGATTGACTTCATTATGACGACCAGACGACAACTGTTCAGTGATGTCTCAGTGATCGCGAGGGTGAAAACCGGCAGCGATCACCGAATGGTGAGAGGCACACTGAACCTAAATGTTAAGTTGGAGAGGTCTCGTCTGATGAAGTCAACGCTCCGTCCCCCTCGTTCTCTAATCCAAAGTCCCGAAACCTTTCAGCTCGAGTTACAAAACCGTTTTCAGTGCCTAGAAGACTGCAATGAAGTGGACGATATGAATGACAAGCTCGTGGAAACTGTCCATGTGGTCGGAGCTAAGTTCTGCAAGACCCGCCGCAGAAGAACACAAAAACTCTCCGATCACACTCTTAATTTCATGGCTGTTAGACGGGAGATGAAGCTACATTCTTCAACAGATTTGACAGCATACAGGCAACTGAACAGACAGATCTCCAAATGCATGCGGCGGGACTTACGCAACTTCAATACAGCTCGTATTGAAGAAGCGATCGAGCGGAACCAAGGCTCCAAAGTCAGAGCTTGATAAGTTGAGCTTGCCAGAGATCTGTCTGCCAGAAATAGCCAACTGTCAAAGCTGAAGACCGAATGTGGCAGCATCGTTTCCGGGGCACCTGAGATTTTGAGTTCTATGGGCAGCTGTACACGTCATCGTTGGAGCCACACACAAGTGTGAGTTACGATCTAAGAGCGAGTCTTATCCGACACTATCCCGAAGATATCTCGGACGTCAGTCTGAGCGAGATTAGAATGTTTCTCCAGCATCTTAAAAACGGCAAGGCCCAGGCGAGGATGGAATTACAGCGGAGCTTCTGAAAGCGGATGGAAGACCGGTACTTGAAGTCCTTCAGAAGTTCTTTAATTCCGTCCTCCATGGTGGCATTACACCGGAGGCGTGGAGCAGAAGTGCGGTGGTCTTGTTCTTCAAGAAAGGTGACAACTCTCTCTTGAAGAACTACAGACCGATTTCCCTTCTGAGCCGCGTCTACGTGCTGTTTTCGAGAGTCATTACGAATCGTCTCGCGCGCAGACTCGACGACTTCCAGCCTCCCGAACAAGCCGGTTTCCGAAAGGGCTTTAGCACCATAGACCACATACATACCCTACGGCAAATTGTACAGAAGTCCGAAGAGTACAATTTGCCACTATGTTTAGCGTATGTGGACTATGAGAAAGCCTTTGATTCCGTCGAAATTTGGGCGGTGCTGCAGTCCCTTCAGCGGTGCCAAGTTGACTGTCGGTATATCGAAGTGCTGAAGTGTTTGTACAGTAGAGCTACGATGGCTATCCGAGTACAGAACCAGAGTACGAAACCTATCCAATTGCAGAGAGGTGTAAGACAGGGTGATGTTATATCCCCGAAACTCTTCACCGATGCATTGGAAGACGTTTTCAAGCTTCTGGACTGGAAAGGATGCGGTATTAACATCAATGGCGAGTACATCACTCACCTTCGATTTGCCGACGATATAGTCCTTATGGCAGAATCGCTGGAGGACCTAAGCACTATGCTCATTGACCTCAATAGTGTCTCCCAACGAATAGGTCTTAAGATGAACATGGACAAAACAAAGATTATGTTTAATGTCCATGTCACACCTATGCCGGTAGTTGTTGGGAGCACTAAGATCGAAGTTGTTGACGAGTATGTTTACCTGGGACAAATAGTCCGACTAGGTAAGTCCAACTTCGACCGAGAGGTCAATCGACGGATTTAACTCGGCTGGGCTGCGTTCGGGAAGCTACGACACATCTTCTCGTCAGACATACCTCAAAAACTGAAAACGAAATTGTACAACCAGTGCGTGTTGCCAGTGATGACTTACGGAACTGAGACGTGGTCCTTCACTGCTGGCCGTATGAGGAAGCTCAAGGTCGCTCAGCGAGCTATGGAGAGGGCTATGCTCGGAGTTTCACTGCGTGATAAACTTAGGAATGAGGTTATCCGCAGTAGAACCAGAGTAACCGACATAGCCCAACGGATTAGTAAGCTGAAGTGGCAGTGGGCCAGCCATATAGCTCGAAGAACCGACAACCGATGGGGAAGAAAGGTTCTCGAGTGGCAGCCTCGTACCGGTAGGCGAAGTGTAGGGCGTCCCCCCACGAGATGGAGTGACGACCTGGTAAGACATACAGGAAGTCGATGGATGCAGGTGGCTCAGGACCGTGCTTTGTGGCATTCTTTGGGGGAGGCCTATGTTCAGCAGTGGACTTGTGAAGGGCTGTAATGATAATGATAATGATGAGGATTGCAGCGAGTCAACTGCAATCAGCTGCACTTAATTATTGTCGGCGGAACTTATGTGTATTTAATATATGCCCTTTGGCTTTGCATTATTTTAATTAGTTGAAAAAAAAGTACAAGATTATTATTTCATAATAGCATGTTTATAAAAGCTTCTTTGAAATGTTATTAAACGTTTTGATTTCAATTACAGTAAAATTTCAACAAATCGTTTGTCAAAAATATTATAATCCTTATGAGCCTGTTGTAAGGTCGCATGTCACTTTTTTGCTTTTGTGAAATATATTCTTATGCTTACCATATCAATTTATATGAATAAAATAGTTTATTTTGGGTCAAAGATTTCTTAGCCCATCCATTCGTACTGCAGACATAATACCATATAACGTGGTTCTATTAATAAGTCCTCCAGACCGAATTTCGGTCACGGAAGCCAGTCTCAACGGACTCTAGCCATCTGCGCAGTATAGAATTATAGTGCCCGAGTGTATGCGCAAACACAAGTGCACTCTCTATTCCCTTACGCTCATATTACGATGGGACGGGGTGAGATTTTTATTTTATAGGATAGTGTGACAAACGAGCACACAGCAGGTGGACTGTGTAACTTTTTTTTTATAGAATAGGGGGCAAACGAGCATGCGGCTCACCTGATGGTAAGTGACTACCGCCGCCCATGAACAAACGCAACACCAGGGGAATTGCAGATGCGTTGCCGGCCTTTTAGAAAGGTGTAAGCTCTTTTCTTGAAGGTTCCTAAGTCGTATCGGTCCGGAAAATTCGCTGTTGGTAATTGATTCCACAAGGAAGTTGTGCGAGGGAGAAAACTTCTTCTAAATCGCACAGTGGTGGACTGCCAATCATCCAGATGGTATGGATGGTAATGCGAGTTTTGTCGCGATGTGCGATGGTGAAATAGAGCGGCTGGAATTAGTCCGAACAATTCCTCAGAGCACTCCCCGTGGTAAATGCGATAAAATACGCAAAGAGATGAAACATCTCTACGCAGTGCCAGTGTATCGAGCCGATCAGAACGAACTCGGTCGTCGACGATTCGAACCGCTCTGCGCTGGATGCGGTCAAGTGGAAGGAGCTGGCACTGGGGTGCCCCGGCCCAGAGATGAGAACAGTATTTCATGTGGGGCCGAACTTACGCTTTGTAAAGTTGCAAGCGATGTGCCGGCATGAAATACTGTCTCGCTCTGCTGATCACGCCAAGCTTTTAGAGGTCAATTTGGCCTTCCCTTCCAAGTGACAAAGAAACTGCACACTATTCGATATGTCGACGCCAAGGATTCCGATACTGGCTGAGGCAGCAAGGGGAGTGCCTTGAAACTGAGGAGATACGACAAAGGGGTTCTTTTTAGCGGTAAACGCGCAAACTTGAGTCTTCTAGGGATTGAACTGGATTAGATTTAGTCGGCCCGAATCTGAGACTTTGTTAAGCAAAGATTCGACTTCAGACACAAGTTTGTCCCGGTACTCGGCGACGTTTTCCCGAGAAATATTGTTACGGCCGGCATATAAGGCATCACCAGTGCTGTCGTCCGCATAGCAATGAATGCTACCAGTTAGCAACATATCATTGATATGCAGGAGATACAGCGTTGGTGATAGCACGCAGCCTTGTGGACCACCAGTGTTGATAGGCTTGAAATCAGAGCATGCAAGTGGTAAAGTACTGACATTTGCCCAGTTTATCTAGCACATCGGTTATATTAGGAATAGGATATTTGTCATCGACTGTCTTTTCGTTCACCTTCCTGAAGTCAACAACTAGACGCCATTTTATTTTGCCGGAAGCGTCCGCCTTTTTGGGTACAATCCAAATAGGAGAGCTCCAGGCAGAATCAGATGGTCTAATTATATTTTGTTCGAGCATCTTATTGATTTGGTCCCGGACTTCCTGTCGGTGGACATACGGGTATCTGTAGCTCTTAGTATGTACGGGGATTTCATCACGTGTCTTAATTCTATGTTTGATCTTGTTGGTGAATGTTAAAGGTTCACCATCAAGGTAAAACACGTCGGCATATGAGGCCCATAACCGTTGTAGGTTTGCTAGCTCTTCAGGATTAAGATGATCGGTGCGAAGACGGGATAAAACATTTTTAGCGCGATCCGATAACGTTTCAGTAAACTGGCACTCGACATTATATATTTCGGCTTCTACCGGACGGTCCATTGAAAAAATTACATCATTTGAACTGTTATTGATAATTTCGACCCAACCACGAATATTAATTACTTTCGTTATACAATCAGAGATTATGCAGTTGCAAATTATTTGATTTTCAACTACTACGTCACCGTCCTTTGAGTTTATAGGCAACCTAACTAATTTTGATGACTGCGCGGGTATAATTTCCTCATATAAATTTGCGTTACGTGAGTCATACATTTCGATTGGAATTTTTGCGTTACGAGTAATAAGTAATTTATTTCTAAGATCGATATTAGAACCCCATATGTCTAGTAAATCAAACCCTATCAGTTCGTCAAAGTAATTATGAAATTTATAAATGAACAAGGTTATATTATCTCTTTCATTAAATGCTAAAGGGCATGGGAGAGTTATAGAATAATTATTTTTACTTGTCGCGTGAACATTGGTGACCTCGAATGGGTCATAATTCAGTTGAATATGGCTAAAATATTTTCTTACAGCTTCGGCACTAATAAATGATTGGTTTGCGCCGGTGTCTATTAAGAATTTCAGTGGGGGATTACTTGTCTGAATGTAACCGAGTTGCCTTTGTATGTGGAAATTGATTTCTATTTTTGTTTTTCTGATTTGGGACACTTCCGAAAATCCTCATTGTCAGTCGGGGTGAAACTAGTGTCTACTTCCTCTACGATAGGAGCTTCCGCGTGGTTATACGGTTGCTCGTATCCATAGTTGGGATATTGTCCGTAAGAATAATACTCCTGATTATAGTTATAGTCAGGATAGTCATATTCATAGTACGCGTCGGTGCTGTAGTCGTAGTCAAAATCAGTCTCGTTAAAGTTTACCTCCCGTGTCTTAAAGTAATTGCTCGGCGGTGGGTTGCTAAATCGTCTCCAGTCATGTCCAGTCGGTGGTAAGGGTTTTGAAACAAATGGAGTGACACCGCTAATAGGAGAAGGGCGCATGTTATTATTTAAGTTGAAGCCCTGCGGTTGTTGAAGTCTGTTAGGAAGCTTAAATACATTGCTCTGGGTGTTATAATTTGGTGGAGGAGCACGCATCATCTGTTGCGTACGAGTGGGACCGCGTGGTTGATGCATCTGGGGTGGTAGATTGGGTCTCCAACCCTGTGCAGCATGCGGTTGCATAGGTGGCTGTCTAAACGAGTTCAGCATATTATTACCCTGTGGTCTAGGTAGCGGCGGCATGTTAAACGTGGTAGGTTTTGGAAGGAAATTATTTAATGGTAGGCTATGTGAAGGTTGAGTCCATTCCTTCTTGTTCTGACTGCCTTCATTTCGTTGTTGGAGGTAAAGGGTGTTTAATTCCTCCTGTACGAATTCAAGTGCTTTCTCCATACTTTCGGGACGCATACATCTTATTCTAGACCCTAGGGGGTCTTTTAATCCACGTAAATAAGCTTGCAAGGTCAGTTTTTTATAGAGTGCGCGCTTAGCTTCAATTGTCGTACTAATAGTTTCATGTAAAGTGACATAGGTCATTATTGTACTGAATAAACTTTGAACTCGCTCGTAAAATTCTTGCGGGGTACTAGACCCTTGGGTTTGCAATGATAAATCGCTGTATAATGCAGTTTCGTCGCGATGGTCGGTGAAGTTATTTATAAGAGCGCTTTTGATGCCGGCCCAGGTTTCGGGTATTCCATTTGAATTTATTAGCCTAGCCGCGGGCCCAGTTATTTTATTTAAAATCTCGTTAATGAGAGAAAGATTGGCTAGTTCGTATCCGGGCTCATTTCTTACGTGAGCTAACACAAGTTGATCGCACAGGTTAATAAAGCGCGTAAGGATGTACGGGTTACCGTCAATTTCGGGCAAAACTCTAAGTGACTTATAAACTAGGTCTATTTCATTTGACTGTGCCATACTATCGGTTTCCAAACCTCTGTTCTCGTCTATAATACTAAGCTTAGAAGTCCTACTACTATCTAACCTAACGTTCCGTGTTCCTCTTGGATGGAAAATTTTGGAAGCTTTATCCTAACACAGTTATATGTAAAACACAGTAAAATACAATAGGATAAAAAAATGTATATAAAATTAGGATAGAGTAATAAAAATAATTACGGAACTAGGAAGGGTAAGGATTGAAAGATTCAAGCACTTACAGCATTACTTCTTTTTGCGGAATCGATGCCTGGATTCGCCTCTGGACTGGTGCTCCCGTAGATTCTGTATCTTCTTGGTCACTCTTGAATAACTGACTCTACTTTAGAAGATCCTACCGACTGCGCCAATTATGTGGGCTCCAGCCAGAGATTGCAAAAAAAAAACAATCTTTATTTAAAATACATTTAATTTAAAATAATAATTACAATTAATTCTTATAACTAAGTGAGGTGACTCTAATTCGATGTTTGAATCTAGAATAATTTCACACGGTAAAATATTAGAATCAGGTAATGTAAGACACTAGACACGTTATGCTGACACGGCGCCTCGTGATTGTCGTAAGCCGATGCAACGCAGCAGATTGCCTGGATTAGGGCTGCGTAACATTAGTAATAACTATACTATCAGTAATAATAAAAATAAAAGTGATATGTATGGTGGAAAATAAATCTCTTACAAAGCACTTCCTACAATAATAAATTATCTCAATCTTAGTGCTTTGTAACAATTCCATTTAATGTTATGGCAGCACTAGCAAAAACAAAATGTCACTGTTTTTTTTACTTGCTTAACGGCTTTGGGTTCTTGCCCTTCTGAGAATGTTACTGTATGATACAAAGGCCCTGGAGCCATGCCAGAAATACACATTTATATTATGCAAATATATAATAGAGATACAAAAATATAAAAACTCTCAACTATGTAGATAAGGTATATTATGTCGAGAATGTATCAAATCAAATAACCACAGGACGCATGACTTTTTCCAATCTTTTTTTTGACGCCTTCTCAGGACAAAATTCTTTGACCGAGTTATTAAGGGACTGACACTTAACATTTTAAGATATTTTTGATGTATAGACGCTACCATTCCTTCTCAACTAATTTTATGTATGAAAGTCTGCCATTGTTCTTTGAAATCAAATAAATTAGAAGTTTTTTCAAAGGTGAAGATTATAATCTGTATAAATAGTCAGGTTTGTGACAATATAAATATAACAACGGTCTCGCCTCGGGCCCCGCTGACTTTGTGTTTACAAACGATGGTCGTAAATTTTCAAAGGTACTATCAGCATATTTCGTAATTTACCTTGCAGATGGAAAAAAATGAAAATAGTTTGTTTGCTTATTTATCAATTCTGTATTTAAATTTATTTCTATGTTAAAAATAAATCAGTAAATTTTAAATATTCATAAAGTTTGAAGAGCCCATTTCTCTTCGTTTGCGTGCACTATCATCGTCACCACTTATCCCAACACCACCGCACTAGGAAAGACACATCACTGTCAATAATAGTATTCTAAGCCAACGCGATTCTGCGGTGGCTGAGCGGTAAGTATCCACTTACACTCACATCTTTAATAATGCTTAAATGTTGAAACGTTTCATCTGGCTTAAATGAGATGATTATAGCGCTATTTATTAGAAGCCGCAGGATCATTCTTGAATATCCCTTCACTGACTTTCACTACACCCATGGGACGAAATGGGGTGATAGATTCTATTAAGCCGCCTACTACAAGAAAAAACTCTTAATATATTATATTTATATAATCTGTTATTATATAAATATATTATATAACGCCGTGTAGTGGCGGTCAAGAATATCCACTACCCCATATCCTCCCGTGGGTGTCGTAAAAGGCGACAAAGGGAAACAGGCGGGAGATGGGCAGCAGCATCTTCCTGATAATAGCCAAAAGTACAATAAAAAAACTGCGGTTGCCAACCCGCTCGCCAAGCGTGGCAACTATGGCAAATACCCCCCCAAATGACGAGAGTAACAAAGAGACGGCCCCCAGTCCCCGGCGGCCCCGCTATTCCTGGCTACGGTGGCGACCATGGTAACGGCGGGGCAGGGGGTGCTAAGAATCTCCGGTGGAGGTTCGGTTGCCACCTACGACGACTCGACCTGGCAACGTACAACGCACGCACCCTGAGGACTGACGAGAAGATCGTGGAGCTGGAAGAAGAGATAGACAAGTTGCGCTGGCATATTATAGGATTATCCGAAGTCCGAAGAGAGGGGGAGGACACGGTAATCCTCGAATCCGGCAACTTGCTCTATCACCGGGAGGGCGACCATCTGTCCCAAGGAGGTGTCGGATTTATCGTCCACAAGTCTCTCGTTAACAACGTTGTAAAGATCGGGAGTGTGTCGACGAGGGTTGCGTACCTTATACTCAGAATCACCAAACGGTATTCGCTGAAGGTCATACAGGTTTACGCACCAACCTCGGCACACCCCGATGAGGAGGTGGAGGAAATGTATGAGGATATCTCTAGAGCCATGCATTCCTCCAAAACCCAATATACGGTGTTAATGGGAGACTTCAATGCAAAACTAGGCACAAGAGAGAACGGTGAGCTGAAAGTAGGGAAATTTGGAATAGGGCAACGGAACCCAAGGGGCCAGCAGCTGGCCGACTTCATGGAGAAAGAGGGACTCTTTATGATGAACTCTTTCTTCAAGAAGCGGCCCCACAGGAAGTGGACCTGGTCGAGCCCCGACGGTTCGACAAAAAATGAGATTGACTTCATTATGACGACCAGACGACAACTGTTCAGTGATGTCTCAGTGATCGCGAGGGTGAAAACCGGCAGCGATCACCGAATGGTTAGAGGCACACTGAACCTAAATGTTAAGTTGGAGAGGTCTCGTCTGATGAAGTCAACGCTCCGTCCCCCTCGTGCTCTAATCCAAAGTCCCGAAACCTTTCAGCTCGAGTTACAAAACCGTTTTCAGTGCCTAGAAGACTGCAATGAAGTGGACGATATGAATGACAAGCTCGTGGAAACTGTCCATGCGGTCGGAGCTAAGTTCTGCAAGACCCGCCGCAGAAGAAGAACACAAAAACTCTCCGATCACACTCTTAATCTCATGGCTGTTAGACGGGAGATGAGGCTACATTCTTCAACAGATTTGACAGCATACAGGCAACTGAACAGACAGATCTCTAAATGCATGCGGCAGGACTTACGCAACTTCAATACAGCTCGTATTGAAGAAGCGATCGAGCGGAACCAAGGCTCCAAAGTCTTTGCCAGAGATCTGTCTGCCAGAAAGAGCCAACTGTCAAAGCTGAAGACCGAATGTGGCAGCATCGTTTCCGGGGCACCTGAGATTTTGAGTGAGATTGAGAGGTTCTATGGGCAGCTGTACACGTCATCGTTGGAGCCACACGCAAGTGTGAGTAACGATCCAAGAGCGAGTCTTATTCGACACTATTCCGAAGATATCCCGGACGTCAGTCTGAGCGAGATTAGAATGGCTCTCCAGGACCTTAAAAACGGCAAGGCCCCAGGCGAGGATGGAATTACAGCGGAGCTTCTGAAAGCGGGTGGAAGACCGGTACTTGAAGTCCTTCAGAAGCTCTTTAATTCCGTCCTCCATGGTGGCATTACACCGGAGGCGTGGAGCAGAAGTGCGGTGGTCTTGTTCTTCAAGAAAGGTGACAACGCTCTCTTGAAGAACTACAGACCGATTTCCCTTCTGAGCCGCGTCTACGTGCTGTTTTCGAGAGTCATTACGAATCGTCTCGCGCGCAGACTTGACGACTTCCAGCCTCCCGAACAAGCCGGTTTCCGAAAGGGCTTTAGCACCATAGACCACATACATACCCTACGGCAAATTGTACAGAAGTCCGAAGAGTACAATTTGCCACTATGTCTGGCGTATGTGGACTATGAGAAAGCCTTTGATTCCGTCGAAATTTGGGCGGTGCTGCAGTCCCTTCAGCGGTGCCAAGTTGACTGTCGGTATATCGAAGTGCTGAAGTGTTTGTATAGTAGAGCTACGATGGCTATCCGAGTACAGAACCAGAGTACGAAACCTATCCAATTGCAGAGAGGTGTAAGACAGGGTGACGTTATATCCCCGAAACTCTTCACCGCTGCATTGGAAGACGTTTTCAAGCTTCTGGACTGGAAAGGATACGGAATTAACATCAATGGCGAGTACATCACTCACCTTCGATTTGCCGACGATATAGTCCTCATGGCAGAATCGCTGGAGGAACTAAGCACTATGCTCAATGACCTCAATAGTGTCTCCCAACGGATAGGTCTTAAGATGAACATGGACAAAACAAAGATTATGTTTAATGTCCATGTCACACCTATGCCGGTAGTTGTTGGGAGCACTAAGCTCGAAGTTGTTGACGAGTATGTTTACCTGGGACAAATAGTCCGACTAGGTAAGTCCAACTTCGACCGAGAGGTCAATCGACGGATTCAACTCGGCTGGGCAGCGTTCGGGAAGCTACGACACATCTTCTCGTCAGAAATACCTCAAAACCTTAAAACAAAATTGTACAATCAGTGCGTGTTGCCAGTGATGACTTACGGAACTGAGACGTGGTCCTTCACTGCTGGCCGTATGAGGAAGCTCAAGGTCGCTCAGCGAGCTATGGAGAGGGCTATGCTCGGAGTTTCACTGCGTGATAAACTTAGGAATGAGGTTATCCGCAGTAGAACCAGAGTAACCGACATAGCCCAACGGATTAGTAAGCTGAAGTGGCAGTGGGCCGGCCATATAGCTCGAAAAACCGACAACCGATGGGGAAGAAAGGTTCTCGAGTGGCAGCCTCGTACCGGTAGGCGAATTGTAGGGCGTCCCCCCACAAGATGGAGTGACGACCTGGTAAGACATGCAGGAAGTCGATGGATGCAGGTGGCTCAGGACCGTGCTTTGTGGCATTCTTTGGGGGAGGCCTATGTTCAGCAGTGGACTTGTGAGGGGCTGTAATGATGATGATGATGATTATATAACGCAGTGTCAGTCGAAATGTAGTATTTTTACTAACCTATAAGATATAGGAGGTGGTTTATGTGTGTTTAAATTTTGTCTTACCAAAATTCAATGAGTTGTCAATTTACGTTAAGAATTTATAACATTTATTAACGTGTTTATAAGCGTAACAGACATTATATTATGCTGGAATAATGGCGACAAATTGTAGACTATAATTATATTACTTTCTTAGCAAGTATTGAACGCGATACCAGCGAAATTGAGTCGGTAACTTCAGTTAAACATAATAGGTGTTTAAATCTGAGAAATTATGATAGTTTCTTAGACTGAGATGAGTATTTAAGAGAAATTTCATTATTGATTCAGCTGAACCAAAAAATGTAGAAATAAATTAAAGTATGTTACAAATTTCGTTCTTTTCCACAAAGTTTTGCAAAAGAAAACAGTCTCGAATAATACTTAAATCGTTTTATCTCCCGCTACTTGTAAAGACTAGACAACTGACGTAGCAATTACGAAACTTTTAATACACTTAGTGAATAAAGTATTTTTATTATACTTTTAATAGACTTCTTAATTAAAGTTTTATTTTAACTAAATTCATTTTCCATTACAGGTTATTAAAATTAACTACTGAACACTGGCCTTCTTCATAGATTGTACCATTGGGAGGAGGGGGGGGGGGGGGATTTGGACAAAGTTGCCACACTTTGCAGGTGGGTTGGAAACAGGAGTTTTTACAATTTATAATTGTTATCAGGAAGATGCTTCTGCCAACCCAAGTACTGTTTTTGTTTCCCTGTCCTGTCGCTTCTTACTTACCACGGGATCATATGAGTAAGTGGATATTCTTACATCGCCAATACACGGTTTTCAAAAAAAATTATAAATCCAACTCTTATAAGTTAATCTTTAGGAAATTATTATGATTTTGTGCGAATTCATGTTTAACTTTTGTGTAAACAAATTAACAAAAACTAAAGTCACCAATCCGTTATGAGGATATCTGCACCAGCACAAGAGTAACTGATATAGCCTAGCGGATCAGTTAACTGAAGTGGAGATGGGTCAGTTATATAGTTCGAAGAACCGACAATCGATGGGAAAGAAAAGTTCTCGAGTGGCAGCCTCGCACCGACAAGCGCAGTGTACCCCACTAGATGACGATCTGATGAAACACACAGGTAGTCGATAGATGCAGATGGCTTAGACTTTCTGCAATCTCTACTTTCTGGCTATCTATGGGGCAGGCTTTTGTTCAGCGGTGGTCTTGTGATGGGCTGTAGTGACAGTGAAACCCAAAAAAGTTTATTTATAATGTTTTCCTAATGCAATATTGATCAGATAGTGGCGGTGTATAAATGTCCACCTCCCCAATACAGCAGAGGTAGATAAGAAAGTGGTATAGGCAACATAGTTGTCGTAAGAGACGACAGAAGAAAATGAACAAATAAAATAATAAAAAAAACTGTAATTGCCAATAAAATCTGCTTTTTTCCGTTTTTATGTATTTGTTTAAATCAAATATATAAAAACTGAAACAAAGCTTTTGTGCGATTGTTGACCATATCTACCAAGTAATTAGAAACCCAACGATGCCACGAAATATCCATCAAATAGAGATAAAATCACACAGTGCAGTTAATTTTCAATTATTTACATCAGATAACGTGATAACATATGAAGTTGGTAAATTAAAACCTATGCCCACAGACACCCAATATATTGACTACTAACTAGAGAGCTTCACTCTGAAAAATAAAACATTTTTATTATTATTTTTTTAGGTGTAAAAAAAAGTTTTGGTCTTTGTTTTGTGTACACAGTATTTAACACACGTGTTGTTCATAATACGAGTAGTGTTGTTAGCCATTTTACCAAACGTGTTAATTGTGGTAAATCATTCCAATAATGGACAACGATCTAGATATTTTTAAGTGTGACAATTTTTGATGCCGCACGAATAAGTATTCACGCAGCGTGATAAATATGGAAAATCCTATGAGGCAAATCTATGGGGGGATCTATGTTCAGCAGTGGACTTTCTTTGGCTGTAAAGAAAAGATGCACGAATAAATTGCAAAAATAAAATTAAATATTTTCAACTGAATATTGCTCCTTTTGATTTGTAGTAAGAAAATGTCAATGTGTTCAATAACAAAAGTACAGTATTCTTAGTAGTGGCCGCTAATAATGGTTGCTAAATTTGCTGCTTGGCTACATGTGCCACCGAAGGCTCTCCACTGAGGTTTTAAGCTTACACTTACTGTACTTGCCGTTCGGTATGCATGACATTTGTATCGGTCGTTGTTGGTATGAATACCCTAAAGTGTAGGTGAGAACTTATGCATATAATACATTATTATTTCTTGTTAACCAACAAAATAGATAACCCTGCAGTATGTGAGACCATACATCTTTATGTACATGACCAATATATGCGGGGCGCTGGTAGACGAAAGCGTAGACTCCTCTGCTGTCCGCATACGTGGCGCTCCATACACGCGGATAACAGTCCCACTTCCAGAGCCGTTAGACTAATAAACTGTTTCCTCAGGGCCAATCCAGAAGTAGATATATTTTTTGACAAACCTAGCGTAATGTATAAAAATTTGTTAATTTTCTTATATAACTTCGTAAGATAGAAGATTAGTATAAGTTTAGCTAATTAAATTTTATTTATGATAAAGTAAAAAGATCTCATTATAAATTGTTGTGTTTGTAATTTATATTGTATATCTTAATATTAATTATCGGTGATTTTTTGTGTATTGTATTTTGTTTTGTAATTTTAGTATAGATTCTAAGCAATCTGGTTATATATATACTGTAAGCTTATATTTTATCAATAAATGAGTATGAATCTTGTTTGAATGACAAACATATTCATGTATTACAGCGTCCTGAGTAGTGGGAAGTGCGTGTTGCTAACAGATTTTTTATAGATAAGTGTGATAAACGAACACAGAGTCCACCTGATAGTAAGTGGATACTTTGGTCGATAGACATCTACATCTATCCTCGGGTAATAATCTAAATGCAAATGCGTTGTCACTAAAAGTATTTCCGGTTCTTCACACTCACCAAACAAAGCAGAGCAGAATTAAGTTGCCATTTTGCGCTGGTATTCTGTGAGAGCGTGGTCCTTCCCCGGCCAAGCCAACACAATCGTGTTACAACCATTTATTAGAAGGCTCTGCCAAGTAATATTAGAGAGTCGTAGATGGTCAGCAGTGGCCGCTTAAAATGCTTGCCACACGTCCCGCTATATGCTCTCCACTGAGAGCGTATCCTTAGGGGGCCACTGAAATCATTAGCCAATTATACAAAGTAACAAATGATTTCAATTCAATGCGCTCTTTGTTATCAACTAACCTTTGTTTCATTTTACGTATGTGATAGGTTGACAGAGAACATGCTGAGATAATGGGCAATTTTTCTACAATGTCATTGAATATTTAAGGTTTTATTATAAGAAAGAGATATATTGAATAAGGCAGATTTATAACTAGTCTGCAAGCAGTGTGTTGATTAACGGGGTATTGTATACACTTTTACAGCAAAGTCCCAAAAAATAAGCAGTACGAGCCTATTTATCAAAATGTTTTTCATTAACTCAGCATGTTCTCTGTCACCTATCACATACCTAAAATGAAACTACTATTACCTATTATATTATACACGACTATTACGTGGTAGAGCCATGCTACACATAGTAAGTAATTGTAGTTTGGTGGTGGAAAGAAAAGGGGAGATATTTGTTTTTGCGCCCAGAAGCAATGAAAAGGGCTACCCTCTGGGAAGCGGGGAAGGGAGGTGGTGAATGCTCTAAGCATACCACGACAGCCGGCTGCGTGGTTATGTGCGACTCACTGCGACACTTAAGCGCCTACCTACTAAACACCACCTGTGAGAATGCCATTGGCTTGTGTGTCTTTTTGCCGAATCGGAAGCGACCTTCTTTAGGGAAAAGGGACGCAGGCCGCGAGGAGCCGCTGAGAGGTGAACCTAACTAAGGCAACTTAAGGTCGAGGAGAAGATTCGGCCTGAGCCGCTAGGAGGCAGTTCAAGTCGGCCGAAAACTTGTTAGGGGATCCGAGAGAGAGTTTCATGGTCTGTGGACTCGATAGCGGGAGGGGAGTGGGGCTGCATAGGAAGCTGCCTAACGAATGAGATGATTTGAGTGAGACTCTGAGGATTTAAAGTAGGGGAGATACCCCACCGGGCAAGGTGTTTTGTCTGTTAGCGGATAACGCTCCGAGTGGTGGTTCGGAGCTATTCTATAATATACTGCTGTTACTTCGGAACTTTAATAGCGCGATTTAGGCTTCGATGTATTTTTGCTTGTGGTGCGACGACAATGCCGCCACAGTAGCATCGATGGATCGGCTCGGACGGGAAAGGAACACGCTCTCACAGAATACCAGTGTAAAATAGCAGCTGAATGCTGCTGTGTTTTGTACCTAGTCAGGTCATAAATTCTGTCACATGTTTAATATAAAATAATTGAAACAAGTTTATTCATTATGTAACCATTTATATACCAAAATAAACCTAACAAAACATAGATTCTTATGACACTAAAGTTTATTTAAAATGACCTCCGTGGTTTTGAATACAGGCCTTCAATCTGCGCGGCCAGTCGTCTATCGCAGCACGAACGAGGTCCATGTCAATATCGGCGGCTGCCTTAATCAAGGATGTCTTGAGTGATTTCAAATGGGGATGAGGCTTTGAGCACGCCTTTTCCTCCAAGTGTTGCCATATTTTGTAATCTAACGGATTCAAATCTGGACTGGAGGAGGTTCAGTCTTTGTGCCGGATGAAGTCGATTTCACGCGCCACCAGCCAGTCTTGTGTGCTCTTCGCTCTATGAGCTGGCGCCGAATCTTGTTGGAATACCCAGTTCCTGTTATTGAACATGGTATGAGAAACAGGTTCCACAAGGTTCGTCAGGACTGTATTTTGATACACAACTGCATTCGTTTTTACACCTTTCTCACAAAAATGTACCTCTGTTAAGCCCCAATAAGAAACTCCCAACCATACCATGAGCGAGGATGGAAAATGACCTCGTTGGACACGTGGAATACGGTTGCTCGCTTCTTCACTACTGTGTGCGTACACCTTATCATTTTGTTTGTTGTAGCTCTCTTCTACGGTAAAAATTTTTTCATCCGAAAAAAGAATTACCCGATATTTTTTTCCCGCGTACCGCTTCAACAAATCGCGGCATCTCTTCAGTCTCAGGTCCATTAGACGAGCATTCAAACGATGTCCTGTTTTTCTTCGATATGCCCGAAGTCCTAAGTCTTCATTTAACACCCTTTTCACCGTGGTTCTGCTTAACCCCATCTGGAGCGCCAACAGTTTCTGCTTACGTTTGGAATTTCTTTGAATTCGCGCCTTCACAGCTTTTATCACTGCTGGAGTCCTAACAGACCGAGGGCGACCACTTCTTGAACTGTCATCTACACTAGAGTCTTCATTGTATCGTTCGATGGTACGATAAACGAATCTTTTGGTTATATTCAAATTTTTCAGTATGTCAAAAATTTGAATTGGCGCGTAACCGCAACGATGCAACGCAATAACTGCAACAAGGTCTTCTTTAAGCGTCCACTCCATATTTAAAAATGAGTAAAATTCTAAAAACAATACAGTTTTATTTTCACGAACAATTCGAAATTCGATTTCAATAAACTTATTTGTGGCCAGCATTCTAAAAGAAAAGTTTTTACTGTGTGACAATACTTATGACCTGACTGTGTATGTTGAGTGTAGAGAACTGGAGAAACATTTTAATGACAACGCATTTGGATTTTGATTATTAACCGAGAAGATGTGTGAGCCACAGTATCCACTTACCATCAAGTAGACTGTGTGTTCGTTTGTCACACTTATCAAAAAAATCTGTTGGCAACATGCACTTCCCACTACTCAGGACACCGTGATACATGAATGTGTTTGTCTTGCAGATCGAACACCAAGTACAGTAACTGTAAGCCTAACACCCCAGTAAAGAGCTTTTGTGGGACATGTGGTGAAGTAGCTAATTTGGCAAACATTTTGAGTGGCCACTACTAAGAATACTGTAATACATGAGTGTGTTGGTCAAGCACGCCAAACGCAAAGTAGCGGTAAATTTGTCATATTATAGATGTTAAAAATTATCTAGCTAAGATCCACCTAATAAAATAAAATGATGTGTCTAACCTAGTTTGAAGAGCCACTTCGCGGACAGCCACCGCATTAGACTATACTACATCTGAGTATGCCTCGTTTAGAGGCAAAATACGTGTCGTATTATCGACGGTGGTGTAACTTTCCTAGTGTAGTGTTGTTGGGAGTAGTGGTGACGTGGGACACGCATTTGAGGGAAGGCGGGAGCTTTTAAAACAAGGTCAGACAAATCATTTTATTTTATCACGCGGATCTTAACTTAATTTTTACATCTTTGATATAATAGACTTTTGCATAGTAACACCTGATTCTATGAATTCGTCTGCATTTTAATTGACCACAACTCAGGATATTAATGAAAGAGCAAATATTCGTCAAAGAAGCTAAACGTCGCACGCTTTCCACTGATACTCTTACCTAAAAACCAAGGGACGTGTGTGTAACAGACCTAGGTTAGGCTTAGTGTGGGTAGCTTACAAATTAATGATTAATATCACTGGTTGGTTAGAGGTTGTGTTACCTTCAATATATGAGTGGTTTTAAAAAGATTTGATGTCAGCAACCCTAAGCGAATATATAGATTTTCTTTATTTATTTAATACATCAAAATGTTTATATTACGAATCAATATTTAGAATGAGATATATTGATATAAACATCAACTTATTTTTGCAATACATTCAAACGGCCTGTAAAATTCTGCTGCTGGAAATGGGTCGTTATATACATTACATATTAAGTTTCAGCGAGACTATTCGTTAGTTACGCTAAAACTAAAAAACGGCAGCAATTGATTTTTATACATACTCGTAAGAAAGAAAAAGAAACATTAAATTGTGCTAATAATAATTACTAGCAGATTAACTGAATGTGCAGTGAATTTTGAGTAATTTCAAATGTTCCTTTTTCAAAAGTGGAGTGTAAGTCAAAGCAACCATATATATTGTGTATTTGATATTTCTGATTTGTATATTGATGTGCAACGAAAGTAAAACAACTTGCTTAATTTAAAAACCTAAATATTTACGAATTACAGTCGAATCTGACCACTGAGCGACCACTAGTTATTATAATTTTGGGAAACAGCGGCGATTTTTGTTTCGAATTCGCAAACATCTGTGTCAGAAACGCAACTGGAAATTTGCGTTCGATACAATCGTCTCATTGCTTTGATGAGATTGGATTGTCAATATCGAGCAAGTAAATTGGATGGAAAATAGGAATAGCACTGAATTTTTGTAATTGAAGTAAAATTAGAATGAGTTTTTATTGGCGCAGCACGTTTTTTTCGCAATGGCTTAACTCTTTTCCAACGCGATGAAAGAGCTCGAGGTCCACTTTACGGCCTACATTACGGGCTACTGAAGAAAAAAGGCTAAATTAACTCAAATTATTACTTGTGTATAATTTCCAATACATACGAAATATTTTGAACATATTTTACCGTAAACATAAACCTGAATGTCCGCAAATAATATAACTAAAAGATCCTTGTAAGTAAGTTTCAGGGAAACTTCATAAAGCATATCTCTGAGGACTTACAACACGAGGATCAAAGTTGTTCAAGCCTAAATACAAAACCAACTTTACTTTTACTTATGTACATAAACTAACTTGGTTTTGCAATGTTAATAAAATTTATTTGTATTTTCGCTTTATTTTATTTTACTAACTGGCTGCTAGCTAAAAATAGCACCAACTTAACATAGAAGCACGGTACCAAGACGCCAGTAGCGTATCATAGAACTATTGCACTAAGACATGGAGTTGAGTATTTTTGCTTCACTTAAAAGTACTACCAAACACTCTCACCCTAATCTGAAAAATAGCCTACGTATCATAACGCTACGCGCTAAGACGCCTCACATCGGTAGGGGTGTGCGATGTCCACGGGCAAGTCGTATTGCTACGACAAACCCACTTACTACCTAAGTTGATAGATATGCCTAGGAGATATCGATTAGCGAGTCCAAGTTTACTTCGACTCGGATGCTGTGAAGCAGTCTACACGCCACTATAACAATGCTTTTCAAGTCCCATTTCTATCAATATGATGTTTTTGTATCATAGACCTTACTATCATAAGTCCCTAATATATAAGTAGTCAGGCACTCGACCACCCCATATGTTAGTACGATCTTGGTTATGTGTCTCCGGCAACTTCCTTATGTATGAAATTATTACAAGAATACTCTAATTACCTTATTGCAAAATTAATTAATTAATATAATTATTATTAATGTAATTGAAAAATGGGTCAAAAATTTAAATTTTGATCCATTTTTCAACTATATTACAAATGTTATTTATTTTTATAATTGTAACATAACCTATTTCTATTTCTATGATTTATTACCTTTTGAATGTTTTAAACAGAGTTTTAATAAATTTAAAGGTTTTTAAAGACAATATTAAGCCTTTACTATACTATAATACTTAATGTTCGAAATTAGTGTATTCGAACTTGGTGGTTATTTAGTCATGGGGTTTGCCCCATTCATAAGGTTGTTGTGGAGCTAATCACTAACGTCGGACGCATTAATTAAATATTTGTTTTTAATTTTGTGTTTTTAATTAAAATAATTAACTTATTTTATTAAAAATTAAACTACCTTTAATATAATATGGTAATATCTGAAGAAATAAACGATTCGAATAAAAAATTCCAAACTAAAATATTTTAAAGTTAAGTCTCCACTTTATCGGATTATAAAATAAGGCCGGTCGATATTCCTATTCGGGATTCCGAACGCATCAAGTCCATATAAAATCTATGACCCGTCACACACGTACGGTAGTCTTCCGTTCGAAATTTTGCGGGTAAAACGGGATTCCGTATGTGTGTGGCCGACCCGTTCGGAAATCTGAAACGGAATCCCGAAACTGAATTCCGTATGTATGTGGCGGGCTTTAAGATGTTAGTGCATTTTTGTACCAAAGTAAACTATGGACTACGTTAATAGAGTAAAGAAAGACATGACAATGAAGTTCAGAAGAAAATAAGACATAATGTAGTAGATAATGTCAAAGGGTTTTGTCTCGAATATAGTAAATTAAGGAGTTTTTTTAGTTAGTCGCTGGCAATTGACTTAACTGTCATATGTACGTGTGTTCAGCAGAGGACACGTAAAGGGCTGTAATAATGGTGGCGATGATGATGCTGATGTTGATACATTTGATGATGATTATGATGAAGGTAATGATGATGAATAGGTCGGAGTCCCTCTTGGAGGTAAGACTCTGCAGTCAGGTCCTTTGATTTATTCACCCGTTAATGTTTATAATGAACGTAAATACAAACGTAACTTAAATATTTGTTATAGTGAAAAAATATTATAAAAATCTATAACCAATAGATAGCGAGGATACGAGTGTACTAAAAGTATTATGATGTTACCTTCCCCAACGGAACTTCCGACCCGTTTTATTACATTACAAAACATACGGTCTCTTTCCTTCCGGGCTTAGCGTATTTGTACGCGTTAGTTTTTATGTTACCGATATATACTCTTTTTAGTTCCTTGAACTCGACTTTTACTTTTTATTAAAAGTTCAAGGAACATTGCGAGCTAGAATGTTGCTCAAATAGGTAGTTAGACAAAAAATTATCTACCACTCCCACTACTCCCATTTGTGGATTTTTTTAAGAAAAATTTCAAATTCTCAAATCAGTTCACAATTAACGAATATTCGCGTAACAATATCCAAAAAATAACACAGTTGAATTAAGAACACATTTGCATATTTTCTAATGGGGTTTTTAATGGGAACTATTGAAAAAAGGTGAATTGTGTAATTTATTGATGCAATGACGCGTTAGCTAGCGTTAGTTTACATGAATCCAAACATAATCGCCTTTTGTATAACTATGTATGTCCCTATTATTTCATTCTTTTTACTTTTTAAAGTCGGCTTTTACTTTTTATTAAAATTTTACGTCTTAATCCTTTTGAGAATAAGTATCCTAAGCTAGGTATCAACTAAAATATTGTTTTAATATTTACATTATAAACTCCATCGTTATTTTACACCTTTAGAGGTGGAATTTTTTTCAAATACTTGTAGGGAAAATCCACGCTCGCAATGCATACCTGCGCCATACAGCAAAATAATGTTACTGTACTCGTATTTCGTATGGCAAATGAAGAGGACCGGATACCCTTTTTACTAGTAACAAGGAATTCTATTAGAAGTTGTCTATGCGTCCATAGACAACCGCATCCACTCAACATCAGATTGTGTGCCCGTTTGTCATTTGGTGTTTGGTAAAATTTTAAATTATATTTTTAGAATTTGTAATGTAATATGAATTGCTATTGTATGAGGTGATGAAGGAGAAAATAAAGATGGTGCACGACACGTCTGGTGTTGCGATCGTCAATCTGTCTGCTAAGCATGACGATTGAGGCAAAACCTTTATACAACGGGTGAGATCCATGTTCTAGACTTTTAATGGCCAATGAAGAAGAGGAGGAAGAGAAGTAAAACACTATTTTAACGTAATTTGTTTAACATTTTTTTTTTAATTTAAGTCAGACCGTTAAATTATATTTTTAAGAGAATTCACTGAAAAATTATATTAAATTAAATATTTTCAAAAGAATTTTCTACTTTGTACTTTTCTATTTTAAATTTAGAAATCTCTATCGTGTCATCTTCACACGTTCTACATGAGACAGTCCGTTTTTATTAAATACATTTTTATATTTCCGCACGTACCTAATAAAAGAAATACGTTGCAACTCGCAAGGCTTCTAGTTATAGAGCGCCCATGTCATTTATTATTTAGTTGTTATTTGGAAGATGTTGCTCCCAACCTTCGGCTTTAATTTACTCTTCCTGATATTATCGGGTTGCGAATAATATTCTAACACCCTCACTACACAAGGCAAAGTATGATTATCATTAAAATAAATTCAATAGTTTTGTTTAAATATAGAAAAATTAAATCTTATATGTCATTAAATAAGAATTTGACAACATAGCCATACGCATTTTGTGTTTTCCAATTTCTGACTAAATTACAAGGACTAAAGTAAAATGTTACATTGGAAACAATTTTTTGCGATATCGTATCTTTACATCTAATAAATTAAAATACCTTTAATTAATGAGCTAAATAAGGTACTTGTAAATTCTACAAGGGTGTTAATTTTATACGTATAAGTAATTATTTATGATATAAGAACAGTGTTGATAATATTTTAAAAATATGATTTAAATTAAAGATTTTATTGTTTTAGAAAGATTGCCAAATATTTCTCATGCATGCGATTTGCAAATATTTTGAGGGCATGAAGTCATTCAGGCAATGGATTCTTGTTAAGTTTTTTTTATTGAAATTGTGTAAGAGTGACAAACGAGCATACAGCCCACCTGATGGTAAATTAATGCTATTGCCCATAGACATCTACATCTATCCTTGATTAAGAATCAAAATGCAGAATGCTTTGTCATCACTGAAGAACTAAGAAAGAATGCTTCATTTCCGGTAGAAATGGTCTCTAGTGAGAGCGTGATCGTTTCTTTGTGAAATTGACTCATTCAGATTATAACCATAATTATATAGCTGCAGCATGGTTCAATCACGTAGAAACTTTTGTATGTTGAAAATATTTTATCGTTGCGAAGAGAAAAACAAATGTTTAACAGTATAACAAATCAGGTTTTATTTAAAATAATTTACAAAGAATTCCTCTCGGGTGAATCGCTGGCGCAGTATTCACAAATGAAGGTCCTCATTTACGAAGGTGTGTGTTTTTTTTATATAGGAGAGGGGGCAAACGAGCTTGCGGCTCACCTGATGGTAAGTGACTACCGCCGCCCATGAACAACTGCAACACCAGGGGAATCGCAGATCGTTGCCGGCCTTTTAAAAAGGAGTAGGCTCTTTTCTTGAAGGTCCCTAAGTCGTATCGGTCCGGAAAAATCGCTGGTGGTAATCGATTTCACAAGGAAGTTGTGCGAGGGAGAAAACTTCTTCTGAATCGCACAGTGGTGGACCGCCAATTATCTAGATGATATGGATGGTATCGCAAGTTCTGTCGCGATGTGCGTTGGTGAAATTGAGCGGCTGGAATTAGTCCGAACAATTCCTCAGAGCACTCCCCGTGGTAGATGCGATAAAATACGCAAAGAGATGCAACCTCTCTACGCAGTGCCAGTGAGTCAAGCCGATCGGAAAGAACTCGGTCGTCGACGATTCGAACCGCTCTGCGCTGGATGCGGTCAAGTGGAAGGAGCTGGCACTGGGGGGCCCCTGCCCAGAGATGGGAACAGTATTCCATGTGAGGCCGAACCTGCGCCTTTTAAAGTTGCAAGCGGTGTGCCCGCATGAAATACTGTCCCGCTCTGCTGAGCACGCCAAGCTTTTTAGAGGCCAATTTGGCCTTCTCTTCTAAGTGACCACGAAACTGCACGTCACTCGATATGTCGACACCGAGGATTCCGATACTGGCTGAGGCAACTAGGGGAGTGCCTTGAAACTGAGGAGATACGACAAAAAGAATCTTTTTAGCGGTAAACGCGCAAACTTGTGTCTTCTGGGGATTGAACTGGACTAGATTTAGTCGCCCCCAGTCTGAGACTTTGTTCAACAAAGTCTCGACTTCAGACACAAGTTTGTTCCGGTACTCGGCGACGTTTTCCCGAAAAATATTGGCACGGCCGGTGTATAAAGCATCACCAGTGCTGTCGTCTGCATAGCAATGAATGTTACTGGTTTGCAACATATCATTGATATGCAGAAGAAACAGCGTTGGTGATAGCACGCAGCCTTGTGGAACACCAGCGTTAATGGGCTTGTAATCGGAGCATGCACCGTCTACTACGACCTTGATGCTCCGATCTGCAAGAAAGCTGGTGATCCAATTGCACAATTTCTCGGGAAGCCCATAGGAAGACAGCTTCGAAAGAAGCGCTTTATGCCAAACCCGATCGAAAGCCTTCGCTATGTCCAAACTAATGGCCAACGCCTCCCCCTTAGACTCCACTGCCTCCGCCCATCTATGGGTCAGGTAGACCAGAAGATCACCAGCTGAGCGACCTCGACGGAAACCGTACTGGCGGTCACTAATCAGCTGGTGATCCTCAAGGTACCGTATGAGCTGGCTGTTAATGATCGTTTCCATTACTTCGGAGAACAAGGAGGTGATGGCGATAGGCCTGTAGTTGGACGGGTCTGAGCGGTCGCCTTTTTTAGGGATCGACTGCACCAAAGCTGTCTTCCATGAGTCCGGGACTACGCTTAGGGAGTACGAGTACCGTAAAAGACGCGTTCAAACCGGTGCCAACTCCGGAGCACACGTCTTCAGCACAATAGGTGGGACTCCATCAGGCCCACTCGACTTGTTGACGTCCAGGGAGAGGAGTGCTTAACGCACCAAGCGCTGTGTAAACAGCACTTCTTGCATGGAGCACTCACACCGCGGGATGGTCGGCGGTGTATTCTCCTCGTCATCTAGAGTCGAGTTGGAAGCAAAAAGAGAGCCTAGCAGATCGGCTTTCTCCTTTGCGTCATGGGCCAGTGAGTCGTCCACCCTGTGCACAGATGGCAAAGATGGCTGACAGAAGTTCCCTTGGACAGCCTTGGCGAGAGACCAGAATGCACGTGATCCCGAAGGGAGGCGAACTAGTTTTTTCGCCAATTCTGCCGATGTGCTCTGACTTTGCCTTGGCAATGACACTTTTGAAGGACCTGGAGGCGGAATTGTACTTCTTTTTAAGAGCGCTGGTGTTTACATCCCGAGACGTTGATGCGTCAGCCCAGGCCTGGTAGCACTCCTGCTTATAGCGTGATGCTAGTGTACAGGAGCGACCAAACCATGGCTGGGAACTGCCTCCGATGGGCACCACAGAGGATGGAATAAAAAGTTCCATACCCTGAAGTACCACATCAGCAACAGAATCGGCAACAACGCTGGGATCTTCCGGCGAGAAGCAAACCCGCCCCCAAGGGTAGGATGCAAAAAAAGACCGCATCCCGTCCCAATCGGTCGACCTATAGTGCCAAACACGGCGGCAAGCTGCAGATCGCAACTGCGATAGGAGCGTGAGTGGCACCGTACTCCGGATCAGACAATGGTCCGAAGAGCCCAGTGGGGCATCGACGGAGACCTGATATCCGTCCGGATGAGAGGTCAGCAGAAGGTCCAACAGGGAAGGTACATGGTCTTCCACATCTGGGATTCGCGTAGGCGAAGTAACCAGTTGTGTTAGACCATATGCCAAAGCAAAGTCATGGACAGATCTACCCGCATGATCGGTTAAACGAGAACCAAGCCATTCAGCGTGGTGGGCGTTAAAATCACCGAGTATCACGATCTCTGCGGATGGGACCTGTTGTAGCACGGAGTCTGCAGCCATTTGGACGTAGTCGATGAGTCGGTCTGTGTCGGCATTACCGCTATGGGACCTATAGAGGCACCCGTAGACGCGGGGATGGTCGTCGCTGTCTACGCGCAGCCATAGGATGGACAGGTCCGTACCGTCAAGACTGCCGAGGCGTCAAAAACAGATGTCCTCCCTGACGTATACGCAAACTCCAGCCCGGGGCACAAAGGAGTGTTCAAATTTGTACCCCGGGTAAGAGAGATGTGAAGTATCAGCCGGAGAGGACACCTGAGTCTCGGTTAAAAAGAGCAGGGCCGGCTTCGCCGTCTCTAGATGGTAATGGACAGCGTTAAGGTTGGAATGAAGTCCCCTGATATTGCAAAAATTCACGGATAGCGTGAAAGGGGTCGCCTTGGTCTTATTGCTCAGCTTGCCCCGAGCAGTATTAGTCGCGAGCGGAATTTTGCCCCCCCCCAGAATACGCGGGGCAGCCTGAGCACCCACGCCCAGGAGTGGAGTGGTTTGTTCGTGGATGCTCAGCGAGGGATTCTCCAGGGGTGCTGGTACCCTCCTGGGGTAGTCTCCTGGGGTAGTCTCCTGGGGTGTTCTGTCTTTACTTACCTTTCAAATGAACATATTCAGCAGAAAAAAACGTCGATTGTTTGTTAGAAATGTTACATCTATATGAATTTATTTTTAGGAAAGACAAAAAATGATTTCCCTATAAATCTCTTATAGAGGTACATTTTAAAATAATCAAAAATGTTACCAATAAAGACACAAAGAGATTCACTATTAATTTTCGATGGGGTTACTGAAAGTGATTTTAATTTCAACAACCAGCATACAACGAAATTCTTTTTTTTTCAGTTACATAAACACAAAGCTGTAAAGTTGTCTGATTTGGCAGCTATCAGAAAAATAATTAAAATTTTTGTACAAACGACTTCAATGTAAATTATTACGAATAATTCCAATTTATATGGAACCACATGAGAAGCACCTGTTTTCAAATAAAAACAGAATCATCAAAATCGGTTCATCCCGAAAAAGTTTATGAGGTAAAACACGTGCGTGCGTGCGTGTGTGCGTGCGCGCGAGCGTGTGTGCGTGCGTGCGTGCGTGCGTATTAGTGCAAAGTAGCGACGTTGCGTTTGACAATTCTTCGCTTCTTTATTAATATCCTAAGTGGCAGGCGACTGAAATGTAGGACAAATTCATAGCATGCATTCATGCGTTTCTTTGCAGAAATTAATTACATTAAAGATGTTAAAATTAATAAGGTAATATCCGCATAATAAAATAAAATTATGTGTTACCTTGTATGAAGAGCACCTCCCGCCCTACTTCAATTGTGTTCCCTATCCCATTCACCACTACTTCCAACACCACTGCACTGGGAAATTTACGCCACCGTCGATTATACGACACGCATTTTGCCTCTAAAACAAGGCATACTCAGGTGATGTACAGTCTAAAGCGTTGGCTGTTCTCTGAGTGGCTCTTCAAACTAGGTAAAATAATTCATTTTATCTTATTACGCGGTTCTTAGCTTATTAATTTTTAACATCTTTAATATGACAAATTCACCGCCACTTGGCTTTTGGCGTGCTTGATCAACACACTCATGTATTACAGTATTCTTAGTAGAGGCCGCTTATAATGTTTGCTAAATTCGCTGCTTGGCTACATGTGCCACCGAAGGCTCTCCACTGAGGTTTTAGGCTTACACTTACTGTACTTGGCGTTCGGTATGCATGACATTTGTATCGGTCATTGTTGGTTTGGATACCCTAAAGTGTAGGCGAGAACTTGTGCATATAATACAGTATTATTTTTTGTTAAATAACAAAGTAGATAACCCTGCAGGACGTGACACCATACATCTTTATGTTACGGACCAATATATGCGAGGCGCTGGTAGACGAAAGCGTAGACTCCTCTCCTGTCCGCATACGTGGCGATTCCCACACACGGATAACAGCCCCACCTCCAGAACCATTAGACTTATAAACTGTTTCCTCAGGGCCAATCAAGAAGTAGATATATTTTTTTACAAACCTAGCGTAATGTATAAAAATTTGTTAATTTTATTACATGACTTCGTAAGATAGAAGAATAGTTTAAGTTTAGCTAATTAAGTTTTATTTATGATAAAGTATAAAGATCTCATTATATATTGTTGTGTCTGTAATTTAAATTGTGTATGTTAATATTAATTATCGGTGATTTTTTTTTGTGTATTTTATTTTGTTTTGTAATTTTAGTATAGATATAAGCGATTTGGTTATATATACTGTAAGCTTATATTTTATCAATAAATGAATATGAATCTAGTTTGAATGACAAACGCATTCATGTATTACAGTGTCCTGAGTAGTGGTAAGTGTGATAAACGAACACACAGTCCACCTGATGGTAAGTATATACTTTGGTCCATAGACATCTACATCTATCCTCGGTTAATAATCTTAATGCAAATGTGTTGTCACTAAAAATATTTCCGCTTCTCCACACTCAACAAACAAAGCAGAGTAGAAGTAAGCTGCTATTTTGCGCTGGTATTCTGTAAGAGCGTGGTCCTGCACCGGCCAAGCCAACACATTCGTGTTACGACCGTTTATTAGAAGGCTCTGCCACGCCCCGCTATATGCTCTCGATTCAGCATAAGCGTAGGGGGCCACTGAAATCATTATAGCCAATTATACAAAGTAAGAAAGGATTTTTAACAAAAGCGATTCAATGCGCTCTTTGTTAACAACGAACCTTTGTTTCATTTTACGTATGTAATAGGTTGCCAAAGAACGTGTTAAGATAATGGGCAATTTTTCTAAAATGCCATTGTATATATAAGGTTTAATTATAAGAAAGACAAAAATTGAACAAGGCAGATTTATAACTAGTCTGCAAGCGGTATGTTGATTCACGGGGTAATGTATGCGCTTCTACAGCTAAGTCCCAAAAAATAAGCAGGTCTATTTATCAAAAATTTTAAGTTTTATTAACAAAAATTATTTAGGGATAATTTTACTTGCATTCGTAATTGTAGAAAATACTAGCGATTCGTCCCGGCTTTGCACGGGTGATTTCTGGATCTCAATAACAGCACCGTCTACCGGGTGGAAGAAAAAGGAAGATCTCCCACCAGGCAAGGTGTTCTACCTGTTATTGGATAACGCTCTGAGTGGTAGTTTGGAGCTGTTCTATATATACTGTTTTCACTTCGGAACATTAATAGTGCGATTTAGGCTTCGATGTATTTTTGCTTTTGGCGCGATGACAACGCCGCCACAGTAGCATGAATGGGTCGGCTCAGACGGGGAAAAACC
Organism: Parnassius glacialis; assembly: GCA_033319125.1. NCBI lineage: Eukaryota > Metazoa > Arthropoda > Insecta > Lepidoptera > Papilionidae > Parnassius > Parnassius glacialis. The sequence continues at coordinate 2,919,474 of JAVANC010000026.1, read as the reverse complement.
ACGCTCTCACAGAATATCGGACTAAAATAGCAGCTTAAAGCTGCTGTGTTTTGTACGCTGAGTGTAAAGAACAGGAGACACAAATGACAACGCATTTGGATTTTGATTATTAACCGAGAAGATGTGTGAGCCACAGTATCCACTTACCATCAGGTAGACTGTGTGTTCGTTTGTCACACTTATCTAAAAAAATCTATTGGCAATTAGCACTTCCTACTACTCTGTACAACGTGATACATGAATGTGTTTGTCTTGCAGATCGAATGCCAAGTACAATAACTGTAAGCCTAAAACCTCAATAAAAAGTTCGTGCGTTCGACAGTGTGTTCGTCAGCGGGCTGTATTTCATGATCCGTAACAGCTAGACAGATTGTAGAAATTTTTACAGAAAGTGTATTTATGTTATCGCTTTAGCAAGTAGTAATAAAAATTACTTAAAAATTAAAGGGGCTCCCCTATTAGAAAAGTATGTGACGGTACTGAACCCTTCATGCGAAGGTCCGACTCGCACTTGGCCGGTTTTAAAAAAAATATTCTTACGTTTTACTAAAAGAGAAAAAGCATAATCGGCTTATATCTGAGATTTGTTCGCATTTAAAAGAGAGTATCTTTAATGTAATACATGATAGGTTTTCTTTCGCTGTCGACATCTAGGGAAATATAAGAGCATTTGTTCGCGAACCCATATCACCAAGTATTAAGCTCTGGAATTTTATATTGGATCCTTTTTTATTTTGTAGGAAAATCTGAACATATCATCGAAATTGTATGGCTAGACTGCTATACAAGCATGTTATATAAATACTTTATTTTTAAATTTGTTTGAATTTTTATGAAGCGCCTATCAATTCGTATATTGAAAACTGCTGTCGTATGTAGAGGTGGTGCTGCTAAATGCCACTTAGCAGCTTTGGTCTTAGTGGAGCGAAATGTTAAGAGACTTATTAGTAACCTAGATTATCATGAAACCAATATTGTTAGTCCTGAGGATAGATGCAGATTAGCCAGCCTCTCAGTATAATATAGAATGCATTTTGGGTAGTGTGCGCAGAAATTACATGCTTTAACTCCTCGCTCCCCTTTCCATCATAGGACAACCAAGCTGTCGGCGCGTTTTCACCCCTTTGTTGTCGATATTCTACGCTCAAACCAAAAAAATAAATGATTTTTGTTGAAATCTTGATTTTTAGGCGCTAGTTGAACATACCTACGCGCTTTTGTTACGCTAAGACAGCGCGGTTTACCATCTAGAGCTTCAACACCCTTAACCAGGTGGAATTGTAGTCTGGCATTGGCTAATAATAAAAAAAAACACTTTTCTCTTTGTACTTGTTTATTTTTATTTTTGTGATTTGTTTAAATTTTTTTACTCAATCGTTGAACTTCGATTGAAATTGTTTTTTTTTTGGTTTTGGCGGTTAATGGTTGTTTGAATGCCTAGCCTAATGCTGCTGTTTGAAATGGTGAATCAAGAACCAGAGGTCATTTTTACGGGAAACGAGAGTATTCCAGGTTAGTTCTCAAGGGTGACCTCACCACAGTAGTTGAATGGCGGGTTTTAATCTACGACATTTTAGTTGCGTAGTCTATAATTGCAATAATCGCCTTAAAGATAAGTCTAAACATTTTCCTTGTTAACTGGCTCATACAGATTGTAACATTCTGTAAAAACAAATCCGTGGATGGATGTATAATTACAGGTGAATTGAAGGAAATTACTCATCACCCTTGGTAAATTATTGAGAATTGCATCCCCTATCAGTTTCTATCTTATGATACTACGGTTTTACGGACTGATATTACGGTTTTACTATCACTACCTGCTTAGCGAATGTTCGTTGAATAGTATGAGACCCGAAAGAAGCATGGTTACGGATAATTCAGGATAGTGCACTGTGGCAAGGATGAAAAAGGAGCATACAGTCCACTTGATGATAAGTGAATGCTGTGATCCATAGACATCTACATCTATCCTCGATTAAGGATCAAAATAAAATCACATGCGTTGTCAACTCTAAGGACTAAGATAGAATGCATCGATTCCAGTAAAAAGGGTATCCGGTTCTCTACATTCACCATCCCTTTCAGCCCAGGCCAACACAACTCTGACGTTAAGTCAAAGTAAAATTTTGGCGGTATTTTAGGCGTTATGTGAACGGGCCGACGATCGCACGATCGTGACGGATATGCTCTGTCTATAGGTATGAGTGAGACAGCTAGCATGCGTCGCGAAGTTCAAATTTAAACTCATTCATTTCGCCGTTGTTGTTGTTTGGGGTGTTGCTGCGCGTGAGTAATCAAAATTACCATACAATTATGTATTTCTCACGTTATGATTGTTGTTTATTGTTATTATTGAACTGTTTTACGTACAAGTCAATGAGTTTGTATTTTTAGGAAATTCTTAAGAAATAGTGGCACTGAAGTCTAACGTCACAATTGTATCATTCCGGGCCCAACTACATAGTACATTGCCATGGCGGAATCGCTATTTAGCCTCGATGACAACGCAATTGGGGAGTTACTGGAACAGTCTGACTTGGACGATGTTGATGAAGATGATGATGACTGATATACGCAAAATGATGAAGATAATAAGTCCTCCGAGGATGATGTCCCACTCTCATCTTTGAGGGCGGCTACCAATCAAAGTGATGGCAAATGGACAAAAAAAGATTTCGAGGGAAGACTACTAGTCAAGCTCAAGAAAGTTTAAGTAATGAACCGCCCAAATCACCTGCGGAGTACTTCGAAAATTATTTTGATGCCGAACTGTTTGAAAAGTTTGCGATCTGTACTGCGCAATATTACATGGCTGAAAAAGGGAAGCCCGCAATGTACATCTAATGAAATAAAAACAATCTTTGGAGTTCACGGGATGATGGGTTGCATTAAATGCCCTCGAACGAAAATGTATTGGCATCAAAAATTTCGATACGATCCAATAGCTAATGCTATGTCACGTGAGCGCTTTTTTATGTTACGGGTCAATTTACATGTAGTTGATCCTAACAGAGTTGACGAAAATGAACGGTCTGGTCGATGAACAGATGATACCATTCACAGGTCGGTGCCCACAGAGACAGTATGTAGCAAACAAGCCTAGGCCAGTTGGATTGAAAAATTTCCTAGTTACGACTGCACAAGGATTGATCTTGAACTTTGAAATATATCAAGGCCCAACCATCGTCTTACCAGATAGGTTATTTGGCTTAGGTCCTACGGTTGATTAGCGATTGACAAGAACATTACCTGGTGGAAGTTTATATTTTAATCGTTATTTTACAACGATTGGTTTACTGGAAGAACTAAACTAATCGCAATTTCGATGGAACGGGTACGATAATGGCAAACTGATTCAGAAAACCTGGTATACATTCAAGAAGGATCAAGCGATGAAACGAGGAGATTGCGAAGAAGTTTGTAGTCCAAATGGAAAACTTTGCACTGTCAAGTGGAAAGATAACAAAAGTGTTTTGTTAGCTTCAACGATTCATGGAGCTGAACCGAGTACTATTGTAAGTCGATGGGACAAACAAACACGTACTTACAAGAACATTCCTTGTCCTTCCATCGTCGCTAATTACAACAACAACATTGGAGGCATAGACTTGTGCGACTAGACGATTGAAAACTATAAGACGTGGTTCAAAACCAAGAAGTGGACTGTAAAGGTCATAATTCATCTCTTTGATCTTGCTATCGTAAACTCCTGGCTTGAGTATCGAGAAGACGCACGAAAAGCCAATATGCGTAAAAATTATGTCATGGACTTGCTGGCATTTCGTATACCATTGTAGAGTATTTATTAGGTGGACCGACTAGAACAAGGACTCGCGATGACTTAGAATTAGCCCCGATTAGTTTTGAGTATAAACCTGCAATACTGCCGACACCTGACAAAATATATGATGGCTACAATCATTGGCCAATGTTTGATACGTTGAAAGCTCCTCGCAAATGCTGGTTGCCTGATTGCACCAGTAGAACCCGAGCAAGATGTTCGTAATGCGACTTATATTTATTTATAACTAAGGATAAAAATTGTTTTTTTAAGTTCCACAACGCTTGTTAAACTAAAAGTCTGAATAATGTTATGATACTTAATGTTTTTCTTTTAATTTTAACAAAAAAAAATGTTGTTCCTATAATGCTAAGGTTAAGAAAATATTTTCTTTTATTTGATTATAAAGTTTATTGTTAATGCTAAGCAAAAGTTTGTTGAACTAAAATAATAATATTTCTTGTTAATTCTATGTTAAACTTGGTTTTAAGTTAGATAAAGATTAAACTATTAAGCCAATATAAAATAAATGACATAATAAACACATCACATCATTTTATTCACTTTAATTTATAAGAATAATTTGAAAAAATGCAATAACTTAATATAATTACAATTATTAGTGGTTAGAAATATGGCCCACATCAAAACAATTGTGACCGTCACAATTGTGACTCGGAATGAGTTGGGCCCACATCGACACAATTGTGACCGTCACAATTGTGACGTGGAATGAGTAGGGCCCAAGTAGATACAATTGTACGCCCCCCTGAAAAGTCCTGAAAACACATTGTATCACAGAAAGTCTTCAGTTTTAGTATTCTCTGATCCCCAACCATAAAGAATATCTATTTTTTTAACACTAACTCGTTTAGTTTCGTCGTGGCTCTCAAAGGGATAAGTAACATAGCAGCTTTAAACTGTTATTTTACACTGGTATTCTTTGTGGGCTTGGTACTTCCCCGGTCAAGTTGAGTCATTCGTGCTACAATTTTTATATTTCTGTAATATAGATCTATCAAATAATGTTAAAGAATGGCGTTGATTTCACGATATAGCTTTCCTTTAATTAGCCTATTCTTTCACTTCAACCTAATCATGGACGTCTGCCGTAGTAAGAGGACTTGTAATAAAATCAGGTCGATCAGAGACTTGAAAAAATAATACATTTTTATCTTCCATCAATCAGAGACGTGAAGTTCCTAGACGCAACCTTATTTTGCCGTGCGGTTACCCCATGTCATCACTGAGTGCCGTAATGCCGTGTCGCCTCGAGGAAACTGTAAAATGAAATAGGCACCAGTATTATTCTGTTAAAAACTAAAAAAAAATAAATACTGTGGTTATCGAACTGGCTGCCAATAGTGAGAGCCATGAAAAAAATCTCCCTTAAGAAGCATTCTCTGGAAGAAGCCTATGTTCAATTGTGGAACTTCGGTTGTGGCCGCATAGTTTTTTTTATAGGATAGGATGACAAACGAGGACACAGTCCACCTGATGGTAAGTGGTTATTGTGACCCATAGACATCCACATCCATCCTTAATAAAAAGTCAAAATGCAGATGCATTGTCACCCGTGAGGACTAAGATGGAATGCCTATTTTCCAGTTAAAAGGGTCTCCGGTTTTCTACACTCACCATACGAAACATAGCAGTGTTAAGCTGCTATTTTACGCTGGTATTCTGTGAGAGCGTGGTCCTTCCCCGGTCAAGCCGACCCATTAGTGCTACAACTATATTGCTCATATAGCTACATCATGGCTCTACTACATAGTGGTATAAATTGGATGGTGATTCATCAAATTTTTAGGTTTGTATATTATGCAAGTTGTATTTCACATTTAAGTGCACATTAATAAACATAAAATAAACCTTGTCTGGATATACCATGTCGGGAAATTACCAGGTCACGATGGCCTCAGCGTCAAACAACTCAGATATGCGGGTGTGCTCAAGAGTTCAGAGAGCTCAGAGTCCTCAAGTTACTCTACAACCTATGTGTTGGTCATGGTTACTTACCCGATACAATGATGATGACAGTGGTCGTGCCTATCCTTAAGAATAGGACGGGCGATGCAGCGGATGAAACCAACTACAGGCCGATATCCTTGGCGACCATCACGGCTAAAGTTCTAGATAGTCTGCTTGATAATAAATAATAATTTGATAATAAATAATGCTCAGTTCGGGTTTAGGCCTGAACTGTCAACGGAGAGCGTAATACTGTGTCTCAAGCAGACTGTGCGGTACTACACGGATAGGAAGACTCAGGTGTATGCGTGTTTCCTGGATTTGTCTAAAGCCTTCGACCGAGTGTCTTATAAAATCCTATGGCAAAACAAAGACGGGAAAGTAGCTTGAGACCAGAGTTGGTTTCACTGTTGGAATATTAGTACGGTAACCAGACTAACACAGTTAGATGGGGTAACGCCTTAAGTGATCCCTACAAACTAAAGTGCGGAGTGAGGCAGGGTGGGCTGACGTCACCCAGGCTGTTTAATCTTTATGTTAACAAACTGATTGAGAGGCTCAGCAGAGCAGGTGTCGGTTGCTCAATAGATGGTGTATCCATGAATAATTTTAGTTACTCAGACGACATGGTTCTGTTGAGTCCCTCAGTCAGCGGGCTTCGAAAGCTGCTGAAAATTTGTGAGGCATATGCCGAGGAGACTGGACTCAGTTACAACTCAAAAAAGAGTGAATTTATTGTCTTCAGAGGTAAAAACATACCACCTGATTTCACGCCACGTATCCGGCTATGTGGGATGCCTCTGAGACAAGTGGCTGAGTTTAGGTACCTCGGACATATTGTAACTGAACGCCTGGATGATGACAGTGACATTGAACGAGAGCGCCGAGCGCTGTCGGTCCGGGGCAATATGTTGCCTCGCACATTTGCACTTAGTACGACTCAAGTCAAGTTAAATTTGTTGAAGGCGTATTGCCAATCCTTTTACAAGTGCAGTCTGTGGACTGACTATACGCAGCGAGCCTACAGTGCTCTGCGTGTTCAATACAACAATGAGAGAGTGATGTTGAGGAGGGCTCGACACTGCAGTGCGTCGGCTATGTTTGCGGATGTTCGTGTGGACGACTTCTACGCGATCATGCGCAAGCGTGCCGCGTCCATGATGAGCAGGCTATTGAAGAGCTCCACAACCATTCTCAGCACGTTGGCTGTGAAGCTGGATAGCCCGCTCTGGAGGGATTGGAATAGTGCACACACCAGCACCAGGAGAATCCCATCTGGAGTTCGCTATGTGAGGCTGGGGGTAGGTTAAATTACTAATATAGGCTTATCCTATATTAGTAATTTAACTATTTTACTATTGTGACTAACGTTTTAATTTTAACTTCTATTATATTTTATACTAACATTAGGCTAAGTAAGTTTTACTAACAATTTATGACTATTGTTGGTCGAAACAAAGGATTTATTATTCTATTATTATTATTATATACACTCCATATACAATTGAAAAAGATACTTTTGTAATCACACAAAATGCATAGCTTATTAAGCGCCAATAATTATTTGTTGGCAATATTTTAAAATTCTTTGGCGACAAACTCTACTCTGTGCGACTGTTTGACCATAAATTATTAAGTGCTTGACCATTGGCCTTAGATGGCCTTACTTATTGTGACGCCTCATAATTATTATTAATAAATAATAATTAAATTCAATGTAAAGGCATTTAAAAATGTCTTAGAAATTATATTTTAAACAATTAAAATGTTTAAAATTAAGTATAAAGTTCAAATATGTTCATTGGGAATATTGAATATTATAGTATAGTTAACGCATAAATTGTCTCTAAAAAATCTCTAAATTTATTAAAATCTTGTTTAAGATATTCAAAATATATTAAATTATATAAATACAAGTCGATTATATTACAATAATAAAGATAAATAACATTTGTAATATAATAGACAAAATGGATAAAAATTTTCTAAGTTGAAGAAGGTGTTTCTTGTATTAGTCGGAAAATTTCCAAGTTGATGAAAGTGTTCTTGTAATGGTCTCCATAATAAGGGGCGTTGCCGGAGACACATACCCAAGGTTATACATATATATGGGGTGGTCGGCTGATCGACTGCTAGTACTAAGGTTGCACAATGACTAGTCCTGTATTAGGGACTTATGATAGTAAGGTCTAACGAACCAAAGCATTAATATAGAAGGTCTTTATGATGCATAAGCATTATGATAGCAGAGTTATGACTTGAAGTCCCATATGAATAAGACATACAATAGTATGGTCTATGAAATAAAGCAAATATGTTGAAGGTCTCAAATATGTAAAAGCATTATATTGAAAGAATTGGGACTTGAAATGGATTATTATAGTGGCGTGTAGATTGTTTCACAGCATCCGAGACCGAGGTAAACTTGGACTCGCTAACCGATGTGTCCTTAACATATCATCTTAGTGCCGGTGGTAAGCGGGTTTGTTGTAGCAATACGACTTGCCCGTGGACATCGCACAACCCTACCGTTTGTGGGCGGCGTTTTAGCGCATAGCGTTATGATACGTCGGCTATCTTTCGGGTTAGGGTGAGTGTGTTTGGTAGTACTTTTAAGTGCAGCAAGCATACTCAACTCCATGTCTTAGTGCAATAGCGCTATAATACGTGGAATTTTGGCTACTGACGTCTTAGTACCGTGCTACTATGATACGTTGGTGGTATTTTTAGTTAACAACATTATCAATTTTGTTACCAAAGTCGATAGGGATCATGTGGGTGTGTTGTGAGGGGGCGCCATCCGTATGATAGTTGCATTGATGCTTATTGCTACTTGCAGTATTGCATCTTGTGATGGATCTGCGGGTGTGCTGCACCTGATTCGACGCATCTTGTGGTTCTGGTCGATGGAGGTATGCGGGTGGTGATGTCTACTGGGACTGTATGGGGGACCTTGGGATGGTGTAAGCCCGACGATAGTCGTATTGATGCTTGTTGCATTCTGCAGCATTGCGTCTCTGCGATGGTTGTTTGGCGGGTCGCTCTTCTCAATGGCGCTCTCTGCATTTTGGTTTGATTCACAACCCAAGTAGCTTTGCCCAAGTCGGGTCCCTTCATAGCGGGGCTGCAGACTGTCTGCCCTCCATGATGTTTTATATAACAACATATTAATATATCTATATAAAGTTCCCACCTTTGAAAGATTGAAGGCAACTTGTTGGTGGGTGAGACAAACATGATCGAAAAATGCATATACTCAACGTCAGTGACACAAACCCTTTCTGATGGCGAATTATTACTAATATCTTATAACTGCCTATTGGCTATATCTGCCATTGTATTGGTTGGTGGAGCATATGTGTCGACCTCATGCGGGTGGTAGCTGGAGGGAGAATCTGAGGAGGCTCTCAAGGCTGCGGCCGAAAGCCGCGCAACGTGGGACCCCATTCCCTTGAGGTGAGCGGTAGACTCATGACACGCTCTGCGGCCAATTGGCCGTGCTGACCATGCAATTGGTGGTGATGCCTTACACTTACATCACGTCTGCAGGAACGGCGGTCTGGCAGGTGGTGGCGCTCACGGACGGCTTTTTATGGCCAGTGTGCCTATTGTTGCCTAACCCGTGTGACGTACATTCACTGTGGCTGGATTTGATCGTATTCTGTATGGCGTTTACACGCATTGACATGCGCGACTTCGGTCGATGTTTGTGCTTACGCACTATCAAGGGGCCAAGTCCTCTTTTACTGGTTCGCCAGTTATTTTGCTGTGGACTACGGTCCAGTTCCCAAATTTGCGTACCCTTCGGGGGGAGCGCATTAAAATGGTTGGCGCTCACCGTGCGCGGCGTGTGCGGAGCCGTGTACCTCCTCCACATTTTTTTTAATGTGGGAGAGCGAAGCCCTTGTATCTGGTATTTGATATAAATATTGTGAGCCTTTTCCAAGCGGGAAGGGATTAATTAATAAGGAATTGACTGTTGTGAACCTGATACAAGTGGAATAAGGACAATTTATTGTTCTTAACTTTTATTTGAGCTCTGTCTTCGTGAACGGGGTTCTTTAGCTTATAAGACACTACCAACAGCTTTCGATTGCTCTCGCAAATATTCATTCTTCCAAGATACACCTAAAAGAACTAAGTTACTATACAAACACAACGTAAATAAGGGTCCTAACTAAGACGATCACGCCATAAATTTATTATACGGCCTATATTTGAACCTTTAGAAAAATCAATGTATGATTAATATACTGGTCACGTAAGTTAGATATACTTATATAACTTATAGAAATAGATTCTAAGGAAATAAAGGTATAAATATATATATATAGAAAGAGTGAAGAGATGAGAAAGGGGGGGGGGGTCGTTACAATTTGGTGCCGTGACCAGGATAGAGGTTAAATTTTAAATAGGGGCCGATAATATAAAATTATGAGGTAGGCTATATGCCTACAATTTGTTGTCCGTGAAATGGAGAGGTGTCTTGGAGAGTGTTGTTTGCTAGGGGTGGTTGAGAGTCTGGGGGTGGGGTTTAAATATTAAAATTGAGTATTAATATAGAAGGTGTATGCATAGTTGAGCAAGATAATATTTTAAAGTGAAATAAGTGGAAAGACTCAATTAAACTAAGTGAAGGACACAAAAAGTGTAAAAAAAAATGGCTAAAAACAAGAAAAATTCAAACTCAATTAAGGCTAAGCCTAAAAATGAAATTAAAATGCTTCAGAAATTAATTAAGAATGCAGTGAAAACCTTTGAGGTTAAAATAAGGGATCTAGAGGAAAAATTTATTAACCAAACGAAAGATCACCAATTTAAAATAAATCAAGGAGAGGTGTCCGGGGCGAGCACCTCTTATGTAAATGATCCTAGACAAAATATTGTATATAATGTACATAATGTCACAATAGAAAAGCCGAAATTTGGAAATGGAAATACTCATCCAGTAACATTTTTGGAAGATCTCACCAATTATTTAAAGAAAGTTCCATCTAATGGTCTCGAAATATCAATAGCACAATAGTGCTTAGTAGATGAAGCCAAGTATTGGGCTCGCATTAATAATGTGCGTTGGACAACTTTTGATGATTTTAAAGCTGACTTTCTAAGAGTATTTTGGGGTGAAGAAGAACAAAATAAAGTGAAGAGATTCCTTGTGCAAAATAAATGGAATAGAAGTACACACCCCACCATGGTTAGTTATTTTCTTTATGTTATTGAAAAGGCACAAACATTATCATATCCGATACCTGAAAATCAATTAGTAACTGATGTTATCAGACATTATTCTAAAACTGTGCAGCAATTATGGAGAATAGCTAAAATTGAGACAATAATAGACACGACAGATTTCTTAAGAAACTTGGATGACATCGATAAACAAGATGAAGGTCGTGAAACTTACTATAATGAGAAAAAGAGAAAATATAATAATAATACGGAGCAAAAATATAAAGAAATACAACAATCATACAAAACATGGCGTAAACCCGAAGAGGGAAAAAAGAAGGTTAATGAAGTACATGAAATACAGTTCACCAATGACCAATCTGATGTTACGGCCCCTGAGCCAAATTTAGAGTCGTAGAGGTCGAACTAGTTACCGATTCGATCTTTTACAATGTAAAAGGGAACAAAGCATTAAATATGTTATTAAAGCTGGGTTGGCGACCTGGTCAAACACTGGGTAAAAATAATAGAGGGTTGCGAAAACCTATCGCTTTAAAAGCAAATTTTAACAGAGAAGGCCTTGGTTATAATGACAATGTAAATAGTATATTAAACACTTTAAAAGCCAGGTCGGACTTGCTCATAACGGAGTTATTCGTGCAAACCGTCTTCGAGGAAGACGAAGATAAATACCAAAGGGAATTAATAGGGAATATGAGATCTGAAATTAAAGTTTCAATATTTGACAAAGAAATAGACGCGCTTCTCGACACTGGAAGTGATGTTACATGCATTTCAGAAAGTTTATATTTACAAATTAAAGATAATAATCGTAAAATATCAATAATGCCAGTTAAAGCAATGCAAATAAAAGGTGCTGTTGGGCAGTGCAGCACAAAAATACAACAGATGATCATATTGCCTATAAAGATAGATGAGGTAGTCTTTGAAACACAAACTTTAATTGTAGGTAATTTAATAAGACCTTTAATATTAGGCTTTGACTGGCCCAAGAGAAATAAAATATTGATTGATTTGAGAAATGCTACTGTTGGAATAGAATTTAAAGTGAAAACCAAAGACTACTTCATACCCTTCAAATATAATAATAAATCTGTATTACATAATAACTGCATCGAACAATGTACCGGTGATCCGTTAACAAATATAAAAATAGGATCTACATTGGAGGTCTCTGAAAAGGCAAAACTTAGTAAGGTTTTGGAAAAGCATAAGAATATGTTTTCGAGCAAATTGGGAAGAGCCAATTGCTATGAGCATAAAATTGAAATGATCGATGATGAACCTATAGTTACTAGGTCCTATCCTATTCCATATGCATATAGAGCGAAAATGGAAGAAAAGTTAAATGAAATGGAACAAGCTGGTATCATCACAAGGACATTAACGCCTTACAGTAGTCCATTGACATTCACTCTTAAAAAAGATGGCTCAATTAGAGTTCTACTAGATGCCAGAAGCATAAATAAGAAAATGGTTGCAGAAACAGAGAAACCACCTATACAATTAGATGTTTTGAATTCATTCCACGGAGGGAATTATATTACTACCATTGACTTAAATAATGCATATTTTCAAATTCCGATAAATAAAGATGGTAGAAAATATACTGGATTCACATTCAATGGAAAGTCATATGTATATAATGTTCTGCCGCAAGGATTAAAAACATCAGTAGGAAGCTTTAGCAGAGCCATGAATTTAATATTAGGACCAGAAGTCCAAGAATTTTGTGTGAATTATTTAGATGATCTAGCTATTATTACAACAGGAACGTTAGATAAACATTTGGAGCACATTGATATTGTTTTAAGCAAATTGAACAAAGCTGGCTTAACGTGCAACTTGCAGAAATGTGAATTTATTTGTAAAGAAATTAAAATGCTGGGTTTTATAATTTCAACAGAAGGCATAAAGACAGATCCCGATAAGATTCGGGCGATCCAAGAGTTCCCAGCACCTAAAAAGATTAAACAATTGAGGGCCTTTTTAGGTCTATGCAATTTTTATAGAAGGTTTATACCAAATTATAGCGAGAACATAATAACGCTCTGTGAATTACTTAAAAAGGGACGTAAGTTCCAATGGAGCGGTAAAGAACAGAAGACATTTGATTTTATAAAACAACAATTTATTAATACAATACAATTGCATCATCCTGACTTTAATAAGCCGTATTATTTACAAATAGATTGTTCCGGTGTGGGTATGGCCGGAGTACTATATCAGATAGATGATAATAATGAAATGAGAATTTTAGGCTATCATAGTAAAGCCTTAAAAGGCCCCGAATTAAATTGGTCTGTTACTGAACAAGAGTTTTATGCTGTAATAAGCTGCCTAAAGAAATTTGAAACATATTTGAGAGGCAGTAAAGTAATAATATTAACTGATCATAAAGCATTATTGTTTATTAATAATATGAAGTTATTCAATGGTAGAGTAACCCGATGGATTTTGTATATAGAACAATTTAATTATGAAGTACAGCATATATCGGGTAGATGTAATATTGTTGTAGATGTGCTATCACGTTATCCTCCTGATGGCGATTTAATACAAGAGGATAAAAATAATAGCTTAGAAATTGCTTACACAGAAAGCGAACCGAATATTGAGCTGATAGAAAAATTAAAATCCTTATCAGTATATCAATTACAAGATTCGGAGTCGTTGGTTATTATTGAAAAGTTAAAGACATTAAATACTTCCACAATACAACAAAATAATAAATTGAAACGGTATAGTTTGAAAAATGATGTATTATATTACAAAACGAATTTAAAAGAAGTAATATATTTACCTAAAGCATTGAGACAATATATTATAAATCAAGTACATGTCGAAATGGGTCATCAAGGACCCTATAAGGTAATTAAGTATGTGAGAGACAGATTCTTTTGGAAAGGCTTAACAAAAGATATTAAAAATCAATTAAAGGTTTGTCATGTATGTCAGTTATCTAAGAAAAGCAATATAACATATGTGGGTCCATGCAAATCTATAATAACAGAAAACATTGGCGACTTAGTAAAAATTTCAAGATCTAGTAGATCAGATGCCGATAATAAAGTTATGAGTAAGTTCAATTTGGCATATGAAGGGCCTTATGTAATAGCAGCCGTACCATTTGACAATATATATACCTTAGCAAATCCAGAGACAAATGAAATTAGAGGAATTTTCAATGCTATTCACTTATTAAAATATTTTAAATAATAATTTTATTTTATATAAATTATTAGTATAGTTAAATAAATATTGTAGCATGAAAGGGTCTTGTGGGTGGCCCATGAAATTATTGTTAAATTAATAGACTAAAATTATTAAAGTTATGAGCAAGATATTTGCTAAATGATAGAAGAACGTAATTAATAATTAATGAAGAATTGTAAATATAGAACGTAAGATAATTTTGTAATCATTTTTATTAAATAAATATGGGAGCTGGGTCAGGGTGAATGGCTCAATCACATTTATCCTGTGTGGTACTCAACTGATCTCAACAAATATCCAACTGAATTGTATGCACATAAAGTGTGACACTATTGAAATAATGTTTCAAAGATTTAAAGATAAATTAATAAAATGAGAGATCGACAATTGACTGGAAACTTTATTAACAACACGATATACAATAACTTGAATTAAGATGTTATCACATTGTGATGGATATGGTTGAAGGGGTGTTGGTGGCGGCCATTCCCTGGGGAAGGGGAAATTGATAACATATTCTGTCTTGTAACAGATTAAAAGAGGAAAGAACAGATATATAACAATTATTTGAGTGTAGAGTATATGCTCTCAAAATACTTAAATTTTATATTAACAACTCCACTATGTGGGTCATTAACATAAAATTTGGGGGTGGATTGTGACGCCTCATAATTATTATTAATAAATAATAATTAAATTCAATGTAAAGGCATTTAAAAATGTCTTAGAAATTATATTTTAAACAATTAAAATGTTTAAAATTAAGTATAAAGTTCAAATATGTTCATTGGGAATATTGAATATTATAGTATAGTTAACGCATAAATTGTCTCTAAAAAATCTCTAAATTTATTAAAATCTTGTTTAAGATATTCAAAATATATTAAATTATATAAATACAAGTCGATTATATTACAATAATAAAGATAAATAACATTTGTAATATAATAGACAAAATGGATAAAAATTTTCTAAGTTGAAGAAGGTTTTTTTTAACAGTGGTAGAGCCACGCGGCAGGTTTTGCTGTCGTACGGATGGGCCGGCTCGAACCGGGGTGGTACCACGACCTCACAGAAAACCAGCGTGAAATAGAGGTTTACCTCTGCGTTTCGCTTGGTGAGTGCAGGTGGCCGGAGGCCCTTTTTACTGGAAGCGAGGCATTCCATCTTAGTCCTCACGGGTGACAACGCATCTACATTTTGATTTGTAATAGAGGATAGATGTAGATGTCTATGGGCCGCAGCAACCACTTACCATCAGGTGTACTGTGTGCTCGTTTGTCACCCTTATCCTATAAAAAAAAAAAAAAAAAAAAAAAAAAAAAAAAGGTGTTTCTTGTATTAGTCGGAAAATTTCCAAGTTGATGAAAGTGTTCTTGTAATGGTCTCCATAATAAGGGGCGTTGCCGGAGACACATACCCAAGGTTATACATATATATGGGGTGGTCGGCTGATCGACTGCTAGTACTAAGGTTGCACAATGACTAGTCCTGTATTAGGGACTTATGATAGTAAGGTCTAACGAACCAAAGCATTAATATAGAAGGTCTTTATGATGCATAAGCATTATGATAGCAGAGTTATGACTTGAAGTCCCATATGAATAAGACATACAATAGTATGGTCTATGAAATAAAGCAAATATGTTGAAGGTCTCAAATATGTAAAAGCATTATATTGAAAGAATTGGGATTTGAAAAGTATTATTATAGTGGCGTGTAGATTGTTTCACAGCATCCGAGACCGAGGTAAACTTGGACTCGCTAACCGATGTGTCCTTAACATATCATCTTAGTGCCGGTGGTAAGCGGGTTTGTTGTAGCAATACGACTTGCCCGTGGACATCGCACAACCCTACCGTTTGTGGGCGGCGTTTTAGCGCATAGCGTTATGATACGTCGGCTATCTTTCGGGTTAGGGTGAGTGTGTTTGGTAGTACTTTTAAGTGCAGCAAGCATACTCAACTCCATGTCTTAGTGCAATAGCGCTATAATACGTGGAGTTTTGGCTACTGACGTCTTAGTACCGTGCTACTATGATACGTTGGTGGTATTTTTAGTTAACAACATTATCAATTTTGTTACCAAAGTCGATAGGGATCATGTGGGTGTGTTGTGAGGGGGCGCCATCCGTATGATAGTTGCATTGATGCTTATTGCTACTTGCAGTATTGCATCTTGTGATGGATCTGCGGGTGTGCTGCACCTGATTCGACGCATCTTGTGGTTCTGGTCGATGGAGGTATGCGGGTGGTGATGTCTACTGGGACTGTATGGGGGACCTTGGGATGGTGTAAGCCCGACGATAGTCGTATTGATGCTTGTTGCATTCTGCAGCATTGCGTCTCTGCGATGGTTGTTTGGCGGGTCGCTCTTCTCAATGGCGCTCTCTGCATCTTGGTTTGATTCACAACCCAAGTAGCTTTGCCCAAGTCGGGTCCCTTCATAGCGGGGCTGCAGACTGTCTGCCCTCCATGATGTTTTATATAACAACATATTAATATATCTCTATAAAGTTCCCACCTTTGAAAGATTGAAGGCAACTTGTTGGTGGGTGAGACAAACATGATCGAAAAATGCATATACTCAACGTCAGTGACACAAACCCTTTCTGATGGCGAATTATTACTAATATCTTATAACTGCCTATTGGCTATATCTGCCATTGTATTGGTTGGTGGAGCATATGTGTCGACCTCATGCGGGTGGTAGCTGGAGGAAGAATCTGAGGAGGCTCTCAAGGCTGCGGCCGAAAGCCGCGCAACGTGGGACCCCATTCCCTTGAGGTGAGCGGTAGACTCATGACACGCTCTGCGGCCAATTGGCCGTGCTGACCATGCAATTGGTGGTGATGCCTTACACTTACATCACGTCTGCAGGAACGGCGGTCTGGCAGGTGGTGGCGCGCACGGACGGCTTTTTATGGCCAGTGTGCCTATTGTTGCCTAACCCGTGTGACGTACATTCACTTTGGCTGGATTTGATCGTATTCTGTATGGCGTTTACACGCATTGACATGCGCGACTTCGGTCGATGTTTGTGCTTACGCACTATCAAGGGGCCAAGTCCTCTTTTACTGGTTCGCCAGTTATTTTGCTGTGGACTACGGTCCAGTTCCCAAATTTGCGTACCCTTCGGGGGGAGCGCATTAAAATGGTTGGCGCTCACCGTGCGCGGCGTGTGCGGAGCCGTGTACCTCCTCCACATTTTTTTTTAATGTGGGAGAGCGAAGCCCTTGTATCTGGTATTTGATATAAATATTGTGAGCCTTTTCCAAGCGGGAAGGGATTAATTAATAAGGAATTGACTGTTGTGAACCTGATACAAGTGGAATAAGGACAATTTATTGTTCTTAACTTTTATTTGAGCTCTGTCTTCGTGAACGGGGTTCTTTAGCTTATAAGACACTACCAACAGCTTTCGATTGCTCTCGCAAATATTCATTCTTCCAAGATACACCTAAAAGAACTAAGTTACTATACAAACACAACGTAAATAAGGGTCCTAACTAAGACGATCACGCCATAAATTTATTATACGGCCTATATTTGAACCTTTAGAAAAATCAATGTATGATTAATATACTGGTCACGTAAGTTAGATATACTTGTATAACTTATAGAAATAGATTCTAAGGAAATAAAGGTATAAATATATATATAGAAAGAGTGAAGAGATGAGAAACCAGGATAGAGGTTAAATTTTAAATAGGGGCCGATAATATAAAATTATGAGGTAGGCTATATGCCTACAATTTGTTGTCCGTGAAATGGAGAGGTGTCTTGGAGAGTGTTGTTTGCTGGGGGTGGTTGAGAGTCTGGGGGTGGGGTTTAAATATTGAAATTGAGTATTAATATAGAAGGTGTATGCATAGTTGAGCAAGATAATATTTTAAAGTGAAATAAGTGGAAAGACTCAATTAAACTAAGTGAAGGACACAAAAAGTGTAAAAAAAAAATGGCTAAAAACAAGAAAAATTCAAACTCAATTAAGGCTAAGCCTAAAAATAAAATGAAAATGCTTCAGAAATTAATTAAGAATGCAGTGAAAACCTTTGAGGTTAAAATAAGGGATCTAGAGGAAAAATTTATTAACCAAACGAAAGATCACCAATTTAAAATAAATCAAGGAGAGGTGTCCGGGGCGAGCACCTCTTATGTAAATGATCCTAGACAAAATATTGTATATAATGTACATAATGTCACAATAGAAAAGCCGAAATTTGGAAATGGAAATACTCATCCAGTAACATTTTTGGAAGATCTCACCAATTATTTAAAGAAAGTTCCATCTAATGGTCTCGAAATATCAATAGCACAATAGTGCTTAGTAGATGAAGCCAAGTATTGGGCTCGCTTTAATAATGTGTGTTGGACAACTTTTGATGATTTTAAAGCTGACTTTCAAAGAGTATTTTGGGGTGAAGAAGAACAAAATAAAGTGAAGAGATTCCTTGTGCAAAATAAATGGAATAGAAGTGCACACCCCACCATGGTTACTTATTTTCTTTATGTTATTGAAAAGGCACAAACATTATCATATCCGATACCTGAAAAACAATTAGTAACTGATGTTATCAGACATTATCCTAAAACTGTGCAGCAATTATGGAGAATAGCTAAAATTGAGACAATAATAGACACGACAGATTTCTTAAGAAACTTGGATGACATCGATAAACAAGATGAAGGTCGTGAAACTTACTATAATGAGAAAAAGAGAAAATTTAATAATAATAAGGAGCAAAAATATAAAGAAATACAACAATCATACAAAACATGGCGTAAACCCGAAGAGGGAAAAAGAAGGTTAATGAAGTACATGAAATACAGTTCACCAATGACCAATCTGATGTTACGGCCCCTGAGCCAAATTTAGAGTCGTAGAGGTCGAACTAGTTACCGATTCGATCCTTTACAATGTAAAAGGGAACAAAGCATTAAATATGTTATTAAAGCTGGGTTGGCGACCTAGTCAAACACTGGGTAAAAATAATAGAGGGTTGCGAAAACCTATCGCTTTAAAAGCAAATTTTAACAGAGAAGGCCTTGGTTATAATGACAATGTAAATAGTATATTAAACACTTTAAAAGCCAGGTCGGACTTGCTCATAACGGAGTTATTCGTGCAAACCGTCTTCGAGGAAGACGAAGATAAATACCAAAGGGAATTAATAGGGAATATGAGATCTGAAATTAAAGTTTCAATATTTGACAAAGAAATAGACGCGCTTCTCGACACTGGAAGTGATGTTACATGCATTTCAGAAAGTTTATATTTACAAATTAAAGATAATAATCGTAAAATATCAATAATGCCAGTTAAAGCAATGCAAATAAAAGGTGCTGTTGGGCAGTGCAGCACAAAAATACAACAGATGATCATATTGCCTATAAAGATAGATGAGGTAGTCTTTGAAACACAAACTTTAATTGTAGGTAATTTAATAAGACCTTTAATATTAGGCTTTGACTGGCCCAAGAGAAATAAAATATTGATTGATTTGAGAAATGCTACTGTTGGAATAGAATTTAAAGTGAAAACCAAAGACTACTTCATACCCTTCAAATATAATAATAAATCTGTATTACATAATAACTGCATCGAACAATGTACCGGTGATCCGTTAACAAATATAAAAATAGGATCTACATTGGAGGTCTCTGAAAAGGCAAAACTTAGTAAGGTTTTGGAAAAGCATAAGAATATGTTTTCGAGCAAATTGGGAAGAGCCAATTGCTATGAGCATAAAATTGAAATGATCGATGATGAACCTATAGTTACTAGGTCCTATCCTATTCCATATGCATATAGAGCGAAAATGGAAGAAAAGTTAAATGAAATGGAACAAGCTGGTATCATCACAAGGACATTAACGCCTTACAGTAGTCCATTGACATTCACTCTTAAAAAAGATGGCTCAATTAGAGTTCTACTAGATGCCAGAAGCATAAATAAGAAAATGGTTGCAGAAACAGAGAAACCACCTATACAATTAGATGTTTTGAATTCATTCCACGGAGGGAATTATATTACTACCATTGACTTAAATAATGCATATTTTCAAATTCCGATAAATAAAGATGGTAGAAAATATACTGGATTCACATTCAATGGAAAGTCATATGTATATAATGTTCTGCCGCAAGGATTAAAAACATCAGTAGGAAGCTTTAG
Organism: Parnassius glacialis; assembly: GCA_033319125.1. Taxonomy (NCBI): domain Eukaryota; kingdom Metazoa; phylum Arthropoda; class Insecta; order Lepidoptera; family Papilionidae; genus Parnassius; species Parnassius glacialis. Next base: position 2,899,133 of record JAVANC010000026.1, on the reverse strand, counting down.
CAGAGCCATGAATTTAATATTAGGACCAGAAGTCCAAGAATTTTGTGTGAATTATTTAGATGATCTAGCTATTATTACAACAGGAACGTAAGATAAACATTTGGAGCACATTGATATTGTTTTAAGCAAATTGAACAAAGCTGGCTTAACGTGCAACTTGCAGAAATGTGAATTTATTTGTAAAGAAATTAAAATGCTGGGTTTTATAATTTCAACAGAAGGCATAAAGACAGATCCCGATAAGATTCGGGCGATCCAAGAGTTCCCAGCACCTAAAAAGATTAAACAATTGAGGGCCTTTTTAGGTCTATGCAATTTTTATAGAAGGTTTATACCAAATTATAGCGAGAACATAATAACGCTCTGTGAATTACTTAAAAAGGGACGTAAGTTCCAATGGAGCGGTAAAGAACAGAAGACATTTGATTTTATAAAACAACAATTTATTAATACAATACAATTGCATCATCCTGACTTTAATAAGCCGTATTATTTACAAATAGATTGTTCCGGTGTGGGTATGGCCGGAGTACTATATCAGATAGATGATAATAATGAAATGAGAATTTTAGGCTATCATAGTAAAGCCTTAAAAGGCCCCGAATTAAATTGGTCTGTTACTGAACAAGAGTTTTATGCTGTAATAAGCTGCCTAAAGAAATTTGAAACATATTTGAGAGGCAGTAAAGTAATAATATTAACTGATCATAAAGCATTATTGTTTATTAATAATATGAAGTTATTCAATGGTAGAGTAACCCGATGGATTTTGTATATAGAACAATTTAATTATGAAGTACAGCATATATCGGGTAGATGTAATATTGTTGTAGATGTGCTATCACGTTATCCTCCTGATGGCGATTTAATACAAGAGGATAAAAATAATAGCTTAGAAATTGCTTACACAGAAAGCGAACCGAATATTGAGCTGATAGAAAAATTAAAATCCTTATCAGTATATCAATTACAAGATTCGGAGTCGTTGGTTATTATTGAAAAGTTAAAGACATTAAATACTTCCACAATACAACAAAATAATAAATTGAAACGGTATAGTTTGAAAAATGATGTATTATATTACAAAACGAATTTAAAAGAAGTAATATATTTACCTAAAGCATTGAGACAATATATTATAAATCAAGTACATGTCGAAATGGGTCATCAAGGACCCTATAAGGTAATTAAGTATGTGAGAGACAGATTCTTTTGGAAAGGCTTAACAAAAGATATTAAAAATCAATTAAAGGTTTGTCATGTATGTCAGTTATCTAAGAAAAGCAATATAACATATGTGGGTCCATGCAAATCTATAATAACAGAAAACATTGGCGACTTAGTAAAAATTTCAAGATCTAGTAGATCAGATGCCGATAATAAAGTTATGAGTAAGTTCAATTTGGCATATGAAGGGCCTTATGTAATAGCAGCCGTACCATTTGACAATATATATACCTTAGCAAATCCAGAGACAAATGAAATTAGAGGAATTTTCAATGCTATTCACTTATTAAAATATTTTAAATAATAATTTTATTTTATATAAATTATTAGTATAGTTAAATAAATATTGTAGCATGAAAGGGTCTTGTGGGTGGCCCATGAAATTATTGTTAAATTAATAGACTAAAATTATTAAAGTTATGAGCAAGATATTTGCTAAATGATAGAAGAACGTAATTAATAATTAATGAAGAATTGTAAATATAGAACGTAAGATAATTTTGTAATCATTTTTATTAAATAAATATGGGAGCTGGGTCAGGGTGAATGGCTCAATCACATTTATCCTGTGTGGTACTCAACTGATCTCAACAAATATCCAACTGAATTGTATGCACATAAAGTGTGACACTATTGAAATAATGTTTCAAAGATTTAAAGATAAATTAATAAAATGAGAGATCGACAATTGACTGGAAACTTTATTAACAACACGATATACAATAACTTGAATTAAGATGTTATCACATTGTGATGGATATGGTTGAAGGGGTGTTGGTGGCGGCCATTCCCTGGGGAAGGGGAAATTGATAACATATTCTGTCTTGTAACAGATTAAAAGAGGAAAGAACAGATATATAACAATTATTTGAGTGTAGAGTATATGCTCTCAAAATACTTAAATTTTATATTAACAACTCCACTATGTGGGTCATTAACATAAAATTTGGGGGTGGATTGTGACGCCTCATAATTATTATTAATAAATAATAATTAAATTCAATGTAAAGGCATTTAAAAATGTCTTAGAAATTATATTTTAAACAATTAAAATGTTTAAAATTAAGTATAAAGTTCAAATATGTTCATTGGGAATATTGAATATTATAGTATAGTTAACGCATAAATTGTCTCTAAAAAATCTCTAAATTTATTAAAATCTTGTTTAAGATATTCAAAATATATTAAATTATATAAATACAAGTCGATTATATTACAATAATAAAGATAAATAACATTTGTAATATAATAGACAAAATGGATAAAAATTTTCTAAGTTGAAGAAGGTGTTTCTTGTATTAGTCGGAAAATTTCCAAGTTGATGAAAGTGTTCTTGTAATGGTCTCCATAATAAGGGGCGTTGCCGGAGACACATACCCAAGGTTATACATATATATGGGGTGGTCGGCTGATCGACTGCTTGTACTAAGGTTGCACAATGACTAGTCCTGTATTAGGGACTTATGATAGTAAGGTCTAACGAACCAAAGCATTAATATAGAAGAAGGTCTTTATGATGCATAAGCATTATGATAGCAGAGTTATGACTTGAAGTCCCATATGAATAAGACATACAATAGTATGGTCTATGAAATAAAGCAAATATGTTGAAGGTCTCAAATATGTAAAAGCATTATATTGAAAGAATTGGGACTTGAAATGGATTATTATAGTGGCGTGTAGATTGTTTCACAGCATCCGAGACCGAGGTAAACTTGGACTCGCTAACCGATGTGTCCTTAACATATCATCTTAGTGCCGGTGGTAAGCGGGTTTGTTGTAGCAATACGACTTGCCCGTGGACATCGCACAACCCTACCGTTTGTGGGCGGCGTTTTAGCGCATAGCGTTATGATACGTCGGCTATCTTTCGGGTTAGGGTGAGTGTGTTTGGTAGTACTTTTAAGTGCAGCAAGCATACTCAACTCCATGTCTTAGTGCAATAGCGCTATAATACGTGGAGTTTTGGCTACTGACGTCTTAGTACCGTGCTACTATGATACGTTGGTGGTATTTTTAGTTAACAACATTATCAATTTTGTTACCAAAGTCGATAGGGATCATGTGGGTGTGTTGTGAGGGGGCGCCATCCGTATGATAGTTGCATTGATGCTTATTGCTACTTGCAGTATTGCATCTTGTGATGGATCTGCGGGTGTGCTGCACCTGATTCGACGCATCTTGTGGTTCTGGTCGATGGAGGTATGCGGGTGGTGATGTCTACTGGGACTGTATGGGGGACCTTGGGATGGTGTAAGCCCGACGATAGTCGTATTGATGCTTGTTGCATTCTGCAGTATTGCGTCTCTGCGATGGTTGTTTGGCGGGTCGCTCTTCTCAATGGCGCTCTCTGCATCTTGGTTTGATTCACAACCCAAGTAGCTTTGCCCAAGTCGGGTCCCTTCATAGCGGGGCTGCAGACTGTCTGCCCTCCATGATGTTTTATATAACAACATATTAATATATCTCTATAAAGTTCCCACCTTTGAAAGATTGAAGGCAACTTGTTGTTGGGTGAGACAAACATGATCGAAAAATGCATATACTCAACGTCAGTGACACAAACCCTTTCTGATGGCGAATTATTACTAATATCTTATAACTGCCTATTGGCTAAATCTGCCATTGTATTGGTTGGTGGAGCATATGTGTCGACCTCATGCGGGTGGTAGCTGGAGGGAGAATCTGAGGAGGCTCTCAAGGCTGCGGCCGAAAGCCGCGCAACGTGGGACCCCATTCCCTTGAGGTGAGCGGTAGACTCATGACACGCTCTGCGGCCAATTGGCCGTGCTGACCATGCAATTGGTGGTGATGCCTTACACTTACATCACGTCTGCAGGAACGGCGGTCTGGCAGGTGGTGGCGCTCACGGACGGCTTTTTATGGCCAGTGTGCCTATTGTTGCCTAACCCGTGTGACGTACATTCACTGTGGCTGGATTTGATCGTATTCTGTATGGCGTTTACACGCATTGACATGCGCGACTTCGGTCGATGTTTGTGCTTACGCACTATCAAGGGGCCAAGTCCTCTTTTACTGGTTCGCCAGTTATTTTGCTGTGGACTACGGTCCAGTTCCCAAATTTGCGTACCCTTCGGGGGGAGCGCATTAAAATGGTTGGCGCTCACCGTGCGCGGCGTGTGCGGAGCCGTGTACCTCCTCCACATTTTTTTTAATGTGGGAGAGCGAAGCCCTTGTATCTGGTATTTGATATAAATATTGTGAGCCTTTTCCAAGCGGGAAGGGATTAATTAATAAGGAATTGACTGTTGTGAACCTGATACAAGTGGAATAAGGACAATTTATTGTTCTTAACTTTTATTTGAGCTCTGTCTTCGTGAACGGGGTTCTTTAGCTTATAAGACACTACCAACAGCTTTCGATTGCTCTCGCAAATATTCATTCTTCCAAGATACACCTAAAAGAACTAAGTTACTATACAAACACAACGTAAATAAGGGTCCTAACTAAGACGATCACGCCATAAATTTATTATACGGCCTATATTTGAACCTTTAGAAAAATCAATGTATGATTAATATACTGGTCACGTAAGTTAGATATACTTATATAACTTATAGAAATAGATTCTAAGGAAATAAAGGTATAAATATATATATATAGAAAGAGTGAAGAGATGAGAAAGGGGGGGGGGGTCGTTACATTATGTAGAGCAATAATATACATATGCTTGTACTTAATTTATAACATTGGCAGCATGTACCAAAACAATGAACGTTTTATTTAATTTATTTTAATGTATTTGTAACACATTCTACATATTAATTTTAGCTTTCTGCACACCATCCCCATAATACAATTTTTAACTTTGACAAATCTCACGTGCTTATAAAGGGATACAAATTTTACTCTACGCATTAAAATATAGATTAGTATGCTATATTACGAAGAGGTTGCGTTAACACTATCTTATTAAGCATCGTTGAAAGCTCCTTGAAACATCGCAAATATTTACTTAATAAACAACAACAGGAACTTGCAAAGATGGTGTTTATAATAAGTTGGATGGAGGCACGAGTTTCTTAGAAACTAATTAAAATAAGTGAAAAAAAAACAGACCATTTTAATATTTACATTTTAATAACAAAATAGCTGTATAAAATCCTACATACTCATATTTCTAACGGCTGGGTTGGTGAGTATAAAATCAATAACTTGGTCAGCACCACGTAAAGTGGCGTCTGGTCATTACCACGTCACGAGACTGGAAGATTGGATTATGATAATTTTAATACATTTTTGAAGTGTGCTGGCAGCGTGAGAGAATCCATCAACCCATTTAGGTATTGCGGTGTCATAAGAGGCGACTTTGGGAAATTAAAAAAAACTCCCATTTTCGTCAGACGTAAAATATTGCATTATGCAGACCTGTGACTGTGAGCAGCGCAGCCTTAATCGTAGAACGCGTGGTGGATGAGAACTTAAATTTGCAAATAAAATTTTCATTGATGACACTTGGGGTCGAAACCTCATTGTTTACGTACAGTCAAATTACAGCGAGCGCTTTATCCCTAAGCTACTACGGCTATTCAGTTAACTTACAATTTTTTAAACACGTTACAGTGGGGGGCGGGGGGGTTAATAAGTAGAATGTCAAATTTACAAATACCACTGTCAGCTGCTCGTTCTGCTACTTGCTAATTAAAAAGGCTTACACTCAGACATACTACAAATAAATGACATGGGGGATTTATTTTTAAGTAACTTAAATTATATTAGAGATGTTAAAAATAATTACTTAAGATTCGCGTAACAAAATAAACAAATGTGGCTTACCTAGTTTAAAGAGTACCTCCCACTCTCCCTCAATTGCGTGCACCATTCCCGTCACTACTACTCCCACCACCAGTAGTTCCAACATCACTACACTACGAAAGATACACCGCCGTCGATAATACTATTCAAAGCCAGCATTTTACTACAATCCCAATACGTCACGTGTTGCACCTCTAAACGAGATATCCTCAGGTGAAATAGGTTATTTGGTAGCTAACCCTTAACTACCTTTTCATTTACACTCACATCTTTAATCATTCTTAAATGTTAAAACATATCACCTGGCTTAAATAATATGTTAATGCCGCCATCTAATAGAAGCCACAAAATTATTCTGTCTTATCATCATCATCTGGACGAAAAAGGGATGGTGGATTCTATTAAGTCGCCTACTACACGGAAAATGTGTTAATTCGTGGTAGAGCCACGCAGCAGCTATATTGGTCTTAGCATGAATGGGTCGGCTCGACCGGGGTATGACCACGCTCTCACAGATTATCAGCGTAAATTAGCTGCTTGATGCTACTGTGTTTCGTGCTGTGAGTGTAGAGAACCGCAGACTCTTTTTACTGGATACGAGGCATCAACGTATTCTGCTTTTTTTATAATTAATCGAGGATGAATTTAAATGTCTATTGGACACAGTGTCTACTTACCATCGGCTGGACTGTGGCTCATTGTTCACCCGTTATTCTAAAAAAAAACACTGAAAATCTGCTCATATATTATATTTATATAATCTGTTATTATGGCTCCACATTTTAAAATAATTCTCCACTCATCGCTGCGTCAGTCGAAGTGTTGAATTTTTACTAGCCTATAAGAAGTAGAAGGTGGTTCTTGTGTAGGTAAATTCTTAAAATTTAGCCTTGCTAAAATTCAACGAATTGTCAATTTATGTTAAGAATTTATAACACTTATTAAAGCTTTAATGAGTGCCACAGGCATTATATGCTGGAATGATGTATAATGTACTCTAAGGAGATATGTTTACGTGATAAATTGTGGACAATAATTATATTTCTCTCTTCGCATGTACGAGTAAATAAAGTGATACCAGTGAAATTATATTGGAGTGACTTTAGTCAGAAATTAAAACGTTTCTTAGCCAAATATTGAATATTTGAGGGGAATTTTATTATTGATTTAGCTCGCCAACCCAAACAATTCAGAAAATTAATTAACTTTGGTTAAAACTGCGTTCTTTTCCACAAAGTTGTGCAAAACAAAACAGTCTTGAATAATACTTAAATCGTTTTATGTCCCGCTATTTGAAATTACTAAACAACTGGCGTAGTAATTACGAAACTTTTAATATACTTAGTGAATAAAGTACTTTTATTATACTTTTAACCGACTTCTTAATTAAAGTTTTATTTTAAACAAAAACACGAATTTTAAAATACTAATATTCCCAGATATAATATTATGCTTTACTATTTATAACTTTCGGTTAGTCATAAATTTTATATTAGAAAAACTTAAAGTTAATTACAGTATATTATAAATTCACCTTTATTAAGTCTAGTAGATGTTCTATGTTCAGCAGTGAACTTTTGAATGGCAATAATTATTATGATGATGATGATAATTGACTCATAGTAGTTTCATGTTGAAGTGGAATCAACAATATAGTATATATGCTTATAATACAATACCCTAACACCACAGAATTCTCAAATACTCATGACTTATGACAGAATATGTCATCTATCACAGGAAAAGTCAGACACTGGTGAAAAAATTTATATTATTTATGGTGAAATAGTTTTTTTAAACGTCGCCCCCCCACACACTAGGATTTTTACGTTTTTCCATCTGCTCTGAAAACATACTATAGTTATATCATCAAAAAACTGGAATAATGTGTATACATTTCAGAATAATTGCTTTGTTTTGCGTTAGCACCTGGTCTGAATCCACGCTTCATACATTTTAGATCTCGTGCACGAGAGTACTATGTTTTTTTTAAGTAAAATTTTGTTTATTTTTGTACCGTGTGTATAATTAACTCATAACTATTTCACAAAGTAAATGTTTAAGCAAAAGCACTAAACTTTTGTATGTTTCTTCTGAATAAATGAAGGTGAAAATACGTTCTGAAAATACCGCGGCATAAGTTGGCAAATATTTCGGCCGGTTCCTCATTCCGATGAATACCGCGGAATAGCGATTTCAGAAACTATTTTTTTCTTTTTTTTAATGTGTGGCAAATTGTAATATAATTGCTCCAAATTATATTCAAAAATTAAATATTGTAAATTGATAACATCTACCTCAATTTTAAATTACAGTTGTTAAATACGACTTATTTGTGTTTGCAAAATAAGTAAGTCATAAGTATTTTAAGTAAATAGTGTTTAGTGTTTCAACCAAAAGTGACAACTGTAACGAACATCGTTTAAACTTTCTGTAAATGTAATTATTGTTATCCTTTTGATATTTTAAGATTCACCTTTTAATTAAGTGTTGTTTTGGATTTTATTTTGCATTATTTTTCTTATAATTTAATTTGAGATCTTTAAAGATTCAGATATCTGGTTACTCTCTTTTTTCGGTTTACTTTGTTTTCTTTTCCTATTTACACATAATAGTGAAATGAATACTACTTTTGAGTGGACTAAGGATGTGACAAGCTAAAGGTGAATTCTAAAATGTCGTATAAAATGGTAACATTACACACTTCTTCCCCTATTCTCATTTTAGAACCACTCCCGAAGTGTCCCTATGTAATAAAAAGAGTCATTAAAATTGGTTCGTAATTTACAAAGATATCGCGTAATATACATACGAAAACACCACACAGTCGTATTGAATTTTTTTCGGGCTGACTCGACCGGGGTAGGACTACGCTCTCATAGAATACGAGCGTAAAATAGCAGCTTAATGCTGCTTTGTTTCGTATAGTGAGTGTAGAGAACCGCAGACCCTTTTATTAGAAAATTAAAGAAAAAAAGAATTTTATTGGAATCCAGTCCTCAGGGGTGACAACGCATCTGCATTTTGATTTTTACTTGAGGATAAATGTGGATGTCTATGGGCCACAGCATCCACTTACCATCAGGTGGATTGTGTGTTCCTTTGTCACTCTCATTCTATATAACAAATTGAATATCCTCCGCCTTTTTTGGAAATTGGCTAAAAATTAAAAAATATTTTTGTGTTTTTTTTAAGAATCGTAAACTTTTATTTCATACGGGTCTGATATTTTATTGCTTTATATTAAAATCAAATGGCTTTACTAAAATTATTATGTAATTACAGATACACGGTACAATGAGGAAAACAAATCTCGTATACACTGAAGAAACTTTTCACGGAAAAGCTCCTTCTGTTGACTCTCCTGAAGCAAAGGCGATCGTTGAGAAAGATCCTGACGCGATAAGCCAACTTGAACAAAGTAAAAATAGTATAAATGCCGGATAAAGTTTTAAGCGCTGACAATAACATGAATTTAAGTTTCAAATTGTTTCTGAAGAAACGCAATTTACTGTGATGGATGAGCCATTAATATGAATTAATTTAATATTATTTTATGCTAAATATATTACAATAAAAGTAATAAAATATTGTAAGTAAATGTCGTTTTTTTTTCCTGAAGTCCTACACTAAAAACCGTGTAGTTACGGTGTAAGAATATCCACTACCGTGGTTATCGTAAGAGGTATAGAGCAAAACTGAACCAGGAGATGAGAACTAACATCTTTCTGATAACAGCTGAATAAAGAATAAGAAACTGCGGTTGCTAATGTGCTTGCCAGGCGTGGTAACTATGGCAATACAATAGAGGAGATCCTTATGAACAAATCTATGGGGGAGGCCTATTTTCTACAGTGGACTTTAAAAGGCTGCAACGGTAACGGTAACGGTAACAGTATAGGACCTCTGCTCATTGTAGAGAGAATTTACCTTAATCCTAAAACCTTAAACGCTTGGTAGACGCGTTGACGATTGCAGTACATGACGACTTGCACCTTTAACGCTGATGCTTGTCACCAATCTGAGTATTTTACGCCTGACATAACCAAGATGCTTATTGTCTATCGAAGCAATAAGATCTTTTTTTTATAGTATAAGGGTGACAAACGAGCACACAGTCCACCTGATGGTAAGTGGTTGCTAGGGCACATAGACATCTACATCTATCCTCTATTACAAATCAAAATGTAGATGCGTTGTCAGTCGTGAGGATTAAGATGGTCACAGTACTCGAGCATTCCGGGTTCGATCCCCGCCGGCACCAATAAAATTGTTAATTGCAATTTTAAGTGCTGATTTACCACGTGTTCGGCGGTGAAGGAAAACATCGTGAGGAAACCTGCATGTCTGAGAAATAAAAAAAACAAATATTTCGAAGACATGTGAAGTTCGCCAACACGCATTGGGGCAGCGTGGCGGACATTTTCTTGCCCTAAAATCCTCACAGAAATAAGAGGAGGCCTGTACCCAGCAGTGGGACGTAAATAGGCTGCAACTTTACTTAATACAGTAATAAATTTTGAGTAAACGATTAATTGAAAATCCCAATTTAGCAGGAACCGTGGAAAAAAACATACAAAAATACGCACTTGCATTAACAACTGCATCAAATATCTGTAATCGTGGCGAAAATTTTTATTATTGTAAACAATTTCCACTTTTTGAACACCATTATTACAGCTCTACACAAATCCACTGCTAAACATAGATCGCCCTTATATATATATGCTTCAAATCAGGGTCCTGTACCACCTGCAACCTCTGACACTGTATGTTTTACGAGGACGTCACCTCATCTAAGAGGAGCCGCCCTACTTTCCGCTTACGCCATCGTTCGCGAACACCACATAGCGAAACAGACCAGTAAGATGAAGCCACTTCGTCTGTTTGACTATGTCGGTTACTTTAATCCTGCAGAGGATTTCATCGCTGTGTGACTTCAAGTATTTCTATACGGCCTGGATTGCAGCGAGTCAACTGCAATCAGCTGCACTTAATTATTGTCGGCTGAACTTAGGTTTATTGTATAAATGCATTTCGGCTTTGCATTATTTTAATTAGTTGAAACAAAAGTACAAGATTATTATTTCATAATAGCATGTCGATAAAAGCTTGTTTGAAATGTTATAAAAACGTTTTGATTTCAATTACAGTAAATTTTCAACAAATCGTTATCCAAGCAATGTCAAAAACATTATGATCATTGTGAGTCTGTTGTAAGGTTCGCATGTCACTTTGATGCTTTTGTGAAATATATCGTATTGTTTATAATATCCATTTAGGTAAAAAATTGCTTTTTTTGGGTCAAAGATTCCCAAGCCTATCCACTCGTACTGCAGACATAATACCATACAACGTGGTTCTATTAACAAGTGTCCTCCAGACCGAATTTCGGTCACGGCAGCCAGTCTCAAGGAAGAGTAACAATTTGCGTAGTATAGGATTAAAGTGCCCGATTGTATGCGCAAATACAAGTGCACTCTCCATTCCCTCACGCTCATAATTCGATGGGACGGGGTGAGATATTACGTGCAAGCCTAACGAATTTATGTGCTTTCTAAGGTGTAAATTTGAAATCAAATTAATATGAAATTTTTTCAAAGGTAAAGATTATAATACTGAAACAATAGACCCTTTTAATAAATTTTATTCTAGGATTAATACTTGATTTGTCAGGTTTGTGACTACGGAAATAAAATAGCGGGATACCCGAGGCGAGTATCCCGCTGATTTTGTATTTACAAACGATGGGCGTAAATTATAACTATCAGCGTATTTCGTAATTTACCTTTCAGATGGAAATAAATGAAAATAGCTCGCTTGCTTTTTTACCAATTCTATGTTTAAATTTATTTCTATGTTAAAAATAAATCAGTAAATTTTAAATATTCATAAAGTTTGAAGAGCCCATTCCCCTTTGACTGCGTGCACTATCCTCGTCACCACTAATCCCAACATCACCGCACTAGGAAAAACACATCACTGACAGTAATAGTATTCTAAGCCAACGCTTAATTACGATCCCAATACGTTTCATGTTTCGCCTCCAAACGAGGCGTCCTCAGGTGAAATAGATTCTGCGGTGGCTGAGCGGTAAGTATCCACTTACACTCACATCTTTAATAATACTTAAATGTTGAAACGTTTCATCTGGCTTAAATGAGATGATTATAGCGCTATTTATTAGAAGCCGCAGGATCATTCTAGAATATCCCTTCGCCGACTTTCACTACACCCATGGGACGAAATGGGGTGATAGATTCTATTAAGCCACCTACTACAGGAAAAAACTCTTGATATATTATATTTATATAATCTGTTATTATATAAATATATTATATACCGCAGTGTCAGTCGAAATGTAGTATTTTTACTAATCTATAAGATATAGGAGGTGGTTTTTGTGTGACTAAATTTTGTCTTACCAAAATTCAATGAGTTGTCAATTTACGTTAAGAATTTATAACATTTATTAACGTGTTTATAAGCGTAACAGACATTATATGCTGGAATAATGGCGACAAATTGTAGACTATAATTATATTACTCTCTTAGCAAGTATTGAACGCGATTTGGACAAAGTTGCCACACTTGGCAGGTGGGTTGGTTACAGAGGTTTTTACAATTTTCAGTTGTTATCATGATGATGCTTCTGCCAACCCAAGTGCTGTTTTAGTTTCCCTCTGCCGCGTCTTCCTTAGCACGGGACCATATGAGGCAGTGGATATTCTTACATCACCAATACACGGTTTTCAAAAAAGTTGTAAATCTAAGTCTTCTGGAAATTATGAAGAGTTTTTGCGAATTTATGTTTTACTTTTGTATGAACAAATTAACAAAAACTTAAGCCACCAATACGTTATGAGAATATCTCTAGCAGCCCAAGAGTAACTGATATAGCCCAGCGGACCAGTAAATTGAACTGGAGATGGATCAGTTATACAGTTAGAAAAACCGATGGGAAAGAAAAGTTCTCGAGTGGCAGCCTCGTACCGACAAGCGCAGTATACCCCACTAGATGACGATCTGATGAAACATACAGGTAGTCGATAGATGCAGATGGCTTAGACTTTCTGCTATCTCTACTTTCTGGCAATCTATGGGGCAGGCTTTGTTCAGCGGTGGTCTTGTGATGGGTTGTAGTGATAGTGAAACCCACTGATAGTTTGTTGATAATGTTTTCATAATTCAAAATTGACCATGTAGTGGCGGCGTATAAATGTCCACCTCCCCAATATAGCAGAGGTAGATAAGAAAGGTGGTATAGACAACATAGGTGTCGTAAGAGGCGACAAAAGTAAATGAACAACTAGAATAATAAAAAAACTGCAATTGCCAATAAAATTAGCTTTTTTTCCGTATTATATTTGTTTAAATCAAATATATAAAATTTGAAACAAAGTTTTTGTACGATTGTTGCCCATATCTACCAAGTAATTAGAAACCCAACGATGCCACGAAATATTCCATCAAATAGAGATAAAATCACACAGTGCAGTTAATTTTCAATTATTTACATCAGATAACGTGATAACAAAAAATAAAAACTATGCCCACAGACACCCAATATATTCAACTAGAGAGCTTCACTCTGAAAAATAAAACATTTTTATTTTTAAATTATTTGTTTTTATCTTTTCTTTAGGTGTAAAAAAAAGTTTTGGTCTCTGTTTTGTGTACACAGTATTGAATACTGTGCACACAAAACACATGTGTTGTTCATAATACGAGTAGTGTAAAATAAAACCTATGCCCACAGACACCCAATATATTGACTACTAACTAGAGAGCTTCACTCTGAAAAATAAAACATTATTTTTACCTTTTTTTTTAGGTGTAAAAAAAAAGTTTTGGTCTCTGTGCACACAAAACACATGCGTTGTTCATAATACGAGTAGTGTTGTTAGCCATTTTAACAAACGTGGTAATTGTGGTAAATCATTCCAATAATGGACAACGGTCTAGATATTTTTAAGTGTGACAATTTTTGATGCCGCACGAATAAGTATTCACGCAGCATGATAACAATGGAAAAATCCTATGAGGCAAATCTATGCGGGGACCTATGTTCAGCAGTGGACTTCCTTTGGCTGTAATGAATAGATGCACGAATAAATTGCAAAAATAAAATTAAATAATTCCAACTGAAAAGTATTGCTCCTTTTGATTTGTAGTAAGAAAATGTCAATGTGTTCCATAACAAAAGTACAGTATTCTTAGTAGTGGCCGCTAATAATGGTTGCTAAATTCGCTGCTTCGCTACATGTGCCACCGAAGGCTCTCCACTGAGGTTTTAAGCATACACTTACTGTACTTGGCGTTCGGTATGCATGACATTTGTATCGGTCGTTGTTGGTATGAATACCCTAAAGTGTAGGCGAGAACTTATGCATATAATACATTATTATTTTTTGTTAACCAACAAAATAGATAACCCTGCAGTATGTGATACCATACATCTTTATGTACCTGACCAATATATGCGGGGCGCTGGTAGACGAAAGCGTAGACACCTCTCCTGTCCGCATACGTGGCGCTCCATACACGCGGATAACAGTCCCACTTCCAGAGCCGTTAGACTAATAAACTGTTTCCTCAGGGCCAATCCAGAAGTAGATATATTTTTTGACAAACCTAGCGTAATGTATAAAAATTTGTTAATTTTCTTACATAACTTCGTAAGATAGAAGATTAGTATAAGTTTAGCTAATTAAATTTTATTTACGATAAAGTAAAAAGATCTCATTATAAATTGTTGTGTTTGTAATTTATATTGTATATGTTAATATTAATTATCGGTGATTTTTTGTGTATTGTATTTTGTTTTGTAATTTTAGTATAGATTCTATAGTATGTGCCATATCGATTGAGAAAAACGGACAATGACCTCAGATATGAGCCGAGTGTCAAAAGGCGTAACTTACAAAATCTCAATTTAGATGTGATAATAATATTTAAATATTGATATTATTCCCACTTCTAGGTCAGCACATATGTTTTGTTTTTTTGTTTCTTAAATAATATTGTCTGTGGTTCCTATAAACATAGTAAAATCTTACGGTACATCGCGAAAAATGTGTTATATTTTATATTTCAATTTATGGTAAGTAACGCAGCAATTCATTTAATAACAGTTTCATATTAAAAAAATATTTGAAGCAATATAATCACCATATTGAGCTTTTGCAAATTCATCCCTTTAAAATAAACAAAACGCGCGTTACGTCAGTTCGTTCTAAAAGAAACGTGACAATGGCAGCCAGAGATGCGTCACCTTTTTTGGGCCGGTCCGCCATTTTGTTTTCATTCGTGTTCGGATAGCGCTTGCGTGTGTACGTCTCGGGTAATTCATAGCATTCATTGCATTGTTTTAGTTGAGTTTTTACTGTTAAATTTGTTATATCGTTAAGTTTTTGTTTTTTGAATCTGTTATATTAGTTTTACTGTGACGGTCGTTACTAAATCGACATGAGTTCAGGAGAATTTGGTGAAGGACCCGGTCCTTCAACATCAAGTGGAAAGAGACGTCGCCGACCCATAATAAACGTAGCAGGTACGTACAAATAGGTACAAATGCGACGACGTAGCCTTTCTATTTCTTAAAGCGCTCTTTTTATGTGACCATGTGGTATTTATTTTCTAAAACAATATGTATTTATGTGATGTAGTACTATGGTAGTATATTTTTGTCATTTATTTACAGGCCCATCTTCTGGAGCACCTTTAACGTCACCAGTAAAAAAGAGAAAACCTACCACTTTGTCGGTCGGGGAACAAGAGATTATCATTAATGTATACAAATATGTCAAAAACACCTGGCCCGAAGACGTGTATCCTTCAAACGTTAATATGGTAGAAAAGGTTTCGGAGATCTCAGGAGTCAGCAAGAGCACTATATATCGCGTATTAAGCGTGTATAGAGATTCCCATAAAATACCAGAAAAGGGAATAATTAATAAAAGAAAAAAGTCTGTAATTGACAAGTTGGACGATTTTGATAAATCGGCTATAAGAGCGAAAGTGCATCAGTTCTTTCTTGCAGGAGAATTACCGACTTTAGACAAAATTTTGCTCAGTATAAATCAAGATGACCAGTTGCCAAACTTGAGCAAAACTTCCCTGCGACGTGTGTTGCGCCATTTAAAATTCAAATATATAAAGAGAAACAGAAAAAGTGGTCTAATAGATCGCCCAGAGATAGTTCTGTGGCGTACCAGATATTTGAGAGAAATACAAATATTAAGAAACGAGGGACGTAACATTTTTTACCTTGACGAAACATGGATTAACGCAGGTCATACTATGGGAAAGGTATGGGAAGACACCACAATTGAATCTTCTCGTCAATCACGGTTAGAAGGCTACTCTACTGGCGCGAAAGCCCCTTCGGGTAAAGGAAAGCGATTAATAGTTGTACACGTTGGCAATGAAAATGGCTTTTTGGAGGGATGTGATTGGGTATTTGAATCATCATCTACTGGTGACTACCATGAGAGTATGGACGCTCTCCATTTCGAGGACTGGTTTAGAAAAGTAATAGAAAAACTGCAAAGCGGCGATGTCATAGTTATGGATAACGCTAGTTACCACTCCAGACGTTTAGAAAAAACCCCAACAATG
The DNA here is from genome assembly GCA_033319125.1 of Parnassius glacialis. Lineage (NCBI taxonomy): Eukaryota > Metazoa > Arthropoda > Insecta > Lepidoptera > Papilionidae > Parnassius > Parnassius glacialis. The sequence goes on along the minus strand of JAVANC010000026.1, from coordinate 2,882,510 downwards.
TCTTGGCGGAAACAAAATATGCAGGAATGGCTAGAATCTAAACAGATCGCATACGTGCCCTCGGACACAAAGACCCACTTAATGGAAAAAATAAAGGCAGTTAAAGATAACTATCGAAGTTACGTCACCGACGAGATGGCAAAAGAAAAAAGCATCACAGTGGTAAGGTTACCTCCTTATCACTGTGAGCTTAACCCCATTGAACTTGTGTGGGCAGATGTGAAAGGGTACGTTGCACGAAAAAATACAACTTTCAAGTTAAAAGATGTTAAAAATTTACTTAAAGATGGTTTAACTCAAATCACGCCAGATAAATGGAAAAACTGTGTTCAGCATGTCCTTAAGGTTGAACAAAAAATGCGTGGCATGGATGATAGAATTGACCAAACTGCAGATCGCTTTATAATTAATGTTACAGATAGTTCATCAAGTGAAGATACGAGTGATGATTGCACCGAATAAAAATAAAGTTCTTATATAATATTAAAAATAAAGTTTTATCTTTTGCATAAGTACGTACTTATTCGGTGTCGTTATCACTCGAATCTTTATATGTGTTATAAATTAATGTTTTTTGTTGTTAAATGAATAAAGTACTTTATAACAATAGATGATTTTTCTTCTACAGCGATCTTTCACATAACTTTTTAATAATAGTTAATAAATATATATTATATCAATCATTATAAAAAAATCATTATAAATAAAGAAAGTACTACATATAAAATGTGCCTATATATTGAAGGTTTGTAACCCCTGGTTAAACGACCGAAAGGTCATTGTCCGTTTTTCTCAATCGATTTGGCACATACTATAAGCGATCTGGTTGTATATACTGTAAGCTTATATTTTATCAATAAATGAGTATGAATCTTGTTTGAATGAGAAACACATTCATGTATTACAGCGTCCTGAGTAGTGGGAAGTGCGTGTTGCTAACAGATTTTTTTATAGATAAGTGTGATAAACGAACACACAATCCACCTGATAGTAAGTGGATAATTTAGTCGATAGACAAAGGCCAAGCCAACACAATCGTGTTACGACTATTTATTAGAAGGCTCTGCCAAGTAATATAAGTGAGTCGTAGATGGTCAGTAGTGGCCGCTTAAAATGCTTGCCACACGTCCCGCTATATGCTCTCCACTGAAAGCATATCCTTAGGGGGCCACTGAAATCATTAGCCAATTATACAGAGTAACAAAGGATTTAGATTCAATGCGCTCTTTGTTATCAACTAACCTTTGTTTCATTTTACGTATGTGATAGGTTGACAGAGAACATGCTGAGATAATGGGCAATTTTTCTACAATGTCATTGTATATTTAAGGTTTTATTATAAGAAAGAGAAATATTGACTAAGGCAGATTTATAACTAGTCTGCAAGCAGCGTGTTGATTAACGGGGTAATGTATACACTTTTACAGCAAAGTCCCAAAAAATAAGCAGTACGGGCCTATTTATCAAAATGTTTAAAAGTTTTTAGCAAAAATTATTTAGGGATAATTTTACTTACTACGAAAGAATACATGGTTGATAATAACGCCTGGACATCGCAACCATGTTGTTGCTAATATCTTCATTCCTTATTGTAGAAAATACGAGCGATTCGCCCCGGCTTCGCAGGGATAATTTCTGGATCTCGATCTGGAACAGCACCACCTACCGGGTCCAATTGTGAACCAAGACTATCCGTTATTCTTGCTAAAACTCAATAACGGTTCGACCGGTTCCGATGAAATTTTTTCTGTGTGTTTGAGTGGGTTCTTGGATAATCCAAACTGTTCACAATTAGACCCGGTAGGTGGCGCTGTTGTCGAGATCCAGAAATCACCCGCGCGAAGCCGCGGCGGATCGCTATCAGTATTTTATAAAATTAGGAATGAAGATATTTAGAAACAGCTTGGTAGCTGTTAACTCATTATCAGGAATTATTGTCAATTATGTACTCTTTAGCAGTAAGTAAAATTATCTCTAAATGATTTTGGGCAATAAATTTTTTAAACATTTTGATAAATAAGCCCGTACTGCTTATTTTGGGTCTTTGTTGTAAAAGCGTATACATTACCCCGTGAATCAACATACTGCTTGCAGACTATTTATATATCTGCCTAATTCAATATTTCTGTTTCTTATTAATAAAACCTTAAGTAAACAATGACATTGTAGAAATATTCCCCATTATCTCAGCATGTTCTCTGTCACCTATCACATACGTAAAATGAAACTACTATTACCTATATATATATATATATATATATATATATATATATATATATATATATATATATATATACACTACTACTATATATACATTACGTGGTAGAGCCATGCTAGACATAGAAAGTAATTGTAGTTTGGTGGTGGAAAGAAAAGGGGAGATATTTGTTTTTGCGCCCAGAAGCAATGAAAAGGGCTACCCTCTGGGAAGCGGGGAAGGGCTGTGGTGAATGCTCTAAGCATACCACGACAGCCGGCTGCGTGGTTATGTGCGACTCACTGCGAAACTTAAGCGCCTACCAACTAAGCACCACCTGTGAGACTGCCATTGGCTTGTGTGTCTTTCTGCCGAATCGGAAGCGACCCTCTTTAGGGAAAAGGGGCGCAGGCTGCGAGGAGCCGCTGAGAGGTGAGCCTAACTAAGGCAACTTAAGGACGGGGAGAAGATTCGGCCTGAGCCGCCAGGAGGCAATTCAAGTCGGCCGAAAACTTGTTAGGGGATCCGAGAGAGAGTTTCATGGTCTGTGGACTCGATAGCGGGAGGGGAGTGGGGCTTCATAGGAAGCTGCCTCACGAATGAGATGATTTGAGTTAGACTCTGAGGCTTTGAAGTAGGGGAGATCCCCCACTGGGCAAGGTGTTTTGCCTGTTAGCGGATAACGCTCCGAGTGGTGGTTCGGAGCTATTCTATACATACTGCTTTTACTTCGGAACTTTAATAGCGCGATTTAGGCTTGGATGTATTGGATGCTTGTGGTGCGACGACAATGCCGCCACAGTAGCATCAATGAATCGGCTCGGACGGGAAAGGAACACGCTCTCACAGAATACCAGTGTAAAATAGCAGCTGAATGCTGCTGTGTTTTGTACGTTGAGTGTAGAGAACTGGAGAAACATTTTAATGACAACGCATTTGGATTTTGATTATTAATCGAGAAGATGTGTGAGCCACAGTATCCACTTACCATCAGGTAGACTGTGTGTTCGTTTGTCACACTTATCAAAAAAAATCTGTTGGCAACATGCACTTCCCACTACTCAGGACACCGTGATACATGAATATAAGCCTAACACCTCAGTAAAGAGCTTTTGTGGGACATGTGGTGAAGCAGCTAATTTGGCAAACATTTTGAGTGGCCACCACTAAGAATACTGTAATACATGAGTGTGTTGGTCAAGCACGCCAAACGCAAAGTAGCGGTAAATTTGTCATATTATAGATGTTAAAAATTATCTAGCTAAGATCCACCTAATAAAATAAAATGATGTATCTAACCTAGTTTGAAGAGCCGCTTCGCGGTCAGCCACCGCATTAGACTATACTATATCTGAGTATGCCTCGTTTAGAGGTGAAATACGTGTCGTACTATCGACGGTGGTGTGTCTTTCCTAGTGTAGTGGTGTTGGGAGTAGTGGTGACGTGGGGCACGCAATTGAGGGAAGGCGGGAGGAGCTTTAAAAACAAGGTCAGACACATCATTTTATTTTATCACGCGGATCTTACCTTAATTTTTAACATCTTTGATATAATAGACATCTGCATAGTAACGCCTGACTCTATGAATTTGTCATACAATTTGATTGATCACGACTCAATATATTAATGAAAGAGCAAATATTTGTCAAAGAAGCTAAACGTCGCACGCTTTCCACTGATACGATACTCTAACCTAAAAACCAAGTGACGTGTGTGTAACAGACCTAGGTTAGGCTTAGTGTAGGTAGCTTACAAATTAATGATTAATATCACTGGTTGGTTAGAGGTTGTGTTACCTTCAATATATGAGTGGTTTTAGAAAGATTTCATGTCAGCAACCCAAAGAGAATATATAGATTTTCTTTATTTATTTAATACATCGAAATGTTTATATTACGAATCAATATTTTAAATAAGATATTTTGATATAAACATCAACTTATTTTTGCAAAACATTAAAACGGCCTATAAAATTCTTCTGCTGGAAATGGGTCACCCCATACATTGTTTTTGAGTTAGCGAGACTATCCGTAAGTTTCGGTAAAACTCAAAAACGGCAGCAATTGATTTTTATACATACTAGTAAGAAAGAAAAAGAAAGATTAAATTGTGCTAATAGTAATTACTAGCATATTAACTGAATGTGCAGTGAATTTTTAGTGATTTTAAATGCCCTTTTCGAAAAGTGGAGTGTACGTGAAGTCAAAGCAACCTTTAGTACATTTTTTTTATAGGATAGGGTGACAAACGAGCATACAGTCCACCTGATAGTAAGAGGTTGCTGTGGCCCGTAGACATCTACATTTATCCTCGTTTGCGAATCAAAATGCAGATACGTTGTCACCCTTGAGGACTAAGATGGAATGCCTCTTTTCCAGTAAAAAGGTTCTCTGGTTCTCTACACTCACCATACGAAACACAGCAGTTTTGAGCTGCTATTTGACGCTGGTATTCTGTGAGATCGTGGTCATTCCCCGGTCGAGCCGACCCGTTCGTGCTACAATTATACTATTAATATAGCTGCAGCATGGCTCTACCACGTATAAAAACATACACACAAATTGTATAACATATTGTGTATTTGATATTTCTGTTTTATATATTGATGTGCAGCGAAAGTAAAACAACTTGCTTAATTTACAAACCTAAATATTTACGAATTACAGTCGAATCTGATCACTGAGCGACCACTAGTTATTATAATTTTGGGGAACAGCGGTGTTTTTTGTTTCGAATTCGCAAACATCTGTTTTAGAAACGCAACTGGAAATTTGCGTTCGATACAATCGTCTCATTGCTTTGATGAGATTGTATCGTCAATATCGATCAAGTTAATTGGATGGAAAATAGGAATAGCACTGAATTTTCGTAATTGAAGTAAAATTAGAATGAGTTTTTATTGGCGCAGCACGTTTTTACGCTATGGCTAACTTTTTTCCAACGCGATGAATGAGCTCGAGGTCCACATTACGGGCTAATGAAGAAACAAGACTAAATTAACTCAAATTATTACTTGTGTATAATTTCCAACACATACGAAATATTTTGAACACATTTTACCGTAAACATAAACCTGAATGTCCACAAATATTATAACTAAAAGATCCTTGTTAGTAAGTTTCAGGGAAACTTCATAAAGCATATCTCTGAGGACTTACAACACGAGGATCAATGTTGTTCAAGCCTAAATACAAAACCAACTTTACTTTTACTTATGTACTTAAACTAACTTGGTTTTGCAATGTTAATAAAATTTATTTGTATTTTCGCTTTATTTTATTTTACTAACTGTACTAAAAATAGCACCAACTTAACATAGTAGCACGCTACCAAGACGCCAGTAGCGTATCATAGAACTATTGCACTAAGACATGGAGTTGAGAATTTTTGCTTCACTTAAAAGTACTACCAAACACTCTCACCCTAATCTGAAAAATAGCCTACGTATCATAACGCTACGCGCTAAGACGCCTCACATCGGTAGGGGTGTGCGATGTCCACGGGCAAGTCGTATTGCTACGACAAACCCACTTACCACCTGAAATGATAGATATGCCTAGGTGATATCGATTAGCGAGTCATAGTGAAGCAGTCTACACGCCACTATAACAATACTTTTCAAGTCCCATTTCTATCAATATAATGCTTTTGTATCATAGACCTTACTATCATAAGTCCCTAATATATAAGTAGTCAGACACTCGACCACCCCATATGTTAGTACGATCATGGTTATGCGTCTCCGGCAACTTCCTTATGTAAGAAATTATTACAAGAATACTCTCATTAACTTATTGCAAAATTAATTAATTAATATAATTATTTTTAATAAAATTGTAAAATGGGTCAAAAATTTAAATTTTGATCCATTTTTCAACTATATTACAAATGTTATTTATCTTTATAATTGAAACATAATCTATTTCTATTTCTATGATTTATTACGTTTTGAATATTTTAAACAGAGTTTTAATAAATTTAAAGGTTTTTAAAGACAATATTAGGCCTTTACTATACTATAATACTTAACGTTCGAAATTAGTGTATTCGAACTTGGTGGTTATTTAGTCATGGTGTTTGCCCCATTCATAAGGTTGTTGTGGAGCTTATCACTAACGTCGGGCGCATTAATTAAATATTTGTTTTAAATTGTGTATTTTTAATTAAAAAAATTAACCTATTTTATTAAAAATGAAACTACCTTTAATATAATATGGTAATATCTCAAGAAATAAACGATTCGAATAAAAAATTCCAAACTGAAATATTTTTAATTCTGTGCTTCGCTTCAAGTAAGTCATACTTAAAACGAAGCACAGAATTAAAAATATTTTAGTTTCGAATTTTAAAGTTAAGTCTCCACTTTATCGGATTATAAAATAAGGCCGGCCACATACATGCGGAATTCCGTTTCGGGATTCTGTTTTGATATTCCTCTTCGGGATTCCAAACGCAGCAAGTCCATATAAAATCTATGACCCGTCACACACGTACGGTAGTCTTCCGTTCGAAATTTTGCGGGGGAAAACGGGATTCCGTATGTGTGTGGCCGACCCGTTCGGAATTCCGAAACAGAATCTCGAAACTGAATTCCGTATATATGCGGCGGGCTTTAAGATATTAGTGCATTTTTGTACCAAAGTAAACTATGGACTGCGTCAATAGAGTAAAGAAAGACATGACAATGAAGTTCAGAAGAAAATAAGACATAATGTAGTAGATAATGTCAAAGGGTTTTGTCTCGAATATAGTAAATTAAGGAGCTTTTTAGTTAGTCGCTGGCAATTGACTTAACTGTCATATGTACGTGTGTTATTTTCAGCAGAGGACACCTAAAGGGCTGTAATATTGGTGGCGATGATGATGCTGATGATGATACATTTGATGATGATTACTATGAAGTTAATGATGATGAATATGTCGGACTCCCTCTTGGAGGTAAGACTCTGCAGTCAGATCTTTTGATTTATTCACCCGTTAACATTTAAAATGAACGTAAATACAAACGTAACTTAAATATTTGTTATAGTGAAAAAATATTATAAAAAGCTATAACCAATAAATAGCGAGGATACGAGTGTACTAAAAGTATTATGACGTTACCTTCCCCAACGGAACTTCCGACCCGTTTTATTACATTACAAAACATACGGTCTCTTTCCTTCCGGGCTTAGCGTATTTGTACTCGTTAGTTTTTATGTTACCGATATATACTCTTTTTAGTTCCTTGAACTCGACTTTTACTTTTTATTAAAAGTTCAAGGAACATTGCGAGCTAGAATGTTGCTGAAATAGGTAGTTAGACAAAAAAATTACCCCCACTCCCACCACTCCAATTTATGGATTATTTAAGAAAAATTTCAAGTTCTCAAATCAGTTCACAATTAACGAAGATTCGCGTAATAATATCCAAAAAATAACACAGTTGAATTAAGAACACATTTGTATCTTTTCTAATGGGGTTTTTAATGGGAACTATTGAAAAAAGGTGAATTGTATAATTTATAATAAAGGCATTTACCCCTTTTTAACGGCCCATAATATGTATGTTATTTCATTTTTTTATCGCATTTTTTGATCGCAGAATTAGCGTTCTTTTTTTTAATCTGACGAATACTTTATACAGATTTATCGACCTTCATGATATTGAAGTAGCACTGACTGCATCAGTTAAATTGAAAGTACGCAGAGAACTGGAACTATTCCGTACATAATTTATTTTTGTTCAAATGTGAGACAACCGTCAAGTGCTTTTTAAGTTCACGCATGTCAAATTATACCAGTATTTTGCTTACTTTTTATGATTGAACATTTGTTTGGATTTATAAAAATTGAAGTTTTAATAAAAAGTAAAAACCGACTTGAAAAACTAAATAGAATAAAATAAAATGTAGTCAAAGATTTATATAGCACTAGCGATCCGCCCCGGCTCCGCGCGGGTGATTGCTGGATCTTGACAACAGCGCCACCTACCGAGTCCAATTGTGAATCTAAACCATTGGAGGAGTCGTCACATACAAAAAGACAGAAGACTTATATGACGGCGTCTGCTCCGTAGAATCCGAAAGATTTTTGTGAACAAAACGTACACCGTTCACGCCAGCGAGCGCCTCATTCAATTCCCCCACTCTCCACTACGCAACTTGTTTTGCTACGTGTATAAAACAGACGGAGCGATCGCCATTAGGGCAGCCTTGGCTTGAGACTGATGAATGTGTAAAAGCCAAAAAGGCTAACATCATCACAAACTAGTCTTGGCTCTGGTATGGCACGGTGCACTTGTCGTATTCCGCTACTAGTTCTTTTGAGTGGAATTGGTCGAAGGGACAGTGTCGTCTGGGCCAAGCATTTGCGGCTGGTTGAAAGGTACACCCATACGGTTCAGTGATGTTAGTTCTGGTCGACGGAACAATGTCGTCTGGACCATGCTGTGTGGCTGGTCGATAGGACACACCCATCCAGGCGAGTCAGCGGTTTGTTGAACGGAGTGCAGATAACAGTTTCGTCTGGGCCAGAGCCGAGCGGTTGGTCGTAGGGACATATTAGTTTGTAGTTATTCGGTTCACGTTGTCACATGAGATGATGACTGTTCGAAGGGACGCTGTCGCTCTCTGAGCTAACTAGTCGAGGGCTAGGTTTTAAGGTCCAAGTCATCGTAGGAGATGATGGCAGATCGTAGGGACGCGTCAGCTAGCGTTAGTTTACATGAATCCAAACATAATCGCCTTTTGTATAACTATGTATGTCCCTATTATTTCATTCTTTTTACTTTATGAAGTCGGCTTTTACTTTTCATTAAAATTTTACGTTTTCATCCTTTTGAGACTAAGTATCATAAGCTAGGTATCAACTAAAATATTGTTTTAATATTTACATTATAAACTCCATCGTGATTTTACACCTTTAGAGGTGGAATTTTTTCAAATACGAGGGTGGATTGAAAAGTACTCGGCCTAACACAGATCCATTTAATTCTAAAAATCAAATCTACCCACATTATTTAGTTCAGTTCAGACTAGTTCATTGTGTGGAGTTCGAAACGTGTGCGATAATTAGTTGTGATTTTATAAATTTATTAACAAAGTAATCGGACATAATTTCCGCGAATGGAGTAAATCGAGCAGCGTGCCGTCATTAAGTACCTCCATAAGAAGGGGCTATCATCAAAAGCCATCCATGATGACATGGTCAGTACATTAGGCGATTGTGCTCTGTCATATTCATCCGTCAAAAAATGGATAGCAGAATTTAAGCGTGGTAGAGAGAGTGTGAAAGATGAACCCCGCTCTGGAAGGCCTTCGACGTCAACTACTGACGAAAATATTAAAAAAGTACTTGATTTAATAATGGGAGACCGCAGATTAATAATTAGAGAGATAGCCGAGATTATAGGCATCTCTTATGAACAAACTCAAAACATCATTGTCAACGAGTTGGGTTTCCACAAGGTGTCTGCGAGGTGGGTTCCGCGACTGCTTTCAGTTGAACAAAAAAGGACGCGATTGACTATTTCACGCGACTGTTTGGAGTTATTTGAAGCCGATGCAGATGATTTTTTGAATCGTTTTGTTACTATAGACGAAACATGGAATCATTACTGTACATCGGAAACAAAACAACAATCAAAACAGTGGAGAAGACCTGGTTCACCACCCCCTAAAAAGGCTAAGTCGATTTTGTCGGCAAATAAGGTGATGGCTTCAGTATTCTGGGACTCGAAAGGTGTGATTATGATTGATTATCTTGAAAGGGGTCAGACTATAAACTCTGATTACTACTGCACCTTACTACGGCGTTTACGAGAGGAAATAAAAGAAAAACGTCGAGGAATGCTCTTAAGAAAAGTCCTGTTTCATCAAGATAACGCCCGTGTTCACACGTCAGTACAGTCAATGGCTGAAATTCACAACTGTGGCTTTGAACTGTTACCGCATCCGCCGTATTCACCTGATCTGGCACCATCAGACTTCTTTCTGTTCCCTAACCTAAAAAAGAGGTCAAAGCAGCTGTAGACGCATATTTTGACTCTAAGGAAGAATCATTTTTTTTCAACGGTCTAAATGCTTGGAAGGGGAGGTGGCAAAAGTGTATTGAACTTGATGGTGATTATGTAGAAAAATAAAAATATAACTGATTTAGTATGTGTTTATTTTCTTGGTTAGGCCGAGTACTTTTCAATCCACCCTCGTACTTGTAGAGAAACTCCACGCTCGCAATGCATACCTGCGCCATACTGCAAAATAATGCTACTGTACTCTTATTTCGTATGGCAAATGGAGAGGACCGGATACCCTTTTTACTAGTAACAAGGAATTCTATTAGAAGTTGTCTATGCGTCCATAGATAACCGCGTCCACTCAACATCAGATTGTGTGCCCGTTTGTCATTTGGTGTTTGGTAAAATTTAAAATTATTTTTTTAGAATATGTAATGTAATATGAATTGCTGTTGTATGAGGTGATGAAGGAGAAAATAAAGATGGTGCACGACACGTCTGGCGATCGTGAATGTGTCTGCTAAGCGTGACGATTGAGGCAAAACCTTTATACAACGGGTGAGACCCATGTTCTAGACTTTTAAGGGCCAATGCAGAAGAGGGGAAAGAGAAGTAAAGCACTATTTTAACGTAATTTGCTCAACAATTTTTTTAATTTAAGTCAGACCGTTAGATTATATTTTTAAGAGAATTCACTGAAAAATTATATTAAATTAAATATTTTTCAAAAGAATTTTCTAGTTTGTACTTTTCTTTTTTAAATTTTGAAATCTCTATCGTGTCACCGTCACACGTTCTACATGAGACAGTCCGTTTTTATTAAATACATTTTTATATTTCCGCACGTACCTAATAAAAGGAATACGTTGCAACTCGCAAGGCTTCTAGTTATAGAGCGCCCATGTCATTTATTTTAGTTGTTATTAACAGTGTTGCTAATATTTTAAAAATATGAATTCAATTAATTAAAGATTTTATTGTTTTAGAAAAATTGCCAAATATTTCTCATGCATGCGATTTGCAAATATTTTGAGGAAATGAAGTCATTCAGGCAATGGATTCTTGTTAAGTTTTTTTTATTGAAATTGTGTAAGAGTGACAAACGAGCATACAGCCCACCTGATGGTAAATTAATGCTATTGCCCATAGACATCTACATCTATCCTTGATTAAGAATCAAAATGCAGAATGCTTTGTCATCACTGAAGAACTAAGAAAGAATGCTTCATTTCCGGTAGAAATGGTCTCTAGTGAGAGCGTGATCCTTTCTTTGTGAAGCTGACCCATTCATATTATAACCATAATATTATAGCTGCAACATGGCTCAACCACGTAGAAACTTTTGTATGTTAACAAATATTTTACCGTTGCGAAGAGAAAAAATAATGTTTAACAGTATAACGAATCAGGTTTTATTTAAAATAATTCACAAAGAATTCCTCTCGGGTGAATCGCTGGCGCAGTATTCACAAATGAAGGTCTTCATTTACGAAGGTGTGTGTTCTGTCTTTACTTACCTTTCAAATGAAGCTGGACATATTCAACAGAAAAAAAGGTCGATTGTTTGTTAGAAATGTTACATCTATATGAATTTATTTTTAGGAAAGACAAAAAATGATTTCCCTATAAATCTCTTATAGAGGTACATTTTATAATAATTAAAAATGTTAACAATAAAGACACAAAGAGATTCACTATTAATTTTTGATGGGGTTACTGAAAGTGATTTTAATTTCAACAACCAGCATACAACGAAATTCGTTTTTTCAGTTACATAAACACAAAGCTGTAAATTTGTCTGATTTGTCAGCTATCAGAAAAATAATTAAAATTTTGTACAAACGACTTCAATATAAATTATTACGAATAACTCCAATTTATATGGAACCACATGAGAAGCACCAGTTTTCAAATAAAAAAAGAATCATCAAAATCGGTTCATCCCGAAAAAGTTTATGAGGTAAAACGCGTGCGTGCGTTTATGCGTGCGTGCGTGCGTGTTTGCGTGCGTGTGTGTGTGCGTGCGTGCGTGCGTATTAGTGCAAAGTAGCGACGTTGCGTTTGACAATTCTTCGCTTAAAATTAATTATTAGACGGCTCCGTGGCGCAGTGGCTTAGCAATGAGTTGCTGCGCTGGGGGGCGCGGGTTCGAATCCCGCACGGAACAAGTATTTGTATGGCCTACAAATAATTGTTCCGGGTCTGGATGTTTGTCCTTGTGAAATTTGTGTTTGTAAACTGCCTCCACGATACAGGAGAAAATCCTCGTGTGGGGGTAACGTTTTTTTAAAAAAAAATAAGAAAAAAAAATAAGAATTAGGTAATATGCGCACAATAAAATAAAATTATGTGTTACCTTGTTTGAAGAGCACCTCCCGCCCTACTTCAATTGTGTGCCCTATCCCATTCACCACTACTTCCAACACCACTGCACTGGGAAAGTCACGCCACCGTCGATTATACGACACGTATTTTGCCTCTAAACAAGGCATACTCAGGTGATGTACAGTCTAAAGCGTTGGCTGTTCTCTGAGTGGCTCTTCAAACTAGGTAAAATAATTCATTTTATCTTATTACGCGGTTCTTAGTTTATTAATTTTTAACATCTTTAATATGACAAATTCACCGCCACTTGGCTTTTGGCGTGCTTGATCAACACACTCATGTATTACAGTATTCTTAGTAGAGGCCGCTTATAATGTTTGCTAAATTCGCTGCTTGGCTACATGTGCCACCGAAGGCTCTCCACTGAGGTTTTAGGCTTACACTTACTGTACTTGGCGTTCCGTATGCATGACATTTGTATCGGTCATTGTTGGTTTGGATACCCTAAAGTGTAGGCGAGAACTTGTGCATATAATACACTATTATTTTTTGTTTAATAACAAAGTAGATAACCCTGCAGGACTTGACACCATACATCTTTATGTTACGGATATGCGAGGCGCTGGTAGACGAAAGCGTAGACTCCTCTCCTGTTCGCATACGTGGCGATTCCCACACACGGATAACAGTCCTACCTCCAGAACCGTTAGACTTATAAACTGTTTCCTCAGGGCCAATCCAGAAGTAGATATATTTTTTTACAAACCTAGCGTAATGTATAAAAATTTGTTAAGTTTGTTACATGACTTCGTAAGATAGAGAAATAGTATAAGTTTAGCTAATTAAGTTTTATTTATGATAAAGTATAAAGATCTCATTATAAATTGTTGTGTCTGTAATTTAAATTGTGTATGTTAATATTAATTATCGGTGATTTTTTTTTGTGTATATTATTTTGTTTTGTAATTTAAGTATATACATAAGCGATTTGGTTATATATACTGTAAGCTTATAATTTTTTAAATAAATGAATATGAATCTAGTTTGAATGACAAACGCATTCATGTATTACAGTGTCCTGAGTAGTGGTAAGTGTGATAAACGAACACACAGTCCACCTGATGGTAAGTATATATACTTTGGTCCATAGACATCTACATATATCCTCGGTTAATAATCTTAATGCAAATGTGTTGTCACTAAAAATATTTCCGCTTCTCCACACTCAACAAACAAAGCAGAGTAGAAGTAAGCTGCTATTTTGCGCTGGTATTCTGTAAGAGCGTGGTCCTGCACCGGCCAAGCCAACACAATCGTGTTACAACCATTTATTAGAAGGCTCTGCCACGCCCCGCTATATGCTCTCGACTCAGAGCATAAGCGTAGGGGGCCACTGAAATCATTAGCCAATTATACAAAGTAAGAAAGGATTTTTAACAAAAGCGATTCAATGCGCTCTTTGTTAACAACGAACCTTTGTTTCATTTTACGTATGTAATAGGTTGCCAAAGAACGTGTTAAGATAATGGGCAATTTTTCTAAAATGCCATTGTATATATAAGGTTTAATTATGAGAAAAACAAAAATTGAACAAGGCAGATTTATAACTAGTCTGCAAGCGGTATGTTGATTCACGGGGTAATGTATGCGCTTCTACAGCTAAGTCCCAAAAAATAAGCAGGTCTATTTATCAAAAATTTTAAGTTTTATTAACAAAAATTATTTAGGGATAATTTTACTTGCATTCGTAATTGTAGAAAATACTAGCGATTCGTCCCGGCTTTGCACGGGTGATTTCTGGATCTCAATAACAGCACCGTCTACCGGGTGGAAGAAAAAGGAAGATCTCCCACCAGGCAAGGTGTTCTATCTGTTATTGGATAACGCTCTGAGTGGTAGTTTGGAGCTGTTCTATATATACTGCTTTTACTTCGGAACTTTAATAGCGCGATTTAGGCTTCGATGTATTTTTGCTTTTGGCGCGATGACAACGCCGCCACAGTAACATGAATGGGTCGGCTCAGACGGGGAAAAACCACGCTCTCACAGAATATCGGACTAAAATAGCAGCTTAATGCTGCTGTGTTTTGTACGTTGAGTGTAGAGAACAGGAGACACATTTTAATGACAACGCATTTGGATTTTGATTATTAACCGAGAAGATGTGTGAGCCACAGAATCCAATTACCATCAGGTACACTGTGTGTTCGTTTGTCACACTTATCTAAAAAAAAATCTATTGGCAATTAGCACTTCCTACTACTCTGTACAACGTGATACATGAATGTGTTTGTGTTGCAGATCGAACGCCAAGTACAATAACTGTAAGCCTAAAACCTCAGTAAAGAGTTCGTCCGTTCGTCAGTGTGTCTGTCAGCAGGCTGTATTTCATGATCCGTAAGAGCTAGACAGATTGTAGAAATTTTTACAGAAAGTGTATTTATGTTATCGCTTTATCAAGTAGTACTAAAATTACTTAAAAATTAAAGGGGCTCCCCTATTAGAAAAGTATGTGACGGTACTGAACCCTTCATGCGAAGGTCCGACTCGCACTTGGCCGGTTTTAAAAAAAATATTCTTACGTTTTACTAAAAGAGAAAAAGCATAATCGGCTTATATCTGAGATTTGTTCGCTTTTGAAAGAGAGTATCTTTAATGTAATACATGATAGGTTTTCTTTCGCTGTCGACATCTAGGGAAATATAAGAGCATTTGTTCGCAAACCCATATCACCAAGTATTAAGCTCTGGAATTTTATATTACTCGGTTTGGTTGTGGCCGCATAGTTTTTTTATAGGATAGGATGACAAACGAGCACTCAGTGAACCTGATGGTAAGTGGTTGTTGTGACCCATAGACATCCACATCCTTCCTTAATAAAAAGTAAAAATGCAGATGTGTTGTCACCCGTGAGGATTAAGATTGAATGCCTATTTTCCAGTAAAAAGGGTCTCCGGTTCTCTACACTTACCATAAAAAAACATAGCAGTGTTAAGCTGCTATTTTACGCTGGTATTCTGTGAGAGCGTGGTCCTTTCCCGGTCTAACCGACCCATTCGTGCTACATCTATATTGTTTATGTAGCTGCAGCATGGCTCTACTACATAGTGGTATAAATTGGATGGTGATTCATCAAATTTTTAGGTTTGTATATTATGCAAGTTGTATTTCACTTTTAAGTGCACATTAATAAATATAAAATAAACCTTGTCTGGATATACCATGTCGGGAAATCACCAGGTCACGATGGCCTCGGCGTCGAACACCTCAGATATGCGGGTGTGCTCAAGAGTTCAGAGAGCTCAGAGTCCTCAAGTTACTCTACAACCTATGTGTTGGTCATGGTTACTTACCCGATACAATGATGATGACAGTGTTCGTGCCTATACTTAAGAATAGAACGGGCGATACAGTGGATGAAACCAACTACAGGCCGATATCCTTGGTGACCATCTCGGCTAAGTTTCTAGATAGTCTGCTTGATACACAGTTAAGTAAGGCAGTTAAGTTACATAATGCTCAGTCCGGGTTTAGGCCTGAACTATCAACGGAGAGCGTAATACTGTGTCTCAAGCAGACTGTGCGGTACTACACGGACAGGAAGACTCAGGTGTATGCGTGTTTCCTTGATTTGTCTAAAGCCTTCGACCGAGTGCCTTATAAAATCCTATGGCAAAAACTAAGACGGGAAAGTAACTTGAGACCAGAGTTGGTTTCACTGTTGGAATATTGGTACGGTAACCAGACTAACACAGTTAGATGGGGTATCGCTTTAAGTGATCCCTACAAACTAGAGTGCGGAGTGAGGCAGGGTGGGCTGACGTCACCCAGGCTGTTTAATCTTTATGTTAACAAACTGGTTGAGAGGCTCAGCAGAGCAGGTGTCAGTTGCTCAATAGACGGTGTATCCATGAATAATTTTAGTTACTCAGACGACATGGTTCTGTTGAGCCCCTACGTCAGCGGGCTTCGAAAGCTGCTGAAAATTTGTGAGGCATATGCCGAGGAAGCGTTGTCGTGAAGCGACATTTAAAAAAAAAGAACCTAACCTAAGAACAACAAAACAACAAAAATAGAACCAGAAAATAATATATTTAAAATTTTTAAAAGATATTTACAATTTTTTATAAAAAAATGAAATATGATGATGGTGATGATTGACGTGAAATTACAATTAGATAGAAAATAAAGATTAGGAGAATATGGTAGCGGAGCCTGAAGGTCAAAGCGGTACACGCTGCGCTTGGAGTAGGAGTAGGCACACGCAGCGTCCGGAGCCAGCACACGTAGCGCCTGGAGTAGGTGCTCTCAGCGCCTGGAGCAAGCAGTCGAAGCGCCCAAAGGTAGCACGGGCACTAGCAGGTGGAGGCGCAGGTGACGACTCCAGAAGAAAGTAAAGGCTTGTAGGGTTCCGGAGTAGTGCGGCCCCGCGCTTGAAGTAGACTACGCCGACGACTTAAGGTGTAGATAGAAGTTTGCAGGATCCCGGTGGCTTGCAGGATCTTCTCAATGTCAGCAGCGCCTGGCCTGCAGGATCCCGGGACAGTGCGGCCCCGGGATAAGGCCTTTAGTAGATACTTCTCGTTTGAAAATTGAAGCGAGACTCCATGTATTCACCGATGGTTCGGCTTTTATACCTTTTTAGAGAGAACGGGAAATTATTTAAATTAAAAGGAAATTATTTGTAAATGGCCTAGAGCAAAAGAGTATTTATGTGGAAATATTGAAATAAAACATCAGACCGGTAACGAATTTGAATAAAAATTGCCATGACAACCAAATAAATAACGATTGTCAAATATGTAAATTTTTGGTTTTAGGCTTGTTATTAAGAAATGGAAAGTTTTAAATAAGAAACGAGATATTATTTATATAGGAAAAAAAATAGCGCAACAACGCGCACGAAACCCGAAATTGCAGAGTTACGGAGAACTAAATAAAAGATCGAAAAAGGTAAGACTCCATTGACAGCGACTTTAAAGGTGCTGATAGCGTGAAAATACGAAGTGAAAATGATTTGTTATTGTGTAAAAACGTTACAGGATCCTATGGAAGTAAAGGTGATGCAAAATATGAATGCAGAAAATCAAAAACAGAATGGAAAAATAAATTAAAAATAGTGTAAAATGATATGTAAGTACCATAACACTACAGAGTGCCGCGTCCATGATGAGCAGGCTATTGAGGAGCTCCAACACCATTCTCAGCACGTTGGCTGTGAAGCTGAATAGCCCGCTCTGGAGGGATTGGAATAGTGCACACACCAGCACCAGGAGAATCCCATCTGGAGTTCGCTATGTGAGGCTGGCTCACATAGCGAACTCCAGATGGGATTCTATGGATGGGTATGTTAAATTACTAATATAGGCTTATCCTATATTAGTAATTTAACTATTTTACTATTGTGACTAACATTTTAATTTTAACTTCTATTTTATTTTATACTAACATTAGGCTAAGTAAGTTTTACTAACAATTTATGATTATTGTTGGTTAAAACAAAGGATTTATTATTTTATTATTATTATTATATACACTCCACATACAATTGAAAAAGATACTTTTGTAACCACACAAAATGCACAGCTTATTAAGAGCCAATAATTATTTGTTGGCAATATTTTAAAATTCTTTGGCGACAAACTCTACTCTGTGCGACTGTTTGACCATAAATTAATAAGTACTTGACCATTGGCCTTAGATGGCCTTACTTATGTAGAGCAATAATATACATATGCTTGTACTTAATTTATAACATTGGCAGCATGTACCAAAACATATAACGTTTTATTTAATTTATTTTAATGTATTTGTAACACATTCTACATATTAATTTTAGCTTTCTGCACACCATCCCCATAATACAATTTTTAACTTTGACAAATCTCATGTGCTTGTAAAGGGATACAAATTTTACTCTACGCATTAAAATATAGATTAGTATGCTATATTACGAAGAGGTTGCGTTAACACTATCTTATTAAGCATCGTTGAAAGCTCCTTGAAACATCGCAAATATTTACTTAATAAACAACAACAGGAACTTGCAAAGATGGTGTTTATAATAAGTTGGATGGAGGCACGAGTTTCTTAGAAACTAATTAAAATAAGTGAAGAAAAAACAGACTATTTTCATATTAACATTTAAATAACAAAATAGCTGTATAAAATCCAACATATTTCTAACGGCTGGGTTAGTGAGTATAAAAACAATAACTTGGTCAGCACCAAGTAAAGCGGGATCTGGTCATTACTACGTCACGAGACTGGAAGATTGGATTATGATAATTTTAATACATTTTTTGAAGTGTGCTGGCAGCGTGGGAGAATCTATCAACCCATTTAGGTATAGCGGTGTCATAAGTGGCGACTTTGGGAAATAAAAAAAACTCCCATTTTCGTGAAACGTAAAATATGCATTATGCAGACCTGTGACTGTGAGCAGCGCAGCCTTAATCGTAGAACACGTGGTGGATGAGAACTTAAATTTTCAAATAAAATTTTCATTGATTACACTTGGGGTCGAACCCGCATTGTTTGCGTACAGTCAAATTACAGCGAGCGCTTTATCCCTAAGCTACCACGGCTATTCAGTTAACTTACAATTTTTTAAACACATATCAGTGGGGGGGGGGGGGGGGGTAATAAGTAGAATGTCACATTTACAAATACCATTGTCAGCTGCTCGTTCTGCTACTTGCTAATTAAAAAGGCTTACACTCAGACATACTACAAATAAATGATATGGGGGATTTATTATTAAGTAACTTAAATTATATTAGAGATGTTAAAAATAATTACTTAAGATCGCGTAACAAAATAAACAAATGTGTCTTACCTAGTTTAAAGAGTACCTCCCACTCTCCCTCAATTGCGTGCACCATTCCCGTCACCACTACTCCCACCACCAGTAGTTCCAACATCACTACACTACGAAAGATATACCGCCGTCGATAATACTATTCAAAGCCAGCATTTTACTACAATCCCAATACGTCACGTGTTGCACCTCTAAACGAGACATCCTCAGGTGAAATAGATTATTTGGTAGCTAATCCCTAACTACCTATTCATTTACACTCACATCTTTAATCATTCTTAAATGTTAAAACATATCACCTGGCTTAAATAATATGTTAATGCCGCCATCTAATAGAAGCCACAAAATTATTCTGTCTTATCATCATCATCTGGACGAAAAAGGGATGGTGGATTCTATTAAGTCGCCTACTACACGGAAAATGTGTTAATTCGTGGTAGAGCCAAGCAGCAGCTATATTGGTCTTAGCATGAATGGGTCGGCTCGACCGGGGTATGACCACGTTCTCACAGATTATCAGCGTAAATTAGCTGCTTAATGCTACTGTGTTTCGTGCGGTGAGTGTAGAGAACCGCAAACTCTTTTTACTGGATTCGAGGCATCAAGGGCGACAACGTATTCTGCATTTTTATTCTTAATCGAGGATAAATTTAAATGTCTATTGGACACAGCGTCTACTTACCATCAGCTGGACTGTGGCTCATTGTTCACCCGTTATTCTAGAAAAACACTGAAAATCTGCTCATATATTATATTTATATAATCTGTTATTATGGTCCCACACTTTAAAACAATTCTTCACTCATCGCTGCGTCAGTCGAAGTGTTGAATTTTTACTAACCTGTAAGAAGTATAAGGTGGTTCTTGTGTAGGTAAATTCTTAAAATTTTGCCTTGCTAAAATTTAACGAATTGTCAATTTATGTTAAGAATTTATAACACTTATTAAAGCTTTAATAAGTGTCACAGGCATTATATGCTGGAATGATGGATAATGTACTCTAGGGAGATATGTTTACGTGATAAATTGTGGACAATAATTATATTTCTCTCTTCGCATGTAAATAAAGTGATACCAGTGAAATTGAATCAGTGACTTTAGTCAGAAATTAAAACGTTTCTTACACAAATAATTAATATTTGAGGGGAATTTTATTATTGACTTAGATCACCAACCCAAACAATTCAGAAAATTAATTAAACTATGTCTAAACTTTGGTTAAATTTGCGTTCTTTTCCACAAAGTTGTGCAAAAGAAAACAGTCTCGAATAATACTTAAATCGTTTTATGTCCCGCTATTTGAAATAACTAAACAACTGGCGTAGTAATTACGAAACTTTTAATATACTTAGTGAATATAGTACTTTCATTATACTTTTAACCGACTTCTTAATTAAAGTTTTATTTTAAACAAAAAAACGAATTTTAAAATACTAATATTCCCAGATATAATATTATGCTTTACTATTTATAACTTTCGGTTAGTCATAAATTTAATATTAGAAAAACTTAAAGTTAATTAAAGTATATTATTAATTCACCTTTATTAAGTCTAGTAGATGTTCTATGTTCAGCAGTGAACTTTTGAATGGCAATAATTATTATGATGATGATGATAATTGACTCATCGTAGTTTCATGTTGAAGAGGAATCAACAATATATTATATATGCTTATAATACAATACCCTAACACCACAGAATTCTCAAATACTCATGACTTATGACAGAATATGTCATCTATCAAAGGAAAAGTCAGACACTGGTGAAAAAATTTATATTAATTTTAGTGAAATAGTTTTTTTAAACATCCCCCCCCACACACTAGGATTTTTACGTTTTTACACCTGCCCTAGAAACATACTATAGTTATATCATCAAAAAACTGGAATAATGTGTATAAATTTCAAAATAATTACTTTGTTTTGCGTTAGCAGCTGGTCTGAATCCACGCTTCATACATTTTAGATCTCGTGCACGAGAGTACTATGTTTTTTTTAAGTAAAATTTTGTTTATTTTTGTACCGTGTGTATAATTAACTCATAACTATTTCACAAAGTAAATGTTTAAGCAAAAGCACTAAACTTTTGTATGTTTTTTCTGAATAAATGAAGGTGACAATACGTTCTGAAAATACCGCGGCATAAGTTGGCAAATATTTCAGCCGGTTCCTCATTCCGATGAATACCGCGGAATAGCGATTTCAGAAACTTTTTTTTCTTTTTTTTAATGTGTGGCAAATTGTAATATAATTGCTCCAAATTATATTCAAAAATTAAATATTGTAAATTGATAACATCTACCTCAATTTTAAATTACAGTTGTTAAATACGACTTATTTGTGTTTGCAAAATAAGTAAGTCATAAGTATTTTAAGTAAATAGTGTTTAGTGTTTCAACCAAAAGTGACAACTGTAACGAACATCGTTTAAACTTTCTGTAAATGTAATTATTGTTATCCTTTTGATATTTTAAGATTCACCTTTTAATTAAGTGTTGTTTTGGATTTTATTTTGCATTATTTTTCTTATAATTTAATTTGAGATCTTTAAAGATTTAGATATCTGGTTACTCTCTTTTTTCGGTTTACTTTGTTTTCTTTTCCTATTTACACATAATAGTCAAATGAATACTACTTTTGAGTGGACTAAGGATGTTACAAGCTAAAGGTGAATTCTAAAATGTCGTATAAAATGGTAACATTACACACTTCTTCCCCTATTCTCATTTTAGAACCACTCCCGAAGTGTCCCTATGTAATAAAAAGAGTCATTAAAATTGGTTCGTAATTTACAAAGATATCGCGTAATATACATACGAAAACACCACACAGTCGTATTGAATTTTTTTCGGGCTGACTCGACCGGGGTAGGACTACGCTCTCATAGAATACGAGCGTAAAATAGCAGCTTAATGCTGCTTTGTTTCGTATAGTGAGTGTAGAGAACCGGAGACCCTTTTATTGGAAACGAGGCATTCCATCCAGTCCTCAGGGGTGACAACGCATCTGCATTTTGATTTTTACTTGAGGATAAATGTGGATGTCTATGGGCCACAGCATCCACTTACCATCAGGTGGATTGTGTGTTCCTTTGTCACTCTCATTCTATATAACAAATTGAATATCCTCCGCCTTTTTTGGAAGTTGGCTAAAAATTAAAGAATATTTTTGTGTTTTTTTTAAGAATCGTAAACTTTTATTTCATACGGGTCTGATATTTTTATTGCTTTATACTAAAATCAAATGGCTTTACTAAAATTATTATGTAATTACAGATACACGGTACAATGAGGAAAACAAATCTCGTATACACTGAAGAAACTTTTCACGGAAAAGCTCCTTCTGTTGACTCTCCTGAAGCAAAGGCGATCGTTGAGAAAGATCCTGACGCGATAAGCCAACTTGTACAAAGTAAAAATAGTATAAATGCCGGGTAAAGTTTTAAGCGCTGACAATAACATGAATTTAAGTTTCAAATTGTTTCTGAAGAAACGCAATTTACTGTGATGGATGAGCCATTAATATGAATTAATTTAATATTATTTTATGCTAAATATATTACAATAAAAGTAATAAAATATTGTAAGTAAATGTCATTTTTTTTTTCCTGAAGTCGTACACTAAAAACCGTGTAGTTACGGTGTAAGAATATCCACTACTGTGGTTATCGTCAGAGGTATAGACCAAAACTGAACCAGAAGATGAGAACTAACATCTTTCTGATAACAGCTGAATAAAGAATAAGAAACTGCGGTTGCTAATGTGCTTGCCAGGCGTGGTAACTATGGCAATACAATAGAGGAGATCCTTATGAACAAATCTATGGGGGAGGCCTATTTTCTACAGTGGACTTTAAAAGGCTGCAACGGTAACGGTAACGGTAACAGTATAGGACCTCTGCTCATTGTAGAGAGAATTTACCTAAATCCTAAAACCTTAAACGCTTGGTAGACGCGTTGACGATTGCAGTACATGATGACTTGCACCTTTAACGCTGATGCTTGTCACCAATCTGAGTATTTTACGCCTGACATAACCAAGATGCTTATTGTCTATCGAAGCAATAAGATCTTTTTTTTTTATAGTATAAGGGTGACAAACGAGCACACAGTCCACCTGATGGTAAGTGGTTGCTACGGCACATAGACATCTACATCTATCCTCTATTACAAATCAAAATGTAGATGTGTTGTCAGTCGTGAGGATTAAGATGGTCACAGTACTCGAGCATTCCGGGTTCGATCCCCGCCGGCACCAATAAAATTGTTAATTGCAATTTTAAGTGCTGATTTACCACGTGTTCGGCGGTGAAGGAAAACATCGTGAGGAAACCTGCATGTCTGAGAAATAAAAAAAACAAATATTTCGAAGATATGTGAAGTTCGCCAAGACGCATTGGGGCAGCGTGGCGGACATTTTCTTGCCCTAAAATCCTCACAGAAATAAGAGGAGGCCTGTACCCAGCAGTGGGACGTAAATAGGCTGCAACTTTACTTAATACAGTAATAAATTTTGAGTAAACGATTAATTGAAAATCCCAATTTAGCAGGAACCGTGGAAAAAAACATACAAAAATACGCACTTGCATTAACAACTGCATCAAATATCTGTAATCGTAGCGAAATTTTTTATTATTGTAAACAATTTCCACTTTTTGAACACCATTATTACAGCTCTACACAAATCCACTGCTAAACATAGATCGCCCTTGAGAAATGCTTCAAATCAGGGTCCTGTACCACCTGCAACCTCTGACACTGCATGTTTTATGAGGACGTCACCTCATCTAAGAGGAGCCGCCCTACTTTCCGCTTACGCCATCGTTCGCGAACACCACATAGCGAAACAGACCAGTAAGATGAAGCCACTTCGTCTGTTTGGCTATGTCGGTTACTTTAATCCTGCAGCGGATTTCATCGCTGTGTGACTTCAAGTATTTTTATACGGCCTGGATTGCAGCGAGACAACTGCAATCAGCTGCACTTAATTATTGTCGGCTGAACTAAGGTGTATGAATATATGCACTTCGGCTTTGCATTATTTTAATTAGTTGAAACAAAAGTACAAGATTATTATTTCATAATAGCATGTTGATAAAAGCTTGTTTGAAGTGTTATAAAAACCTTTTGATTTCAATTACAGTAAATTTTCAACAAATCGTTATCCAAGCAATGTCAAAAACATTATGATCATTGTGAGTCTGTTGTAAGGTTCGCATGTCACTTTGTTGCTTTTGTGAAATATATCGTATTGTTTATCATATCAATTTAGGTAAAAAATAGCTTTTTTTTTGGGTCAAAGGTTCCCAAGCCGATCCACTCGTACTGCAGGCATAATACCATACAACGTGGTTCTATTAACAAGTGTCCTCCAGACCGAATTTCGGTCACGGCAGCCAGTCTCGAGGAAGAGTAACAATTTGCGTAGTATAGGATATAATACGATAGGATAAGGATTAAAGTGCCCGAGTGTATGCGCAAACACAAGTGCACTCTCCATTCCCTCACGCTCATATTTCGATGGAACGGGGTGAGATATTACGTGCAAGCCTAACGAATTTATGTGCTTTCTAAGGTGTAAATTTGAAATCAAATTAATATAAAAATTTTTCAAAGGTGAAGATTATAATACTGAAACAAAAGACCCTTTTAATAAATTTTATTCTAGGATTAATACTTGATTTGTCAGGCTTGTGACTACGGAAATATAATAGCGGTAACGCCTCGGGTATCCCGCTGATTTTTGTATTTACAAACGATGGATATTTCGTAATTTACCTTTCAGATGGAAAAAAATGAAAATAGCTCGTTTGCTTTTTTACTAATTCTATGTTTAAATTTATTTCTATGTTAAAAATAAATCAGTAAATTTTAAATATTCATAAAGTTTGAAGAGCCCATTCCCCTTCGATTGCGTGCACTATCCTCGTCACCACTAATCCCAACATCACCGCACTAGGAAAAACACATCACTGACAATAATAGTATTCTAAGCCAACACTTAAATACAATCCCAATACGTTTCATGTTTCGCCTCTAAACGAGGCGTCCTCAGGTGAAGTAGATTCTGCGGTGGCTGAGCGATAAGTATCCACTTACACTAACGTCTTTAATAATACTTAAATGTTGAAACGTTTCATCTGGCTTAAATGAGATGATTATAGCGCTATTTATTAGAAGCCGCAGGATCATTCTAGTATATCCCTTCGCCGACTTTCACTACACCCATGGGACGAAATGGGGTGATAGATTCTATTAAGCCACCTACTACAGGAAAAAACTCTTAATATATTACATTTATATAATCTGTTATTAAATAAATATATTATATACCGCAGTGTCATTCAAAATGTAGTATTTTTACTAACCTATAAGAGATAGGAGGTGGTTTTTGTGTGATTAAATTTTGTCTTGCCAAAATTCAATGAGTTGTCAATTTACGTTAAGAATTTATAACATTTATTAACGTGTTTATAAGCGTAACAGACATTATATGCTGGAATAATGGCGATAAATTGTAGACTATAATTATATTACTCTCTTAACAAGTATTGAACGCGATGCCAGCGAAATTGAGTCGGTAACTTCAGTTAAACACAATAGGTGTTTAAATCTGAGAAATTATGATAGTTTCTTAGACTGAGATGAGTATTTAAGAGAAATTTCATTATTGATTCAGCTGAACCAAAAAATGTAGAAATAAATTAAAGTTTGTTACAAATTTCGTTCTTTTCCACAAAGTTTTACAAAAGAAAACAGTCTCGAATAATACTTAAATCGTTTTATCTCCCGCTACTTGTAAAGACTAGACAACTGACGTAGCAATTACGAAACTTTTAATACACTTAGTGAATAAATTATTTTTATTATACTTTTAATAGACTTTTTAACTAAAGTTTTATTTTCTCTAAATTCATTATCCATTACAGCTTATAAAAATTAACTACAGAACACAGGCCTTCTTCATAGATTGTCTCATGGGGGGGACTTGGAAAAAGTTGCCACACTTGACAGGTGGGTTGGAAACAGAAGTTTTTACAATTTTCCGTTGTTATCAGGAAGATGCTAATGCCAACCCAAGTATTGTTTCAGTTTCCCTCTGCCGCCTCTTACGATATCCACGGGATCATATGAGGTAGCGGATATTCTTACATCGCCAATACACGGTTTTTAAAAAAAAATTGTAAATCTAACTCTTATAAGAGAGTCTTTAGGAAATTATTAAGATTTTTTGCGAATTTATGTTTTTCTTTTATCTGAACAAATTAACAAAAACTAAAGTCACCAATCCGTTACGAGGATATCTGCAGCAGCACAAGAGTAACTGATATAGCCCATCGGATCGGTAAACTGAAGTGGAGATGGGTCAGTTATATATAGTTCGTAGAACCGACAACCGATGGGAAAGAAAAGTTCTCGAGTGGCAGCCTCGCACCGACAAGCGCAGTGTACCCCACTAGATGACGATCTGATGAAACACACAGGTGGTCGACAGATGCAGATGGCTTAGA
This sequence comes from Parnassius glacialis, assembly GCA_033319125.1. NCBI lineage: Eukaryota > Metazoa > Arthropoda > Insecta > Lepidoptera > Papilionidae > Parnassius > Parnassius glacialis. The sequence goes on along the minus strand of JAVANC010000026.1, from coordinate 2,855,662 downwards.
CTTTCTGCAATTTCTACTTTCTGGCAATCTATGGGGGCAGGCTTTTGTTCAGCGATGGTCTTGTGATGGGCTGTAGTGATAGTGAAACCCATTTATAGTTTATTGATAATGTTTTCATAATGCAAAATAGATCATGTAGTGGCGGTGTATAAATGTCCACCTACCTAATATAGCAGAGGTAGATAAGAAAGGTGGTATATACAACATAGGTGTCGTAAGAGGCGACAGAAGAAAATGAACAACTAAAATAATACAAAAACTGCAATTGCCAATAAAATTTGCTGTTTTTCGTTTTTATGTATTAATTTAAATAAAATATATAAAAACTGAAACATAGCTTTTGTACGAATGCTGACCATATCTACTTAGTAATTAGAAACCCAACGATACCACGAAATATTTCACCAAATAGAGATAAAATCACACAGTGCAGTTAATTTTCAATTATATACATCAGATAACGTGATAACATATGAAGTGGGTAAAATAAAACCTATGCCCACAGACACCCAATACAGGGTATTTTTGGAACGCTCCCGAAAACTAAGACAGGCGATAGCACCAAGTATACCTTTGATCATGGGTCACAAATAAATCCGATCCTGATGAAAAAAAAACATCTTTTTACAAAGTTTTATAAATTTTATTCACGCGCCATCATGTTAGTACAGCTAAATGAAACGATAATTTCATAAAAAAATCATGAAAATACTGAAACATAAAACCAGCAGTGGAATAACTCAATTCATATCAGCTGATTAAAGGTATTGACCTTACCTATTTGACCGTACGCGCGAACGCAAATTCGCGCCGTCCGCAACTAGCGGGCCATACCACAATACCTAATAATTTACAACACTTGTCTAAATACCTAACTTATCTACTTAACCTACTATTTTGCCACTGTACTTGTCTCCACGTAGCCATTTTAATCCGAATTTACAGGTTAAATAACCCAAATAACTGGTTCGATTTCCCGCTAATGAAAAAACATTTAAATGAAATGTAACCAAGGTTAGAGTCATGCGTTTTTATTCATCGTGTAGGTATGTTTATTATTCTCATGTATTCAGTTATGTATGTATTCAGATTTATTAAGTACTAAGTTATTTAAAAAAAAATTGTTATGAAACAGCTTACCGCTCTAAATCCTCTGTGGTCTTATGAGATGCGGCTCAAATTGTGCTTCATTCATTTCAAGGCAGACTCATGGAGGCGGGGCATCATCGTGTGGTCTTCGACACAGTCCGTACGTAGTTTGTCGAAAACATCCACGATCCTTTTGTAGTTTCGTCAGCACTATCACACTCACGATTAAAAACCCTTTCTTTCACATACCCCACAGAAAGAAGGAAGTCTAACGGGGTCAGATCTGGTGAGCGAGGTGGCCAAGCATTCGGTTACGCTTCAACACTTTGTGCACTGCACAGTATGACACACTTGTTCCATCCCGACGTCTTAACAATTTATTTAGCGATACTTCGTGTACCTAGGTTCGGATACATAACATGTTGTCGTATTCACAATCACTATAAACGTACGCGTTAAGCATTATTAAAACAAAAAACGTAACAAGAATAATACCAACACGTTATAACAATTTAATAAACAAAACGCTCGTGCACGCGTGTACAAAATCAACACGGAACTGTTTCAAAAACTTCAATTAATTTACACGACAAAACGGAAACCTACTGCGTCACAGCGTGAGGCGATACGAGCCGGCCGGGTTACATTCTCATGCGTCATAATAAAGAAGGACGCAACTAACAAAAACGTAAAATGGAAATAAAAAATAAATGGATGAATTTTTCTTTCAGACCCTGTATCTATAGTATATTAAAAGGTTTCTATATGAAAATTGAAATATATACGTAGAGACATGAAGATTTTAAGGACGAACTTATTTTTTTGATAATTTGTTTATTTATTTAAATAAAAAGAATTTTCCTTTTTATCTTAGCTTAAAAAATACATCTAGCAACACAAAAACATCGAAGGAAAGACGCATATAACTATTTGCGTCTTTCCAACCTAATAAATAAAAAAAAACTGCCATTCATTTAACATTTTTACATATTTTGGAAAGGTCATTTGAATTTGAAAGGAAGCTAATAGTACTTTATTACTTTTTTCTTAGTAAATATTAGAGAACCATTGGTAGTGAGACACAAAAAATAACAACCCTCAACTCTTGAGTAATGATTTTAAAGGGGATATCATACGAGACTTACTACGATAATAATTAAAAATTAAAAATTTTGTACAACCGACTTTAATATAAATAATTAAGGATAACTCAAAAACTATTGGTCTGACCTCGATCAAATTTATATGGGACCACATGTGAAACACCAGCTCTTAATAATAAGATATAGAATAATATGACAAGAATAATTGAAATTTAAGTAATCGATGCAAATATTGTTAAAGATGACGTAGCAACTGGTTAAATAAGTCTTTTCTTTTATGTTGAATTTGTATAAGTCTTTTCTACTAAAAAAATGTCATCTGTGATCAACAGTTACGTCTAAAATTCTTACGATAATTTCTAAAATATTGATATTTGTGAATATTAAAAAAAAATAGTAGATCTTCTTATCATGAGACGAATGTTATATTTAACTCATTTATTCAAAAATTGTCAGATGCGCCCTTTTTTCTTATGACCGTAACATTGACCGAGCTAGATATAGGTCGGTAGCGAAGGGAGTGTGGGTACAGTCGCGTTCTAAAGTACTACATGGTATTGGGCTATTGTTTTATAATATTATAGTATTTAATTGTTTTATTGTAGAATCATACTAGGCGTTTTACTAGCTACTTAGAACTTTGGAAGAGGTTGGAATTAAAAATGGATAATGTTTACTTGAGCTTCCGTCCTCAGGTCGATCACATGGTAATTTTTTCAGTATTCTTCCTCAACACTTTTAAATTTACTGCACAATTTTCCCCATTCACCTTCTCCTATCATATTTACCTTTTCGTTCACTAGTTTAGTCATAAAACAATAGATATAAATAATTTTTCTTTCCTTCCTTTTTTAAACATCGCGCGAGTCGCAAAGTAAGCTGTGTATGCGACTGTATTTTTGGAGCGAACAAAGCGCGGGAACCAATAGCATGCAGGCACAGTTATACTGGCGGATTGTTCTCCCGTCGCGCCCCCTTCGTACCAATATGTGATAAATCGCTCAGTGGCCAAGTTCAAGGCCAGCGTTCTTTTTCCACCGTTCGCGCGTACATTAGCCTCTATTAGTCAGGTGATGTCAATTCAGTTTTCACTGCTGGTTTTATGTTTCAGTATTTTCATGATTTTTTTTATGAAATTATCGTTTCATTTAGCTGTACTAACATGATGGCGCGTGAATAAAACTAATAAAACGTTGTAATAGAATAGAATAGAATAGAATAATTTTTTATTCAATATAGATCACATTTGTAATACTTATTGAAAGTCATTTTTTACTTTACCACTGGTTCGAAAAAAAATCCTCTGTCCTGGGAAGAACCAGCAAGAAACCCAGCGGGACTTTTTTTTTAAAGCAAATTTTACAATAATGGTTGTACTAACTATAAAAGTACAAAATTTATTTTAGAAACAGCTTGGAAGCGATCACCTCATTCCCAGGGGTTATTATCAACCATGTATTCATTTATACTATAATAACCCTTTTTATACAGTTTCAACTTAACAAAACATTTAAACTTGCTAATAGAGAGAGCCTGTACACTTTCCGGGACCTTGTTGTAATAGCGTATACATTGCCCCAAGAATGAATTACTGACTCTGTGGAGTCGAGAGACTGGTATCACTAGCTTGTGTTTGTTTCTAGTGTTTACAGAATGCACATCACTTTTTTTACTAAAACTACCTTTGTTTTTGTGAACATACATTAAATTTTCGTAAATATACTGAGAGGCCAAAGTTAATATATTTATTTCTTTAAATTTATCTCTAAGAGACTCTCTCAGTTTTAGGTTGTAAATAGCTCTAATGGCCCTCTTCTGTAAAACAAAAATAGTTTCTGAATCAGCCGCATGTCCCCATAGCAAAATCCCATAAGACATTATGCTATGGAAATAACTGAAATAAACTAATCTAGCTGTCTCGACACTAGTGAGACCTCTAATCTTTTTTACAGCATAGGTTGCAGAACTTAGTCTGCTTGCTAGTTTGGATATATGGGGGCCCCACTGAAGCTTTGCGTCGAGAGTGATGCCAAGAAAAACAGTGGATTCAACAGGGCTCAGTTCTTCCCCATTTAAAATTTTTTCCCCATTAAAATTTTAAAATTAAAATTTAAAATTTTTTCCCCATTAAAAATATGTTTTTTTTTTTCATCAGGATCAAATTTATTTGTGACCCATGATCAAAGGTATACTTGGTGCTGTCGCCTGTCTTAGTTTTCGGGAGCGTTCCAAAAATACCCTGTATATTGACTACTAACTAGAGAGCTTCACTCTGAAAAATAAAACATTTTTTTTACCTTTTTTTTAGGTGTAAAAAAAGTTTTGGTCTCTGTTTTGTGTACACAGTATTGAATAATGTGCACACAAAACACATCTGTTGTTCATAATACGAGTAGTGTGTTAGCCATTTTACCAAACGTGTAGAATAGAATAGAATAGAATAATTTTTTATTCAATATTGATTATTACATAATACTTATTGAAAGTCATTTTTTATTTACCACTGGTTCGGAAAATACCTCAGTCCTGGGAAGAACCAGCAAGAAATCCAGCGGGGTTTTTTTTTTCAAACATATTTCACTTAACAATAATTTCATTTATACAATTTTTAAATGATATTTACATAGAACCAGCATGGTGGCGATCACCCTATTCACAGGGGTTATTTTCATTCATGTATTCCTTGATATTATAATAACCCTTCTTGTACAGTTTTTCTTTAATAAAACTTTTAAACTTGTTTATTGACAAACGTTGAATATGTTCCGGGATTTTGTTGTATAAGCGTATACATTGCTCCATAAATGAATTACTGATTCTGTGGAGTCTAGTAACTGGCATTACAAGCTTATGTTTGTTCCTAGTGTTTAAAGTATGCACATCCTTATTCTTATTAAAGCTATTTATGTTTTTATGCACATACATTACATTCTCATAAATATATTGCGATGCCAAAGTTAATATGTTTATTTCTTTAAATTTTTGTCTGAGGGACTCTTTACAGTTTAGATTATAAATCGCCCGAACGGCTCTCTTTTGCAAAACAAATATAGCTTCAATATCAGTCGCATTACCCCATAGCACATTTCCATAAGACATTACGCTATGAAAGTAACTAAAATACACTAATCTAGCTGTCTCAACATCTGTGAGACTTCTAATCTTTCTTACAGCATATGCTGCAGAACTAAGTCTGCTTGCTAATTTAGATATATGGGGACCCCATTGAAGTTTCGCGTCAATAGTAATACCAAGAAAAACAGTGGTATCCACAAGACTCAACTCCTCCCCATTTAACAGCACATTGGTATTCAAATGTTTTACATTAGGTATTGTAAATTTAATACAATTTGTCTTATTGCCGTTTAAGAGCATATTGTTGGCGTTAAACCAATGTACCAATTTCGATAGAGCATTATTTACATCGTCATAACTAATTAACTGTGGTTTGAGTTTGAAAATCAAAGAGGTATCGTCAGCAAATAATACTATATCATGATTGTCCCCTACAAGATAAGGTAAGTCATTAATATAGATTAAAAACAGGAATGGGCCAAGAATCTAGCCCTGAGGAACGCCCATTGATACTACCAATCCGGAGGAACCTTTACCATTAATCACTACTTTTTGAATTCTGTTACTTAAATATGAAGCAATAAATCTAAGCGCTAAATTTTTGCACCGTAATGTTGTAGTTTCCTGATTAATGTCTCATGATGAACACAATCGAAAGCCTTGGAAAGATCACAGAAAATACCTAAGGCATCTTGTGAATTCTCCCAGGCATTAAAATATATTTCAGAAGCTCAACACCGGCGTCAGACGTCAAGCGACCCCTTGTAAAACCAAATTGGTTTTTATGAAGTAATTTATTTGTATTAAAAAAAGTTAACAATTGATCCAAAATTATTTTTTCAAAAATTTTACTGAGAGTTGGTAGTACAGAAATAGGTCTAAAATTAGCGGGGTCCAATGTTCTACCTGATTTAAATAAAGGTATTACTTTATACTTAAATAAAGGTGTTTCCTGATTTAATGAAGTATAGTAAATACTTCATTAAATCAGGAAACACACCAGAATCGATACAAGTATTAAAAATAATAGCAAGATGAGGTGCAATTAAACCTATTATGGACGCAATAACTGTAACGGAAATCCCCCACAAATCTGCGGTCTTCTTTACATCAATGGTTTTGAAGTATTTTACAACATCTTGCGATAATACTTTTTCAAATCTAAATTCTTTTAAACAGGTGTTAACATTCTGTTTGAGTAATGACTCGGCGACAGTTGGAGAAGTATTCAATGACTCGGTTGTCAAGATAGGAATATCAGTGAAATATTTCTCAAACACCGCTGCGACTTCTTGATTGAATTTAGTCAATTCATTGTTAATTTTTAATTGATAGTTTGAATTACGAGGTTTGTCTTTACCGGTCTCATTATTAATTATACTCCACGTCATTTTAATTTTATTCTTAGCCGTCTTAATTTTGTTGCTAATATGTAACGATTTGGCTGTGGAGCAAACACTTTTAAACATTTTAGAATAATTTTTAACATATTTTTTAAAAGCATCGGAAAGATTATATGATCTTTCATGGTAAAGGTCATATAACTTTCGTCTGCTTTTATGAATTCCTACTGTCGCCCACTCATTAAATGCCTTGCGACTGTTTCTGGAGAATGTTTTAGAAGTAAATGTTTTTTTTAAATTCATTACTTATATGTATATATTATATATATATATATATATATATATATATATATATATATATATATATATATATATGGTAAATAATTGTCCATATAAATAGTCTGCATTGTTCTTATAAGAAAGTGATGGAAGGTTTTTTACCATATTACTTCTAAATATCTCCAGGCGTTTTGTATTAATAGGAACAAACACACTTTTCTGAATTACCTGTTTTTTGTGCATATAAGGTAATGAAACCAGTTGTCCACAGTGATCTGAACTAAGTTTTTGAATTATTGATTTGTTGATTGGTACAACACCTGTAAAAATATTATCAATACAAGTTGCACTACACCCTGCAATACGTGTAGCTTTAAAGAATAAATTACCAAGATTATAGGATTTGGACAAAGAGCAAAATTTAATACTGATGGAAGAATTTTCCAGGAGATTGATATTAAAGTCTCCACACACTACAAGAGATTTATTCTGTTTATTAAGCTTAACTAAAACTTCTTCCATAACCTTTTCAAAGGTATCATAATTTGAACATGGGGGTCTGTAAACACTGACTACAATAAGGTGCTCAAGCTCAACGCATGCCATTTCTACAGTACGCTAAACAGAGAGGCTCACAATGTCTTTACGTTCTTTACATGATAAGGATTTATTAGCTAATATTAAGGAGCCACCACGTAACTTAGTATCTCTATTGAACGAACTGACCACCTGGTGATTACTGAAATTAAATATAGAGTTGTAATCTTTCAACCAATGTTCAGTAATACATAAAATATGTATACTGTTACTATTTAAAAATAATTCAATTTCTAATTCTTTGCCTAACATACCTTGTATGTTTTGATGCACCAGGTTGATACAGTTTTTTTTTATTGTTATTTTGTGAAATTACATAATTATGTATTGGTAAGTTGCATTCTAAGCTATTTAAATTATCTTTGCTAGAGATTACCTCTATTGTATTATTATCTAATTTAAATTACTTGGAACTGGTTCCAAATCATATGTAAAATTATTTTGTTGCTCAAAAGAAGTAGGTGTCAAGGTAGCCAAATCATTGGCTGAGTTAAAATATAAATAATAAGATAGCGTATTTGCTACCAGTCTTAAACTATACTTTGATAGGTAATACCTATCTCTTGTCAAAAACTTCTTAATTAAATTATTTAAATCAATTAAATGAAATTTATAATTATTACAATTATATGTCAGTTTTACATTATTATTGCATATTAAATTAGTCATTTGGATATTTAAGTCATGTCTCAATTTATTTTCTTGTGGCAGACCCCATAAGTAAGGCAATGTAAACAGAACAATCTTGTGAACATTTAAATTATTTAGAATTTCAATATAATCCAATAATTGTTTTTTATTCACATTGCCCCTTCTCCCAATAAGAAGTATCAATATACTATTAGAACTACGGCTACTTATTAGAATTTTATTTATAATTTGACTAAATGTTGCTCCAGGCATACAATAATTAGTAATTTGGTGTTCCTTTAGACAGTTATTTAACACTAAAACTAAGTTTTTACCTATATCATCACTGTACACAACAATATTATTTTTGCTAACATTTAAATTATTCAAATTATTTTTTGTTCTGGAACTGTCATGGAGTTTATAAGTAGGAGAGGGATTATTTTTCTCCATATTATTAACACATACTGTCCCTGAAGTAACCGGTAATGAGCGCTGACACTCACACTGATGCTTTACTAATGATTCAAAACGTTCCTCATTATATTTACACAGTGTCACCAGTTCTTCCATGGCCAGTATATGTTCCTTTATTTCATTTTGAGCTAATTTATATTTATTTGTTTTAACTTATATTGCATTATGAAGTGAAGAAATTTCTGAATTAAGATACTCCATGTCAGTGTCATAACTTTTCCTAATGCTATCCACCTCAATTGAATATATTTTGACCTTATTAATTAATTCTTGTTTTTCTTTACATAACTTAACATGATTTTTAATACTTATTTTATTTTTTATGTTTTTTTGCAATTTATTAATGTATTTATTTATTTTAATGTATTTTTTAATTTATTGTTACTGCAAGCGATTCTTCCTGCTGTTCCCGAATTGAAGACATCTTCATCTGTCAAATCCACTGTTGATGATGTTTGTAACAATATTGAGGATTCTTGAGACGTTGTGCATTCTACAAGTTCATGGAACAGACTCTGAGTTTTGGAGGCTTTTAAGTTGTCTAAGTTTTTGTTTAGTTGTAAAATTTGCTCTTGGGCTTCATTCAATTGTAATTGCAATGCAGCAATGAATTTGAGAGCTTCCTCATATTCCTTGCTGCACTGATCAAACTCATTGACCGTTCCCTGAAGCTGGTCCCTTTCTTTTAATACATTAAGATAATCTGTGTGTAACATTGCCATGTCACACTTTAATTGTGTATTATTTTTAATTATTTCAACTATTTCTTTTTCATTGTCATCCCTTTCTTTTAGTAATATTTCACACTGCTCCTTGCACACCTTTAGTTCCTGAAGCGCGAGCTGGAGCTGGGTCTCAAGCTGGCGCGTCTTGGCATTACGAGTATTCAATTTGCTATGTATTTATTAGTTAAAATATTAAAACTAGAACTTCTACTTAATACAGAAGTAGCAGTGTAAATAACGACAAGAAGTTATGGTGTGAGTTTATATTTGTAGATTTTAAATGAAACGCTTAAGAAAAGATTTAAATATGTAAAACCGAACTGAAAAATTATGTAATAAAAAGGGATAACAAGAACTACAATATGCAATATTCAAACAATATGTACGTTACCTGTCACTTAAAATCCGAACGTTTAAATATAATATATTTAGGTAAGTAACTTACGTTTTACTTAATACAGAGTATAATTTAAACACAATTAACAATTGCAACACAAAATTGAGGTGGATATTAATGATTTATAATAGTAAAACTTAAATTTATTGGGGGCCTAATTTTTTACAAACTTATTCCTTGGGTTGCCACTTCAAAAAATTGTTAATTGTGGTAAATCATTCCAATAATGGACAACGGTCTAGATATTTTTATGTGTTACAATTTTTGATGCCGCACGAATAAGTATTCACGCAGCGTGATAACTATGAAAAATCCTATGATGTAAATTTACGGGAGGACCTATGTTCAGCAGTGGACTTTCTTTGGCTGTAAGGAATAGATGCACGAATAAATAGCAAAAATAAAATTAAACATTTTCAACTGAATATTGCTCCTTTTGATTTGTAGTAAGAAAATGTCAATGTATTCAATAACAAAAGAAAAAATATACATTTTCATAGCGTTGCTGACACCAAATCTTTCCAAAATCACTTATCTCAGCATGTTCTCTGTCAACTTATCACATACGTAAAATGAAACAAAGGTAAGTTGATAACAAAGAGCGCATTGATTACCAGCGCAAATTGGCAACTTAATTCTGCTCTGCATTGTTTGGTGAGTGTGAAGAACCGGAAATATTTTTAGTGACAACGCATTTGCATTTAGACTATTACCCGAGGATAGATGTAGATGTCTATGGACCAAAGTATCCACTTACCATCAGGTGGACTGTGTGTTCGTTTATCTCACTTATCTATAAAAAAATCTATTAGCAACACGCACTTCCCACTACTCAGGACGCTGTAACACATGAATGTGTTTGTCATTCTAACTAGATTCATATTCATTTATTGAAAAATATAAGCTTACAGTATATATAACTAAATCGCTTATATATATACTAAAATTACAAAACAAAATAAAATACACAAAAAATCACCGATAGTTAATATTAAGATTTTTTTTTATAGAAATAGGGTGACAAAGGAGCACACAGTCCACCTGATGGTAAGTAGTTACTGTGTCCCATAGACATCTACATCTATCCTCGTTTGCGAATCAAAATGCAGATGCGTTGTCAGCCTTGAGAACTAAGATGAAATGCCTCTTTTCCAGTAAAAAGGGTCTCCGGTTCTATACACTCACCATACGAAAGACAGCAGCATTAATTATACTATTAATATAGCTGCAGCATGGCTCTACCACGTATAAAAACACACACAAATTGTGTAACCATATTATGTATTTGATATTTCTGTTTTATATATTGATGTGCAGCGAAAGTAAAACAACTTGCTTAATTTACAAACCTAAATATTTACGAATTACAGTCGAATCTGACCACTGAGCGACCACTTGTTATTATAATTTTGGGAAACAGCGGCGTTTTTTGTTTCAAATAGGTAAGCATCTGTGTCAGAAACGCGTCTGGAAATTGGCGTTCGATACAATCATCTCATTGCTTTGATGAGATTGTATCGTCAATATCGAGCAAGTTAATTGGATGGAAAATAGGAATAGCACTGAATTTTCGTAATTGAAGTAAAATTAGAATGAGTTTTTATTGGCGCTGCACGTTTTTACGCTATGGCTAACTCTTTTCCAACGCGATGAAAGAGCTCGAGGTCCACTTTACGGCCTACATTACGGGCTACTGAAGAAAAAACGCTAAATTAACTCAAATTATTACTTGTGTATAATTTCGAACACATACGAAATATTTTGAACACATTTTATGGTAAACATAAACCTGAATGTCCGCAAATAATATAACTAAAAGATCCTTGTAAGTAAGTTTCAGGGAAACTTCATAAAGCATATCTCTGAGGACTTACAACACGACGATCAAAGTTGTTCAAGCCTAAATACAAAACCAACTTTAATTTTACTTATGTACATAAACTAACTTGGTTTTGCAATGTTAATAAAATTTATTTGTATTTTCGCTTTATTTTATTTTACTAACTGGCTGCTAGCTAAAAATAGCACCAACTTAACATAGAAGCACGGTACCAAGACGCCAGTAGCGTATCATAGAACTATTGCACTAAGACATGGAGTTGAGTATTTTTGCTTCACTTAAAAGTACTACCAAACACTCTCACCCTAATCTGAAAAATAGCCTACGTATCATAACGCTACGCGCTAAGACGCCTCACATCGGTAGGGGTGTGCGATGTCCACGGGCAAGTCGTATTGCTACGACAAACCCACTTACCACCTAAGACGATAGATATGCCTAGGAGATATCGATTAGCGAGTCCAAGTTGACTTCGGCTCGGACGCTGTGAAGCAGTCTATACGCCACTATAACAATGCTTTTCAAGTCCCATTTCTATCAATATAATGCTTTTGTATCATAGACCTTACTATCATAAGTCCCTAATATATAAGTAGTCAGGCACTCACTCGACCACCCCATATGTTAATACGATCTTGGTTATGCGTCTCCGGCAACTTCCTTATGAAAGAAATTATTACAAGAATACTCTCATTAACTTATTGCAAAATTAATTAATTAATATAATTATTACTAATGTAATTGAAAAATGGGTCAAAAATTTAAAATTTGATCCATTTTTCAACTTTATTACAGATGTTATTTATTTTTATAATTGTAACGTATTCTATTTCTATTTCTATGATTTATTTATTTATTTTATTTATTTATTTATACACTTTATTGTACTAAAGGTACAAACGGCGGACTTAATGCCATATGGCATTTTCTACCAGTTAACCGGAAAGTTAGTGGGAGATGTGTGTACTGCAGTGGGCTAGGATGAAAATCTAAAATTGATATAAATTTTACACAAACACATACACATACACACGCGCACACACACACACACACACACACACACACACACACACACACACACACACACACACACACACACACACACACACACACACACACACACACACACATGAGGCATTCCATCTTAGTCCTCACGGGTGACAACGCATCTACATTTTGATTTGTAATAGACGATAGATGTAGATGTCTATGGGCCGCAGCAACCACTTACCATCAGGTGGACTGTGTGCTCGTTTGTCACCCTTATCCTATAAAAAAAAAACACACACACACACACACACGCGCGTAGATCAAACTTAAATATATACAAGGATATAATATATAGATTATATGTTATAGATTATTATTTATTTGTGTGTCAGATGAACCCAAGTAATGTTCCTTCACCTTTGTTTTAAAAATCCACTTGTTAGGTGATTTTCTTATTGCTAAGGGAAGCGCATTCCAGAGTCGTACAGCTGTAACAGCGAAAGAGTTTGAGAGGAAACCAGTACGGTGAGAGGGAATTTGGAGTACGAGATTGTTACGAGAGCGAAGATTGCAATCATGGGAAGAACCCAGGTATTGAAATTTACATTTCAAATACTCCGGGGCCAATGGATCGTTAAGAATAGTGAAAAGAGTGCTAAGAATTCTAAGGTTCCTGCGTTGTGGAATATTTAACCATTTAAGTTGAGAGCGATAGAAAAAGACGTGGTCATACTTTCGAAGACCGTAAATGAAACGGATACAGGTGTTGAGAAGTCGATCCAATTTATTGACCAAGTATTTGTCTGCATCTAAGTAACACACATCGGCATAATCAAACATAGGAAGAATAAGCGATTCAATTAGAAGTTTTTTCGTACAAGGCGGTAAGATATTTTTAAATCTATACAATTGTCTCAAAGTAGTACAAACTTTACGGCTAACTTCCTCAACATGACTGCGCCAAGTAAGAGAACAATCCAAGCTTAATCCTAAGTCCCTAACATGAGAGCTGTACGGAATTACCACGCCATTATAAATCAGTGGATCTAATGATGTATGATTAAGTTTACCTAAGTGACGTGCGCTGCCTAAGACTATAGCTTGGCATTTGCTTGGATTAACAGTGACCCCGTACCTTCTTGACCAATTCAGAATCCAGTTAAGATCGGAGTTAATCACAGTTATAGCATTATTCATGGTAGTAGCATCGGCATGAGCATACAGTTGCAAGTCATCGGCATACATATGGTAAGAGGCACGAAAGTTGCAAGTAATCATGTTAATAAATATAGAGAAAAGTAATGGAGATAGAATTCCACCTTGTGGAACACCAGTGGTTAATTCACACCAATCGGATACCATACCATACCACACGGACCGCCTGCTGGCGACCACGAAGATAGGAGGAAACTCAATTCCGTGCTGATAAGGAAAAACCTATGTAAGACAAGATGGCGATGAGAATATCATGGTCAACGGTATTAAAGGCGTTAGAAAAATCTATTAAAACTAACACCGTCAACTTTCCAAATTCCATGCCATCACGCACATCTTCTGTTATTTTTAAAAGCGCCGTTGTGGTGCTATGTCCGGGTCGACATCCTGATTGGTGTTGATTTAATAAGTTGCTTTTAGTTAAGTATGTTTGTATCTGTTTGAGGGCTACAGCTTCTAAAACTTTTGACAAAAACGGCAAAATCGAGATAGGCCGGAAGTGGTTGAGAGTACTGGGCATAGAATTTTTTGGAAGAGGGAGAACAAAGGCCTTCTGCCAGCATGATGGAAAATTCCCAGTAAGCAATGAGCGGTTTATAATGGAGGCTAAAATTGGTACAATATGTTCTGAAACATACGATATCATGGTTCTTCCTATGTTGTCATGGCCTACTGCCTTTGACTTAAGTTTTTGTAATACTTTTAAAATATCCTTCTCAGTGACAGTAGAAAAAGAGAACGAATCAGTATGCGTGGATGACATGGAAGTAATATCCGAAATAGTTTTATTACGTTTTGAATATTTTAAACAGAGTTTTAATAAATTTAAAGGTTTTTAAAGACAATATTAAGCCTTTACTATACTATAACTTAATGTTCGAAATTAGTGCATTCGAACTTGGTGGTTATTTAGTCATGGGGTTTGCCCCATTCATAAGGTTGTTGTGAAGCTTATCACTAACGTTGGACGCATAAATAAATAGTTGTTTTTAATTGTGTATTTTTAATTAAAATAATTAACTTATTTTATTAAAAATAAAACTACCTGTTACGGCCTGCAGCTGCCTATCCAAGAGTACAATCTTCCGGGGCCCATGAACGGAAGACCTTACAAGCAGATGCAGGTCGGGCCTCAACGAGTGGCCACGTGGAATTACCCTATGACAATAAACTATATGGAAAACGTTCTATCCTACTACAATTCAATAGGGATAATAGTCAAACCGAGCTTACTTACCTATATCCCAGCGACTGCTGTTTCAGGGTTCGGTCAGGCCGCATGTGGTTGTAGGGTGCATGGGAAGTAAGGGTTAGTGATGTGTATCTGTGTGTGTCTGGTTGTAGTAGACTTGATAGGACCGTTGCAGTCGGCAGCAGCTCAGACTTCAGCACCGCTCCAAATTGTGGTAATCTTC
This sequence comes from Parnassius glacialis, assembly GCA_033319125.1. NCBI lineage: Eukaryota > Metazoa > Arthropoda > Insecta > Lepidoptera > Papilionidae > Parnassius > Parnassius glacialis. The sequence goes on along the minus strand of JAVANC010000026.1, from coordinate 2,840,487 downwards.
AGCGGAGCCACCCCCAGTCACTTTCTTCGTTCGTCACGAGGACAGTCCATTAACTTTATCGTAAAATTAACTAACTTCCAGAAGCCACTACCTCTCTTTTTTTGTCGTCGTTTGTTATAAAGCTTAACACACAAAACGAATATAGAATGTCCGGATCTAAGGTCACTACCGTTTCGCGTGGCAACAGTTATTTCTAGACTTAACACTAACTTCTCTAGTATCACAAAGCTCAGCGTCCAACCGACGACGGAAAATGTTTCCGAACAATATTAAATGCCGCACTAGTAGTTAATATTGTCGACTGCACTTATATACGGATTTAGAGTTAAACACAACTAAGTTCCTTCATTCGACACAGAAACAAAACGTCGCGCCATGGTCAAAGTACGCCTCGTTGACCCGCCGATCAATTTAACTAGCCAACTAAACACAAAAGAGGCACTACGCGACTACCGAATTATAATGCTATTTTGACAACGACCCGGGGAAGCTCTCAAACAAGGAATGCGCGTTACGAATCCTAGACAGTATATTTACTCGACGTGACTGCACTATTTCGCGTTCCCGAACATGTTCACAGCGTGCTGTCCCAAGCACCGCTTGAAAAAACTCCCTTTGCGCTCGCGCGCTCTCGATACACACCGCTACACGATACACGGCGCCGAGCCGAGCGCCCTCTGGCGTCGATTCTTGACATTAGCGTTTGGGGCGAACACTACCATTAACACGTTCACTGTCCGGTTTTAAACACAATAGTAAGACAATAGCAGTGACCTATATGTAGTGCACGGGACAGCGAAAGGGTTAATATAATATGGTAATATCTCAAGAAATAAACAATTCGAATAAAAAATTCCAAACTTAAATATTTTAAAGTTAAGTCTCCACTTTATCGGATTATAAAATAAGGCCAGCCACATACATGTGGGATTCCGTTTCGGGATTCCGTTTTGATATTCCTATTCGGGATTCCGAACGCAGCAAGTCCATATAAAATCTATGACCCGTCACACACGTACGGTAGTCTTCTGTTCGAAATTTTGCGGGTAAAACGGGATTCCGACCGAGACCGCTTGGAGGCCGACCCGTTCGGAAATCCGAAACAGAATCCCGAAACTGAATTCCGTATGTATTGGTGTGTATTTGGCGGGCTTTAAGATGTTAGTGCATTTTTGTACCAAAGTATACTATAGACTACTTCAATATAGTAAAGAAAGACATGACAGTTCAGAGAAGTTCAGAAGAAAATAAGACATAATGTAGTAGATAATGTCAAAGGGTTTTGTCTCGAATATAGTAAATTAAGGAGTTTTTTAGTTAGTCGCTGGAAATTTATTTAACTGTCATATGTACGTGTGTTATTTTCAGCAGAAAACACCTAAAGGGCTGTAATAATGGTGGCGATGATGATGCTGATGATGATACATTTGATGATGATTACGATGAAGTTAATGATGATGCATAGGTCGGATTCCGTCTTGGAGTTAAGACTCTGCAGTCAGGTCCTTTGATTTATTCACCCGTTAACGTTTATAATGAACGTAAATACAAACGTAATTTAAATGTTTGTTATAGTGAAAAAATATTATAAAAATCTATCACCAATAGATAGCGAGGATACGAGTGTACTAAAAGTATTATGACGTTACCTTCCCCAACGGAACTTCCCGACACGTTTTATTACATTACAAAACGTACGGTCCTTTCCTTCCGGGCTTAGCGTATTTGTACGCGTTAGTTTTTATGTTACCGATAAATACTCTTTTCTGCCGACTTCCAAAAAGGAGACGGTACTCAATTCGGGTGTATGTTTTTTTTATGTGTGTTACCTCATAACTTAGTACTGGGCGAACCGATTTCAATGATTGGTTTTTTATATGAAAGCTGATAGTTCTCGTGTAGTCCCATACGAATTTGATCAAGGTCAGACCAATGGTTATTGAGTTATTCTTAAATAACCTATATTGAAGTCGCTTATATTGAAGTCGGCTGTACAAAATTTTTAATTTTTAATTATTAGTTCCTTGAACTCGACTTTTACTTTTTATTAAAAGTACAAGGAACATTGCGAGCTAGACTTTTGCTCAAATAGGGAGTTAGACAAAAAATTATCCACCACTCCTACCACTCTCATTTCTGGATTTTTTAAGAAAAAATTAAAATCAATTAAAAAATAACACAGTTGAATTAAGAACATTTGCATCTTTTCTAATGGGTTTTTTTAAAGGGAACTATTGAAAAAAGGTGAATTGTATAATTTATAATAAAGGTGTTTACCCCTTTTTAATGGCCCATAATATGTATCTTATTTAATTTTTTTAAATACAGGTATTTCTTTTTTATGATCGCAGAATTTAAGTTCTTTCTTTTTAATCTGACGAATACTTTATACAGATTTATCGACCTTCATGATATTGAAGTAGCACTGACTGCATCAGTTATATTGAAAGTGCGCAGAGAACTGGAACTATTCCGTACATAATTTATTTTTGTTCAAATGTGAGACAACCGTCAAGTGCTTTTTGAGTTCACTCATGTCAAATTATACCAGTATTTTGCTTACTTTTTATGATTGAACATTTGTTTGGATTTATAAAAATTTAAGTTTTAATAAAAAGTAAAAACCGACTTGAAAAAATAAAAGGAATAAAATAAAATGTAGTCAAAGGTTTAAATAGTACTAGCGATCCGCCCCGGCTTCGCGCGGGTGATTTCTGCATCTTGACAACAGCGCCACCTACCGAGTCCAATTGTGAATCTAAACCATTGGAGGAGTTGTCACATACAAAAGGACAGAAGACTTATATGACGGCGTCTGCTCCGTAGAATCCGAAAGATTTTTGTGAACAAAACGTACACCGTTCACGCCAGCGAGCGCCTCCTTCAATTCCCCCACTCTCCACTACGCAACTTGTTTTGCTACGTGTATAAAACAGACGGAGCGACCGCCATTAGGGCAGTCTTGGCTTGAGACTGATGAATCTGTAAAAGCCAAAAAGGCTAACATCATCACAAACTAGTCTTGTCTCTGGTATGGCACGGTGCACTTCTCGTATTCTGCTACTAGTTCTTTTGAGTAGAACTGGTCGAAGGGACAGTATCGTCCGGGCCAAGCATTTGCGGCTGGTTGAAAGTACTCACCCATCCGGTCTAGTGAGGTTAGTTCTGGTTGGAGTAACAATGTCGTCCGAGCCATTCTGTGCGGCTGGTCGATAGGGATACACCCATCTGGACCAGTCAGCGGTTTGTCGAATAGAGTGCAGATAAAAGTATCGTCTGGGCCAGAGCCGAGCGGTTGGTTGTAGGGACATATTAGTTTGCAGTTGTACGAGATGACGGATTCAGAGTCAGTCCTCCGGTCCAAGTTGTCATATGAGATGTTGACTGGTCGAAGGGATGCTGTCGCTCTCTGAGCTAACTAGTCGAGGGCTAGGTTTTAAGGTTAAAGTCATCGTAGGAGGTGATGACAGGTCGAAGAGACGCCTTAGCTAGCGTTAGTTTACATGAGGTCAAACGTAATTGCCTTTCGTATAATTATGTGTGTAGGTCCCTATTATGTTATTCTTTTTACTTTTTGAAGTCGGCTTTTACTTTTGATTAAAATTTTACGTTTCACCTTTAGGGGTGAAATTCTTTTTCAAATATTTATAGGGAAAACCCACGCTTGCAAAGCACACTTGCGCCATACAACAAAATAATGTTTACTGTACTCGTATTTTGTATGGCAAATGAAAAGGACCGGATACCCTTTTTACTAGTAACCTCAGACAAAATAAAAAGGACTTTTTATTTTGTCTGAGGTTATTAGTAAAAACCTTGTAACAAGGAATTCCATAATACTTCTCTGCTAGCCGGTTGAGGAAGCTCAAAGTCACTCAGCAAGCTATGGAGATGGCTATGCTCGGAGTTTCTCTGCGTGATAAACTTAGAAATGAGGATATCCGTAATAGATCCAGAGTGACCGACATAGCCCAACGGATTAGTAAGCTGAAGTGGCAATGAGCCGGCTATATAGCTTAAAGAACCGACAACCGATGGGGAAAGAAGGTTCCCGGGTGGCGGCTTCGTACCGGCGGACTAAGTGTGGGGCGCCGACTAAATGGAGTGACGACCTGGTAATATATGCAGGAAGTCGATGGATGCAAATGGCTCAGGACCGTAGTTTGTGACATTGCTTGGGGGAGGGCTAGGTTCAGCAGTGGACTTGTGAAGGGTTGTATCGATGATGAAAATGAATGAAGGAATTCTATGTGTTGAGGACAGCTAGAGACCCAAGAATATAATGGATGAACAGTGGACTGTATATTTATTTGTGACTGGTTACTTAACGACTGATCTGAGGTTAGCTATACTAGGGGACTGCTTGAAGAAAAGATGGTACTTTTTAATATACTGTATTAACTATTTACAACAATTCGGCACTGACTAACTATAACTATGTCTAACACTATGTACAGAGGGAGGTCTTGAATTGGAGTCTTGAGTCTTCTTCAGGTTTCTTCCTAAGTGCCGCTCCGAAGTGAAATGAACAACTCACAGACTGAGGCACCTTCTTGCGAGATATAAGAAGGGCGTCTCGGTCTGTGAGCTGTTCATTTCACTTCGGAGCGGCACTTAGGAAGAAACCTGAAGAAGACTCAAGACTCCAATTCAAGACCTCCCTCTGTACATAGTGTTAGACATAGTTATAGTTAGTCAGTGCCGAATTGTTGTAAATAGTTAATACAGTATATTAAAAAGTACCATCTTTTCTTCAAGCAGTCCCCTAGTATAGCTAACCTCAGATCAGTCGTTAAGTAACCAGTCACAAATAAATATACAGTCCACTGTTCATCCATTATATTCTTGGTCCTTCGAGCCGGATTCAAGCCAGAAGAAAGAAGCAAGAAGTAAGAAGAAACAAGAAAGAAGCCAATTATAGAAGAAAGAACATAATTATAGAAGAAAGAACATAATTATAGAAGAGAGAAGATCATTATAGAAGATCTTCAAGGAAGAAAGAAGTTCGTCGACGAAGAGAGAAGATCGTCGGTACTAATTTCTTCCCTGTTTCTTGTTACGATTACGTCACATACGTCTATTGTCTGTTTCCAGACAATTTCTTGTTTCTTTAACCGCGTTTACGCGGCCAGTGGTCACTCCCTAACGGTGCCAAACTGTGACCATCTGGTAACGCCCTTGTGGCGGGAACGACATCCATACGTGTGTCTTTTTAAAGACTGTACGTACGTCTTTTTGAACACGACCGGAGGTCGCAACGTGGGACCATGAGGAAGACACGAAGCCAGAAGACACGGAACGATGATGACACGCCGGTAGGAATGCGCATATTCGAAGAAGCACCCGCGTCCCCGTCCGATTATCTCGCGATGGCACAAGCGCCCTCCGCCGCGCCCGCGCTCCAGGCCCCGCCCGCGCCCGCATCTACGCCCGCGCCCGCGCCCCCGCCGCCGCGCCCCGCTATGTCCGTGTCCACGACCGATCGTTTGGGAGAGGTTAGCACTTCCGCGCCGCGTACAGAGACACTCGCCGCGATTATTGAAGATCTTCCGTCTACAGAGATTAGTTCGATAGTACGTACCGTCGCGCCTGTAACAGACGTACATAGGCCCGCACCCCGCGCCCCGTCGGTTCGCTCCGCTCGTTCAGCCCGGTCGACGGCTAGTGCGATAGCTAAATTAAAGCAAATTGAGTATAACGCCGCGGAGGAACTAGCTGCAATTAGGAGGAAGCAATTGCAGTTGGAAGAAGATCTTATTAGGAAGAAGTACGCTAGGGACGTCGCGCAACTGCAAGAAGAAACAGATAGGGAAAGTGTCAACGAAGACGAGTTAGTTGAAAATAGGGTACGCGTTGATAGGTGGTTAGAAAACGTAGAGACTGTGCGGGGGGAGTCGCCTTCCCGCCCCTCTCAGCCCGCGCCCCGCATCGAGTTAGAGCAGACCCTACCGAACAGGGTAATCGGTTACGACCACAGTAAAGATGCCCAGGGGAGGACGGAAGCGAATAACGTTCAACCGCGCCGCATAGATTCGGTACAGAGGGAAGATGGAGTCGCCGTAGGAATGAACCAGGTGGATCGTCGTGTACGGGTTACGTCGCCGTCGCGCGTCCAACGCCGCACTCTATCGCCTACACATAGATCGCCACATCGCCACGCGGATCGTAGATCACCGTCGCCGTATAGGGATGTAGGTGTACATAGATCGCCATCGCCACATCGCCACGCGGATCGTAGATTATCGTCGCCGTATAGGGATGTAGGTGCGCATAGGACGCCAGCGCCACAACGTAAGCTAGAGAGAGATAGAGATAGGTCGCTTACTCCGCGAGGGAAAGATAGGGGTATAGAGCGACTAGCGGAAGCTCTGGAGAATATGGTCAGAGTTAGGCCCGCTGCCGCGAAGCAGACGCAGGACTTGCCTATTTTTAACGGTTCGGCCGCGGAATGGTTAGCGTTCAAAGCCGCGATGAAAGAATCCACGCGTCTATATGGATTCACAGATACGGAAAATATGGCAAGGTTAAGAAACTGTCTACGCGGTGAAGCTAGGGAGGTAGTATCGGCACTGCTGTTTACCGCGAAGGATCCAGCAGATATTATGCGAACATTAGAGCAGTGTTTCGGCCGCCCGGAAGTAATTATCGATCGAGCGTTAGAAGAATTGAAACGCCTTCCGCGCCCGGGTCAAACCGCACAAGAATTAAATGCGTTCGCAATAAAGTTGCAAAATATCGTGTGCATTTTGCAAAACGTCGACGGCAAGGGATATCTGCAAAATCCAATGCTTACTAGGGAAGTAACGAGTAAGTTAAGCCCTCACTTACGGTCGCGTTGGTGTGATTATGCGGAGCACTACGGAAGTGCAGACGAACCGGACATCGTTACACTGTCCAGGTTCATGATGAGAGAGGCTGATCGTGCGTTGAGTCATGCCTATACGTCCGTAGAGCCGACTAAGGAATCGCCCGTAAGACGAGAGGCCCCGTCGTCGAAAAGGATAGTGACACGCCGCGTAGAGAATAGGGCTCGCGACGTAAAAACGTTCACCGCACAGGAGGACACCAGTAGTGCCTCTTGTATGTGTTGCGGGGGTGAACACGTGATCGCTAAGTGTAGAAAGTTAGCGCAAATGGGTGTGGACGACCGGTGGAATTGGGTAAAGGAAGGTGGGGTATGTTTTCTGTGTTTAAGTAGTAAACACCGACGGTTCAAATGTAGAGCGAAGAAATGCGGCGTCGACGGCTGCAACGCCCCCCACCATGCCCTCCTTCACACCCGCAAGACCCGCGCACCCGAGACATCGGCAAAACCGGATGAGACCGTGCTCGTCGCGTCTAACGTCGCTAGTAATGCGTCCGTATTATTGAAAGTGTGTCCCATTACGTTACGTGGACCACGCGGTAGGGAAATAGATACGTATGCGTTGCTTGACGAAGGCTCGACCATTTCGTTGATCGACGACGACTTAGCGCGCGAGTTAGGAGCGGAAGGACCGGTAAAGCCGCTGAATATTAGAGGAGTAAGCAATAGTCAGCGCGAGGCCGATAGCAGGCTAGTTAACGTAGGCATACGTGGAAAATCGCGCAGCGAGATGTACAGAATAAATGCGCGTACAGTAACAAATTTACAGATAGGTTCGCAGTCGGTAAATAAAGAGTGTTTACGGTTGAAACACTTACGCAACCTACCGAGCTCGGTTTGCTACGAGGACGCCAAACCGAGATTATTATTAGGCGCCGACAACTGGCATTTAATAATCACCCGTAATTTAAGGATAGGACGTCGAAGGCAGCCCGTAGCTGCACGTACGTTGCTAGGGTGGGCCATCCAGGGAACCGTACCGCGATCAACGTGTAGGGAAGACGGCGAGACCGTACTACACGTCGTAAGCGATAGCGGACGGTCAGATGAGGACGTCCAGGCGCTCGCCAGTCAGGGTAGGAAGATGTTACGACTGCCGAGGCGCTACGCTCCCACGGGGGGAGTAATAGGGAACCCACCGCGCGACGATAAGGCGTACACGCATCGCGACGGTAGGGACAGGCTTGCGATCGAAACGGCCAAGGCGAAAGTCGCCCCGATAAAGGCGCAAAGCATTCCGCGGTTAGAGTTACAGGCGAATCTAATAGGCGCGCGACTCGCGGAATTCGTGCAAGGCGAGCACAGAGTGGTAGCCGATAGGGTAGTTTATTGGACAGACTCCACTACGGCGCTCCATTGGATTCAGAACGATACGGCGCGTTACACCCCATACGTAGCACATAGATTAGGGGAGATATCGGAGAAGACGTCACCCGAGCAATGGAGGTGGATACCGACCGCAGACAACATCGCGGATCAGGCAACGCGCATTAATTATACGTACAAGGAAGAGAGCGACAAATGGTTTACGGGACCACCATTCCTGTACGAAGATGAAGATCGATGGCCTCGACGTCGGGAAGAGAAGGCAGGGGATGAAGATGACGAGCTGGAGGAAGTCGTGGCGCACCAGAGCGACACCAGGGACGCTCCACACCTGCCAGACATCAAGAGGTTCTCTTCTTATGAGAGATTGGTCAGGGCCACCGCTCGCATATTACAGTTCGTCGATGCCATGAGAGGAAAGGCGCACGGACTAACATTGGACCACATCCAGAAAGCAGAACGGATGTGGATAGAGCGAAGTCAACAAGACAGTTTTGCTGAAGACATCAGTCGACTGCAGAAAGGAAGGAACTTGGCAACCGGCAGCGCGTTGAGGAAGCTCGACCCCATATTCGAAGATGGCATACTGCGAGCTAGAGGACGGATTGACGCAGCCGATGTGGACAGTCAAATGAAGAGGCCCACCATCCTGAACGGACGCCACCAGTTTGTAAAGCTGCTTGTGGAGAAGGCGCACAAGGAAGCAAGCCACGCCAACAGGGAACGGGTAGTGAACGACCTACGCACGAGATATCACATACTTCGACTACGACCGACCGTAAGAGAAGTGGAGCGGAGATGTCTGCAGTGTAGGGTACGCAAGGCGACACCACGGCCGGCGGTTATCGGAGATCTACCACCTGAACGGTTAGGGGCATTCGCGCGACCATTCACCTACACCGGAATCGACTATTTCGGGCCTGTAACGGTAACAATAGGACGTAGGCATGAAAAACGGTGGATAGCATTATTCACTTGTTTGACGACGCGCGCGGTACATCTAGAGATAGTTTATTCCCTAACGACGGACTCGGCGATATCGGCATTGCGGCGCATGGCGGCTAGGCGTGGGTGGCCACGGGTCATCTACTCTGACAACGGAACGAATTTCCATGGGGCGGACACCGAGCTACGACGGGCAATGGAGGAGTGGGCACCCCTGCTGAAGGACTACGCGTTGACTCGGCGGACAGACTGGAAGTTCATCGCGCCGGGCGCGCCGAACCAGGGAGGCGCATGGGAGCGTCTCGTGCGCTCAGTGAAGACCGCGCTCGAAGCCACTCTACACCAGAAGAGCCCGCGGGAGGAGACGTTGGTGACGCTCCTCACCGAAGCCGAGAACACAGTGAACTCTCGACCGTTGACACACGTACCGGTCGACATCGACGAGGAAGAAGCGCTGACACCCAACCACTTCCTGCTGCTGGGACCATCGAGCCTTCCAGTAACCGCGCCGTGCACGCCTAGTGATCGTCGGGCGTGGAGAGCGGCGCAAGGACTTGCCGACGAGTACTGGAAGCGCTGGATGAAGGAGTACCTGCCGACGCTGGTGGCGCGCGGGGACTCACGGGATGTACAGCAGCGACAGCTACAAGAGGGGGACCTCGTCGTGGTGGCAGACGGTAGCCTGCCAAGGAACGTGTGGCCGCGTGGAATTATAACGCGGACCTTTCCCGGACCAGACGGCGTGGTGCGCAACGTGGAGGTGCGGACCAGGGGCGGATTGCTGCGGCGGCCGGTCAGGAAGATCGCCGTCCTCCCGAAAGAAGATGAGGCTCGCGAGCTACGCCGGGGGGAGGATGTTGAGGACAGCTAGAGACCCGCCGCCCCGTCGCCCCTTCGTACCCCGCTACCCCCCGCGCACCCCGCACACCGGCGCCGACCAAGTGATGTCGGCGTCCAATCAGCGCGCGTGTGGCTCCATTTGTCGTCGCACGGCACTACTCACAGACTGAGGCACCTTCTTGCGAGATATAAGAAGGGCGTCTCGGTCTGTGAGCTGTTCATTTCACTTCGGAGCGGCACTTAGGAAGAAACCTGAAGAAGACTCAAGACTCCAATTCAAGACCTCCCTCTGTACATAGTGTTAGACATAGTTATAGTTAGTTAGTGCCGAATTGTTGTAAATAGTTAATACAGTATATTAAAAAGTACCATCTTTTCTTCAAGCAGTCCCCTAGTATAGCTAACCTCAGATCAGTCGTTAAGTAACCAGTCACAAATAAATATACAGTCCACTGTTCATCCATTATACTATGAGAAGGTGTCTATGGGTCCATAGACAACCGCATCCACTTAACATCAGATAGATTGTGTGCCCGTTTGGCATTTGGTGTTTGGTAAAATTTAAAATTATTTTTTTAGACTTTGTAATGTAATATGAATTACTGTTGTATGAGGTGATGAAGGAGAAAATAAAGATAGTGCACGACACGTCTGATATTGCGATCGTCAATCTACCTGCTGAGCGTGACGATTGAGTCAAAACCTTTATACAAAAGGTGAGATCTATGTTCAAGACTTTTAAAGGCCAATGAAGAAGAGGAGAAAGAGAAGTAAAGCACTATTTTAACGTAACAATTTTTTAAATTTAAGTCAGACCGTTAAATTATATTTTTAAGAGAATTCACTGAAAAATTATATTAAATTAAATATTTTTCAAAAGAATTTTCTAGATTGTACTTGTCTATTTTAAATTTAGAAATATCTATTGTGTCACCTTCACACGTTCTACATGAGACAGTCCGTTTTTATTAAATACATTTTTATATTTCCGCACGTACCTAATAAAAGGAATACGTTGCCACTCGCAAGGCTTCTAGTTATAGAGCGCCCATGTCATTTATTATTTAGTTGTTATTTGGAAGATGTTGCTCCCAACCTTCTGCTTTAATTTTCTCTTCCTGATATTATCGGGTTGCGAATAATATTCTAACACCCTCCCTACACAAGGCAAAGTACGAGTATGATTATCATTAAAATAAATTCAATAGTTTTGTTTAAATAAAGAAAAGTTTAATGTTATATGTCATCAAATAGGAAGTTGACAACACAACCATACGCATTTTGTGTTTTCCAATCTCTGACTGAATTACAAGCAATAAAGTAAAATGTTATAATGGAAACAATTTATTGCGATATCGTATTTTCACATCTAATAATATATTATAATACCTTTAAATAATGAGGTAAATAAGGTACTCGTAAATGCTACAAGGATGTTAATTTTATACGTACAGGTAATTATTTATGATATAAGAACAATGTTGATAATATGGTGAAAACATGAATTCATTTAATTAAAGATTTTGTTTTAGAAAGATTGCCAAATATAATTGGTAAATCCAATTGGGCATACCTTAAACGCATAAAAAAATACGTATAACATGATTATACGGAATTTTAAAGTAGTTTAAATACATTTCGACAGCACTATCGGCTTCAAAACCCTCGAAACTCATGAAAATGACATCCAAGATGAAAAAATTGATAACCATTGCAGCTGCCACCTTGGATTTACATTTCGACAGCACTATCCGCTTCAACACCAGCGAAAACCTTGAGAATGACACCCATGATGAATAAATTGATATCTATCGCAGCCGCCATCTTGGATTTAAATTTCGACAGCACTATCGGCTTCAACACCCTCGAAAACCATGAAAATGACACCCATGATAAAAAAATTGGTACCTGCTTCAGCTGCCATCTTGGATTTACATTTCGACAGAACTATCGGCTTCAACACCCTCGAAATCCATGAAAATGACACCCATGATAAAAAAATTGATACCCATTGCAGCCGCCACCTTGGATTTACATTTCGACAGCACTATCGGCTTCAACACCCGCGAAAACCATGAGAATGACACCCATAATGAAAAAAAAATAACTATTGCAGCCGCCATATTGGATTTACTTTTCGACAGCACTATCGGCTTCAACACCCTCGAAAACCATGAAAATGACACCCATGATGAAAAAATTGGTACCTAATTCAGCCGCCATCTTGGATTTACATTTCGACAGCACTATCGGCTTCAACACCCTCGAAAACCATGAAAATGACATCCAAGATGAAAAAATTGATATCTATTGCAGCCGCCATCTTGGATTTACATTTCGACAGCACTATCGGCTTCAACACCCTCGAAAACCATGAAAATGACACCCATGATGAAAAATTGATATCTATTGCAGCCGCCATCTTGGATTTACATTTCGACAGCACTATCGGCTTTAACACCCTCGAAAACCATGAAAATGACACCAATGATAAAAAAATTGGTACCTGCTTCAGCCGCCATCTTGGATTTACATTTCCACAGCACTATCGGCTTCAACACCCTCGAAACCCATGAAAATGACACCCATGATAAAAAAATTGATAACCAATGCAGCTGCCACCTTGGATTTACATTTCGACAGCACTATCGGCTTCAACACCCGCGAAAACCATGAGAATGACACCCATGATGAAAAAAAATAACTATTGCAGCCGCCATCTTGGATTTACATTTCGACAGCACTATCGGCTTCAACAACCTCGAAAACTATGAAAATGACACCCATGATGAAAAAATTGGTACCTTATTCAGCCGCCATCTTGGATTTACATTTCGACAGCACTATCGGCTTCAACACCCTCGAAAACCATGAAAATGACATCCAAGATGAAAAATTGATATCTATTGCAGCCGCCATCTTGGATTTACATTTCGACAGCACTATCGGCTTCAACACCCTCGAAAACCATGAAAATGACACCCATGATAAAAAATGGTACCTGCTTCAGCCGCCACCTTGGATTTACATTTCGACAGCACTGTCGGCTTCAACACCCTCGAAACCCATGAAAATGACACCCATTGTAAAAAAATTGATACCCATTGCAGCCGCCACCTTGGATTTACATTTCGACAGCACTATCGGCTTCAACACCCTCGAAACCCATGAAAATGACACCCATGATGAAAAAAAAAATAACTATTGCAGCCGCCATCTTGGATTTACATTTCGACAGCACTATCGGCTTCAACACCCTCGAAAACCATGAAAATGACACCCATGATGAAAAAATTGGTACCTAATTCAGCCGCCATCTTGGATTTACATTTCGACAGCACTATCGGCTCCAACACCCTCAAAAACCATGAAAATGACACCCATGATGAAAAAATTTATACCTATTGCGGCCGCCATCTTGGATTTATATTTCGACAACCCTATCGGTTTCAACACTCGAAAACCATGAAATGTCACCCATGACAGAAAAATTGATACTACTTACTTTTAGTACGTACTACTATTATTTATTCTGTACTTTTAAAATATTGTAATAAAAAAATCTCTTATTATTATTATAATCAGGTATTTAAGAAATTTGGATATTCGAATATTGTGTATTTGTACAGCGATCTTTTTGAGCCGCTGCAAACATCCGAAACAATGTCCACTCACGACGGCGACTGACCAGTATATAAAAAGTACTCTGTGCGTCGAACTGAGTGAGTAAACTACTCTGTGGCTTTAGCTCCCTTTACAGAATTAATTTACATACAAGGCTACCAAATCAACGAAAATTTCGCCATTTTGGAGCAGAAAAAAATTAATTATAGCTAAACAAAACAAAATTTTTTGCCATTTACATTCAGTGGCTTCCCACATGATAGATGAAGAGATTAAAAAATAGATTGAGTTAAACAATTGATATTTTCAAAAGTTAGAGTGTTTACAAGCCTTCCGGACTTGATAAATCCACACCATAAGCCACTAAAACCCCTTTTTTATTTAAAAATAGCAATTAAACGATTAAAAAAAAAATATTAATAAGTTCAACAATCATTTATCTTTCTAACAATGTGCTTTTTATATAATTTATATTTATAGTATGATTGCTAGATACGATTTTATTCGATAAAACGTTGGAATCTTAATTTTTAGGCGATAGTAGAACATACCTTGCGCTTTCTTAAGCGCTTAAGGTATGCAATATTTCTCATGAATGCACGCGATATGATTTGGATTCTTGTTCAGTTTTTTTATGGAAATTTTATAACAATGACAAATAAGCATACACTCCACCTGATGGTAAATTAATGCTATTGCCCATAGACATCTACATCTATCCTTGATTAAGAATCAAAATGCAGAATGCATTGTCATCACTAAAGAACTAAGAAGGAATGCTTTATTTCCGGTAATAAGGATCTCTAGTGAGAGCGTGGTCCTTTTTTTGTGAAGCTGACCCATTCTATTATAACCATAATAGCTGCAGCATGGCTTAACCACGTAGAAACTTTTATATGTTGAAAATATTTTACATTTGCGAAGAGAAAAGAAAATGTTTAACAGTATAACGGAGCAGATTTTATTTAAAATAATTCACAAAGAATTCCTCTCGGGTGAACCGCTGACGCAGTATTCACAAATGAAGGTCCTCATTTACGAAGGTGTGTGTTTTGTCTTTACTTACCTTTCAAATGAAGCTGGACATATTCAGCAGAATAAAAGGTCGGTTGTTTGTTTAAAAAGTTATCTCTATATGAATTTATTTTTCGGAAATACAAAAAATGATTTCACTATAAATCTCTTATAGAGGTACATTTACATTTACATAATAAAGACGTAAAGAGATTCACTATTAATTTTCGACGGGGTTCCTGCAAGTGATTTTAATTTCAACAACCAGCAGCTAACGAAATACGTTTTAAAATCTTTATATATAATAATTTAAAATTAAATATTTTGTACAACCGACTTCAATATAAATTACTAAGAGTAACTGAAATACTGTTTGTCAAATATTGATCAAATTTATATGAAACCACATGAGAAGCATCAGCTTTCAAATAAAAAAAGAATCATCAAAATCGGTCTACCAAGAAAAAGTTATGAGGTAACATATTAAAAAAAAGAACATACATTCAAAATTAGTACCGTCTGCTTTTTGAAGTCGGTAGAAAATTGGAAAATTGTTAATAATGCCAGAAGATATATTTTCACAATTTTATCAAACAAAAAAAACATTTTTTATTTATTTTATACAACCACAGTTTACTTATTATGTAGATACTAAAAAGAGTTACTTCGTCTATTACTATTTCATAATACCACATTTAAAGCCAATCATACATTTCATACGTGGTATAGCTAATACGAAAGCTATGTCACTGTGATTGTAGTGACAATTTTTTCTGAAAAGGCGGCATTCCACTTTAGTCCTCAGGGGTGACAAAGCATCTGTACTTTGATACTTAATCGAGATTAAATGTAGATGTCTATGGGCCACGGCATCCACTTACAATCAAGTGGACTGTGTGTTTGTTTGTTACCCTTATTAAATAAGCTTCGTGATGGAATATTTTTCAAGCGTTTTGAGACTTTTTTGAGTATTGAGCTCGCGCACACACACACTCACACACACACACATACATACGCACCCACACACACCCACTTACATCCACACTCATCCACATACACCCACACATACTCACACACGCTTACACACCCACGCACACCCACACACACCCACACACACGCACACACATCCACATACACCCACATACACCCACATACACCCACACACCCCCACAAACTAACCCACACCCACACACACCCACAGACACCTACACACACACACACACACACACACACACACACACACATACATCCACCCACCCAACAGCACATGAACATACACCCACCCACATATACCCTTTCTTTGTGTTTTGATTTTTTATATCTAATAGTCGGATTTTTCCCCAAAATTCAAGTAAAATATTATTTTAGTCTTATATTTAAAAATTTAATAAATCTGAATTTATTTTTATACTTATTTTTACTTAAAACCCCTTATTTTTCATCATAATGCAAAGACATATATTTAAATCATCACTTTCTTTAAAAAACACTACATAAAATACGCGGCCTCTCAGGCTTCACGTCGGTACTAACGTTACAAAAAATGCACGTCGGTACTTAAAGGTTAAAATGACTTAATAACTATCAACTCTTTCTTTAAGTTTGTGACGACTGGAGGGGAAAAAGACGCAGGTGGGCTTAAGGATTGCAAAATATATTTTCATGAGGAACAATTAAACAGAGCATTTAGAGATATACTCTTTATTAAGAACATTAGAAGTATCGTTATAATTGCGCCAGTTGGGTTTAAGACTGCAATAAAAAAGAATAAAACAGAAATTTAATTTTAGTTCAAAATTTTAACGTTATTTCAAATATACTCTACTTTATTTATTTAGTTTTCTATGTATATATTTTTAAAGAATAAGGGTGACAAACGAACACAGCCCATCTGGTGGTATCAAATACTGTGTACCCATAGACATCTATAACTATCACGGCTCTCCCTACTCTCAGCGGCCGAAACTTGGTTGGCATCGGAGCCAGAGACCAGAATCGCCGCTGGGGCCGGGAAAGCGAGTGCTACTGAGTGCTTGAAATTCCTGGCCCTATGGTCTCCGCGTATTGGACTCGGGGGTGTACGTAACGCAGGTAGAGTTGGAGCCCGTGGAGGGGGGCGGGCCTTGTGTTCCTAGTGCGCCTTACCTGAGAAAGAGAATGGGGAGAGGTCCTTCCCCGAAGAGTAGCTACCACGGGGCGGCCGGCGCTGGTGGAGCCGCGGATGTGTGCGAAAGCGTTCCCGTGGCCATGCCAATATTCGGCGAAGGTGGAACAGTATGGGGTTTTAGTTGGTGCAAGTCCGACACAATCCGTCCCTGCCCCCGCGAGGTGGGTATGCGTAGGCATTTACCCAAGTAAAATAAAAAAATAAAAAGAGAGCCTGAGTCTCATTAGTTAATCAGAACGGTTTACCGCCTGTATATTTTAGTAAAACTGATGTAACAAACTTGCATATGTTTCCGTAGATGCAGACTTTTACGTGGTCGGGTCACACTGTTTTTTTCTCTTTTTTTTTTGCGCCCGAAGCAATTTGAAAAGGGCTACCCCGTAGGGAGGCGGAAAATGCATTACGCATACCACGATAGCCGGTCTATCGTGGTTATGGGGGCTCACTGCCTACTAGGGGAACCTAAGTGCACCCCCTAAAAACCGCCTATGGGGACTGGCAACCAGCTGTTTAAAGCTTCTTATGCCGTATCTAAAGCGACTCTCTTTTGAGAAAACAGGGCACAGGCGGCTACAAGCCGCTGAGGGAGTGCCTACGAAGGCAAATTAATTTTAAATAATTTAATTTAATTAGAGTTGGCCTGAGCCGCCAGGAGGCAGTTC
Source organism: Parnassius glacialis (assembly GCA_033319125.1). Classification (NCBI taxonomy): domain Eukaryota; kingdom Metazoa; phylum Arthropoda; class Insecta; order Lepidoptera; family Papilionidae; genus Parnassius; species Parnassius glacialis. Next base: position 2,823,044 of record JAVANC010000026.1, on the reverse strand, counting down.
AGGTCGTTTGACAATTTATTAGGCGGGTCCGCGAGAGAGTTTCTCGTCCTGCGGACGCGATAGCGGGAGGGAAATGGGGCTGCATAAGTAGCTGCCTCACGAATAAGTGTGTTTGAATGCGACTCTGAGACTTTGAAAAAGATTTCAGAGAGTTTTTTTAAGGAATTGTTGAACTGTAGGAAGCTCTAGGTCCCGATTAAGGTTGGCATTACGGACGTACAAAGGTGCGTTCGTAGCTCGACGACAGAAAAGGTTTTGTACTATTTGAAGTTCATTTATTATTTTGTCATTAGTGTGTGCAAATAAGGGGGCCGCGTAAGACATTACCGGTCGTATACAAACCTTATAAAGGGCTCGCTTATTTCTTAAAGACATTTTACTATGTCGGCCCAACATACTGTTAAGCCTACCTAGGTAAAAACGAGCTAGGTGGGTTACTCTTTTGACATGAGGCCCGAAAGTGAGCTTTGTGTCAAGGTTGACACCTAAGAATTTAGCTGACGTATGCCAGGGGACAGTGGTCCCTAGCATACGTAATGGTGGAGTATTTTTATTGATACGGCGACGTTTAAAATTGAATTGAACTGCGGAGCTCTTCTCCGGGTTCACATCGATGCGCCATTTTTGGAACCAAGCTCCTAGGTCATCAACTGACTTTTGGAGCTTGTTCCTTGTAAAAGGTGGTGTTTTACCTTTACAGTATAGAGCATTGTCATCTGCGAAAAGGGAGAGCTGTACACCATTCGACGGGATTGGAATGTCGTTGGTGTACAAGATGTACAGGAGGGGAGCTAGTACTGATTCCTGAGGAACACCAGCTTTAATGGGGCGCTGAGAGGAAATCGTGCCTTCGTGACTAAAACGAAAGGTACGATGTTCTAAGTAAGAGGCCACGAGACGTACTAGACGATCGGAGAGTCCTACTCTATATAATTTGAATATAAGTTCTTCATGCCAGACTCGGTCGAAGGCTTTGGCAATGTCGAAAAAGACCGCGATTGTCTTTTCACGACGTGGATATAAACCGCTGAGGATATATTCCACAATGCGGTGTACTTCTTGGGGACAGGAGTGTTTCGCACGGAAACCAAATTGGTGTGGGATGACAAGGGGGTCACCGTCTGTGGGAAACAGATGGCGCCTCATTCGATTTTGAATTACTCTTTCAAAGAGCTTGCCCATGGCCTTTAGGAGGCTAATAGGACGATGACTGGAGGGGAGGTTAAGAGGCTTGCCTGGCTTGGGAATACCAATGACAGTTGCCTCTTTCCACTTAGTGGGAAAGTAGCTAAGATTGAAGCAGGCGTTAAAGATAATAGATAGGAGGGTAAACACCTGCTCTGGAAAGTGTTTAAGGGCTTGGTTGGATATGCCATCCGCGCCCGGAGACTTTTTGAGCTTAAGTCCTTTAATGAGGGATGAGATCTCATCATTGGATACAGTGATAGGGTTAGAGGCTGTAGGGGATGAGTTACGGCTGCGGACCTCATCCTTCACTTCCTGAATATGTGAGGGGTCGACAGGTTGAGAGCTAGGAAAGCATTGGGCGGCAATGCTGTCTGCAAAGCACTCGGCCTTTTCGTCGTCCTCGAAGGCAACCGTACCGTCGGGGCGGGAGAGAGGGGGAATGTGTGTGGTAGCGTCTATACGGAAGGCTCTAGACATCCTATAGTACGCTGTATCTGAGGGAGATATATTCTCCATGAGTTCACTCCTTTGGAGGTCTCGAAGTTCGGAGAGGCGAAAATGGAGTTCTCGTTGAAGACGATTGGCCGTGCACCTATATTCGGGAGTGGGATATTTTGCTGCTCTCCGAAAAGCAACTTTTTTAGCTTTTAACAGTTTGCTAATATGTAGGGGAAGCCCACTATTATTAGTAACCGGGACGACCCTTTCATTCTCCTTAAGGGGGGGTTTAATTAGGGTTGAAAGTGAATCGACCGCGGTGTCGATTTTTTCGGGACTGTCTAAGTCTAAGTCCGACGATAGGTAGATAGGGGAGTCCTGTGAGTCCATAGCTTTAGCAAAGGACTCCTTGGAACCCTTCCAGTTAGTGAAGGTTTTCGTGGTTTATATAGGGGGTGGCTGATGGCCAAGAATAAGGGAGACCGGTCGGTGATCGGATCCTATATCGTCTAGTGTCTCAAGTGACCTGATGTTGAGTGAAACTCCTTCGAGTAACGCAAAATCTAGTACATCGGGGTTGTAATCGGTGGCATCGGGATAGTGAGTTGCACCGAGAGGACTGTGAACGGTAAGGTTAAGAGACTGCGTTATTTCAAGCAGTTTCTTACCACTAAGGGTGGTAGGATGGCATGTCCATTCAGTATGCTTAGAGTTAAAATCTCCAAACATAATGACTGAATTGCCTAGAGATAAGATGGCCTCAAAATTATTTTTGAGGGGGAGGATTCCAGGGGAAATGTAACAGGAGGCTATGACTAAAGACTGATGTCCCGTCATAGCTAACCTGCATATCGTAGCTTCCATATTGGTAAGCTGCGGAGTATCAATATGAGAGCAATGTAGTGTCTTCTTGTAATAAATGGCCGTGCCGCCGCCTCGGCGGTCGGGCCTGTCATTACGAAGAAGAGAATAATTATTAATTGAAAGGCCTATAGTGTCCTTAGATTGTAAGGTTTCCTGTAAGAGGAGGATATCGGCTTCGCGATCTCGAAGGAAGATCTTAAGCTCTGGGAGGTTATTTCGCAATCCGCGAATGTTAAATGAAATAAGTGATAACCCTTTAGGCTTGACACAACCGTGACTTTTAGGCAGAGCAGAAGGCTCTGTCATTGTAAGATAAGTTAATTAAGTTAACTTAACTTTCAACGAACGCAATAGATTATTGTGCTCTACGAGAGCTAGGAGACGGTCCTGAGGGGACCGAGCAGTGCGCAATTTGCTCGCTAACACTGCTATGTCATTTACGTCGATATTTCTTATCGCGGCGTAAGCCGTGTTAAGGTCAACGACTATTGAGGGCTGTTTCTGCTGCGGAACAGAGGTTGCCTGCAGTGGTTCAACCTTTTTGGGGTCCCAGGGAAATACTGGTGCCTGCGAAGGCTTTAAGAAGCCCGGAGGTGGCCTAATAGGTGCCTGCGGTGGTTTCATGGGACCCTGAGGGGGTCGTGCGAAGCCCTGACACGGTTGGGATAAACCCTGACGGGGCTTCCTTACGTATAACGCCGGGAAATGAACGGTCATTGACTGGCGGTGGGACTTGCCTATTTATGCGAGGACGAGGAGCGCACGGGCATCCTCTGTAGCTTGCCGGGTGGCCTGTCTGTTGACACAGGACGCACGCGGACGGGGATATGGCATCTTTGGGCCGGGGACACTCTTTGGTGTTATGTGGGTCTAGGCACTTAACGCACCTGGGTGGGGCGGAGCAATTGGCCGCCGTATGACCGTAAAGTTGGCAACGGTGGCACTGCGCCGGGAAACCGCGCCTATGCGGTGGCTCAGCTTTAACTCCCGACAAGCCGCACACAGTGCGTACTTGCCAGAAGATAGCTTTCGCCTCCGGAACGTTTGATAGGATAATACTATTGGGTATCTCAACCTGGTTCTACTGTGCATTTTATGAACAGCTTCAACAGGGAATCCTTGTGACTTAAGGTCATCAAGGATCTCCTCGTTGGAGAGTTCAAATGGGACGCCTTTTATGACGGCCCTGACTTTACGCTCTTCCGGAAGAGCGTGTGGTAAGATACACGTTCGTTGGTAAAGAGCCTTGTAAGGCGGCGAAAATCGTCTATCGATTGCGGAACTATTTTAATCGCTACGCATATGTTGGTAGCTAGATCATATTTAATGCCCGAGTCGTAGCAGATCTTGCTAAGTCGGGTAAGTTCGGCCTTGTCTCTTAAAAAATACAGGGGGCGGGACTTGCTTCTTCGCCAGTTGGGGAGCGCAACGCGTGGCCGGTTTCGACGGCGCTGGGATGTCTAACGACATAAGGGGGATCGGGGCAGCGGCGGGGGCCGCGGAGGAAGACGCGGCAGCGGGGCCGCTGAGGCGGGAGGGGAAAGGTTTTCGCGTCATCCAAGCGGCGCGCTTGGATGACACCGTGGTATACGATGACTCGTTCGAGACATCGGTGTCATCGGAGTCCGAGGACTCCGATGTCCTGGTGCCGGATTCAGTGAGGACCTCTTCCGAGAGGCAGATACCGGTGACGCGGAGTCGGAGTGAGAGCACTCCATATCTATCTCCAACGGGGCGAATGAGTTCGGGGACTATAAGTGGGCCGCTAACACGGGCGGCGGGTTGTTTGCCTGACGGGCGGGAGAAGCCAGAAGGGCTCGGGCGGCGGCAAGCGCCTGCGGGTCATCCATCCTATTGATGGCTTCTAATAGAGACGATTTTAAGTCCTGAGTGGACATTTTCATGGATTTCGACGTTAAACTATACGTAGGGACAGGGATTACCGTTCTGAGATTAACGGGTCATTTTCAAAGACAGTAAGGGCAGGGATCACTGCTCTCAGAAGAGCGGGACGTTCAATACCAAGAAACAGACCCCTGTTCTCAAAAGAACAGGGTCTTGCTCTGTAAAGAGCAAGAATCGTTTTCCAAGAAACACAGATACACGATAAATATAATAAACAAATAATTATAAATAAACTAATAAACTTATAAATTAACTAGTATCTACTATATTAAAAGCGACCAGTCAGACCTCCCCGACCGAGGGCGGGGGGGGGGGGAGTAAATTGCAGAGAGTTAGCGGTAAAACACTTACGATGCTTCGGCGCTATATAGCGCTAAGACTGTGAGGAAGCGCGGGGCGCGGAACGGGCACTAACGTAGGGACGTTAGCGCGCGCGGACTACCTGGACACGACCGCTCGAGAGCGGTGCCACAGGCGAAATTGGTCACACTGCAGCTATATTATAGTATAAACACGAATGAGTCGTCTCAACTGTGGAAGGACCACAATCTCACAGAATACCAATATGAAACGGCAATATAATGCCGCTGTTTCGTATGATAAGTGTTGAGAAACGGAGACATTTTTTTCTGAAAATAAAGTATTCCATCTTAGTCTTCAGGGGTGACAACGCAACTACATTCAAATTTTAAATAAATGATGGATCTACATTGGGCCACAGGTTTCACTTACTATCAGTTGGATTATGTGCTCTTTTGTCACCCTTATACCTGTAAAAATAGGCAAAGTAGCTTTTCAACAGTGATATATATTGGTGATATTATTCATGTGAGAAAGATTTAACAATCACGTTTGACTTTTTCGGCTACACAATTTTTTGTATATACTTAATTACGCAAAAATTATTCATAAAATTGATCAAATTTGGATAGTAATGCAATATGAATTAAATAAACATCTTGTGGGTGATCATTTTGTAATAATGTAGTTAATTAAGCTACAATGAAATTGAACCGCTTTAATATCAATATACCCAATTTTCGTTAGCTGCTTTATGGTCGATGGAATTAATCCTGCCAATTTTCAGTATCGGAAATGTTTTCCCAAATTACAATTAAATGTGACCCATAATAAAAGTTTTCATGGTATTCTTGGAATCGAATGTTCAATAAGTATCTCGTATTATATCAATACAATAATTTCTTACATTTCATATAAAGGACAAAACTGATATAGCAATATCTACACGATGGTTACAGGAATTATTTTAACATTCAAAAAGCGAAGAATAGTTTACAAAAAGAAACAGTCTTGTGGGAGGAACGTTTTCCAGTCTGGTACACGAAGTGTAGAACGGCTCCCCTCTTAATGAAGTGACGACTTCGTTAAGTACTTCGTGGTGTAAGAATTCGATGGATTCAGGTGGATCAAGGTAGTGTTTTGTGGCATTTCTTGGTAAGACACGGTGTATAAAGTGTAGTGTAAGTGTATAAAGTGGACGAAGCGAAACAAGTATGTAAGGATCGTAGCAAGTGGAAAGAAGTGGTCTCTGCCTACCCCTACGGGAAAGAGGCGTGATTATATATATGACACGGTGTATAACGGAATTAAAGCCCCGACTTAGTAATTATTACTACTAGAAGTTAAATTTTTGTTCCTTTTGAACTCACTATAATCTATTACTTTTGAGTTTTTCTTCTTTTACTTTCTTTTACTTATGAGTTGAATCAACTAAGGAAATTCATAAGCTTAAGTTAAAAACAGTGAATAAATATAAAAAGAAATAAAAATAAATGCCTCATGGGTGAAAAACAAGCACACTGTCTTCTTGATAATAAATAGATGCTGTAGCCCAAGGACATCTATTCTCGGTTAAGAATCCAAATGCAGATGTGTTGCCACCCAGTAGGTTAGAAACTTTAGTAATAGATTTTAGTGAGTTCTAGCAGAGTTCTAGTGTAGGAGTAAGGGCTATAATATATTAGTCAAAATATGAATATTTCTATTTACATAAGCCTTTTTTATAGGATAGGGTACAAACGAGCACACAGTCCACCTGATGGTAAGTGGTTGCTGTGGCCCATAGACTTAGTCTACATTTAGCCTCGTTCGCGAATCAAAATGCAGATGCGTTGTCATCCGTGAGGACTAAGATGGAATGCCTCTTTTTAGTGAAAAGGGTCTCCGGTTCTCTACACTCACCATACGAAACACAGCAGTTTTAAGGTGCTATTTTACGCTGGTATTCTGTGAGAGCGTGGTCCTTCCCCGGTCGAGCCGACCCATTCGTGCTACAACTATACTACTAATATAGCTGCAGCATGGCTCTACCACGTATAAAGGCTTAAGCGAATTAAGAAATATAAATTAAATAATTTTAAAGACAAGTGGTTTATTAAATCTTCTACCTTATATCGTATCGTCGGTATCGTATGTGGCGGCAGAAGCAAACTGGAACAGGAGGTGAGCAGCAGCATCTTTTTGATAACAAATCACTTTTTCACAGATTTTTGGTAGGATATAATGAATGAATGGATTAATAAACTTGACAAACAATTTTTAATCTCGACAGGATTATTTGCGCTTTAGTTAAAACTAAATGAAAATGAATGGCGAAGTAGTTCACCCGGCGTGTAGTCTTAAACGAAAAATGAATATGTTTTATTTTCTGTTACTAGTAAAAAAGAAACAAAGTTATACTAAGGATAAACTTTTGAACATTGATTAACTAAGCTTAGTTATTTATAGCTATTAAGAAACACATGTATACATACCTTTATATCATATATTCATACATAGTAACATACATACAAAGTAACCTTGTAGTGGTGATGTAATATCCACCTTTCCATCTTATGTCGTCTCACGGGTGTTTTAAGGGGCGACAGAAGGAAACTGATATATGAGATTGGCAGCAGCATCTTCCTCATATTGACTCAATTTTTTTTTATTGCTATTCCACGCACTCGAACCAAATAGTTTGTTTCGTATTTCTTATTGTGTAGAACAAAGAAGTGAAATAAGTTTCCGACAGCTTTCTTTTCGCCCGATTATAATGTTGGTGTTTTAGAGCCAAGAGTGAATAGGCTTTTTTTACGCTAAGGTAGTGTGATATATCATCAATGATTTTACCATTATTTACCACCAGTTGAGATTTTAGTTAAGTTGGCTGGATGACTTAAAATAAGTAAAGAAAAACTTCTCGGGTTTTACTATTGTGGAAGATTGATTATGTGTGTGTAATATGGATTTATTAGTTTCTGTTGGCATTAATGTCCATGAACCGCTACAATATGGTAAGTACTACTCAAAAAAATAAAAAAGGCGTTTTTTTGGGTCAGCGGATAATATGCTAGGTGTTAAAATGAGCTAAATGATACGTATGTATAAACCGGTAAAATACCAGGTTTTCGGTCCATTCCACAATAAGGACCATAAGACTGAGAACATTTTTTCACGTTCCTATTGCTCTAATTTTAGCTATCACGGCTTGCTCAAATAACAGTAAATAATAACTATCAGATCTACTTCTAGTTTGGTAAATGTCGAAACTTTCATTAAATTTTAGAGTTATGGTTGTTGGCGTCATCTAGTTTATTTTATATAATGCATTTTTTCTAAAATTACCCGCCTTTAAGTTCCTATATTATCGGGCGTTCGTATCTCCTCACCTGCACGCTAGTATATAATGAGAGAATGCTAAGAACAGTCACGCAAGTCGATCAATTGAAGGAGAAGCAACCGCGCCGCATATAAATACTTTATAAGACAATCAAATTAGTGATTAGTGAAGTTTTGTGTCCGCAAAGGAGAGGAAGAAGCGTTAGGTCGTCTGTACTTGGTGAAACTTGCCTCCGGAGTGTGGAAGATCTACGAGGGCGGCGGTGACAAGGTAGGCGTGCAGTTTATTTAACGAACGCCCTTTCTCTCAACCAGCATCCTTTTACAGTCCAGGATCGAAGACCACAAGCTTCGCTAGTTTAAATTCTCTCTCCAAACCACATATTTTTTGGTCCATTTCGAGCCGCATTCTCCAACATATTTTTGGTTCATTGCGAGCCAGATATTACCGCATTTCTATACTGTATAACTACCTATATTTTTTCACCCACGTGGTGGTAACCCTCTATCCTTACTTCGCAAATTGCTGCCTTAAAAATTCAATAAGAATTTCAAGCAGTTTCCCATCGCCCCTATTAATAGTGTTGCCTACATAATCTACATAATATATTATATTTACCGCTTAGGTATACTATTAATTGCATTTATATACTTTACCTATTACCACACATATATATATATATATATATATATATATATATTTTTATTCTAATAAGCCAGCGCTTATCCACGATCCCACCTGATGGTAAGTGGTGATGTAGCCTAAGATGGTGAAGCGCACTGTCTTAACAAAAGCCTATTCACTCTTGCCTTGAAGACACCCACACTGTAATCGGATGGAAAGACAGATGCTGGCAACTTATTCCACTCCTTTGCTGTACGCATGATGAACGACGTTGCAAACCGTTTGGTTCGAATGCGTGGTAAGTCAACAACGAAAGGGTGGAGACTGGCCGAACGTCTGGTTGTCCGATGGTGAAAGGGAGAGAGTGGAATTAAATTATGTAATTCCTGCGCACACTCTCCGAAATGCATCCTGTATAAAACCGAAAGGCTGGCTACTTTACGTCTGTGTTCGTAAGTTAAACATATTAACTATACATATATCTCTCAAATACACAATATATACTTAATTTATTGGTAGAAATTACATTAACAATTATATCATCATCATTCATCATCATTACAGCCCTTCACAAGTCCACTGCTGAACATAGGCCTCCCCCAAAGAATGCCACAAAGCACGGTCCTAAGCCACCTGCATCTATTGACTTTCTGCATATCTTACCAGGTCGTCACTCCATCTAGTGGGGGGACGCCCTACACTTCGCCTGCCGGTACGAGGCTGCCACTCGAGAACCTTTCTTCCCCATCGTTTGTCGGTGCTTCGAGCTATATGTACGGCCCATTGCCACTTCAGCTTACTAATCCGTTGGGCTATGTCGGTCACTCTGGTTTTACTGCGGATATTCTCATTTCTGAGTTTATCACGCAGAAAAACTCCGAGCATAGCCCTCTCCATAGCTCGCTGAGCGACCTTGAGCTTCCTCATCCGGCCAGCAGTGAAGGACCATGACTCAGTTCCGTATGTCATCACTGGCAACACACACTGGGTGTACAGTCTTGTTTTCAAGTTTTGAGGTATACCTGACGAGAAGATGTGCCGTAACTTCCCGAACGCTGCCCAACCGAGTTGAATCCGTCGATTGACCTCTCGGTCGAAGTTGGACTTACCTAGTCGGACTATTTGTCCCAGGTAAACATACTCATCAACAACTTCGAGCTTAGTGTTCCTAACAAATACCGGTATAGGTGTGACATGGACATTAAACATGATCTTTGTTTTGTCCATGTTCATCTTAAACCTATCCGTTGGGAAACACTATTGAGATCATTGAGCATAGTGCTTAGGTCCTCCAGCAATTCTGCCATAAGGACTATATCGTCGGCAAATCGAAGGTGAGTGATGTACTCGCCATTGATGTTGATACCGTATCCTTTCCAGTCCAGAAGCTTGAAAACGTCTTCCAATGCAGCGGTGAAGAGTTTCGGGGATATGACGTAACCCTGTCTTACACCTCTCTGCAATGGGATAGGTTTCGTACTCTGGTTTTGTACTCGGGTAGCCATCGTAGCCCTACTGTACAAGCACTTCAACACTTCGATATACCGACAGTTAATTTGGCACCGTTGGAGGGACTACAGCACCGCCCAAATTTCGACGGAATCAAAGGCTTTCTCATAAAGGTAAATTGTACTCCTCGGACTTCTGTACAATTTGCCGAAGGTTATGTATGTGGTCTATGGTGCTAAAGCCCTTTCGGAAACTGGCTTGTTCCGGAGGCTGGAAGTCGTCAAACCTGCGCGCGAAACGATTCGTAATGACTCTCAAAAACAGCACGTAGACGCGGCTCAGAAAGGAAATCGGTCTGTAGTTCTTCAAGAGAGCGTTGTCACCTTTCTTGAAGAACAAGAACACCGCATTTCTGCTCAACGCCTCCGGTGTAATACCACCATGGAGGACGGAATTCAAGAGCCTCTGAAGGACTTCAAGTACCGGTTTTCCACCCGCTTTCAGAAGCTCCACTCTAATTCCATCCTAACCTGGGGCCTTTCCGTTTTTAAGATGCTGGAGAGCCATTCTAATTTCGCTCAGACAGTGATACAGTGATAGAGATAGTGTCGGATAAGACTATCCGACACTATCTCTATCATATATAACTCTTGGATCGTTACTCACACTTTCGTGCGGCTCCAACTATGACGTGTACAGCTGCCCATAAAACCTCTCAATCTCATTTAAAATCTCAGGTGCCCCGGAAACGATGCTGCCACACTCGGTCTTCAGCTTTGACAGTTGGCTCTTTCTGGCAGACAGATCTCTGGCAAAGACTTTGGAGCCTTAGTTCCGCTCGACCGCTTCTTCAATACGAGCTGTATTGAAGTTGCGTAAGTCCCGCCGCATGCATTTGGAGATCTGTCTGTTTATTTTCCTGTATGCTGTGAAATCTGTTGAAGAATGTAGCTTCATCTCCCGTCGCACAACCATAAGATTAAGAGTGTGATCGAAGAGTTTTTGCGTTCTTCTGCGGCGGGTCTTGCAGAACTTAGCTCCGACCGCATGGACAGTTTCCACGAGCTTGTCATTCAAATCGTCCACTTCATTGCAGTCTTCTAGGCACTGAAAACGGTTTTCTAACTCGAGCTGAAAGGTTTCGGGCTTTGGATTAGAGCACGAGGGGGACGGAGCGTTGATTTCTTTAGACGAGACCTCTCCAACTTAACGTTTAGGTTCAGTGTGCCTCTAACCATTCGGTGATCGCTGCCGGTTTTCACTCTCGCGATCACTGAGACATCACTGAACAGTTGTCGTCTGATCGTCATAATGAAGTCAATCTCATTTTTTGTTGAACCGTCGGGGCTCGACCAGGTTTATTTCCTGTGGGGCCGCTTCTGGAAGAAAGAGTTCATCATAAAGAGTCCCTTTTTCTCTATGAAGTCGGCCAGCTGCTAGCCCCTTGGGTTCTGTTGCCTTATTCCAAATTTCCCCACTTTCAGCTCACCATTCTTTCTTGTGCCTAGTTTTGCATTGAAGTCTCCCATTAACACTGTATATTGGGTTTTGGAGAAATGCATGGCTCTAGAGATATCCTCATACATTTCCTCCAACTCCTTATCGGGGTGTGCCGAGGTTGGTGCGTTAACCTGTATGACCTTCAGCGAATACTGTTTGGTGATTCTGAGTATAAGGTACGCAAACCTCGTAGACACACTCTCAACCTTTACAACGTTGTTAACAAGAGACTTGTGGACGATAAATCCGACACCTCCTTGGGACAGATGGTCGCCCTCCCGGTAATAGAGCAAGTTGCCGGATTCGAGGATTACCGTGTCCTCCCCCTCTCTTCGGACTTCGTATAATCCTATAATATGCCAGCGTAACTTGTCTATCTCTTCTTTTAGCTCCACAATCTTCTCGTCAGTCCTCAGGGTGCGTGCGTTGTATGTTGCCAGGTCGAGTCGTCTAAGGTGGCAACCGAACCTCCACCGGAGATTCTTAGCACCCCCTGCCCCGCCGTTACCATGGTCGCCACCGTAGCCAGGAATAGCGGGGCCACCGGGGACTGCGGGCCGTCTCTTCGTTATTTTCATCATGGGGGGTATATTGCCATAGTTGCCACGCTTGGCGAGCGGGTTGGCAACCGCAGTTTTTTATTGTATTTTTGCCGTTACCAGGAAGATTCTGCTGCCCATCTCCTGCCTGTTTCCCTTTGTCGCCTTTTACGACACCCACGGGAGGATATGGGGTAGTGGATATTCTTAACCGCCACTACACGGCAAATTATATGCAAGTAACAATTATATGCAAGTCATTATTATCGTTTGAACTTAGCGTAACGTTTCGCCTCGCTTATTATCTACCCTCTTGATTTCAAATATTAAAATCGTTAATTTAATTAATCTTTTATACTTATTATTTATTTAAATACGTTGAGATGGCAACTAAAGCGCATACTAATGAGAACAAGCAATTGGCCATTCTTTTAGCAAAGCGTAACGCGTTGTTCGAACGTGTTCAAAGTATATATGAACAAGCTAAGATTGCCCACTTATCTCAAGATGATATAGCTAAATTTCTTAGTTCATGCATAACATTGGACGTCATTCGAGTAGATTTCCATTCCATTTTGGATGAGTATAATAAGCAAATTATTAATTACTGAGCCTAATGCTCAATCCAGATATCAGGCCTATGCATCATTCGAGGATCTGTACTGTTCTATTAAAAGCATTATGATGAAGTTTTCGAATTCATCACAGTAAGATAGCACCAATACCACGACTCTAAGATCTAAGCCTAGACTCCCACCTATAGAATTAGTAGCGTTTGACGGAGATATACGGAACTAGCCATTGTTTTATGCCAGTTTTAAATCGACAGTTTATGATAACCATTCACTCACCGATGCAGATAAGCTTTATTATTTATTAGGAAAACTGTCACCAAAGGCTCAGGCTGTGTTCTCGGGCGTAACTCCTAGCGCTGATAACTATAATATTATATTTCAATCTCTTCTCGATAGATATCAGGACACTCGTGTCTTGGCATCGACCTATTTGGATCAAGCTCTTAATCTAAAACTAACAGGCCAAGCTTAAAGAAATCGCATAGTGCGACTGTATGCAGAATAGGTCACGAACACAGTGGACCTTCTAGCCACTAAAAACGATTTTAAAATTGGTATTGAACGTTTTCATCAGAAGAGGGACAGATCATTACATTTGACGACCTCTTTAACTTAACTTTGAGTTGCAGTGTGCGACTCCGTGATTGCTACCAAATATTACCTCGCAATCGTTTGAGACATCTTTAAAAATTTGTCTGGTCGTAATGAAGTTACTACAATGGACTTAAGTAAATAGTTTATATAGAGATAATATATGTAGTTTTATTAATAGCATATATGAATAAAGAAATATAGAATAACATTTTAAAAAGAAGCGTGAAACAGGCGGTCTTATTACCATGAAAGTGATTTCTTTCACGAACTTTGCGTAGCTGATATAATGAAAGGCAAAGTAGAGTATGTATTATTATATATCACGGTCAACGTTATAAAATAAGCGCAGTGGATTAGCATTATGATTAATGTACTGAGGGTCCCGGGTTCAAAACCCGCACCTAACAAGTACTTTCATAGCCCACAAATACTTGTTTTGGGCCTGGAGATTTGTTCTTGAGCAATTTATGTATATTGATTGTGGACCAATACAGTAAAAAATGCTAGAGTAAGGATAATGTTTAAAAAATGTAATTATTTTTGGAGAGACGAAATATTATGCATACATTGCATATATAACTTGTCATAAACATTTGAAGCCAAAAGGAGACAATTTGGCATGTTAGAATATTGCCGCCTTGTCTCTACCCCAATTGGCGTGTTACGAACATTTCCAGTTCAATGACTTTCATCATAAAACATAGTCTCTCAAATTTAAACCTTTTAAGCGTTACATTGAAATAAGGTTATACTATGCGTTGTATTTTTGATATAGAAGCGTCTTTCAAAAATACATTACGTACTAAGATTAATATTATATATCATTTTACGCCTCCTGCACGGAACAGGTGTTAGTTTTTGTGTTTACAAAACCATTATATTTTGAAATATAACTATAATATTCTTTGCATATGTGTATCTCTCTCTTTCTCTCTCTCTCTCTCTCTCTCTCTCTCACACACACACACACACATATTAAATAATAAAATTATTATACCAACAGTCACGATAATAAAAATGCCTGAAATTATAATATTTATCATAACATTATACTAACTAGCATCAATATCATCTCACATCCCTTCAAAAATTTATTATTGAGCGTAAACTTCCCTCAAGTAATGACACAAAGCGCAGTCTCACTTCCTCCTTGTACCGGTACGAGGGTATCACACCAACACCTTTCTTTTTAAAAGGTTGTCAGTTCTTATAGCTTCGAGGTATTACACCAGAACCTTTCGTCTCCATCGGTTGTCAGTTCTGCGAGCCAGTTGCCGCAACCTTTTTTTATAGCTTAAGGGGGAGAAACGCACACAGTCCAGCTCATGGTAAGTGGTTGCTGTGGTCCATAGACATCTAAATCTATTCTCGATTACGAATCAAAAAGCAGGTGCGTCGTCACCCGTGGAGATTAAAATCAAATGCCTGGTTTCAAGGAAAAAGAGGTTTTCGGTTCTCAAAACTCACCAACACAGAAAAGAAAACATAACACAACGAAATACAGCAGCGTTACGCTGCTATTTTACATTGGTATTATATGAGAGCGTGGTCTTTCCCCGGTCGAGCCAACCCATTCGTGCTACAACTATACAACTAATATAGCTACAGCGTAGCTCTACCACGTATATACAAATAAATGAATTTTTCATAAGAGATATTATTTAAGTTTTGTAAGTACTTTATTTCCGTTTGCTGCACTCTGTCAGAGTAGCTGGTGTAATTAACAATTTTCGACGCACACAAAAATTCAAAAAACTTTTAACTTGCCTTTAAAACAAAGGTTACGTCCGAAAGTTTAATAACTTTTTTTTCGTTTTTTTGAAGTACGTCACCTCCTCACTAGGTTTTAACCCTGCATCGTGGGAGCAGTTTACATACGTAGGTATAAATTTCACACTGACAAACATCCACGCTCGGAACAGTTATTTGTAGGTAATAAAAGTACTTGTTCCGTACGGAGTTCAAACTCGTGGCCCTAAGCGCTGCAACTCATTGCTGAGCCATGGAGATATCATATAAATATTTGCAATTACTAAATAAATATACTGTACATATCTTATGAGGGCGGTATTTATTTTTTGATGATTAACAGCAACACTGTAGTACCGTGGTAGAGCCATGCTGCAGCTATATAGATGTAGCACGAATGAATTGGCTTGACCGGGAAAACACCATTTTCTTATCTTTCTAACCAGCGTAAAATAACAGCTTAATGCAACTGATATTCGTGTGGTGAGTGTAGACACCCAAAAACTCTTTTCACTAGAAACGAGGTACTCCATCTTAGTCCTCGAAGTTGACAACGCATCAGCATTCATTAATCGAGCATAGAAATGTAGATGTCAATAGGCCGTAGCATCTGCTTACAAACAAGTAGGCTGTGTGCTCGTCTGTCGCCTTTATTAAATAACAACCGAGCTGAAAATGTTTTAGTTATATAAAGGTTAAAATACGAGGGTGGATTGAAAAGTACTCGGCCTAACACAGATCCATTCAATTCTAAAAATCAAATCTACACACATTATTTAGTTCAGTTCAGACTTGTTCATTGTGTGAAGTTCGAAACGTGTGCGATAATTAGTTGTGATTTTATAAATTTATTAACAAAGTAATCGGACATAATTTCCGCGAATGGAGCAAATCGAGCAGCGTGCCGTCATTAAGTACCTCCATAAGAAGGGGCTATCATCAAAAGCCATCCATGATGACATGGTCAGTACATTAGGCCATTGTGCTCTGTCATATTCATTCGTCAAAAAATGGATAGCAGAATTTAAGCGTGGTAGAGAGAGTGTGAAAGATGAACCCCGCTCTGGAAGGCCTTCGACGTCAATTACTGACGAAAATATTAAAAAAGTACTTGATTTAACAATGGGAGACCGCAGATTAAAAATTAGAGAGATAGCCGAGATTATAGGCATCTCTTATGAACGAACTCAAAACATCATTGTCAACGAGTTGGGTTTCCACAAGGTGTCTGCGAGGTGGGTTCTGCGACTGCTTTCAGTTGAACAAAAAAGGACGCGATTGACTATTTCACGCGACTGTTTGGAGTTATTTGAAGCCGATGCAGATGATTTTTTGAATCGTTTTGTTACTATAGACGAAACATGGGTTCATTACTGTACACTGGAAACAAAACAACAATCAAAACAGTGGAGAAGACCTGGTTCACCACCCCCTAAAAAGGCTAAGTCGAATTTGTCGGCAAATAAGGTGATGGCTTCAGTATTCTGGGACTCGAAAGGTGTGATTATGATTGATTATCTTAGAAGGGGTCAGACTATAAACTCTGATCACTACTGCACCTTACTACGTCGTTTACGAGAGGAAATAAAAGAAAAACGTCGAGGAATGCTCAGAAGAAAAGTCCTGTTTCATCAAGATAACGCCCGTGTTCACACGTCAGTACAGTCAATGGCTGAAATTCACAACTGTGGCTTTGAACTGTTACCGCATCCGCCGTATTCACCTGATCTGGCACCATCAGACTTCTTTCTGTTCCCTAACCTAAAAAAGCACTTGGGAGGTCAAAGATTTTCGACAAACGACGAGGTCAAAGCAGCTGTAGACGCATATTTTGACTCTAAGGAAGAATCATTTTTTTTCAACGGTCTAAATGCTTGGAAGGGGAGGTGGCAAAAGTGTATTGAACTTGATGGTGATTATGTAGAAAAATAAAAATATAACTGATTTAGTATGTGTTTATTTTCTTGGTTAGGCCGAGTACTTTTCAATCCACCCTCGTAGGTTGTACAAGCCATCCAATTTTAATCAATAATTGAATTGAACTTGTAGTGTCATATCGCATGCTTATAAATATACGTGGGAAGCTCATCTTAGCTCATCTATGATGTAGTTAGTATAGGCAGTCATACTTGCATATTTTTTTAATAAACTTTGGGATCTGTGAAATATTTTTTTAATCTCTCTAATGCCACTGACAATCCAGTATTTCTGTGAGAGTGAACTATGCACTAACCTAGGGCTGGTATGCAATAATCAAAGATGTTCCCTTTCAATTATCAAAGATTTGGATTTGGAATTCTTTGGCAATATAATAGGATGAATTTATTGCGCGGAATGCCTGCATTCTGAAGCCTACCGCCCACACGAAGAATATCGCTTGCATCAATAAAGGGGTGCAAATTAGCAATACCTGACTTTATTTTTAAATTGTTCTTAATTGCATATATGTCATCAGCAAAATGATGCTTTTGTACGGAACGAATAATGACCAGAAGAGCGTTTTCTAGTACTGTAGGAGTGAGAAAAGCGTCTTTAATTACTTGTTTCCGTGTTAAAGCATTAAGATAAAATCTATAAATATATGCAATAATGTTTTGAAGTTTATTAAAACTTGAGTACCTTTCAAGCAATTCATATGGTGAAGTCTCTACTTGCCTTTGAAATAGGCAAGGAACTTCCTTTTCTTCTTGATTCAATGTATCAACATTGTTATAAGAATTAAAAGTACAATCGGAACTGTGGCTGTAATCTGATTTTGACAAATACTCAGGCCCATGCCACCATAGAGTTTTTCCTTGTAAATTTTGTTGGTCTACGCCCCTCGAAATTAGGTCAGCAGGATTATCCAATGATTTTACATAGGACCATGATGACCTATCAGTAAGTTCAACAATTTGCTTAATTCTATTATTAACAAAGGTATTAGCCTTTATTTTTTCAGACTGTATCTAGGCTAATACTATCTGGGAGTCACTATATAAGTGAAGTGAATGTGCTAAACGGGATGTAATTATTTTAATAACCCTATTTGCTAGCTGCGCTGGCAACAATGCACTATTTAGCTCTAGCTGAGGTATGGTGAGTGTTTTTTCCAAATGTTACGGCCGGCAGCTGCCTATCCCAGGAGTAGAATCCTTCGCGGCCCATAGACGAAGAAGCTACAGGCAGATGCTGGTCGGGCGTCCTCACGCCACGGGTTAAAGTCTAATTACACTAAACAATCCGGGGGGAGCGTTACAATTATTGAACAGAGCTTACTTACCTCTATTCAAGGCGACTGGTCCCTCAGGATTCGGTCAGGTCTCGTGTGGATGTATTGTGCTAGAAAGTAAAGGTCAGTGATGTGTATTTGGGTGTGGCTGGTAGTGTTATTGACCTTATTTGACCGTTCCCCCTGCAGCAGTTCGGCCCTCAGCTCCTCTCTAAGCTAAGGTCGCCTTCCGCAGTCACTTTCTTCCTTTGTTACGATTGACTCGCGAAAATGAACACAGAACGTACGGGTCAAAGGTCACCGTTATTTCTAGAATATTAACTACCGCACTAGTAACTAATACAGTCGAATCCACTTATACAGATTCTGCGTTAAACCTAAAGTCCCGGGTAAACTCTCAACACGCGCTATCATTCCCAGTGGTATATTTACTATACGCGCCTAACATAAATTAGATCTAAGAGCTCCCAAACAAACGGACTGCCTTCTCTTTAGACGCGAAGAAGACATCTGATCTTTCGCTCTCGGCTCCCACCTTTTAGCAAGCTCGGACGTTCAACACGCACGAACGTCATTCCGTATCGACCGAGCCAAGTGCCATCTAACGTCGATGCCTGACACTAACGCTTTTGCGTGAACACCAAAGGTGCAACCCGTGATTTAGAACACACAATGTTAACTTCAATATTCCCATTAGTTTTTAAAACTCGTTAATACAGGCAGCACCCATATGCTTTTGATGATGCATCGGCATAACCCACTAACTGAAAAGAAACACCATCATGACTATTAAAATATCTGGGTACTATAATTTTATTCATTGACTTTAATTTGCTGTAAAAATTTTCTCATCGTAGTAAGTGCATAGGAGGCAACATTGTGTCCTACTCAATGCATATAGACCACAACTCTTGCATTATTAATTTTGCTGAAACTATATTCGGGCCTATCAACCCCAAGGGTTCGAAGATTTCTCCAATGAAACCTAATATGTTCCGTTTGGTATTTAGTCCCCATCACAACAAGGGGTTTCAAAATAAAAATGGTCTAACGTTATATTGTATTTTAAGCCCAATGCCTTACTAACATAATTTCTATTAATTTTGAAATCCTCAAAATATCGGCATTCATTCGGAATGTCCTCAAGAACAGGATGGTGGTTAGAGCACCACTTACGAGTATGTAAATTAAAATTACCTAATTTTAATAGCTCTATTAATTCATATTTTAACAAATGAAGCTCATCAATATCATCACTTCCAGTGAGAATATCATCCACATATGTGTTCAATATTATCGCTTTTGCAGCCAAAGGATTTTTATATCTGTTGGCTAACTCTAAGAGACAACGGGTTGCCGAAAATGTAGATGACTTCAGTCCATAAGTGACTGTATGCAACTGCAAGCAAATTATGGGCATGCCAGGGTTATTTCTCCAAAGAATGTTTTGAACACTAGTGTGGTGATCATTAATCAGAACACATCGAAACATCTTTTCTATGTCGCATACTAATGTAAACAAATAAGTACGAAATAAAACAAGGATATCGAAAAGCTCACCCTGCACTACACGTCCATTCAGCATAATATCATTTAAAGAAATTTTATTTTTTGTTTTCATGCTTCCATCAAAAACCACTCGTAATAAAGTTGTCTTACTATCTTCATTGAATACAGGGTGGTATGATAAAAATAAACAGAGCCACTATTAATATCATATGTACTAACATCGATCTCCTTGGCATGTCCCATCGCCACATATTGCTGTATAAAATCATTATACATTATTTTCTTCTAAAGATAAAAACCTTTGCCAAGCAATCGAAAAGGAGTCCCCAAGTAGCAACTCATCTTTTGAACAGATGAGGGGCATGTCAACTGAAAATCTGTTATGCTCAAAAGTGACAGATTCTTGAAAACTAATTTCTGATTTATGCATCTCACTTGTAATGCCTGTTATGGGTTGAGGTAATGCTTCAGTTATCCAAAAAATTTTTAACAAGAGTGTTTGTCACAAATGAGGCTTGGCTACCACTATCGAGCAAAGCTCGAACGTAAATGTCTCGACCATATTTGTCAATAACCTGCATCTTAACAGTAGGCAACAATGGAACTGCATTAGAAGCATTATTATTTGAAAACAGTGTAACCTTAGCCTCCTCCTCCACAGGGAGGAGAGTATTAAGAGGCTTTTTACAAATTCTACATTTAAATTTATATTTACAGACATTGCTTGAATGATCCCTTAAGCAAATAGAACACAATTTGTGATCTTTGACAAAAGATAAACGAGTCTCAATAGTGACCATCTTAAATTTTGGGCAATTAAAAATTGCATGATCTTTCATTTTACAAAAATCACACAATACAATGGATTGTGTGGAAACATTTGCAGCTCTTACTACTGACCTTAATTTATTTTCAAAGCAATTACACACTAAAAGTTTTCACTAAAAACCTTTTCACTAAAAATTATTACTATACTTCAAATTATTCGATCATTTTATCGATCGTGAAAAATTAAAAAATGTAAATTGCATTTCTATTCATAAAAGAGTTCCTGTAGCAGTTAATGAAGTACACTTACAAGTCACTCTATCAAGTCCGGAGGTAAAGTCTCAGCTTAACTCACAAAACGAGGCCAAACTAGGCACATCTAGTTTTCCTCGTCGAGGAGTTCCAGTAGCAGATACCGACACAACTTCAGGCCTTTAAAGTCCAAGACGTATAAGTATTTTTATTTATATATAAATATTACGTGCTTTTAGCAAAACAAAATATTGTGCAAAGTATTTTAATACAATAATCATAATAATATCTTACCTTGGTCAAGTATGTATCAAATTTTGTTTTTGGAATATTTTGTATCTCGCAATCGATATTTTTCAGCACGAGCCGCTGTAACAAACAACCACTCACGACGGCATTTGAAGCCCGAGTAATGTACTCGAAAATGTGGCTGTAGCTTGAAGTGCGGCTACGGCCTATTTAGTAAAATAAATTACATACATGTTTATCAAACCAATGAAAATTTAGCAATTTTAGAGCCGAAAAAAATTAATTATAACCAAACAAAACAAAATTAAACTGCCATTTACATTACACGGCTTCCCACGTGATAGATGAAGAGATTAAAAATTAGATTGAGTTAAACAATTGATATTTTCAAAAGTTATCGTGTTTACGGCGCCATGCGGACTTGATAAATCCACACCATAAACCACTAAAACCCCATTTTTATGTAAAATAGTAATTAATCGATTTCAAAAACAAATTAGTAAGTTCAATAATCATTTATCTCTCTAACAATGTGCTTTTTATATCATTTATATGTATAATATGATTGCTAGATACGATTTCATGCGATAAAACTTTGGAATCTTAATTTTTAGGGGCTAGTAGAACATACCTTTGAACATAAATACACGATTTGCGTTTAAGGCATGCAATAATTAATAGAATCAGGTGCTATTTTGCGGAAATCCATTATATTAAAGTTGGTAAAAATTAATTTACATCCGACCAATAAAATAAACGATTTGTCTTACCTAGTTTGAAGAGCAACTCGCGCATTCCCTTAATTGCATGCACTATATCCGTCACCACTAATTCCAACACCACTATACTAGGAAAGACACATCACCGCCGACAATATGGCTCACATCTGCACACACATACGAATCGTATAGTTTATCACCATCACTTACTGTAAAATATAATGATTCCGAATCTCATATAGTAGGCAGTTACAAATTCTTAGGAATAACCGATGACAAAATTCGTCAACGTTATTTGCAATAAATTGGAACGTTGTGTATTCACATTAAAAGCTTGAGGCAAATAGTGTCCACAGAGGCCGCGCTAGCCGCCTATCACGATTACGGCCGAGACAAGCATGCAAATAGTGGCGATGGTATCGTACGTTTTGTACATTCGTGAAATTTGGCGGCTGGAATTAATTCGAACAATGCACTCACATATTCACATTCATAAGGCACTCCCCGCGGTAGATGCGATAGAAAATGCAAAAGGATGCAATAGAAAGTGCCAGTAAATCGAGCCTATCAGAAAAAACTCGGTCGTCAACGATTCGTGCCGATCTGCGCCAGATGCAATAAAGAGAAAGGAGCTGGCACTGGGGTGTCCCGACCCTGAGATGAAAACAGTATTCCACTTGAAGCCGAACTTGCGCCTTAGAATAGACAGAGACTATGGACATCCATTTGGCATAATCCTAACACTCTTCCATAGTCTCCTTTACAGCCATACATCTACGCATAAATGCTCGTCCATTAAGGGTACACATACTGTTATAACTGCGCACATGAAATTACACCAAATTATTTTTTGTTCGACCTTGTACTTAAACATTATGTTAAGATGGAATTATTATTCTTTTTGAATAATGTACATATTTACTGCTGAGAATGAAAAATAAGCATATACAATAAATGGATACAGTAAGGTAAGGTAAAAATTATTTATTTTCTTTTTTTTTCCTAGTTTGGCAATTTCCAATGAATTCTAACAGCGACGAGTATTTCATGCTCGTGTACATATCTCAATTCGACTGTATTTTATTATGTGCGTTGTTTCTAGGAACTGATTTTGATGATTCTTTTTTATTTGAAAGCTGGTGCTTATTATGTGGTCCCATATAAACTTAACCAACCAGTAGTGTTTAAGTTATACTTAATAATGCGTATTTAATTAACTTCGACTGTATTAATCATGTTCTAATTTTTTGTAATGAAGTCGGTTGTATAAATTTTAAAATTTTTACCACTTGTGTTATTTAAAAGTGTAATGTTTTGAACCTTTTGAGTAAATAAGGAATATTATGAACTCAAGGTATCAACTGAAATTTCGTCTAATTTTTTATTGAACAAGGGTGACAATCGAGCATACAGTCCACCTGATGATAAGTGGATGCTGAGGCCTATAGACATCTACAAACTCAACTAGTTGTTCCCTGCGACTTTCGAAAGTCCCATCCTAATCGGTTAACAGGTTTTTGCGTGATGCGTGTTCAGACAGACATCGTGTCTTTTTCCGACATACTTAACATTTATCATTATAGCTTGTGCAATTTACACAATTTATTTATTAATAATAGCTTATGTGTTATTCTGATGTTTGAGCTATATAATTGTAATTTTTTTTTATTAAAATCTATTTAGTAAATTTTGTTTGAAAGAGTAACAAATATCCATACATCCTCACAAACTTTCACGTTTATAATATTAATAGGATTAGGAATCGTTATGTAGGTGCGTGTTCACCCCTTAGAAGTAAGGTGTAACGCCTCTTTTCCAGTAAAAAGTGTCTCCGGTTCTTTACAATCACCATACGAAACAGAGCAGCATCAAGCTGCTATTTGCTTGTATTCTGTGGGAGCGTGGTCCTTCCCCAGCTGAGCCGACCCATTTGTCCTTCAACCATATTAAAGCTGTAGATTGCCTGCTGTTTTACGTAGGTATTCTGTGAGATTTACTTCATAAATTTCATCTTTTATTTTTACACCCACAGGGGTGGAATTTTATCTCTAAGTTTTTTTTTTAATGGAAAAAGCCCACGCTTGCTTGAACACCTGCGTCATACAGCAACGTTAGGGCACTGTACTCGTATTTCGCTTGGAAAATGAGGAGTTGAAAGAGATAAATGAGATAAAAACTGTGATTATCAACACACCTCCCAAGCATAGCAATTAAAGCATGAGATATGGGATATATTGCCTTTGATGCAATCTTTGGGGGAGGTTTAGCAGTGGACGTTTAATAGGCTGTAACGAATAGATAAAAACCTATTTTCACATACTTATATACATTTTCACGAGGTATAAACTTAAAGTAGCACCGATAAAAGCAGCTTCTAACGCGTAAATTATGGAAATGAACCACGAGTTGAGCAGAGGTTTTCATGGCTCAAAGGCCGTGAAATTCGCAATATAACTTTTGTATAACGTTGAACGTTTCAATTTACACGGCAGTTTTCTAAAGTATAATAAAAACTTTATCAGCAAATTGTTACGTTCATCATGAAGGTGATTATATATAATTATAGTCTATTTAGTCGCACTCTTGAGAGACATCTCCTAATCCATGAGAGAAGTATTGTCCATTTGGTCCACGGCGTTGTTGCTGTTGTTGTTGACTTTAAATTCATATGTCTTTGAAGAACATTGTTCTTTAGACATGCAGGTTTCCTTAGCATGTTTTCTTTTAATGTCGGACACGTGGTAAATCAGAACTTAAGATTCCATTAACAATTTCATTAGTAGCGGCGGGGATCGAACTGGATTCACTCGCAAAATGTGAAATATACGGTGAGCGCATTGCTGATTAATTATTGTTTATCATCATCATCATCATTACAGCCCTTAACAAGTCCACTGCTGAACATATGTCTCCACCAAGTAATGCCACAGAGCACGGTACTGAGCCACCTGAATCTATCGATTTCCTGCATGTCTTACCAGCTCGTCACTACATCTAGTGCGGGGTCACCCTACACTTCGCCTACCGGTACGAGGCTCCCACTCTAAAACCTTTCTTTCCATCAGTTGTCGGTTCTTCGAGCTATAGGGCAGGCACATTATTACTTCAGCTTACCTATTCGTATTTTACGGTTTTACGGAGATCACGGACCATTGTTTATGAAGTAATGAAATATAAATTGCTGTTGTAAGAGGTGTTAAAGGATTATTTTAACTAAATTTAATAATCAAGCTTTTTATTAATTTAAGTCAAACTGTTAAATTATATTTTCAGAGAATTCATTGTCTAATTTAAAGATTTTTGAAGAGATTTTCTAGTTTGTGCTTTTCAATTTTTAATTTAGGAACGTCCGGTGTATTACATTGACCCGTTCTACAAGAGACAGTCCGTTTTTATTAAATATATTTTTATTTATTCACACTTACGAAAAAAAAATATCGTAGCTCGTGATGACCCAAGTTATAAAATGCCCATGTCACTTATTGTTTACTTGTTATTTGGAAGAAGCTGCTGCTAAACTTCTACTTTAGTTTCATCTTCATGATATC
Organism: Parnassius glacialis; assembly: GCA_033319125.1. Lineage (NCBI taxonomy): Eukaryota > Metazoa > Arthropoda > Insecta > Lepidoptera > Papilionidae > Parnassius > Parnassius glacialis. The sequence continues at coordinate 2,797,741 of JAVANC010000026.1, read as the reverse complement.
ATGTAGTTTTGAGTAATATTCTTACACCCTCACTACACCAGGCAAGGTATAGTTGTCATTAAAATAAATTCAGTATCTTTCATTAAATAAAAAAAATTATTTGTGCGATGTCGCTAACTAGAAAATTGATAACACAGCCATACACATTTTGTGTTATCCAATCTCAAACTAAATTACAAGGAGTAAACTAAAATATAACATTGGAAGCAATTTATTGCGATAACGTATCTTTGCATGTAATAACTTTAATTAATGGGCTAAATAAGGTACTCGTAAATGCTACAAGGATGTTAATTATATGCGTATTACTAATAAATTATGATATACCAAGAGTGTAAATAATATGGTGAAAATATGAATTCATTTTATGTAATATGGTATGGTTTTAGGAACACATTGCGAAATGTGTTTGAGCCATGCGATCTGCCAATACTTCAAGGACTAGTAAAGTCATTCAGAGAGAAGATTCTTTTTTTTAACAATTATACCATGATTACGCTAATGAAGATTCTTATTATTATTCTTCTTTATTTTTTTTAATGAATAAGGGTGACAAACGTGCACACGGTCCACGTGATAGTAAGTTGATGCTGTGGCCAATTAACACATACGTCTATCTTCAATTAAGAGTCCAAATGCAGATGTGTTGTTACCCTAAGACCTTGAGGACTAATATGGAATATGAGGCAATCCAGTAATAATGGTCTTCGTTTCTGTACACTAACCATACGAAACACAGCAGTATTAAGTAATTATTTTAGTATTTTGTGAGAGCGTGGTCCTTTCTTGGTTGAGCCATCCTATTCATGCTACAATGCCATATTTTATCAGTAATTGATGTCGATACACGTGAGAATGTAGGAACGAATACATAGACATATATTTAAAACATTAGATTGTGCTCGAGAGACCATAAACGTAGTAAGGTAAGTTTCATCTTTACCATTACAGCCCTTCACAAGTCCGCTGCTGAATATAGCCCTCCAAAGATTGCCAATATGCGTGACGGTTGTATTTACCATAGTTGCCACGGTTATCAGGCGGGTTAGCAGCCGCAAATTGTTATTCAAGTTTAGTTTGTTTAAAGCTCTTCAAGTAAAGCTTATAAAATTTAATTGCTGAACATAGGCCTTTCCCACAGATTGCTTTACATATATTTACGAATATATAACATTTACCACATATTCCACAGTTTATTATTTTTAGATATTATAAGGATATTTCCCAGTATCGTGGAGGCAGTTTACAAACATAAGTTGCACTAGGACAAAAACATCCAGACCCGAAACTATTCTTAATAGGCTATACAAATACTTGTTCCAAGCGGGATTTAACTGGGGGGACAAAACTGCGGTCACGAGCGCTACAACTCATAAGCCACTGCGCCACGGAGCCGTCAAATGTTAATTTCAATGTTATGTAAATTTTAGTGCCAATATTTCTAAATATCATATCTACTAAATTTTATTAATCATCCGTTTTGAAGAAAATCTGTCGTTTTTTTGCTACTAAAGATATTCTGTGTTAAAAAATCTTAAACGTGTCAAAGAATTCTGTTAATAAAATTCTCAAAGAAGGTATACGTAGGATAAGGATTCCATTTCGCCTTTGTGACATTTTGAGGTTGTGTGACATAGTGAGGTAACGTCATACAGTTGTCACAAGTATGACGTTAGTGGCAGCTGTCGCCTTCCTCTAGTGTTGAGAACCGGAGACCCCGGTTACTAGTAAGAGGTTAGACATGTGTCATTCATCCATTTCTAGTGGCACGATCATTCAAGTATTGATTTGTCTAACGAATCGGGATATTTGGGTCGATCATTCAAATGGATAATTTCAAGTTTAGTACTCTGTGATTTGTAAGACCCGCCCGATAATGTCCGTCGTCGGATATTGCTATATACATTCTTTGGTCGTACGTCCTGCCAATAGTTTGATCCTAAACGTTAAAAAAATATAATTTCAATCATCAAATAATGAACTAATCATTCAAGATTAACACAATGTCTACACATGTATTTAAGTGGTACTTTCCATCTCAGTCCCCTCGTTGACAACGGATCTGCATTTAGATTTTTAATCGAGCATAAATTTGACGGCTCCGTGGCACAATGGCTTAATAAAGTTGCAGCGCTAAGGGTCGCGGGTTCGAATCCCGCTCGGAAAATGTATTTGTATTGCCTACAAATAATTGTTCCGGCTCTGGATGTTTGTACTTATGAAATGTATATATGTAAACTGTCCCCACGATACAGGAGAAAATCCTAGCGTGGAGGTAACGTTTATTAAAAAAGAAAAAGGAAACTGAAAATGTAGAAACTATACAACATTCACTTGCCATAAAGTAGGAATGTGCTCGTTTGTCATTCTTGTAAACAACTTGTAAAAAAAAAAACTAATTATTCTGGTAAAACTACTTCCCGAAACCAGTCAGTGAAATTTAGTGTAGAGTGGTTCTAGATGAATTTTCACATCGGTCATCGCTGTAGCGCCTAACCCCTGTTGTCTTGCAGAAGGGTACTGCTCGTGTGTATTTTAGTAAAACTGATGTAACAAGTTTGCAGATCCGTGTATTTTACGTAGTAGAGCCACGCTTCAGATATTAACCCTTTCGCTGTCCCGTGCACTACATATAGGTTATTGCTATTGTCTTACTATTGTGTTTGAAAACCGGACAGTGAAAGTGTTAAATTATGGTTGCAACACGACTGAGTCGGCTCGAATGTGGAAGGACCACGATCTCACAGAATACCAGTATGAAACGGCTGCATAATACGGCTGTATTTCGTATGGTAAGTCTTAAAAACCGGAGACATATTTTACTGAAAATGAAGAATTCCATCTTAGTATTCAGGGGTGACAAAGCAACTGCATTTGTTTTTAAATAGATGAAAGATGTACTTTGGTCCAAAGATTTCACTTACTACCAGGTGAATTGTGTGCTCTTTTACACTCTTTTAGTTTTTCAACTCTGGTATATATTGGTGATCTTATTCGTGTGAGAAGGATTTAACCATCTCATTTGACGTTTACTGCTACTGATCTTTCTGTATTTACTTAATTACGCAAAAATGATTATTGAAAATGATAAAAACATCAGAATGACTTCAATTTCATCAAATTTGCATAGTAATGCAATGTGAATTAAATAAACATCATTTACAAGATAATTTTGTAATAATTACCCAAATTAAACTACAATGAAATTGAGCCGCTTTAATTTCAATATACCAAATTTTCGTAAGCTATAAAAGTCGATGAAATTATTCCTGCCAATTCTCAATATCGGAAAGGTTTTCCCAAATTACAAATAATCTTGACCCACAATAAAAATTTTATGCTATTCTTGGAATCGAATGTTCAATATGTATCTTGTGTTATATGAATACAATTTCTTGCATTTCACATAAAGGACGAAACTGATATTATAATAACTATAGCAAAGTTACAGGATTATTTTTAACATTCAAAATGTGAATAATGTCTTGTAGGAGGAACGTTTTCGAGCCTGGTACAGGAAGTGTAGAAGGGTTTCTTATAGAAGTGACGACTTCGTTTAGTACTTTGTGGTGTAAGAATTCGATGGATTCAGGTGGATCACGATAGTGTTTTGTGGCATTCCTTGGTAAGACGTAGTGTATAACGGAATCAAAGCCTAGACTTTAGTAATTATTTTATTATTTTTCTCTCTTTGAAAGCGCCTTTAACTTTTTATTTAAACTTCAAGTTTTGCCCCTTTTATGTCAACTAAGGAAATTCATAAGCTCAAGGTAAAAATAATGAATAAAAACAAATAAAACTAGATTTGAAAGAATCGTAAGATTTTTGTCTGAAACCTTACGATTCTTCCGTTACGTTTAGTAATGTGGATTTTGTGTGCACTGCTGTTGAAATTAAGAAGCAGCATCAATTCCTAAAGGTGCCCATGCGACGTGGAAGCAACGGAAAGAGGCCTATATTCAACAGTAACTGGTTGATGATGATGAAGAAAAAGGTAAAGCAAAGGACTTTTTGCTATCTATTCATATTACTTCTATCAAAATAAAATGGTGTGTAATAAACTATTTAGACAAAATATGTTCTCGCCGTCCTACAATTGCGTACACTACCACTTTATTTTAAATAGAATAAGGGTGACAAGCGGCCACACTTTCTACCTGTTGATAAGTAAATGCTATGGTCTATAAACATTTACGTTTCTGTGCTCGATTAAGGAACACAACTCAGATACGTTGTCATCCGTAAGAACTTGGATGAAATGCCTCATTCCAAGTAAAATATGTCCCCAGTTCTCAACACCCACCATACGAAGAACAGTAGCTATAAGCTGCAATTTAACCTTGGTATTTTGTGAGAGCATGATTCTTCCCCGGTCGAGCTGACCCATTTTTGCTACAGTCATTAGCTGCAGCAATGCGCTATCACGTGCATTATTTTACTAAATTTTTTGAATAAAACATTTAACAACTCTACGTTGATTTATTTGTTTGTCTCTCTTGTAGTTAGTTATGCTGTCGTTTCCCATCTATCAGTGTTCAGTTAATACGAGCTGCCACAAGTAAAAAAGACAGAAATAGCTTAGATCGCCGAGCATAGTGCTACCACAAATTACAGACATTTTCAATGTAACTGTAACCCCCGAGGAGGACGATGACTCGGAAGTGGTCTTGAGACAACGAGGTTCCACTGCGAGGGTGCTGGGGGCAACAAGTATTGGCCCCAGGACGTGCTATTAGTGTAGTAAAGCGATGGAGGGGCCCCGGTTGCATTCCGAATGGGGAACGGGGTTTTAGTATGAGTCCGTCATAACCTTCTCACAGCTCTCACAACGAATGGTATCCATGAGGATTTCTCCAACACAAAAAGGTTTTAAAAAGAGCTAGATGATACATACAAGTAAAAAGGTAAAATAACAGGTTTTTGCTCGATTACAACTTCAGCATAAGGACCATTGGACTTAGTTCACGTGCTGGTTGTTCTAATGGTAGCAATGCTAGGCTCCATAAATATCAAACCTTTTATTAAATCTTCGATTTAAGGCAAAATAAAACAATCCGATGGGGCGAGGTCTGGACTGTGTGCAGGATGGGTCACGAGCTTTATCGTTACAGACGCCAAAAATAACTTGGTCTAGTTCTCAGTGTGCGTCCCATCTTTTCTCCAATACGAGTTATATTGAAGTTTCAATTTCATCTCCTGTCTAATACCCATGAGATAAAGAGTGTAATATGCGAGTTATTGAAAAAAAAGACATTACACCCACACAAGGGTTTTCTCCTGTATTGTGGAGGCAGTTAACATTCGTAAATTTCACAAGAATAAACATCCTGACCCGGAACAAGCATTTGTACAAAAACCACCGCGCCACGGAGTGGACAAATTTAGGTTCCAAAAGTTTGTAATATATTTTGTCCAATAAGCTTGCAATTTATATTATCTAACACAGTAGAATCATCTAGGCACTGAAAACGATTTAGAAATTACCACTGAATGTTTTCGGGGCATTGGTTTAGATCTGGACCTCACCATTCGGTGATCGCTACCAAATTTCACCTCGAATTCGTTTGAGACATCTTTGAAAATTTGTCATCTGGTCGTAATGAAGTCTCTATAATGGACTGAAGAAAATGTATATGTAGTTTCTATATACGTGATTTTTTTAAGCCAAATATGAATAGAGAAATACAGAATGAATGACAAAACATTTTAAAAAGAAGCGTGTTACAGGCGGTCTTAGGCGCAGTGTCGACAATATCCATTTCAAAAAGTCAAAAGCAGTCAATTTTTTGTATAGGATAGGGTGACAAACGAGCACATAGTTCATCTAATGGTAAGTGGTTGCTGTGCCCCATACACATCTACATCTATCCTCGTTTGCGAATCAAAATGCAAATGCGTTGTCACCCGTGAGGTCTAAAATGGAATGCCTCTTTTCCAGTAAAATGGGTCTCCGGTTCTCTACACTCACCATACGAAACACAGCAGCGTTAAGCTGCTATTTTACGCTGGTATTCTGTGAGAGCGTGATCCTTCCCCGGTCGAGCCGACCCATTCATTCAGCTGCACCATGGCTCTACCACGTAAAATTTATTTGATTTTAGCAAATAGTAATGTTAGTATATGATGACTTCCATCTTAAAACAGTCTCTCAAATTTAACTCTAAAAGGTTTTCATTTGCGAGCATAACTTTTAATAAGGTTACAATATGCGTTTCATATTCTATTGCTGTACTTTTGTTATAGAAGAATTTTTAAACCACATCACGTAGCAAGATAATATTAGGTATATATTAATTCAAGACTCCAGCACGGGGCAAATGTTTTGTGTTTGCAAAACATTTTTATTTTGAGTAAACCTATTATATTCGTTGAATACGCTTTACACAAACTCGCACACGCCCACGCACACACGCACATGCACCTGCTCACGCTCACGCACACGCACACGCACACTTTTTTGGTATAAAATGTTAAAATTACTAAACCAACAGTCACATTAATAATAATGCGTGAAGTGTCTGTATTATATATATATTTTATCATTACATTATAATAACCATCATCATAATAATCTTTACACATCACTTCACAAATCCACTTCTGAACGATGACCTGTCACAAGTAATACCACAAAGCGCAATCTTACTTGCTGCGTGTACCGGTACGAGGGTATCACACCAGAACCTTTCTACCCCTTCGGTAGTCAGTTCTTTGAGCTAAGGGACTGCAACTAAAAATAAATGCACTTTTCAAAAGAGTTTTATCTTAAATTATTATTATTTTAGCTCTGTACTTTATTTCAGCTTGCTGCACTATGTCAGAGCAGCCGGTGTAGTTAGCAACTTTCGACGAGTATAAAAATTCATAGACGTTTAAACTACCTTTAAAATAAAGGCGTCGTTCTAAAGTGTATTTTGTTGATAACGTTATCTTCACACTAGGATTTTATCCTGTAATGTGGGGGCAGTTTACATACATAAATTTCACACGGACAAACATCCCGATCCGGAACATTTTGTAGGACATACAAATACTTGATCCGTATGGAATTCGAACCCGCGGCTATTAGCGCTGTAACTTATCGCTAAGCTACTGCGTTACGGATATATATATATATATATATATATATATATATATATATATATATATATATATATATATATATATATATATATGTGTGTGTGTGTGTGTGTGTGTGTGTTAACAATTACTAAACTAAAAATATACTATACCAACACTATTAACAATAATACCACCGTGGTATGCTGAAACTATATTTTGGTAGCACGAATGGGTTGGCTAGACCAGGTAAGGACCTCGCTCTTCAGAATGCCAGCCTGGAATAACAGCTTCTAAAGTTCGTGTGATTTGGGTGTGGTGAGTATCGAGAACCGGAAACCTATTTTAATGGATATGAGGAGTTCAATCTTAGTGTTTAGGGGTGACGACTCATCTGCTTTTTGTTCCTTAATCGAGCAAAGAAATCTAGATGTTTATAGGCCGTAGCATCTATTTACCAACAGGTACACTACGTGCTCGCTTGTCGCCCTTATTTAAAAAAAACTAAGCTGAAAATGCTTTTATGTAATGCGTAATATAAAGGTTAATATAAGTTACGTCAACACCATACAATTGCAATTAATAATTTCATTGGTGTCAGCGGGAATCGAACTTGTACTATGATATCGCGTAGGTACTTTGAAATTTACTGCGGATGTTTATCTTAGCCTCCACAATACTGTAGTCAGTATAGGCAATTATACTCGCATATTTTTATACTAGCTGTGCCCCGCGGTTTCACCTGCGTCATCACGTGTTGGAGGTGCGCGACATGACCTAGTTCAAGCATTTTATAATTGCAATTAAATATTTTATTTGATAGCAATAGATGGAAGAATTGGCATAATTAATGGAGTACTTTAATCTGTCGGCATATTATGTATGATGTTGAGCGAAGTTAAGTTTTATCCACTTTCCCTCTCCCTCCCGGTTGAGCAGTTCTCGCAGTTCTCACCGGGCGGCTAAGGTTTATGTGTCGTTCGCGCGTTCAGCCAAGTATTGAATTATTTTAATTTTACATTATCTCTTAAACTATGCGTCCAAATAACATGGTATAAGGAACAAAGTTTATCTTCATAAAATTGTCTTGATGATGAAGTAACTTTCGTTCGTAGGGATAAATAGGCTTAAACAAACAAAAAAACTCTTCCGCTTTATTATATTAAGTATAGATTAAACTTTAGAATCTGCGAGTTTAGAAATAGTTGATGGTAATAATTATGGATTTTGTAATCTTGTAGTGGCAGGGTAAGAATATTCACTGCCCCATATCGACGCGAGGTCGTCGAAAGTGGCTACGGACGGAAACAAACCAGAAGATGGAACGAGATCCTTTTAATTTTCTTTTTTTTTTTAATAACGATATCCCCACATTCATAATTTCTTCTGTATCGTGGAGGTAGTTTACATACATAAATTTCACACGGACAAAGATCCACATCCGGAACAATTATTTGTAGGCCCATACAACTAAGCCACTACTCCACGGAGCCAACCATCCTGTTAAATATAATTTATTGAACTAAATAATATTTTAACCACTTGGTGCCTAGCCTGCCAGTATATTCGCTTTAATTCAAATTGCATTGACGTCTTTTATATTACAATTCGTAGATTATATATACATCATACATTCATACAATCAAAAATGTCTGAAAAATAATTGAACTGATCGAATGGGGTATTGTAAGGCTAGTCGTGGCAGTTATTTAAATGATGTTGTCTTCCATTCCTAAATGGAAAAATTTAATCTTTCTAATAATCTCAACTTTGAATAAAACTGTTTTTTACGGATTTTATCGCGTTTATTTTATTATTTTTATTCCCGAACTTTCGAGTGCTTTTCAGCAACCCATGGAACCATGGGAAGTCTGCAGTCTGTGAACATGTTCAAGATCGTCCCCGCCATTACATCAGATTTGATAGACCACAAATCCTTACAAAAGAACACCGATTCCTACCAAGGATGATACGCGAGGCTATTGAAATTAAAAAACATCCTAATTTCAATAGGGAAGATGGATGGGTGCTGCCATCTGCTTGGGATCCTATAATTAACAAAATTAAATCCAAACCCAAGCATAACACTGCAAGACTTCAGGATACTGTAAGTTCATTCTGCGTAAATCGAACCAAAAATTAATATTAAAAAACTGAAGGTAGCCGGGCTAACTGTGACATCGGGACGTCAAACATCTCAGTCCCCCCCGTAACCATGGGTTGCTGAAAAGCAATCGAAACGTCGGGAATAAAAATAATAAAATAAATGCGATAAAATCCGTAAAAAACAGTTTTATTCAATGTGTAGTGTTCGCGTAAATCTCAACTTTGAAAAAATATTCATTAGTTTTTGTTTTTATAGCAGGTTAGAATTTCAAATCCTAAAGGGGTGGGCCTTTGCATATTGACACCTAAGAGAGAATAGGTACGACACGTTTTGCGACGTAAAATATAAGACACGCTCTAGTTGTGAAGTAGCAAGGTAGTAAATTTGAACTAAAGTTTGGTTATTGGTTCATAAAATAAAGGTACCTTACACTTTTGAATATTCACTGTCGCATATCATCCCGAGGGTCGTCAGAGGGAAACTGAAACAAGAGAAGAGCAGTACAATATCCCCAATAACAGCTTAAAATATTAAAAAAAAAACTGTGGCTGTCCGCATACCAAGCGTAACAACCATAGTATAAATTGTCTGTCCTTTACTGTTTCATATGTTTAGCATAGCACAGCTCTTGATAGGCCGTAATAGATCAATGAATGAAAATATTTCAAGAGCTTGTAACCCTAAAGTATTTCAACTCGTTAAAAAAGGTGGACTTCTCAACCTAAAGCTCGAATAGATTCCTGGTGTTTTCCTTAAGAAAACATTGTATATACAGTAAAACTTGGATAAGTGTGACCTGGATATGTGAGAGCTTTCCATAGCTGGAACTCATGCTTAGGTCCCGACACTTTAGCACTGAATTACCTCTGTTAGTGGGACAAAACAAACTTCTATATCTGGGATTAGTTCTTTCGATTTTATCGTCATAATTACTTTTATCCTTGAGACAGAGAGTGTACTTTACCTCTTTTACTGAGACTATAATTTAGGGATTAGTTCTTTCGATTCTATTCTTCATAATTACCTCTATAATTGAGACAGCGAGTATATTTTACCTCTTTTACTGAGACTATGTGTTGTGTAGAATTAGTAAACAAAACGTGTTTACTAATTCTTATTCTACCCGCAAATTCCGCACTTGGATAATTGTGTAAAAGTGACCTCTAGTTTTAGTTTGGTTTTGTTTATTTTTGCTTGTCACTTAAATTTTGTAATTGACATTGACAAGTAGTTGTTTCTATATTCTATATTAATTTTATTCATCTTTCAGTCAATACAGCCACTCAAAGTCCACTTCTGAACAAAGGCCTTCATAAATTGCCTTGTATGGAGTATGTTGTCATAGTTGTTACCTTTAGCTGGTGGGTTGGCAACCGTAGTTTTCTTTTTAATTTTTAATTTGTTATTAGGTAAACACTGCAGCCAATCTTATGGTTTGTTTTCTTTTGTTGCCACTTACAACACCCTCGGGACGATATCGGATAGTGGATATACTTGCACCGCCACTACACGATGGTTTATAATATATTTTACTTAAAATATCTGTGACGTTTGCTTTATGTCCCGCATCATGAAGTTTGGCTGGTTTTCCTGCACAAATAGTATAGAGAACATAGAACACAAACACAATTCCTAACATCAAAAAATGGAGAACTTGCTTAATCATTTTAATAAGTGAAGCAAACAATTATAGTTTTCAAAAATAAGAAAAGGAGGAATAGTATAAACCCAATATAAATTGTAATACAGGTACACAAAAACATTAGTTATTAGTTTTTTAAAACGTTACCCATACACTAGAATTTACTCCTGTATCGTGGTGGCAGTTTACATACATAAATTTTACAAGGAAAAACAGCCAAAGCCGGAACAATTATTTTTTTAGCCATATAAGTTCTTGATACATGTGGTATTCGAACCTGCGGTCCTCAGCGTTGCAACTCATTGCGAAGCCACTGCGCCACTAAAACGTCAAATTAATGCCAACATATAGCCTCCTTGCCAAAAAATAGTTTTTTAGTCAGAAAGTCGATGTTTTAAAGAAAATACATAACCGCCATTTTGAAGATGTTCCTGGCCCCACAACGCTGCTAGAAAGATTTATTAAGGCAATTAAACTTAGAAAACGCAATACGTTTTTTCTTATTCAGCAGCATATCTTTGCGGAATCGAATCTTTCACGTACTGCAAGGATCGCATTTGAATTAAAATATACTCATATTAAATAAATATATTCCTTTATATTTCCGAAGACTATACTTTTATTAGAATATTTTTTCCGTAGTCGACCGCGTTTTATGATTACTTCTTTTTTAAACCCGACGAATCGAACACTTTAGAGATAAGATTCAAATTATATGTTATAAAATCCGTGAAAGTTAGTTATATTATACAAGAATTGCTGAATTTTATTTCTTAGTTTCTTCTTTGTTTTTATACTCGTATGTATAGAAATTAAATTTGTTTTCTTTACTATTACGTAAGATTCGATAGCTCGTAATGAGCCTCTTGTGTTTTTGGGAGGATTTCTCTTTTCACCACGTACAATAATTATAGTGCCAAAAACTCTTTGTCTTCGACACTGCTTGCTGTTGAAGTTGTTGGTAAACCCGATTGTTGTACCGCCATCTAACTGAGTACATCAAGTTTTTTTGATACTTCCCATAGTTCCGTATGGTGCTTCCCATAGTTCCGATATTATGATGAATTGTATTAATGTGATTGAACAATGAAATGAGAGAAAGTCGAACGATCGTTGTATAATAAATTAATAAGATCCCAAAAACCAGGCTAATATACAAACACAAGTAGTATAACTTTCAAAGCTTATAAATTCAATATTTGTAAGAAGTCTTCGTGGTTTCAATCGACTAATAAAAGAGTGACGAAATTTTAAACCAAAAGTAATGATAGATCTTTCATTTTCGACTGCATTTTAAATTAGTTAAGAATATTTTTATTACCATCATTATCATTACAGCTCTTCATAAGTTCATTGTACTATTGGAAACAAAGGCCTCCCAAGGAATGCCACAAACCACGGTCCTGAGTCACTTGTACCCATCGACTTCTTTCAAATTTTATCAGATCGTCACTCCATCAAGAAGGGGACGAGAGGGGCGAGAAACTTTCTTCCTTATCGGTTGTCAGTTCTTAGAGCTAATAAATCCCGGAACCGCATTGTCTATGATATCGAATGCTACGATCAGCGAGTTTGACCCGGTTAGTGGGGGCGTAAGATAAACCAACACCCCAGAGCATCTCGTGAATATCGTAAGAAGTGACAGACGGAAATAAACCGGAGATGGGCAGCAACAAATTACTAATAACTTAAAATAACAAAAAAATGCAATGATTCGCCTGTCGCTTGCATGGCAACTATGGCAAGTATCGCCCCTACTAGTTCAGTAGTGGATTTTTAATAAGATGTAATGATATACTGAAAAGTATAGTCAGTTATTTGTAGGCTATAAAATTCTGGGACTGGGGATATGTTCTTGTGTTTTTCTTTACTTACTTTAAATCATTGAGTAATGTGAATGGAGATAATGTTTTGAAAAGGAAATAAAGGAGTATTTCATACAAATCTAGTAATTCAAAACCAAAACATGAAAGTAATTAAAATAATTAGTTATCATCATCATCATCATCATTACAGCCTTTCAAAAGGCCACTGCTGAACATAGGCCTCCCCCAAGGAATGCCACAAAGCACGGTCCTGAGCCAACTGCATCCATCGACTTCCTGCATGCCTTCCAGGTCATCACTCCATCTCGTGGGGGGTCGCGCTACACTTCGCCTACCGGTACGAGGCTGCCACTCAAAAACCTTTCTTCCTAATCGGTTGTCGGTTCTTCGAGCTATATGGCCGGCCCACTGCCAGTTCAGCTTACTAATTCGTTGGGCTATGTCGGTTATTCTGGTTCTACTGCGGATATACTCATTTCTAAGTTCTCCTCTCCATAGCTCGCTGAGCGACCTTGAGCTTCCTCATACGGCCAGCAGTGAAGGGCCACGTCTCAGATCCGTAAGTCATCACTGGCAACACGCACTGGTTGTACAATTTCGTTTTAAGATTTTGAGGTATGTCTGATGGCAAGATGTGTCGTAGCTTCCCGAACGCTGCCCAGCCGAGTTGAATCCGTCGATTGACCTCTCGGTCGAAGTTGGATTTATCTAGTCGGACTATTTGTCTCAGGTAAACATACTCGTCAACAACTTTGAGCTCAGTGTTCCCAACAACTACCGGCATAGGTGTGACATGGCCATTAAACGTGATCTTTGTTTTTTCTTATCTTAAGACCTATCCGTTGGGAAACACTATTGAGGTCATTGAGCATAGTGCTTAAGTCCTCCAGCAATTCCGCCATAAAGACTATATTGTCGGCAAATTGAAGGTGAGTGATGTACTTGCCATTGATGTTGATACCGTATCCTTTCCAGTCCAGAATCTTGAAAACGTCTTCCAATGCAGCGGTGAAGAGTTTCGGGGATATGACGTCACCATGTCTTACACCTCTCTGCAATTGGATAGGTTTCGTACTCTGGTTCTGTACTCGGATAGCCATCGTAGCCCTAATGTACAAGCATTTCAACACTTCGATATACCGACAGTCAACTTGGCACCGCTGAAGGAACTGCAGCACCGCCCAAATTTCGACGGATTCAAAGGCTTTCTCGTAGACCACATACGCCAGACATAGTTTTTTTATTTTTTTTTATTATAATATATACGTGTTATTTTGATATTTACTTATATTTTGTATTGTACTTATTTATGTATATTTGTTTATAAAGTCCGATGATGAATCATTTTAATCTGCTAACAATTCTTCAACAAGCTTTGACTCTTTCCATGAGCCGGAAACTCTCCGCAACGTGCTTGATAAATCTTTAGAACATCTCCCCTCTTCTTTTAAAGTCTGCCATTTGTATGCACAGAGCATACTTTCTCATTACTCCGACCTTTTAGATACTTTCACTTCTGCCTCTTCAAATGTGCAGGCCATTCTAATTTCTGAAAGCTGGCTGAAGCCCTCTCTTTCAAATGTTTCTTACAGTTTACCAGGCTTTGTCTTGATTAGAAATGATAGATTAGGCAAGGGTGGGGAAGGTGTTGCAATTTATCTACGGTCCGACTTACGTTATTCTGTAATTGCATCCTCACCTTCCCAATACTCTGCTTCGGCTGAATATTTATTCTTGGAAATTCAGGTGGGGCGTTCCAAGTTAGCACTTGGGGTTGTTTACTGTCCTCCTTCTGTTGATTATTTTTCCAGCCTAGAAACAGTCTTAGAATTTGTATATGCAGACTATACAAATCACATTATTATGGGCGACTTCAATACTGACCTCCTCAAAACTTCTTTGCAATAAAGTAAGCTCATAAATATCTTGTCTTCAGTAAATTTATCCATCCTTCCCTGCTCTCCTACTCACAATAACCTTGACTCCCCGGATACCTGGCTAGATCTAATAATCACGTCCTGTCCTGATCTAGTCAATAAATATGGTCAGTTGTCAGCTTCCGGTTTTTCGCGTCATGATTTGCTTTACCTTGCATATAGGTTGAAGTTTGTAAAAGTTGAACCCGAGATACTTTTGGTTCGTTGTTACAATAAAGTTAACCCAACGAAGCTTCTGATTGATGCAAAGGCCATCGACATCTCACCTGTGTATTGTGCGTCATCAGTTGACGATAAAGTATCTATTTTCACTAAATTAACACTGAAACTGAACTGGGAGGGCCTCCAGCTCCGTGGATAACGAAGGGAGTGCGCATGGCGATGACTCGACGTAACCGAGCTTTCAGAAGGTTTAAGCGTGACAGGAGCAATGAGTATTGGGACTTGTACAAAATTGCTCAAATTCGTTCCAACCAAATGGTAAGGGCGGTAAAGCGTCGTTACTTCTTTGACAATATATCTAGCGCTTTTTCGGGAGATACTTGGAAATTTCTTAATTCTCTTGGTCTATGTAAATCCTCCACTATGAAACATAATATCCCGTTCCCTCTAAATGACATAATTTCCTATTTTTCAACAGGTTCTTCACTCTCTCCAGTTATTAAATCCCAGTCAATCTTAGAAATTAATTCCAAGGCCAAACCTTTACAAATACCCTTCTTATTCTCGCTTGTCTCTGTTAATAATGTTCGTAAAAAATTTGCTTCTATTAAATCAAAAGCAGTGGGTTGTGATAATGTGAGTCGTGCTATGATCGGTTTAGTTCTCGAACTCTTTCTTCCAGACATTACTCACATCATTAATTTTTTTCTTTTGTCAGGGGTATTTCCTTCTTTGTGGTGTAAAGCCTATATAATTACGCTTCCTAAAATTTCAAACCCCTTGGAACTCAATAATTATAGACCTATTTCTATTCTTCCATTCTTATCAAAGATCCTTTTTTTTATAGAATAGGGGGCAAACGAGCATGCGGCTCACCTGATGGTAAGTGACTACCGCCGCCCATGAACAACCGCAACACCAGGGGAATTGCAGATGCGTTGCCGACCTTTTAGAAAGGTCTAAGCTCTTTTCTTGAAGGTTCCTAGGTCGTATCGGTCCGGAAAATTCGCTGGTGGTAATTGATTCCACAAGGAAGTCGTGCGAGGGAGAAAACTTCTTCCAAATCACACAGTGGTGGACCGCTAATCATCCAGATGGTATGAATGGTAACGCGAGTTTTGTCGCGATGTGCGATGGTGAAATTGAGCGGCTGGAATTAGTCCGAACAATTCCTCAGAGCACTCCCCGTGATAAATGCGATAAAATATGCAAAGAGATGCAACATCTCTACGCAGTGCCAGTGTATCGAGCCGATCAGAAAGAACTCGGTCGTCGACGATTCAAACCGCTCTGCGCTGGATGCGGTCAAGTAGAAGGAGCTGGCACTGGAGTGCCCCGGCCCAGAGATGAGAACAGTATTCCATGTGGGGCCGAACTTGCGCTTTGTAAAGTTGCAAGCGATGTGCCGGCATGAAATACTGTCTCGCTCTGCTGAGCACGCTAAGCTTTTTAGAGGCCAATTTGGCTTTCCCTTCCAAGTGACCACGAAACTGCACACTATTCGATATGTCGACGCCAAGGATTCCGATACTGGCTGTGGCAGTAAGGGGAGTGCCTTGAAACTGAGGAGATACGACAAAGGGGTTCTTTTTAGCGGTAAACGCGCAAACTTGTGTCTTCTAGGGATTGAACTGGACTAGATTTAGTTGCCCCCAATCCGAGACTTTGTTAAGCAAAGACTCGAATTCAGACACAAGTTTGTCCCGGTACTCGGCGACGTTTTCCCGAGAAATATTGGCACGGCCGGTATATAAGGCATCACCAGTGCTGTCGTCTGCATAGCAATGAATGTTACCAGTTAGCAACATATCATTGATATGCAGGAGAAACAGCGTTGGTGATAGCACGCAGCCTTGTGGAACACCAGCGTTGATGGGCTTGAGATCAGAGCATGCACCGTCTACCACGACCTTGATGCCCCGATCAGCAAGGAAACTGGTGATCCATTTGCACAATTTCTCGGGAAGCCCATAAGAAGGAAGCTTCGAAAGAAGCGCTTTGTGCCAGACCCGATCAAAGGCCTTCGCTACGTCCAAACTAACGGCTAATGCCTCCCCCTTGGACTCTACTGCCTCCGCCCATCTATGAGTTAAGTAGACTAGAAGATCACCAGCTGATCGACTCCGACGAAAACCGTACTGGCGGTCACTAATCAGCTGGTGATCCTCAAGGTACCTCATGAGCTGGCAGTTTATAATGGCTTCCATTATTTTGGAGAACAAGGAGTTGATGGCGATAGGCCTGTAGTTGGACGGGTCTGAGCGGTCGCCTTTTTTAGGGATCGGGTGCACCAAAGCTGTCTTCCATGAGTTCGGGACTACGCCTTGGGAGTAGGAGTACCGGAAAAGACGCGTTAAAAC
The DNA here is from genome assembly GCA_033319125.1 of Parnassius glacialis. Lineage (NCBI taxonomy): Eukaryota > Metazoa > Arthropoda > Insecta > Lepidoptera > Papilionidae > Parnassius > Parnassius glacialis. Next base: position 2,780,648 of record JAVANC010000026.1, on the reverse strand, counting down.
CGGTGCCAACTCCGGAGCACACGTCTTCAGCACAATGGGAGGGACTCCATCGGGCCCACTCGACTTGCTGACGTCCAGGGAGAAGAGTACTTTGCGGACCGAGCGCTGTGTAAATCGCACATCCGGCGTGGAGCACTCACATCGCGGGATGGTCGGCGGTGTGTTCCCCCCGTCATCTAGAGTCGAGTTGGACGCAAAAAGAGAGCTCAACAGATCGGCTTTCTCCTTTGCGGCATGGGCCAGTGAGTCGTCCTCTCTGTGCAGAGATGGAAGAGATGGCTGACAGAAGTTCCCTTGGACAGCCTTGGCGAGAGACCAGAATGCACGGGTTCCCGAAGGAAGGCGAACTAGCTTCTCGCCAATTCTGCCGATGTGCTCAGACCTTGCCTTGGCAATGACGCTTTTGAAGGACCTGGAGGCGGAATTATACTTCTTTTTAAGTGCGCTGGTGTTTACATCCCGAGACGTTGATGCGTCAGCCCAGGCCTGGTAGCACTCCTGCTTATAGCGTGATGCTATTTTGCAGGAGCGACCAAACCATGGCTGGGATCTGCCTCCGATGGGCACCACAGAGGAAGGAATAAAAAGTTCCATACCCTGAAGTACCACATCAGCAACAGAATCAGCAACAACGCTGGGATCTTCCGGCGAGAAGCAAACCCGCCCCCAAGGGTAGGATGCAAAAAAAGACCGCATCCCGTCCCAATCAGCTGACCTATAGTGCCAAACACGGCGGCAAGCTGTAGATCGCAACTGCGATTGGAGCGTGAGTGGCACCGTACTCCGGATCAGACAATGGTCCGAAGTGCCCAGAGGGGCATCGACGGAGACCTGATATCCGTCCGGATGAGAGGTCACCAGAAGGTCCAACAGGGAAGGTACATGGTCTTCCACATCTGGGATCCGCGTAGGCGAAGTAACCAGTTGTGTTAGACCATATGCCAAAGCAAAGTCATAGACAGATCTACCCGCGTGATCGGTTAAACGAGAACCAAGCCATTCAGCGTGGTGGGCGTTGAAATCACCGAGTATCACGATCTCTGCGGATGGGACCTGTTGTAGCACAGAGTCTGCAGCCATTTGGACATGGTCGATGAGTCGGTCTGTGTCGGCATTACCGCTATGGGACCTATAGAGGCACCCGTAGACGCGGGGATGGTCGTCGCTGTCTACGCGCAGCCATAGGATGGACAAGTCCGTACCTTCAAGACTGCCGAGGCGTCGAAAACAGATGTCCTCTCTGACATACACGCAAACTCCAGCCCGGGGCACAAACGAGTGTTCTAATTTGTACCCCGGGTAGGAGAGATACGAAGTATCAGCCGGAGAGGACACCTGTGTCTCGGTAAGAAAGAGCAAGGCTGGCTTAGCTATCTCCAGATGGTAGTGGACGGCGTTAAGGTTTGAATGAAGTCCCCTGATATTGCAGAAATCCACGGTAAGCGTGGCAGGGGCTGCCTTTGTCTTCTTGCTCCGCTTGCCCCGAGCAGGTTTCGTCTTGAGCGGAATTTCGCTCCCCCCCCAGAATACGCGGGGCAGCCTGAGCACACACGCCTAGGAGTGGAGTAGTTTGGTCGTGGATGCTCAGCGAGGGATTCTCCAGGGGTGCTGGTACCCTCCTGGGGTAGTCTTTTATTTAATTCCACTACCATGTTGATGGGGGGGGGGGGGAATTGGGCCTCCGGCCACCTGCACTCACCAAGCGCAACGCAAAAGAAAACCTCTACTTCACGCTGGTATTCTGTGAGGTCGTGGTACCACCCCGGTTCGAGCTGGCCCATCCGTGCGACAGCAAAAGCCACCGCTTAGCTCTACCACTGTTAGAGGAGTCTGGAGTCTATAGTTCACCGGCAAGTATCAGGTTTTATATATAATAATAACTTGCTCACTCAATTTCAGTCGGGCTTTCGTCCCGGACATAGCACTACCACTGCACTTCTTAAAGTTACAGAGGACATTCGGGAAGGCTTGGAGAATAGAAAGGTCACTGTGCTTGTTCTCGTGGACTTTTCTAATGCCTTCAACATGGTTGACCATGATATTCTCCTCGCTATGCTCGGTAATCTAAACTTCTCCTCCATTGCTTTAAATTGGTTCTCTTCTTACCTTTGTGGTCGCCAACAAGCTGTTCTAGTTGGTAATCATTTGTCTGACTGGTGTCAACTTGTATCTGGCATGCCACAGGGTGGAATATTATCTCCTTTATTGTGCTCTATTTTCATTAACTTCCTTTCCTCTCATCTTTGCTGTTCTTACCACTTCTACGCCGACGATTTGCAAATTTATACTCAGACTGATGTTGATCACATTAATAATGCTGTTATCAATATTAATACAGATTTATTAAATTTAAGCAATTGGGCTAGCAAATTTGGCATCCAAGTGAATCCTAACAAATGCCAAGCAATTTTAATAGGAAGTGCTCGTCAGTTATCTAAACTTGATATTTGTTCTGTCGCTCCTGTCATGTTTGATGGATCATGCATCCCTTATTCCAGCACTGTAAAAAACCTAGGCCTCTGTATGGACTCAACTCTCAATTGGTCCACTCACATTCAAACAATAAGTGCTGCAGTTATTGCTAAGTTGAGTGCCCTAAATCGCCTTAGAAACTTCCTTCCGGTCAAGGTAAAGATAACTCTGGTGCAGTCTCTTATTTTGCCCATTATTGATTATGCTGATGTGTGTTGTACTGATCTTAATGATAACCTTCTAGACAAGCTGGATCGTCTCGTAAATAACTGTGTCCGATTTATCTTCTGTCTTCGCAAGTTTGACCATGTTTCCTCCTTTAGATTTCAGCTAAATTGGCTTCCCATTCGCCAACGGAGGCAAGTCAGGACACTTCTCACACTTTTTTCTATTTTATTCGACAATCGTTGTCCTGACTATTTAAAACTTAAGTTTCAATTTCTATCTGATACGCATAAAAGACCTCTACGTTCTTCGGAGACTCTTACGCTCTCCATTCCACTTCACCGCTCCGGTTTCTCTTCTTCCTCGTTTGCTGTACGAGCTTCGCGACTTTGGAATGCACTGCCTGAAACTTTGAGACAACGCTCCAACAAAGTAACATTTAAAAAGTATGTTAAAGAACATTTTTTGCAAGTCGTAAAGAATTCCTAAGTTGGCGTCATCATCTTAGTTAATCTGTGTTAGTAGCTAATTTCATCATCATATGTTTTTTACGTATATATGTATATATGTATTTATATGTGTATATGTGTATATATATGTGTGTATGTGGTATGTATATATATATATATATATATATATATATATATATATATATATATACGTATGTATGGTATATGTATTTTTTGTACCTTTATGTTTATATGCTATAATTTGTAAATTCATTATATTACTTATTCTTTACTGTTATGTATTATAATAACCGCCTTCGATGTTTTTCCACTCCTCAAGGTTGACAGGCAGAGAATGCTTTAAGCATTATGTCCGCCTTTTATACTTATATATTTTATAAGGTTCAAAAAAGTAAAATAAATAAATAGTGGCAAATTGTACTCTTCGGACTTCTGTACAATTTGCCGAAGGGTATGTATGTGGTTTATGGTGCTAAAGCCCTTTCGGAAACCGGCTTGTTCTGGAGGCTGGAAGTCATCAAGTCTGCGCGCGAGACGATTCGTAATGACTCTCGAAAACAGTACGTAGACGCGCCTCAGAAGGGAAATCGGTCTGTAGTTCTTCAAGAGAGCGTTGTTACCTTTTTGAAGAACAAGACCACCGCACTTCTGCTCCACGCTTCCCGTGTAACGCTACCATGTAGGACGGAATTAAAGAGCTTCTGAAGGACTTCAAGTATCGGTTTTCCACCCACTTTCAGAAGCTCCGCTGTAATTCCATCCTCGCCTGGGGCCTTGCCGTTTTTAAGGTGCTGGAGAACCATTTTTTTATAGGATAAGGGTGAAAAACGAGCACACAGTTCACCTGATGGTAAGTGGTTGCTGCGGCCCATAGACATCTACATCTATCCTCTGTTACAGATCAAAATGCAGATGCGTTTTTACCCGTAAGGACTAGGATGGAATACCTCATTTTCAGTAAAAAGGGCCTCCGGCCACCTGCATTCACCAAGCGAAACGCAGAGGTAAACCTCTAATTCACACTGGTATTCTGTGAGGTATTCGGCGTGGTACCACCCCGGTTCGAGCCGGCCCATCCATGCGACAGCAAAAGCTGCCGCCTGGCTCTACCACTGTTAAAAATTCTAATCTCGCTCAGACTGACGTCCAGGATATCTTCGGAATAGTGTCGGATAAGACTCGCTCTTGGATTGTTACAACACACTTGGGTGTGGCTCCAACGATGACGTATACAGCTGCCCATAGAACCTCTCAATCTCACTCAAAATCTCAGGGGCACCGGAAACGATGCTGCCACATTCAGTCTTCAGCTTTGACAGTTGGCTCTTTCTGGCAGACAGATCTCTGGAAAAGACTTTGAAGCCTTGGTTTCGCTCGATCGCTTCTTCAATACAAGCTGTAATGAAGTTGCGTAAGTCCCGCCGCATGCATTTGGAGATCTGTCTGTTCAGTTGCCTGAATGCTGTCAAATCTGTTGAAGAATGTAGCTTTATCTCCCGTCTAACAGCCATGAAATTGAGAGTGTGATCTGAGAGTTTTTGTGTTCATCTGCGGCGGGTATTACAGAACTTAGCTCCGACCGCATGGACAGTTTCCACGAGTTTGTCATTCATATCGTCCACTTCATTGCAGTCTTCTTGGTACTTAAAACTGTTTTGTAACTCGAGCTGAAAGGTATCGGGACTTTGGAACGGAGCACAAGGAGGACGGAGCGTTGACTTTATTAGACGAGACCTCTCCAACGTAACGTTTAGGTTCAGTGTGCCTCTAACCATTCGGTGATCGCTACCAGTTTTCACCCTCGCGATTACGGAGACATCACTGTACAGTTGTCTTGTTGTCTGGTCGTCATAATGAAGTCAATCTCATTTTTTAAAAAACCGTCGGAGCCCGACCAGGTCCACTTCCTGTGGGGCCGCTTCTGGAAGAAAGAGTTCATCATAAAGAGTCCCTCTTTTTCCATGAAGTCGGCCAGCTGCTGGCTTCTTGGGTTTTGTTGCCCTATTCCAAATTTCCCTACTTTCAGCTCACCGTTATCTCTTGTGCCTAGTTTTGCATTGAAGTCTCCCATTAACACCGTATATTGGGTTTTGGAGAAATGCATGGCTCTAGATATATCCTCATACATTTTCTCCACCTCCAAATCGGAGTGTACTGATGTTGGTGCGTAAACCTGTATGATCTTCAGCGAATACCGTCTGGTGATTCTGAGTATAAGGTACGCAGCCCTCGTCGACACACTCTCAATCTTTACAACGTTGTTAACGAGAGACTTGTGGACGATAAATCCGACACCTCCTTGGGACAGATGGTCGCCCTCCCAGTGATAGAACAAGTCGCCGGATTCGAAGATTACCGTGTACCACACTCTCTTCGGCGTTCGGATAATCCTATAATATGCCACCGTAACTTGTCTATCTTTTCTTCCAGCTCCACGATCTTCTCTTAAGTCCTCAGGGTGCGAGCGTTGTATGTTGCCAGGTCGAGTCGTCTTAGGTTAAAGAATTAGTAATTATACTGGAAACTAAATGATAATTTAGTTCATAACATATTTCATCTTCTTCATACCGAAATAGTTGCTGCTCGAAAAGTATGCTACTCTTATAAATCCTTGACAAATTTACCTTTGAGTGTGCAAGCACTTCCGTCTAAAATCAAAGCTAGTTGAAAGCTCATATTCCCACATGATATTGAAATATCTTGACAGCGGATTGGAGATCGTATTATCAGATATGTAGCACGTTTACTTTGTAGTCTATCTGGAATTTTCACATACTGAAGTTATATAAGATGATTATATTACAGCTAGGTTCACCAAAATTTTGTGTCAATTATAGTATTTTCGGGGCGACTTATAAAAATAAATTTGATTATGAAAAAAAGCATATGATGTTTCAAATTGATATTTTTTAATGACGCTACATGTGTATCCTTCTTCGTTTGTAGTTGGTGGCAGGTGTCCATGGACTGCACTATACACTTACAATTGGGTGGACTTCATTTTCCATTTCATTTTTATAAAAAAACATCTATATTCAGCAATTAGTTGTAATGATTTTGATGATGATATACATATTGAATTTATATAGTAAGTTCTCATTTGTAATATATTGTTCAAATCATGCGATAAAATTTGCTGAGTCAAATTGAAAATAATATTTGTTAATTATTAAAGTGAAATGAATGCAACAATATTGAAATTTAAGTATATAATTTTGAATTAAGTAGCAAAAAATAATAAATAATGTAACGCATACGTGGTGTAGCCATGTTACAGCTATATTATATTGTAGCACGAATGGGTCGGTTCGACCGGGGAAATTCACACTCTCACAGAATATCAGCGTGCAATAGCAGCTTAATGCTTCTCTGGTGGAGCACATTACATACAGGAGACATTCCAACTTGGACACCAGGGGTGACAACGCATCTACATTTTCATTCTTCATCGAAAATTAATGTAAATGTTTATGGGCCACAGTATCTACTTACCATCAGGTTGACTGTATGCTAGTTTGTCACCCTTTATTCTAATAATAAAATTCTAAAATAAAAAAAATAAAAAGATCTTAAAATATTTGTAACACAATTGCTAGATTCGAATTTACTAATTTTTAAGTTTGAACGTACCTATAACCAACACATATTAATACAATGTATAATGGAATATACATAGTAATAACACAGTCTATAAATCCATACAGTCGTCCGACGAACACGTCTACACGGGGCAATCGTGCAGGGTGTGAGAGGTGAGACGCGGGAAGGACGAGCCCGAGCTGCTCATGCCAATCGTATTAGAAGCTCGGGACACGACTTCCAGGGTTGTTAACGCGCGTTTGCTTTTATACTTTTTAAATTTAGTGTTTATATATAATCTGCGATTTCACCAAATCCCGCACATAAAAGAAAGGTAAATAAATATTGTTATTATTTTAACATTATGTGTATATTTTGTTATGTCATGCCAAATTGCTAACGTAAAAAAAATGGCGGACGTAAAAAATAGGTACTAGTCGCTGGGCATTACTGTTTCGAAGTTTGAAGTTCTAAATCGTGTGGTTGGACAGGCTAAGGTTTTAGACCATACTGTAGTGCCTCGTCTTCGGTCTTTCGAAGTTTTTTATAAAATATTAAGATTTAGGGCTCAATTTTTAGGTTTGTCGGGGTGCTAATTACGAAAATAGCATTTATTTTTAAATCCAAGATGTTTTTAATATATGCATGATATGGAGGTCAATTTCAAGGTTTATTGGGGCGATGATTACGAAAATGGCATCCATTTTTATATCCAAGATGGCGGACATTTTTTTAATAATATGATATGGGTATCAATTTCGAGGTTTCTTGGGGTGCTGATTACGAAAATGGCATCCATTTTTATATCCAAGATGGCGGACATTTTTTAATAATATGATATGGGTACCAATTTCGAGGTTTCTTGGGGTGCTGATTACGAAAATGGTATCCATTTTTAAATTCAAGATGGTGGATATAATTTTTTTAATGTTATGGATATCAGTTTCAAAGTTTCTTGGGGTGTTGATTACGAAAACGGCATCCATTTTCATATCCAAGATGGCGGACATTTTTTTTAATAATATGATATGGGTATCAATTTCGAGGTTTCTTGTGGTGCTGATTACGAAAATGGAATTCGTTTTTAAATCCAAGATGGTGGACATAATTTTTTTTAATGTTATGGATGTCAATCTCGAGGTTTCTTGGGGTGCCAATTACGAAAACGGCATCAATTTTTATATCCAATGTGGTGGATTTTTTTTAATAATACAATATGGATGTCAATTTAAGGTTTCTGGGGGTGATAATTATGAAAATTTATTGGAAGTATTGTATTTAAAAATTTCAGATGCAAATTATGGATGGAAGTTATTGGAAGACCTGATTTAGTTGGAAGAACTTTCGAAAGCCTAAAGAATCAATCATAAGAAAGAAGTCATTGTAACGTTAATAATAATATGGATTTGATGTCTAGCTAAGAGTATAAGAACGACTTTATGTAGCGAAATTGAGGTATGGCCATATATCGAGAGTAGAGCACTCCCTCACGTTGTGAGGCGTGCAATTAACGTTTTGTGTACTTTCAGGAAAATCTAAGAACAAATTGTTACTTATTTTTTATATTAGTAATCGTACTGTTGATGACGAAGTAGATCTAAAATAAAGAATTAAATTAGTAAAAGTTGTTAATTTGTGACAACCCTAACCTTCCATACGCTGTCTAGACGTTGTCGGCATTTACCAAGAGATCAAAGGCGTCGTCCTTCTGTATGTTTATTATACTGTGGTAATAATATGTATTTCCTTTTCCTATTAAGAAATAATAGCATCTCTTTATTGTTTTACTTTGAATCATCCGTTGTAATTTCAATACATTTTTAAGATTTCCCCCCCTTTTTTTTACATCATTGCAGTGAGGTAAAACCAACGCTGTCCATCTGTTCTAGACAATTCCTTTGTTTGAAAATCTACAAAATTTAGCTGGTACGTTTTGCGAAGTGCTCTTTGACGGTAACGCTTCTTTTTTTAACGTAGAATTTGTTTGTATTTCGACCGGTGCTGGCAATTTAATTGAATATAAAATTTTCCTGTGGTGTTCCTATTGTTATACATGATACAGTTTCGTGATTTGGGATGAATTTGACTAAACGTCGATTTACACACGATTAACTATTCCAGAGTTAAGCAATTCGTGTATCGTTATTCCGTGCAATTTAATGCATAGCTACGCTTGGAGTAAAGGCCTGTTTCCACTTTGATTAGTGCGAGTGCAGGTGATTAGTAATTGCGATTGATTAGTGCAGGTGTGTAGTGTAAGTAGTGTCCAATTCTGTATAGTGGCTGTGTTTAGTACATTCAGTTGTTAGCAGTCGACCAGGAAGAATGGACATTTTTTTTAACAGAAACGAGCGTCCGACGCTATACGCTAAACACTTAGCACTGCTGTACAAACGTGTTTAGTGGCAGGCATGCTGTGAGTGAGGGGAAAGGAAGAGCGCGCGATGCGTGACACTCGCAGTCCACTCGCAAAAAATAGAACACGCTCCTAATCACTTTACTACACAAGTTATTAATCACTTGCACTAATCAATCGCTGTCCACAGGTGTTTACTCCTAAACACTAAGCACCTGCACTAATCACCTGCACTAACCACTAATCAAAGTGAAAACAGGCCTAAACTATACGCGAGTGGCAAAGATGATGAATGATGAACAAATGTAAAATCGGGCAAAAATATTATTGTATTATAGGACAATAAAAAGCTTTTATGATTTCCACTCCCTTTATTGTGTCTAAATTAGTCTCAGTGGCGAGTTGTTTGCAAGGTTTGAAGTTCTATACGTTGTGTCTGTTTTTATTGTGTGTATCAGTGGTTGTTAAAATTCGGTTTTTTTAAAACAAAATGAGTGAAGATAAACGCAAAATATAATAATATTTCTGAGTAAAAGAGCTTTAAATTGACACTGTCATTACCATCAAAGAATTATAAGACACCATTAAAATATTTTTGGAATAATCCAAATGTTTTGTTCGAAAATGTGCTTTAGTAACTTTCCCAAAATAGGCTCGGTATTCTTAGAATTGCAAATGTTTTTTTTTTAAATCTTTAATTTCAAAACGTTGGTTTTGTCACATACTGACTATGTCATTCCCGTAATATACACACAAATAATAATAGGAAGTAAACTAATGGATACATCAATATTACAACAACGATATTACATATAACATACCATCGACAATAACAGATCGTGCGTGTGTTTCTTGCACTACTATTGTATAATTTTTGGTTATTTTAGAATTTTTTTGTTATATATGACTGTAAAAAGAGAAACTATAAATTTATTTAATGAACTTCATTGAACAAATTTCCCTACTTCGGATTAAACAATATTGATTCTAAATATTATATAAAGTTCATAAACAATATGAAAACATAATAATTTTCACATTAAAAGTGAGAAAAAAATATAAATATCACTGATGTTTACAGTGTGTTTGACAATCGAGGCTGTTTTGCTACAATCACTTGGCTTACGAGTGAACTCAATAGAGGTTATGATAAGATGCATATATTTCGCTCTGCCACATTTCTTCTTCTTATCTCCAAACGTATGTAGCTTTTACTTATTCATAAGAATGGCTATTGATAAAAGTAACGTATTCATTTTAACCTTGTCTGAATTATAATAAATAATAAGCTGGAAAACGAATTCTCACTACCATAAATAGTAGAGTAATAAAAATTAAGTGAGAATGAATGAAACAGTAAGTTGCCTCCGACTTATTGAGAAATATATAATTTTTTTTATCCTAGTCGCAACAGTGGTAGAACCACGCTGCAGCTATGTTATAGTTGTAGCAGGAATGGGTCGGAAAGACCACGCTCTCATAGAATACCAGCGTAATTTAGCAGGTAAGCGTGTTTCCTATGATGAGGGTAGAAATGTAGAACAATTAGAAAGGATTCAAAATATGTTTCTGAAAAGATTTAGTTACAAATTTAAGGATCATTCTACGCTACATCATTTATTAGAATTACGGCTTGAACATAGAGATCAATTTAATTCAGTCTGAGCGCACGATACAGGCGCACGCGTATAGTTTAAGATTGCACTCTTGTATACGTATCTACTATCTACGTCATACGATATACAGCATATATCACCAACCTTTTTTCTTCGTAACTGTAGTCATTGATGCTGTTACTTCAACGATGAATATCTATGAATCATGTTCAAAAGAGTTCAACGATGGAGCGCAATGCTATGTTTGTAAAAAGCGCTACGACTTTGGTTGCGCTGGTATAACGGAGCGAGGTTTTCGGAACTTAGGAGCAGATCGAAGAGCTCAATGGAAATGCCTGCAATGCAAAATGGTTTCCTTCAGCCCCTCCCGTCCAAGTTCCGAGGTAACTCCTGGTGGGGATACTGGCGGGAAGTTGGCGAACTTGGATATTATTCTTAAGGAGATTCGTGAGATGAAGAAGCTGGTTACTACAGTTCCAAGTCTTATCGAGGACATCAAATCTATTAAAGTTGAATTAAACCATCTGAAGGAGTCTTGTAAGTACAACAATAGTTCACTTAAATCTTTTCAAGATCAAGTCTCCAGTTTGGAACGTGGTGTATCTAAGATAGAAAAGATTTAAAATTCTCTCGCTGTGACCGACAAGGAGATATCAAATCTTAAAAGTGTTATTGAGACAAAGGAACAATGGTCACGGCTTAGTAATGTTGAGGTAAAGGGCATCCCTCTAAAGCCCAATGAAAACTTATTTGAAATCGCGGAGTCTATGGGTAAAGCAGTTGGGTATGAATTCCATAAATCTCAAATCAATTACATATCCCGAGTACCAATGTTTGATATCAAAGAGAAGGCCATCATTATTAATTTCATAAATCGTTATGTCAAAGAAGAATTTGTAGCGGCAGCGCGGCGTGCAAAACTCTAGAGGCGAAGGATGTTGGATTTGGAGGCAATCGTCAGCGCGTTTTTGTAAATGATCATTTGACTCCAGAACACAAAAAACTTCTTACCAAAACAAGGACCTAAGCAAAAGACCGAGGTTATTCTTACATCTGGGTCAAATACGGAAAAATTCATATACGTAAAAATGATACCTCGCCGGTTTTAATTATTGCAAAAGAGGCTGATTTAAACAAAATAGCTTAATCTATTGTTTATTAATATCTTTGTTTATTATTTATATTAATTTTGTTAACTATTCTTACCTATGTAATATTAAGTTTTACTTTTATGGTATTACGAAGCTGCTTTTAAACAGTTACAAAATGCATGTTACCCCTGCCTTACCTGCTTCGTTGGTGCATCGCTATTTGTTAAATTTGCTTACCGGTTATCAGTTGCTCGCTTCTGTTGACGGTTGTTTAAGTATGCAACACACTTCGCACTCATTACGTGATACATTTTTATTTTTTCTACCCGTTTGTAAATACTATAATAGCCTTAGTGAATTTTTAAATAAAGGTGCATTGTTTATTACTTTAATTAACGGGTTTTTGAAATATGACGGGAGGTATATATTATTTTATTATAGTAAAATTACTTTGATTATCGATAGGCTTAAAAATGGCTGTGCTACGTAATAATAGTGTAAGTGTAGGGTGTGGCAGTGACAACCCGAGAATATATTATCAGAACGCAAGAGGCTTGCGCACTAAAACGGACATATTTTATCGTAATATTCTTATATGTGATTATGAAATAATATTAATTACGGAGACTTGGCTCCTGGACAGAATTAGTGATACGGAATTATTTGATAACCGATACGTTGTATGGCGGAGTGATAGAAATTACACAGTTACTGGTCAAAAAAACGGTGGTGGCGTTTTAATTGCGACGCGTAAGGATCTAGTAATTATTCCGCAGCCTTCCTTTCATTCAAGTGCTGAGGATCTATGGTTAACGTTGTCTATTCACCATAACACCCGTAAAAAGCACATGAATTTGAATATTTGTATCTTATATTTGTGTAACGAAAATCGGGGACTCAGTTTTGCTGCTCAACTTCAAAATTATTTGCAATCGGTTAGCGAAATTGTGATGAGTCACTCTGACGATAGTTTTTTATTAGTTGGCGACTTTAACTTTAGTGATATTACATGGGTGCCTGACACTGACGCCGCCGACGGTTCGTTTTTAGGTACAAATATTCGTTCCGGAAACGAAACTTTATTAATAGACGAATTAAGTTCACTAAATTTGAGACAATTTAATGGTATAAAAATGCCCATGGCAGGATTCTTGACCTTGTTTTTCCTAGCGACTCTTTAACCGTTCGTGATATAAGTGGAGATTCTCTTATTCCTGTTGATCCTTACCATGGTGCTCTTTAATATATTTTGATTACGTTGATTGTGAGTCATTAAATAGCAATTCTCGCCTTAAGTTTTTATATCATAAAGGTGACTATTATTCAGTAAATGGTGAGATTGCCAATATTCAATGGGATGAAGTTATGTCTCCGTTATCGTTAGAAGAAACTGTGCAATATTTTTATACTACATTCACGTCACTTAGAGATAAATATATCCTCTCAAAATTAATTGTTGCTGACACTTATCCTAAATGGTATACAGCGCCACTTCAAAAAGCTATAAAAGAAAAACATAAATTTTTACGTAAATTTAGGATATATGGCCGTAGGCATGACGGAGAAACTTTTAAGCTATTGCGTGAGCGTGTAAGGAAATTAGAAAAGTTAGCATACCAATCTTACATAACCTCTGTGGAAAATTCGATTAGTGCAAATCCTAAATACTTCTGGTCGTATGTTAACAAAATCAAAATCACATTCAATACCTAGTTGTCTTAAATTTGAAGGTTCTGTAATGAACTCTGGCGAACTTATCTGTAATGCTTTTTCTAATTATTTTCGTTCAATTTTTTTGGATTCGGGTGAAAGTAATACTCAGCTGTCCATAAATTATTATAATGATTCTCCAGCGTCATCTCAGTTGAGTGTAGATATCACCTCAATCGATATAAATGAAAATACGGTCAAAAACTTGCTTGAAACGTTGGATCCAACGAAATCTGCTGGTCCTGATAATCTTCCAGCTCATTTTCTAATTAACTGTGCGCATACAATTTGTGTAACTCTAACTATTTTGTTTAAAAAGTCTCTTTGTACAGGTATTGTTCCTTCTATCTGGAAGCGCGCATTTATCACGCCTGTCCATAAAAAGGGTTCCAAGACCGAAGTTACTAATTATCGACCGATTTGCAAGTTATGCATTGTATCTAAAGTGTTTGCACGAATTATATGATATTATTATAATTAATAATCAGTTATATGCGGCCCTAAAGCATTCATTCAATCCAACTCAACATGGTTTTTTAAGAGGACGCTCTACTGTTTCAAATCTTGCGCTCTTTAATGCATTCTTGACGGAGGCAATGGACAATCGCCACCAGGTAGACGTCATTTATACCGATTGTAGTAAAGCCTTTGACAAAACACAACATAATTTGCTATTACTGAAATTGTCCAAGATCCGTATAAACGGCGATCTGCTTAGGTGGTTCACGTCTTATATAAATAATCGATCTTAAGCTGTTGTCGCCAGCAACATCATATCAGGATGGGTAACTGTTCCAAGTGGGGTGCCACAGGGCTCTCTGCTGGGACCGTTATTATTTGTTATTTTTATCAATGACATTACCTATTATCTAAAGAAATCCATGATGCTGAAGCTTTACAAGAAGATCTGTCAAATCTAGAGCGTTATTGCCACCTAATCTACTTAGATTTGAATTTTTCTAAATGTAGCTTTATGTCCTATAGTCGCAAATATAAACCGATTGTCTTCAACTATAAACTAAAAGGTGAAAATCTTAAAAGGGATTCCATTGTTAGAGATCTCGGTGTTCTTCATGATTCTTAATTAATATTTGACGCTCATTTAGCTTTCTAAATATTTAACATATTTCTATTTATTAAACATTATAGCCAAATCTTCGAAAGCTCTTGGATTTTTGATGCGTAGCTCTAAGGATTTCACTAAGCTCTAAAGATTCTATATTGTTCTCTTGTAAGAAGTAATTTGGAGTACGCATCTCTAATCTGGAACCCCAGGTATGCAACATATATTACCCGACTAGAAAATATCCAAAGAAAGTTTGTTCGTTACCTCTGTGATAGAACCAAAGACTATCGCTATACCTCTGATAATTATATTAGTTATTGTAAAAATAATCACCTTCTTCCTCTTGCTAAGCGCCGTGAGATTGCTGATCTCACTTTTCTGTTAAAAAAAGCTTGTAGTGCTATTGACTGTCCTGAGCTTTTATCTCAACTACATCTTAGCTGTCCTGCAAAACCTCTTAGACACAACAAACTTTTAAAACTCCCGTTTGCATCTACAAATTACAGACAAAATACATTTATTTGGCGAGCGAGCAATAATTTTAACAAGCTAGCCAATGAGTTTGACTTCGATTTGTTTAACACTAGCGATGCGTCAGCCAAGCGCATACTTAATAATGCATTTTTTAGCTCTATGTGAGATATTGATGCTTTTGTTATAAAACTAACGATTTACTTCTTTTATATTTGTGTTTATTTTTATTTATTTTTCTCTTTTATATGTGTATACATGTTATATCTGATAAGCCCTCATTTGGCATAAGTATGTTAGAATTGGATACTCTTGAGTGTTGAATCGTGTTTATCACTGTAGTAAATTCACCTTTGTATCTATTAGTGAAGACCTTTAATTGGCTTAATGTAGTTATTAATATTATCTTTCCTAATTATGATAGATGTTGGTCTTCCAAATAAAATAAAATGAAAAATAAAAATAAATAAATCAGGTGTTTCTGTTTAAACTTTTACATAACTATATAGATTTCCCCTTCCTTCTAAGTCGTATTTCATTTAGATGCCCTAGGTTGAGTGCTCGCTCCAACGCAGTTTTCTCTACTCCTTTTTGCAGAACTAAGTATTCGATAAACCGGTTTCTGGTTCGTGCTCACGTAGTGTGTTGCAAACACACTACGTGAGCGTTATAACCATATTGACATATTTAACAGTAAACTAAATGGTTATATTACATATATTAAGCAAGTTGATCACGCTTAGGTGGTATGGGTACTTCTCGTCCTCTATCTGAATATAAAATTACCTTAACTAACATTGCTATTACGTATGCAGTAAGTATATCTTTTTGTTTGGCAAAACACACATATGTACTTCATTTAATTATGTTTAAAGTTTTTGCAATGTAATTCTTAACGTTGGAAACTATTCTGGTTGATGTATTGTTAACATTCATCTTACATTCAAATGTAATATAAAAGCTGTAAGTTTCTTTGAATAAATAAATTAAAAAAAAAACCGGAGACCCTATTTGCTGGCAACGAGGTATTCTTTCTATCTTTATATGTTACTAGCGGTCCGCCCCAAAATCCACACAAAAAATTCATCGAATTCCGTCGAGCCATTTTCGAGTTTTGGCGGGACTAACTAACATTGATTTTCATATATAGAGAAATAAAATTTGTTATTTTTATGAGGATTGATCCTCCGGGACGGTACCGCACCTGCATTTTGATTCTTCATCGAGGATGGATGTAGATGTCTATAGGTCACAATATCCAATTACCATTTCAGGTGGACTGTGTCCTTGTTTGTCACCATTATTCTATAAAAAAGCACAAGTAGTTCCGCAGGTAATCTCTTTAAAATTTCGTTGTATATTTAAAGCAGAAAGTACTAATAACAAATCAAATCAAATATTCCAAATATTAGGTCTATATCTATAAAACTAGAGTTTTATTGAACACTATAATAACTATCCTTTGATTTGGTATTTAATATTCAAATAAATTACTAAGCATATTTATCTTATCTTTTTTAACTCTGTATTTGTTTTTTTTACAAAATCGCTACATTTATTAATTTGGACATAAGCTTCTTCTGGCCTATCTTTTTTACGGTCACCTTTTAGCTTGAACACCTGAATCTAACCTAGTCACTTTGATGAATTTAAGCTTAATTAAATTCTACAATGTTTATTTTTCTACTTCTCTTAAAGTTAAATTACATTGTATTTTATTTCTGTTTAAAGATAGTTAATGATTATAAACATTTATTATGTTAAATAAAAAAAATGTTACCTCCAAACTATGATTTTTCACGTGGACTAACATTCAAACCCAGAACAATTATTTGTTGGCCTTACAAATACTGGTTCCGTGTGGGATTAAAAATCTCGGCCCTTAGCGCTGCAACTCAATGCTAAGTCACTGCGGCATCGACCCGTCCTCACATTGCTATTTAATTGGAACAAATAATTGACCGTGTAGTGGCGGTGTAAGAAAATCCACTACCCCATAATTATCGTAAAAGTAGTAAGTATCGAAAAAGGCGACAAATGGAATCAAGCCAGGAGATGAGCAGCAGCATCTTCCTAGTAACAACTTAAAAAAAGACACGGTTGCTAACCCGCCTGCCAAGCGTGGCAAGTATGGAAAATATCATCCCTATGAGGTAATTAATTGAGGAGGCCTAAGTTCAGTAGTGAACTTTAAGTAGGTAGGATTGGTAGTATTCTTTACTAATAATGGCCAAAGTATTTTGGTGATGAGTTCTCTTACATCATCACAGAGCAACGGGAGTTTTAAAAACTATTATAAACGTATCAGTGACTTTAAATACATTTTACTACAAGTCTATTAGAAGTGTGAAGTGAGACCAGTCGAAAAATTTAATAATGTTGATTTTTCTAAAGATATTTTTTGAAGCGAAATTAGGACTGACTGGTCTTTATACAAAAGTACAAAACGCGGATAACGAGCGAGGGGAATTTCTTTTAAAAAATAATTTTAAAGATTTAGCTTTGTAGATAATCAAATTAAGATGACTCTGTGGAAGTAAGAAAGTAAAAAAATATAAAGTCTCAGAAGAGCAACATCATGAGAAACTTCACGGTATTAAAAATGCTTGATTACTCATAAGTACCTTATTAAAAAAATTAGCTTCCCCTGCTTGGTGCGCTTGGCAGGTCTTCCTCACTGTTGAGAGGAATATAGAACAGTCAATCCGTTGCGCTTTTAACTGCATGTAATTGATATATAATATGGCTGGAAATATTTTATTTCTTAGACGTGCAGTTTAGTATCTATTTCACTTTCTTACGATGTTTTCCTTTCCCAACGAGCAATTTCAAACTACTGGATTATGTGATCCAGTAGTTTGAAATTGACATAGACATAGATAATATGTATTGATTCAGCAACTTACACTCAAACAGTTTTGATACAGAAAATTAAATGATACATAAAACATCAAAGATAAAAATAAATAAGAAAAATCAGACATAAAATGACCCGATTGCATGAGTGATGTGGTGCTGAAAAGGGCACTGACTCAACATTATGCTATCGCGCCATTGCGATTTGCAATTGCAATTATCAATTTCATTGGTACCGCTAGAGATAGAACTCAGGTTACGGTGAGTGCTTAGTCCCGAAGCAAATATTTATTTCAATTTAGATACATCCTTAATTTTATGGTTTTGATAAAATGACTAAGTTAGCGGTCATGTTGGGCGTAAGGTCATAACCTTACTACAGTTACAGTAAATGACTTTTCGTATCATACTAAAATTGTCACTGCAGAGCGACCAGGAGCTGACAGACTTATTGCCCCATACTCAAACGCTCCTTAATTTTAAGATGTCGTTAAATGTCGTGCTATCACAGTCACTTTGACTGAAAGTGATGAAGACAGCACGAGACTTAACAGCATCTTAAAATTGAGTAGTGTTTGAGCATTTGGGTATAACAATTTTAAGCAACGTATACATACCAAGCAAAGATGTGAAACTTATTCATATAACTAAGTGAATCTTCCCTTCTTTCCCGCCATTCGTTGTAAGCACCATATCTATTTGCAAAAAGATCGTCTGGAACAAATCGCTTCTTTAGCGATAAGACCACCTTTAGTATCTTCTAATGGTGTATAATAATGAATATATCGATTAGCTGATAAGGATGTCTGAATTAAGAAATGGTGAGAACTGGAGACATTTTTTACTGGGATCTTAGTCTTTCATCTTAGTATTCAACAACGCATCTGCAATTTGATTCTTTATCGAGAATAGGTGTAAGTTACTATAGGCAATATAACTAATTTACCACCACGTGGTTTGAATGTTGTCTCCTTAGTGTTATAAAAGGTAAAATCACTAAGCAATTCTGATAAAGTTGGTGCTAACTTTCTTAAACGAACTTTAATTTTCAAACTGTTATTATAAGGCAATATTGTTTCCTATTATAAGATAATGCGTGCAACAACCACGATACTGAAAGACCTAATGGCACTTCAAAATATCCTAAGGAATTAAAACTCTCGTTACGTAGCGCACTTCGCATAGTTAACAAAAACCAGCTGGGGTTAGTTTTTCAAAATAATAAACATTTAATTTTATGAGATATACACAAAGAAATTACGAAGTGTTACAGATGTTCGTGTAAGATGCAACACGAACTAAACTAAAAAATAAAAAAAAAGTGTTTTGTAAGTGGCACAGCTGTATTAAGGCTAATGGCTAGACCAAATACGATAGACCAAGATCTCACAGAATACCAGCGTAATGCTGTTGTTTTTTATAGTTAAGTATGAGTTCTGGAAACTCTTTTTTATTGGTAAAGAGGCATTACACGTAAGTTCTCAGGGTGACATCTAAATTTTAATTCTTTACTTGAGAACACATGTGTCACCTATATAAATGTCCTCACATTTTAAACAACATTCAGTATTCCATGTGAGGCTGAAACTGCGATGTGTCGGCATGAAATACCGTCCTGCTCTACGGATCACGCCAAGCTTTTTAGAGGTCAATTAATCTTCTCTTCCAAGAAACAAAAACAGAAACGTTTATGTTCAATATAGATTATAAATAATACTTACTTAGTCACTCTTCTGTTTAACTACCAACGCAGTGACCACGAAATTGCACGTCATTCGATATGTCGACGCGAAGGATTCCGATGCTGGCTAAGGCAGCAGGGGGAGTGGCCTGAAAGTGAAGAGATAGGACAAAGGGATTTCTTTTAGTGGTAAACGCGCAAACTGTGTCATCTGGGACAAAATTTAGTAGCCCTCAATCCGACTTTGTTCAACAAAGACTTGACTTAAGACAGAAATTTGTTCCCGTTCTCAGCTACGTTTTGGCGAGAAATATTGGCATGGCCGCATAGAAATGAATTTTACTGGTTTGATTATTTCGATGAAAAGAGTATTTTGATGAACGTTCACTTAGTAAAATTAGGTAAAATAGTACAAAACCGTTCAATGTTAACTACCTCGTTACCCATGGTTTGAAAAAAAATGAAAGAATATTGCAGCGCTTTTAAGACTTTGTTCAGAGCACATCTTGTCATATATGTTCCGATATCTGATGGGAATATCAGGTTCCACTTATTGTTCGGAGTGTGATACTGTAGAAGATGTGCGCCATGATTTGACGGAGTGTGTTCGCAACGAGGTACAAAGGCAAGATATGACATTTTTGCATAATCACAATGTAGACATTTTGTAATGCTATTTTATGCTCTCCACTTTGTCAAGTGGCCAAAATGATAATCAAACTTTATTAACATATAGTGTGAAACCAGAGAGATATAATCTTTTCCTACTTGTGAGGGTAACCGTATCACAGGATTTTGCAACATATCTATTTTTTTGTTGTTGTAAAATTTACTTTTATCGTATTCGTTATGTTACTGTCGTTGTTATGTTATATAATATTGTTGTTGTAATATTGATGTGGTCATTAGTTTATTTCCTGTTATTATTTGTGTGTGTATCACAGAGGTGACATAGTCACTATGTGACATAATCCCCTTTTTGAAATTGAAGATTAAAAAATCATTTGCAATTCTAAGGGTAGCGAGTCTATTTTGGGAACAGTTACTGAACATTATTTTCGCACGAAGTATTTGGGTTATTCTAAGAATATTTTAACGGTGTCTAATATTTCTTCGCTTGTAATGTCACTGTCAATTTAAAGCTCATTTCGATATAAATATTAATATATTTTGCGTTTACTTTCACTCATTTTATTTTTCAATAACAGAATATTAACAACCAATGATACACACAATAAAACAAACTATTAAATGAAACTAAATTTTATGGATTTTATCGCGTTTATTTTAACTTTTTAATTCCCGAAGTTTCGGACGTTTGATCGGGTGATCTGTGACAGAGAACATCTGGCCGCCGAACATCCGCACGTCAAGCAAGTATTTTTTTTTATAGGATAAGGGTGACAAACGAGCACACAGTCCACCTGATGGTAAGTGGTTGCTGCGGCCCATAGACATCTACATCTATCCTCTATAACAAATCAAAATGCAAATGCGTTGTCACCCATGAGGACTAAGATGGAATGCCTCATTTCCAGTAAAAAGGGCCTCCGGCCACCTGCACTCACCAAGCGAAACGCAGAGGTGAACCTCTACTTCACGCTGGTATTCTGTGAGGTTGTGGTACCACCTCAGTTCGAGCCGGCCCATCCGTGCGACAGCAAAAACTGCCGCGTGGCTCTACCACTGTTAAGCTGGTAAGAAGCTTCGGGTCCCGCGCTTACGTCACAGTGACGGAGTGAAGCCGGCCATAGTCGAGCGTGTGCCTGCTGTACTACCCTATGTCAGAGGAGTCACAGACAAGGTTGGCTACATCTTGAAACGAGCTTCCATTAAAACGTACTTCAAGCCGCCGAAGAAGATTAGTCAAGTTTTACCAACCGTCAAGTGTCATATCCCTATACAAGATGCAGAAGTGTACAAGCTGAATTGTGAAAGTGGTCTCTCTTAAATAGGACAAACAAAAAGATCCAATAAAACCCGCGTGAAAGAACATATAGCCGACTTGAAGCACTGACGTTTCGGGAAGTCGGCAGTGTATGAACATGTTCCAGATCGTCCCCGCCATTACATTCAATTTGATAGACCACAAATTCTCACAAAAGAACACCGATTCCTACCAAGTATAATTCGCGAGGCTATTGAAATTAAAAAAAAAAACATCCTAATTTCAATAGAGAAGATAGATGGGTGCTGCCATCTGCTTGGGATCCTATAATTAACAAAACTAAATCCAAACCCAAGCATACCACTGCAAGACTTCAAGATATTATAAGCTCATTCTGCGTAGATCGGACCAAAACTTAATATTCAAAAACTGAAGGTAGCAAATAGCATAGCATAACGAGCTAACTATGACATCGGGATGTCAAACACCTCAGGCCCCCCGTGACCACGGTTGCTGTAAAGTACCCGAAAATTCGGGAATTAAAAAGTTAAATTAAATGCGATAAAATACGTAAAAATTACTTTCATTTAATGTGTAGTAAGACAGGGCGACGTTATATCCCCGAAACTCTTTACCGCTGCATTGGAAGATGTTTTCAAGCTACTGGACTGGAAAGGATACGGTATTAACATCAATGGCGAGTATATCACTCACCTTCGATTTGCTGACGATATAGTCCTTATGGCAGAATCGCTGGAGGACCTAAGCACTATGCTCAATGACCTCAATAGTGTCTCCCAACGGATAGGTCTTAGGATGAACATGCATAAAACAAAAATCATGTTTACTGTCCATGTTACACCTATGCCGATAGTTGTTGGTAACACTAAGCTCGAAGTTGTTGACGAGTATGTTTACCTGGGACAAATAGTCCGATTAGGTAAGTCCAACTTCGACCGAGAGCTCAATCGATGGATTCAACTCGGCTGGGCAGCGTTCGGGAAACTACGACACTTCTTCTCGTTAGACATACCTCAAAACCTGAAAACAAAACTGTTCAACCAGTGCGTGTTGCCAGTGATGACTTAAGGATCTGAGACGTGGTCCTTCACTGCTGGCCGTAAGAGGAAGTTCAAGGTAGCTCAGCGAGCTATGGAGAGGGCTATGCTCGGGGTTTTTCTGCGCGATAAACTTAGAAATGAGGATATCCGCAGTAGAACCAGAGTAACCGACATAACCCAACGGATTAGTAAACTGAAGTGGCAGTGGGCCGGCCATATAGCTCGAAGAACCGACAACCGATGGGGAAGAAAGGTTTTCGAGTGGCAGCCTCGTACGGGTAGGCGAAGTGTAGGGCGACCCCCCACTAGATGGAGTAACGACCTGGTAAGACATGCAGGAAGTCCATGGATGCAGGTAGGTAAGGACCATGCTTTGTGGCATTCCTTGGGGAAGGCCTATGTTCAGCAGTGGACTTATGAAAGGCTGTAATGATGATGATGATGAATGTGTAGTCTTCGCGTAAATATAAGAAATCATTATGTAAAACACACTATTCTTTGTTTTTAAACTTCAAACCTTGCAAAAAATCAACATTGACACAAATGTGTGACACGATGCGTTGTCACCCCTGAGGACTAAGATGGAACGTTTCGTTTCCAGTAAAAACGGTCTCCGGTTCTCTACACTCAGTATACGAAACATAGTAGCATTAAGCTGCTATTACACACTTGGATTCTATAAGAGCGTGAAACTATCACGGTCGAGCTGACGCATTCATGCTACAACATAATATTGGTAAGTACTTTCTGTGGCCCATAGAAATCTCTATCTACATCTATCTTAGTTTGCGAATTAAAATACAGATGCGTTGTTAGCCGTGAGGACTAAGATGGAATGCCTATTCTCCAGTAAAATGGGTCTCCGGTTCTCTACACTCACCATACGAAACACGGCAGCATAAAGCTGCTATTTTACGCTATTATTCTGTGACAGCGTGGTCCTTCCCCGGTCGAGCAGACCCATTCGTGCTACAACTATATAGTTGCGTCGTTGAGCGTGAGCGTATGGACGTGTTCGGTGTGTGTAGTATATATTTTAAAGCAAATAAAAAGTTTATCGCTAGGAAGTGTCAAATGGGGACTAAATATAATGGATGTGGTTCTGGAATATTTGAAATATCATATATGGAGTGTTCGCAAGAAATATGTAAAAAGTTATTTCACTTTAAATGTCTGGCAATTACAGACAAAACATTTGAGGCTTTCACTCGAGAGTATAAGGCAAACTGGATATGCCCTGAATGTAAACGGGATATCCCAAAGAGAGATAATTCTGATACCCCTGTTCGCGGGAACACAATAATGAATAGGACATTTACGCCCAATGATATTATAAAGGAAAGATTCGCTACGTTCATACTGAGCGGCGTTCAGATATCGTTGCGTTATTATAACAAATGTAAATACATATACGTGTATAGTAATTTTCAACTACGATTGCGATAGATAATAAGGAACGTAAAATACAGAAAGAGATAACTGTCTGTAGTGTATTGCGCTTGAAGTATACGAGTGAATTATAGAGTATGCGGATTTGCCACAGAAGAGACATTGAATATAACAATAGGCATATTACACTAGTAATGATATATTAAATAAAACTATAAACAAAATTGTTATATATTTATTCACAAACAAATTCTAAATAAATTTGAGTTCTCTCAATCGTATTTTCGATAAATTATGTACCTACTTATCGAATACCTACATAATTTACTGTTTACGTTTTTTTACTGATGTTCGCACTACTTGGCAAATAGGAGCCAAATGACCAGACTGATAAGTAAGCCAAATTTCGGAACATCATCATTGTCCTGAAAAAGAATAAAAAGTCTTAATTGTTACGGTAAATTATACAAGAATGATAGTAGTAATTAATTAACCAAAATTGACTGCACAGGTTGTCTAGTGATTTAAGTGCCATTAGTAACGCTGCGCCAAGTGCTGTGGATTCGATTCCTATACGGGACAAAAATGTTTGTGACCCCTAAATAAAAAAAAAACTTAAATTGCCCTTTTACACACAATAGTTTTAAAATTGAAATTGTGAAATTACAGAAGTTACGACCTTTTTTTTTGTTAAAATAATGAAGTATCGTGATTTTTATAATAATAAATTTTACCGAGGCTATCACAGATAAATATAACATAATGAGAAAAATTATGTTCTATCTAGGTACTTTACAGACATTTTAATTTTATTAATAAAATATCTAATATCCCGCTATTACTAATCTCATTCTATATCATCTTAATTTTAAAACGTTGAAAGTCACAATTGTATATTATATTATAATATTATGTTAGAAAGGCACTCACTAACTAACAAGAAAACTCGCGATCAAGCTGCTATTGTGCCTACGATTTCGCTTTTGGTTGTTAATCTATGACGCATTCTATTTGTCCTTGTTGTATTGGCAATCATATTCTCTATCCTTTTTGAACCACCATATTAACAATTCAACATTTATTTGTAAATGAGAAATAAAAACGTGACAAAATATAAATATGTAATATTATTTTATTATAATTACGTATGTTATGAAATTCCTTCACTCTTATTTATCTTCGAACCATAGTTTTTAGACTTTCTTAAGACACAACTCGGCATTTTGGATATATTATTGTCAATATTGTCACGCCACGGACACGCTTTGTTTCGCTCGCTGCTATTGGCCGACTAAATAAAATTACAACAATTGTCTTAATTTGTCTGCAACAATTTGCGCGCACTAGTGCGATATCTACCTCTTTTTTATATATAATATCATTGTTTACGCCAACCAATTTTGTTAACACTGAGCGCAGGCGAACAAAGCAGATCGATGTATCTATGGTAGAAAACGAATGTAACTTTTTTGAGATGATGAGAGAATTTCGATTAGAAATGAAAAATAAATTAGACGAGCAAATAAAGGCATATAAACAACTCGAGCACAAATTTATTCGCACCGAAACAGAATTAATTAAAATACAAAATATATTGAAGGTAGTTCAAGAAAAGGCGAGTAAAGTAGATTCGTTAGAAAACAAAATTAAAATATTAATAGAAAAAAACGAAAGACTGGAATCTCTTCAACCGGGGACTAATATTAAGAATAATAGAGAAGCAACTCAATTATCACCAGTACTAACTAAGTCAATTGCAAGTATAGTTCATTTCAAATAGGATGGCAGGATTCCACTTGAGACTTAGCAATTACAGCTGTAATGTTAATCTATTGTTGTGTGATTATTTTATTGCTTTAACACTTGAAGTTATGCATCTGTTGATAATACTGAACCAGTATAGCTGGAATGACGAATTTTGGTACTTGAACATTAAAACAAATTAAATTGTAGATAAAAAACCTTTATTACTTTTAACTTAACTATTTTAAATACTTATAACAACTTGTTAATATTTTGTTTAATCAATCACTCTGAAGAACATTCATCGGTATCTGTGTCCTCACACGTATTTATTATAAATGGTTGTATCCGATCCCTCGAAAATTCGTTTTCCACTCTTATGACATGGTCACAAACATTCTTCCAAAAAATGGGATTTGTAGAATTTATTACGTTTCGTACACTTTGGATTACATTTTCCCCTATTGTAGGCGTAACGTTTGACTTACGGACAGTTTTTTTTATTTGACTCCACATTAACTCAATTGGGTTCAATATACAATAATAAGGTGGGAGTCTCATTATCTCATGACCAGCCTCTTGTGCTAATTCATCGACCACATTTTTTTTCAAAATAATTGTTTTTGACTACTTCCAACAAACTTTTAATTGTTGATTTCTCTGGCACAGAAATGTTATGACTTCTTAAAAAACTTATTATGTCACTTTTCCTAGTGTTTGTGCTGGGAATTTTTTCTATTTGTCGGCTGTGGTATGATGCGTTATCCATAACAATCACACTGCTACTGGGAATATTAGGCAAAAGCTGATCAGTGAACCATTTCTTGAATAATCCAGAATCCATATCTTCATGGTAGTCTGCACTAGAGCTTTTCAAATGTTTGCTAGAGATCAGTAAAGCTCCTGGTATCCAGCCCTGTTCACCGCCTGCGTGTAATATTATTAAACGTTTACCCCTAGAACATGGAGCTTTAGTTGTACAACTTGGTGAATTGTCTGTGTACCCTTTTTTTAGAGTATCGTGAGTGTCAAACCATGTTTCGTCTAAATATATTATATTTTTTCCTGCCGACCTTCGTAAACGTATTTCATTAATAAATTTTTCCCTTAGTAATAAAAGTCGGGGACTTTCCATTACAGTTCTTCTTTCATCTAATTTTCCATACTTGAATCCAAGTTTTTTTAATAGTCTCCAGAGTGTAGTTTCTGAATATTCAAAACCAGCTTCACTTCTCATCAATGACTGATAAATCTCACGTAACGTTGGAATCTCATTGTTGAGGTAAAAATTGTAAATAGTCCTCCTCACATGTTCCTCTGTAAAATTATCAATTCTTTTAAACATTATCTTGGTCCGTTTACGAGGAAGATGATTAGATCCTGCTGACACTATTCTACAAACAGATCTTATAGGCACGTTTGTTAATTCCGATGTCTCTTTAATCACTCCCTTATCACCCATGCGTTTCAAAAGCTTATTGTAAACACTCAAAACTATGTCTTGAGCGTCTGAACTTAAATGTCTTTTTCTACGCTGAACACTATTTTCATCACTTGTAGATGCACTATTTGATATTTCCCATGGTCGAAACATGTTTATTTGTACGTCTGTGTAATAACGAAGTTACAAGACGACTGAATTTTTGACAAGAATGTGATCGTGTATTTAACAAAATCATCAAAACTTGTTTGCTGCTACAAAAATACCACGTCAGGATAAGGTCTTCCCAGGTATCGGTTGTAAATACCACTTCTTTTGTTATCGCCTAATGACCGCTTCAAGTACAATCCTGCCATGCTGTTTGAAATGAACTATAATAAATACGTGTGAGTACACAGATACCGATGAATGTTCTTCAGAGTGATTGATTAAACAAAATATTTACAAGTTGTTATAAGTATTTAAAATAGTTAAGTTAAAAGTAATAAAGGTTTTTTATCTACAATTTAATTTGTTTTAATGTTCAAGTACCAAAATTCGTCATTCCAGCTATACTGGTTCAGTATTATCAACAGATGCATAACTTCAAGTGTTAAAGCAATAAAATAATCACACAACAATAGATTAACATTACAGCTGTAATTGCTAAGTCTCAAGTGGAATCCTGCCATCCTATTTGAAATGAACTATACTGTCAAACAAAATCATAATGCAAAGGAATTTGTGGCCACGAAACAGGCCACGACATCTGCTACCACAGAGGTACAAGCCGAGAAAATAAGCAGTATGAAACCCAATACGGAAGAGGAAATTAAGAAGAGACAGAGAAGAAAAAAGAAAGTGAAGAATGGACAGTCATTCATAGGAAAGAAAATAGGTACCCGAACAGTGAAGTCAAAAGAGGAGATAACAAAACCTCTCTAGAAATTCAAGGCACAGAGCGGAAGAAATATTTACATGTCTGGAGGCTCAAGAAGGAGACTACCACAGAATGCGTAGAAACGCATGTAAGAAAAATTTGTGGGCAGGACATAGCTGTCAAGGTGGAAAAAATTAAACATAAATCTGAAAGAGATTATGCATCCTTCATAATAGGTGTACCGGAGAGCAAATATCAATTACTACGTCAACCACAAAATTGGGCGGTGAATATAAAGTTTTGTGAATGGGTTTGGTTTCGCAAGCCAGCCAATAAGTCAAAGAACCAATAAATGTATCGAGATATTCTACCAAAACGTAAGAGGCCTTAGGACAAAACTGGATGAATTTTGTAAAGGTGTATTTATACACGAAGCGGATTTGTTCGCTATTACCGAAACTGGTTGTAATAATTCAATTAGGGACGCTGATATAATTCCATCTCTCTTCTTGAAATAATTCATCATCTTTCTAACAGTGGTAGAGCCGCGCGGCAGCTTTTGCTGTTGCACGGATGGGCCGGCTCGAACCGGGGTGGTACCACGACCTCACAGAAAACCAGCGTGAAGTAGAGGTTTACCTCTGCGTTTAGCTTGGTGAGTGCAGGTGGCCGGAGGCCCTTTTTACTGGAAATGAGGCATTACATCTTAGTCCTCACGGGTGACAACGCATCTACATTTTGATTTGTAATAGAGGAAAGATGTAGATGTCTATGGGCCGCAGCAACCACTTACCATCAGGTGGACTGTGTGCTCGTTTGTCACCCTTATCCTATAAAAAAAAATCTGGTTATACAATAATTAGAAGTGACCGAGCAGACGGACGTAAGCAAGGCGGCGCATGTTTAGTGGCCACACCGCGTTTCGAGTTGCGACCAGTGGCGATTCCCGGTGACGTCATCGTAGACAATTGTGTATTCGAATGCGCAAGTGCAACTGTTTATTTACATCAGAGATTTTTATTTTTATGTTGCGTTATTTATATACCTCCAAAAAGTAGTGAGACTGATTATATGATGTTATTTAGGATAATAGAAAAATTTTGTTATTTGTATAGCGCTGTGGTAGTATTAGGAGATTTTAATTAACATTCTTGTCCGTCATCTGTTAATGATTATTATGTATATTTTCAGGCTTATTGTGGATTCACTCAGAGCAACAGCATAGAGAACTGTATTGGTCGTTGCTTAGATTTAGTGTTAAGTAAATGGGATGGTGTGTGCGTGAGTGCGGCGCCTCTACTGGTGTCTCTCGTTCCTTACCATCCCGCGCTCGCAGTATCGGTCCGGTGTCCCGCGCCGACGCCCTCATGCTCGCTGAATCCAGACTTGGCTGACGCTGGTGATATTTTTCCGAACAATAACAAATATTACGTACCGCAACGATGGAATTTCAACAAAGCAGATCTGTTAAAACTATATTCGTCCATAGCAGCTATAGATTGGGGTCCTATGTGGGGTCTTAACTTAGAAATGAGTTTAAATTATTTTTATGATATTATTTATTCAGTTGTAGATGACTGCGTTCCAAAGAAAAAGCGAAACGTTGTGAACTCGAGGTATCATTACCCCGATTGGTTCACACCTGAAATAATTCGCAACATAAAATTAAAATCGATTCTGCACAAAAGGTAAAAAAGAGTGGGTTAGCGGAAGATTACGGTAAATACTCGCAGTATAGAGCGAGAGTAAAAAAGATGATAGGCATTGAGAAGACACTTTATCAGCACCGCGTCCAAAATCACCTACATAAAGAACCAAAGGCATTTTGGAACTACATAAAATCTCAAAGGGGTAGTAGACACTCACGGTCAATATTATAGGATGGGGAGGCGTTGACGGATCAACAAAGTGTTGAAGAATTCGCGAGGTATTTCCACTCGGTATATACCACGAAACAGGCAGACTTGGACGTGAACGCGAGTATCATTAATGCTGGTGGAGGTAATGGTGGCATGCGCATGCATCTAGACCGCTTAAAACTAGAAGAAGTTAGAGGTGCGCTACAGCGGTTAAAGCCTAAGTCTGCCGTAGGACCAGATGGCATACCTCCCTACGTGTTTAGGGACTGTAGGGAAGTGTTGGCTGACCCTCTTGTTCACATATATAACCTTTGCATTGAGTCGGCGATGTTTCCCGAGAGGTGGAAAATAACACGAGTCGTGCCGGTGCCCAAGAAAGGTTTATCAACTAAAGTAGAAGGATATAGACCTGTAGCTGTCTTGTCAACACCGGCGAAAGTGTTGGAGTCTGATAAACATAAGAATGTACTCTCGCAGGTAAACACCCAGCTGACAGATGCTCAGCATGGCTTTCGACCATCACGGAAAGGATCTCCTAAGTGTGTGTTGTTTGTGGATTAGCAGTGGTCCCAAGCAACCGCCGGTACGACATACTCCACCGATCGTCGAGTCCGCATACTCCGTGAGGTGTCGAGGTCACCGGCCCTTAGGCAGATTCTTGGCACTTAAGAGCGTTCTCGGCTGTTTAAGTGTCTAGTCGCGTTTTTTTTAAGTGCCACCTATTGCACTTCCCCCAACCCTTTCGTAACGAAAGGGGTAGGCAGTGCCCCAAGTGTTGCAGCCAACTCACTCTCCACCGTCTCCCGTATCTCGCGGCGCGCATCAGTCATCTGTCTGTCAGCCTGCTAGGTAGGGAAAATTTAGATAGGACACGCAAGAGATAACTGCACATTGTAAACAATGACCGGCAGGGGAAAAGGGGACCCCCCCCCCACCCCCTCGCGTTAGGAAACCCCCGGATCGTCCGGGGATATTAGATCGGCCTCTAATGGTTAGGGACCTCGCGAACCCGGAGCGCTCCAGGATCGTAAGCTCCTTTAGCCAAATACCGAAAACTACCAGGAAGCCTACCTCGCCGCCTAAGGAGCCCGCACCGAGCGCCGCGCTCGTGTTCTCCGCGCCTGAGTGCACGAGCGAACGCGAACCGTCGCCCCTACCGCAGCGGGCGAAGAAGTCGGCCAGGAGGCACACACCACCGAAGACAGAAGCATCCCTATACGAGAAGAGGCAATGCGTCGTGTCTCCAAACTCGTCAGCATCCGAATCTTCCGACGAAGAGTACCACCTACCAGCGGTCGAAGTAAGAAAATACAATACGCCGCCGAAATCACCTTCACCGAGAAAACCAACCCCTCCTATCTCCCCCGACCGACGTAGCAACGCGGTTGGGTACGAGCAGGGGGGGGGGAGGAAGTGTACGGCTGGGATAGCACTACGTATGCTACCCTAGCACCATCGGATGGACAACCAACTAACCCGTCTGGATTGCCAACGGACGACGGACAACGTCCGTCAACAAGCTACGCACAACTGGCAGCAGCCCCAGCAGTACCAAGGCAGGAGGCTGAAGCCCAGAAACCAGAGGCGGAATCCGGAAAAAGCCGATATCCGCCAATAGTCGCAGAATGCCTCCCGAATTGGACGAAGCATTTTGAGGTGCTCAACAGGAAGTTGGGCCACCCTCCGAACGCTCGTCCGTTCGGGAAGGGGGTGCGTTTCTCCCCCCAGAGTCCGGAAGAATTCCGGAATATTCAAAAGTACCTAATGGAGATCACCAAAGATATACCAGCCATGTCCTGGTACTGTTACACCCCCGAAGAAGAAAAACCCACAAAAGTGGGCATTAGGGGGCTGCCAGTTGACAGGGATACTCAAGCTATAGGAGAGGCTATCAAGGCATTAGGTTTTCCAATCCGCTACGTTAAGGCAATCCCGCCCCGCAGAGGAAGACCGGGTTGCCTATACTTCGCGCAACTTGACCATTTAAGCCAAGAGAGGCTCAAGGATCTCTACAGCATCAACGAGCTACTATTTATGAAAGGAGTCGTGATAGAAGCCTGGCAAGGACGAGTGGGACCAGCACAATGCCACCGCTGCCAGGCTTTTGGACACGCCTCCTATAACTGTTTCCGCCCGATAAAATGCGTCCGTTGCGCGGGGGAACACGTCGCAAACCAATGCCCGAGGGGTAGGGACGAAGCACCTACATGCGCAAATTGCGCTAAAGATCATACGGCCAACGATCGACGATATCCGGTATTGAGGAGGATCGCACGGAAGCAAGGTATCATGTTTCCGGGATTGCTTCCGGAAGCGCCGAAACAAATTCCGGAGAGTCGCCAAAGGAACGTCCAAGTTAATGAAGAGGGGTGGACAACCATAAGAGGGAAAGGGGGGAGGCAAGCACCCCCCCTCCACCCCCCCTCCACAAATACAGCAACATCAACCTATGGAAGTAGTAGAGCCACCTAAAGAAAAATCAACTACCGGAGCGACTCTCCAGCCCCCCGCTAACGACGCTACAGAGCGTCTTGCACCAAAAAAGAAAAAGCGGGGGAGAAGGAAGAAAAGCCAGACACAGCCTCCTCAAGCCGTCACCTCTACCCCCACCCCAGCGGTCACGATAGCCTCTCAGGCGCAGGTTACCGTCAGGGACACAAGGACCACCGTAGGTAGAGCACCAGAGAGGGCTCTACCGGAACATAGAGCCCGCTCTACAACTAGAGCACGCTCTACCATACGCAAACAGACCCAAGCCCAGCCGAGACAAGAGCCAACCTCAAACAGAATACCAACTGCCGACCTAGGCTACGACGATGCCATCCTCAGATTGGTCGGCATAGCCATAGAGGTCGGCACGCAAGTCCTGGCCGATATAAGAGCCGGGACAGACCCTATATCAGCGATTATGAGAGCGTTGGCGCAACTACTTGCCCGGCATTACAGAGGCGAGTAACCTGCGCCTACTATACTGGAATCCAGACGGGATCCAACAGAGGATCCATGAACTCCGCACGGTCACCCAGCAGCAGGATATACAGGTGATACTGCTGGGTGAGACGAAATTGAACCCAAAGACGCATCTTAAGCTGCCGAATTACCACATCTACAGAAGGGACGAGGTCAATCCTCACGGGACCGCCTATAGAGGCACGGCGGTTCTAGTGAGGAGAGACATCGTCCATCAAGAACTGGACTTACCAACATATGAAACGATGCGCTCTATCGGCATAAAAATGGAGGCGGCGGGCGAGGAACAAAGGATCTACGCAGCATTCCGCCCGCCAGGGACTCCATTCTGCTCCTCAGACATCCGGACAATAATGGAAGGCGAAACACCAACCATCGTCGCGGGGGACCTGAACGCGAAACACCCGGCGTGGGGGTCCAGAGTGATCACCCCGCCGGGTCGTGAGCTATATGATGACGCCGAAAGATACGGCTACGACGTTTTGGGTCCCGATGAACCAACACATGTTCCTACGGATCATCGAAAATGTCCGGATGTATTGGACATCGTGCTCTCTAGGAACGTCAACTACCCGGTAGTGGTAGAGGTGCTGTATGACCTGATGTCTCAGCACTTCCCGATTCTCATCACCATTGGCCTCAAGGCAGTGACTACGCTGTCTGGAGCTCTCAAAAGGAAGATAAATTGGAGGCTCTACCAGAGACACCTAATGGAGAGACCTCCAACATATACTCAAATAAATACAGCGGACGACGTAGAGGCCGCTGCAAAGAAAATCACAAAGACGATTCAGGAGGCCTTATGCGCGGCCTCTACGATCGTTCTAAACACTGGAAGGAGAGAAGAGCTGCCTCGAGATATCTGCGTACAACTCAAGCGAAAGAGAGCGCTGAGATAGCTCTGGGCGCGTACTCGCTGCCCAAGAATAAAAACGCAGCTAAACACCTTGTCGGATGAACTGTCGGTTGCAGTCCAGGCACACCGAGGAGAGGCCTGGGAGCGGCGCATATCGGAAGCAGAGCAGGAAGATGCGTCGCTCTACAAACTGAACCGGCAGTTAACTAAAACCAGACCCCCCGTTTGCCCGCTGACCAACAATGCGGGCGAACGTTGTTACGAGGCCAAAGATAGAGCGGATATCCTAGCAGAGCACTTCGAGGAGCAATTTATGCTGAACCCAGCAAGTGCGGAGTTCATGGAACTTCATACCCGGAAGGAGAGCCGCGTACAGGAGTTCCTGTCGAAGCCCGCGCCACCGCTTGCAGGAGAGTGGTTTATATCCCCCGCCCTATTGCGGAGGACAGTAGCCCGCCTGCAACCCAGGAAGGCGCCGGGGCACGACGGGATAACCAACGCAGCACTTCGACAGCTGCCCAATAGAATACTTGTAGAGTTAGGTCGACTCTACAACGGTATACTGCGGACATCCCACTTCCCGGAGGACTGGAAAATCGGCAAGGTGATCGTTCTGCCGAAACCCGGGAAGGACAGGCGTAGAGCAGCCAGTTATAGGCCGATCACGCTGCTACCGCACTTAGCTAAACTGTGCGAAAGATTGCTGCTAAGAAGCTTCCGCCCGTGCGTACATCTTCGGGCGGAACAGCACGGATTCAGGAGGGGCCACTCTACAGCAACACAGCTGACCAGGGTGCTGCACTATCTGGCGGCCGAGTACAACCGCGGCCGCACATCGTTGGGCGTCTTTCTCGACATAGAGAAGGCGTTCGACAGAGTGTGGCACTCTGGATTACTTTACAAATTAGAAGCACAAACAAGTACCCCTCCTGCTATGTTGCGGCTAGTGGCGTCATTCCTGAGAGATAGGAAGTTCTACGTCTGTGTAGAGGACGCCGAGTCCGCAGCAAGACCTATTAGAGCCGGCGTACCACAGGGCAGCTGTCTTTCGCCGATCCTGTACGCGGCTTACACCAATGACATCCCCACCCTGGCAGACCACCTGCGCGAATGGGAAGACGATGTCGAATTAGCGCTATACGCGGACGATAGTGCCTACTTCACATCGTCTAGAAGAGCCCATATAGCCACTGCCAGGATGCAGCGCCTGCTGGACCTGCTACCACCATGGCTAGATGAGTGGAGGATGGCCGTCAACGTTGGCAAGACGACCGCTCTGCTCACTCGCCGTTACAGAAATTTACCACCACCACTGACGCTCAGGGGCCAGGAGATCACTTACCAGAAGACTGTAACGTACCTGGGATGCCGGATCGACCGGATGTTGCGCATGACCGCGCACGTCGATATCGCCGTCCGTAACGCCAGATGTGCGCGGGCGGCGCTACGTCCGGTCTTAACTGCAAAATTACCAATCAAAACAAAATTAAAAATATACAAAACCTACATTCGATCAAAATTCACACATGCTGCGCCGGCCTGGTACGCGCTCCTGAGCGATCATCAGAAGCGGCGATTGCAGGTCCAGCAGAATTTGTCACTACGGACCATCGTCGGTGCAGGTCGCTACGTCCGGAACGACGTCATCGCGGCCAACTTGAGGATGGAGACAGTCGAGCAATTTGTGGCCCGGTTAGCGCGCGGTATGTTTGACCGCGCCGATAACGGGCCACATGAACACCTACAGGATTTTGCACCCCTACATGCTCGACCACCGGACGGGCGACCTCTGCCAAGAGAACTCTCTATAGCGATTAGAGAGTCGAGTAACAACCCTCAATGCCGCAGACAGGCCAACCCAGACGCCCGGCCGCGTTAGCCGCCGGCAACATTAACCGACTACGAAAAACATTAGAATACCTTAGACCGAACTAGGCGCCTTTTTCAGGCATTGACCGAATTAGACGCCTTCCCAGGAAAATGACCTTATTATGCCACCACTTCAGGCGGTGGCCACATTACCCGCTGCCATGGAAAAAATCTTCATGGAAAATTTTTATTCACTACAGCGACCGGGGAATCAAACCCGTGTCGCTGTTCTAAACCGACAACGCCATAACGGCTCCCACGACCGGTGCATAGTGATGCACCGCGAGGAGATTCCGGGCAAAGGGGGACATGCCCCGAGGCCCGAGACCTGCTGTGTGCAAAAGCATACACGCAGATGATTACGTAGTGACCATCACGGAGTACCGCAAGCAACCTTCTGAACTACATGGCTGACACCGTGCCGGTAGTGGACAGTGGAGTACAAGTGGACGTTGCTTATTTTGATTTTAAAAAAGCTTT
Organism: Parnassius glacialis; assembly: GCA_033319125.1. Taxonomy (NCBI): domain Eukaryota; kingdom Metazoa; phylum Arthropoda; class Insecta; order Lepidoptera; family Papilionidae; genus Parnassius; species Parnassius glacialis. Next base: position 2,744,700 of record JAVANC010000026.1, on the reverse strand, counting down.
CAACTTGGTCGATAACGACGTATTACTTAAAAAGTTAGCAATCATTGGTTTTACTCCACACTTACCACAATTGTTTGCCAGTTACATGAGGGACAGGCAACAATATGTGGAATACGCTGGTTTCGTATCGAAACCATATTACACTCGTTCTGGTGTGAGTCAGGGCAGCAATCTCGGTCCTCTCGAGTTTACATTAATGATAAACGATCTGCCGAGTGTTGTGATTGACGCTAAATGTTTGCTGTTCGCTGACGACCTCAAGCTGCATCTACCGATCAGGGAACCGGAAGACTGTGTGAGGTTACAACGCGACATTGACAGGGTGGTAGCGTGGTGTGAGGATAATAAATTGCAGTTTAATTCATCTAAGTGTGTAACGCTATGTTTTACTCGCGCACGCAATCCCGTGCGCTATACGTATACACTGGATGGAGTAGCTATGCCACGAGTGAACGAGGTTAAGGATTTGGGTGTTCGTTTCACCTCAGTACTTACTTTCCAAAATCATATAGCGAAGATCTGCAAGAAAGCGTATCGCAACTTAGGTTTTATACTGCGCAGGGCTCGTTGTTTCACTAACATTAAAGCCATTGTAGCACTGTATAACGCCTTAGTTAGGAGTCAACTTGAGTGCAACGCAGTTATCTGGGCTCCACATGAAACTAAATATAGTCTCATGCTGGAGAGAATTCAAAACAAATTTGTTAGATTTCTATATTTCAAATATTATGGCGTATATCCTTTTTATCCACTAAAATATCCAACCTTATTCGTTTTAGGTATGGTGGGATATAATGAACTCCGTGTTAGGCGGAACCTCGTATTAGTGTCATATATTCTCCAAGTAATAAGAGGAAAGATAGACAATCCTTATTTCTTGGAGGGTATATATTTGAATGTGCCGGAGAAATACGTGTGGCGAAGGCGACGGCCGCGGCTGCTGGCGGTGCCGCGCGCTCGCACCAACTTGCTGCGGGAGGCGCCGCGCACTCGCGCCACCAGACTGCTTAACCTTATCCATGAGGAAGTTGACATATTTGTATGTTCTATGAGTGAATTCACAAGAGCTGCATTGTTTATAATATGTTACAATAATTAAAATGTTTACTGTTTTCACTAGCGCATTAGGTCATTAGATCCTGTAATGTTAGTGATAAGTTTGGCTGAATAAATAAATAAATAAATAAAAATATACTATTAATATAGCTGCAGCATGGCACTACCACGTATAATTTGAAATAAAAGAAATAATATTATGTACTTCTCATCATTCTATAGAATTTTAGATGAAGTAGCGTTACTTTCAAGTAAAGTTCGTCATGAAATTTAAAGACGATTAAATTTTCTCTAGCGCTTCTTAGTATAAGTTCAGGAAGTTTTGCAACAGCTGTGAAGTTTTGTTATTGCTATTTCTTCGAAGATTATTGAACTGAGTTTTGGCGTACTGGTTATATATGAATAAAATTTATACAACATCGTCGAAGCCTACGAACAAAACTTAACCTTAGTTTAGCGGGACAATAATGAAGTTTTTTTGTTGTAATATAAATATATTGCATGCCGAACGCAAAGCGCGTGGGTATGTTCTACTAACGCCTAAAAATCAAAATTCCAACGTTTTGTCGCATGAAATCGTATCCAGCAATCATATTATACATATAAATGATATAAAAGGCACATTGTTAGAAAGATAAATGATTGTTGAACTTATTAATATTTTTTTTAAATCGATTAATTGCTATTTTTAAATAAAAAAAAGGGTTTTAGTGGCTTATGGTGTGGATTTATCATGTCCCCAAGGCTTGTAAACACTATAACTTTTGAAAATATCAATTGTTTAACTCAATCTATTTTTTAATCTCTTCATCTTTCATGTGGGAAGCCACTGAATGTAAATGGCAGTGTAATTTTGTTTAGTTTGGCTATAATTAATTTTTTTCGGCTCGAAAATGGCGAAATTTTCGTTGATTTGGTAGCCTAGTATAGAATTATTTCTGTAAATGGGGAGCCCCAGACACAGAGTAGTTGACTCACTAACTCAGTTCGCCATCGCCAAAAATTACTGTATATATCAGTTCGCCGTCAGTCGCCGTCGTGAGTGGACATTTTTTCGGTTGTTTGAAGCGGCTTAAAAAGATCGCTGTACAAATACACAATATTCGAATAACCAAATTTCTTTAATACTTGATTGTAATAAAAATAAGAGATTTTTTTATTACAATATTTTAAAAGCACAGAATAAATAAACCTAGAAAGCTAACAGCATAGCAAAGTGGCGAAGCAATCAGCTTTGTAGCGGTTTCTAACGGAAAAAAAAATCAAAATAGGAGGTTCAGATGCCTGGGTGATCAGTAATCGATTGCTGAAAACAGAATTTGAAACTTCGAAACCGTTCTCGAGATAATCGTGGGACAGACGGACAGACGGATAGACGGACGGACAGACGGACAGACGGACAGACGGACAGACATCGTGAAATCAATAAGTGACTTCGCAAGCTTCGCCACTTAATAATAGTAGTTCGTACTAAAAGTAAGTAGTATAAATTTTTTCATCATAGGTGTCATTTTCATGGGTTTTGAGGGTGTTGAAGCCGATAGTGCTGTCGAAATATAAATCCAAGATGGCGGCTGAAGTAGGTACTAATTTTTTCATCATGAGTGTCATTTTCATGGTTTTCAAGGGTGTTGAAGCCGACAGTGCTGTTAAAATGTAAATCCAACATGGCGGCTGCAATAGATATCAATTTTCTCATCATGGGTGTCATTTTCATGGTTTTCGAGGGTGCTGAAGCCGATAGTGCTGTCGAAATGTAAATCCAAGGTGGCGGCTGCAATAGGTATAAATTTTTTCTTCATGGGTGTCATTTTCTTGTTTTTCAAGGGTGTTGAAGCCGATAGTGCTGTTAAAATGTAAATCCAAGATGGCGGCTGCAATAGATATCAATTTTTTCATCATGGGTGTCATTTTCATGGGCTTCGAGGGTGTTGAAGCCGATAGTGCTGTCGAAATGTAAATCCAAGATGGCGGCTGAAGTAGGTACCAAATTTTTTCATCATGGATATCATTTTCATGGTTTTCGAGGGTGTTGCAGCCGATAGTGCTGTCGAAATGTAAATCGAACATGGCGGCTGCAAAAGATATCAATTTTCTCATCATGGGTGTCATTTTTATGGTTTTCGAGGGGGCTGAAGCCGATAGTGCTGTCGAAATGTAAATCCAAGGTGGCGGCTGCAATAGGTACCAATTTTTTTATCATTGGTGTCATTTTCATGGTTTTCGAGGGTGTTAAAGCCGATAGTGCTGTCGAAATGTAAATCCAAGGTGGCGGCTGCAATAGGTATAAATTTTTTCTTCATGGGTGTCATTTTCTTGTTTTTCAAGGGTGTTGAAGCCGATAGTGCTGTTAAAATGTAAATCCAAGATGGCGGCTGCAATAGATATCAATTTTTTCATCATGGGTGTCATTTTCATGGGCTTCGAGGGTGTTGAAGCCGATAGTGCTGTCGAAATGTAAATCCAAGATGGCGGCTGAAGTAGGTACCAAATTTTTTCATCATGGATATCATTTTCATGGTTTTCGAGGGTGTTGCAGCCGATAGTGCTGTCGAAATGTAAATCGAACATGGCGGCTGCAAAAGATATCAATTTTCTCATCATGGGTGTCATTTTTATGGTTTTCGAGGGGGCTGAAGCCGATAGTGCTGTCGAAATGTAAATCCAAGGTGGCGGCTGCAATAGGTACCAATTTTTTCATCATGGGTGTCATTTCCATGGTTTTCGAGGGTGCTGAAGCCGATAGTGCTGTCGAAATGTATTTAAACTACTTTAAAAAAATCCGTATAATCATGCTTTACGTTATTTTTAATGCGAAGGCATGCTCAATTGGATATACCAATATATTTTTTAATTATTGCCAGTAACGCTATTAATTTTACTAATATTCTTTGTAACCAGTCTAAGTCAGATTAAAATGACAAGAATTTTAGCTACTTAGATAGAAGTGGTTTACGACAGTCGTCAAAACGCGAATTTAGGCCTACAAATTTTCGAGTTTGTGATTTTTTAAATATAATGTCACGGCTAAAATTCAAAATGCAGTTAAACTGGATGCAGTGGTGCCGAATACTAGGTGCAGCCGATTGCGGTTGGCTAAATCATAGACGTAGAATATATGTATAATATGAACTAAATTAATGGCGAAAATATACTTACTATCTTAAGGTATAATCTTACCGGTTAAACTAATTATAGTAAATTCCGATTAATAATTAAAACTGGTGGTCGCCTAGTAGTCGAAATCCGATCGCAACTCCTTAAATTTTTAAGCTTGTTTACTAACAACATACATACATACATATAATCACGCCTCTTTCCCGTAGGGGTAGGCAGAGACCACTTCTTTCCACTTGCTACGATCCTTACATACTTGTTTCGCTTCGTCCACTTTCATTATTCCCTTCATACATGCTCTACGGTTTAGGGTACTCTTAACCTGGCCTTTTTTCAAGACGTCCCTAATTTGGTCTAGAAATGTCCGCCTAGGTCTACCCCTTCCAACACTTTCATTCACACTCGCCTTATACACTTTTTTCGTCAATCGTTCTTCATTCATTCTCTCGACGTGGCCAAACCATCTCAGCATACCTTTCTCAATTTTTGTCACTACATCTTCTTTCAGACCACAACGTTTCCTTATCTCACTATTTCTTATCCTGTCACTCAGTTTAACTCCTATCATAATTCTTAATGCTCTCATCTCAACTGCATTTATTCTGCTTTCATGTTTCTTCTGCCATACCCAACTTTCACTTCCGTACATGAGTGTCGGAACCAACACCCCCTCATGCACAGCCAAACGAGCCTTGTTAGACACCTTCCGACTGCTCATAAAGGAGTGCAAAGCTCCATTCACCATGTTTCCTGCATTCACTCTTCTTTCGATATCACTCTCACACTTTCCATCTCTTGTAAACTTTGACCCCAGATACACAAACTCTTTCACCTGTTCAATTTGTTCAGCTTCAATCACGATATTGCAGTCTGTCACTGCCTCATCTTTTTCAAACACCATCACTTTCGTCTTCCTTACATTCATCTTCATTCCCTTTCTAACAAAAGCTCCACTCATAGCAGTCACCATCTCCTGCAACTCCTCGGCCGAAGACGCAAGTAATACTTGGTCATCAGCATAGAGAAAACATTTGACGAGTAACTCATTCATTCTCAACCCACTTTCATTCTCTTTTAAATCTGTCAAACAATTGTCCATGAACAGATTAAACAGCCACGGTGACGCTACACATCCCTGTCTAACACCTTTTTCGATATTAAACCATTCAGTGTATGCCCCGTTTATCCTTACACAAGCACTAGAATCCCTATAAAGAGATTGCAATGCTCGTATGAGGATACTGCTCACACCGTTCATGGACAGTGCTGACCACAATTCATTCCTCACCACTCTATCATAGGCCTTTTCTAGATCTACGAAGGCGCAGTAGACTTTCTTGTTTTTAGCCAAACACTTTTCGGCTATGCACCGCAAGGAAAAGACCTGATCCGTACATCCCATTCCCTTTCTAAATCCCGCTTGTGCATCCCATACTTTCTCGTCTGTTTCATTCACAACCCTGTCAATCAACACTTTCGCATACAATTTACCAACAACGCTAAGAAGGCTTATACCACGGTAATTTATGCAGTCCTGCCGTGACCCTTTTCCCTTATACAATGGCACGATTACGGCTTTGCACCAGTCTCCCGGTACTTGCCCATTTCGCCAGCACAGATTGAAAAGGCGGTACAGCTGACTAGCCACCAGGCCCTGTCCAGCCCTTAGCATCTCGACGGTAATCCTGTCATACCCTGCAGCCTTACCTAATCTCATACTTTTCAACGCTTTCACTATTTCATCCATGCTTATCTCATTTTCATCAACATTTATATTAGTTTCCGTGGAAGGTGGCAGATGCTGTACCTGCACTTCCTCTCTTTCAAACAAACTTTCAAAATACTCTTTCCATCTCTTTAACACACATTCTTCTCCTTTTATAATGCTCCCATTTTGACTCCTGATTGTACTCAGCTCCGAGGTAGAAGTTTTTCCTCTGGCTGTTTTGATGGTTTTCCAGAAAAACTTAATGTTTGACTGGAAATCTTCAGTGAGCCTCCTATCGAAATCATCTTTTCGTTCTTCTTTATTTCTAGACACAATTTCTTTCGCTGCTGTTTTCAATCTTTTATACTTCGTTCTTGCTTCCTTTATCTCGTCATCCGTTGCCTTTTGAACTTTTTGGTTAGCTTTTGTTGCTAACCAATCCAACCACGCTTTCTTCTTTTCTTGCACAACCCTTTGTACATCTTTATCCATCCATACGTTATCATTCTTTCTCCCTTTCCTTCTTTTAGCTATCCCGCATACCTCAATCGCAACATTTACAACCCCTTTCTTAAATATCTCCCACAAATCTTCAATCACTCCTATCTCTTCTATCCCTTTAAAACTTTCTTTCAGTTTCTCTACATACTCGTCTTTCTTTTCTTTTTCTTGTAGATTTTCCACTTTTACTCTGTCAAAAACACTCGTAGGCTCGGCCCCTCGGTGTCGCCACCGTTTAAAGAGGCCACGCATTCGGGCTATGACCAGGAAGTGGTCTGTGTCGAGGCCTACACCGCGGTATGCCCGAGTGTCTAGCACTTTCTTCCTCAGTCTTTCATCCACAATTACAAAATCAATCATACTTCTAGACTCACCCTCATCTCTTGTATACAAATGGATCTTTTTGTGGTCAAACATTGTGTTGGCCACGCACAGATTCCATTCCAAGCATACTTCAAGCAGGCTTCTCCCATTGTCATTCACTCTCTCGTCCCCAAACATACCCAGAACTCCTTCATACCCATCCCGCTTTACTCCAACCCATCCATTAAAGTCCCCTAACATCACGATCCGTTCATTTTCTCCGCATTTATTCAAGACCTCTCTCATGCTATCCCAAAATTCCTCTCTCTCTTGTTGTGGTTTTAGTGACCCACCTCCACGCAGATCCGTCGGTGCATAGACCCCAAGGATAAATAAGCGAGTGAGTCCGACTTTTAACCTAATCCAGAGGAGTCTTGGGCTTACACATTCATGCTCCATCACACATTCAACCATTCGAGATGAAAGAATCACACCAACTCCCTGACAGCCTCGGCTGGTTTGGGGGACTCCCGACCAGTATGCCGTGTAGGGGCCATGAACCGTGGTGTCACATCCTTTCCTCTTGGTTTCGTTCACGCACAGAATATCAAGGCAACGTTCATCCATCATCTGACATACTTCATCTACCTTACCATCCATTCCTCCTCTTACATTCAACGTAGCGAAGCGGCTCTCCGTGGGCCGCTTTTCGCCCCCGCGAGAAACGAGACGTGATGGGTGGCGAACCACATCGCCGCCATTTTGGTTAATTTTATGGTTATCCATTGCGTTCCCACGAATAGCGAAGGAAAGGTTTGTCCCCCCCAGCAGAGCCCCGCATGCCAGGGTAAGGCTAGCCTAATTCTGGGGTCGCCCGGTCCCAGGGCAGTGTGGCACGCTAACGACTAGGCTCGCCCCTAGCCATGCATCCATCCGCGCGGCCGACGTTGGATTGGCGGAGGGTAGGAATAGGAAAACGGGAAGGATAGGTGGTGTGAAAAGGAAGAGTAAGGTAAGTTAGGGTAGGAAAGAGGAAATGTAGGATATTACCGTCCATGAGGGCAAGGGATAGGACAGTAATAGCTAGGGAAGCCGGGGTCGCATACCCGTATACCATACCACAACTACCGGACAGGTAAATTGGGATGAGTATCCCTCGACCAAACTTTACTAACAACCTGTATTAAAATTTTACATTAACATAAAAAAACGCACATAAATAAAATAAAGAAACGTAGATATCTAATATAAAAAATGTAATTAAAACGCTTTTTTGCCTTATTTCATAGACAATTGAAAAGTAACATTTAAAATCACTCAAAATTCACAGCTCGTACGATTAATCTTTAAGTGATTAATTATTATTGGAAAAACTTTAAAATTATTTGGCGGTAATCTCTAAGCATAGTGATTTCACACTCCTTGATTTCAGATTGATCACAGACTATTATGTGTTTGACATGGGCAATGTCAATCATAAAAATAAATTTTAGCTTTTCCGCAATCCTTTTTCATAGAAACTTAAACAATGCCTAATTTTATACTCTTCCGTGCGTAAAATATGCTTAAAAAAGGTACAAATACTTCGCTTCACGTGTTAATATATAGATGACTATGACAGTATGTTAAGGTGCGGTTGCGATGCATACCTCAAAACTTTTATATTTGTATTAATTATAATTGATGCGGACGTTATCCAATTCTCAGTTTAACAAAATGCATGCGGCTGCACCCAGTTGTAGCCAGTTAGACTTAGGTGCATCCGCAATTTATCGTAATGTAAATTATAAATAGATAAATAGTTATCTATTTATTGGCGTATTGTTTCTTCTTATTGTAAGACGCCTTGAAAATATTTTTACATAATGCCTTGTGGGCTTACGAAATTTATTATTCTTTTGCTTTTAAAGTAACAAAACATGGGATAACTGTGCGATATTTTTACTATTTCATCTCTCATCAAAGGAACCTTTTTACTAATCCGCGTCAAATTCAATATTACGGAATCCACTCGGCTCGTTTTTTTTGTTTTTCTCCGAGTGCATTTCATTTAAATGAGTGTATTTTGGCGGCGTAATAAAATGTGGGTACTCAAATATGGATGTGAGATGAAAAATCTAATTTAGACTCAAAGCTTATAAGCTTAAAAAGCTTTATTAATTAAGCTTCAAAGCTAACCCTTTTGACGAAAACTAAACGAAAATTTGAGAGGGTGAAAATAGGAAAATCCAACGACAGAAAGGTTAAATTTTAATGTGAAATTAATACTTTCTTTAAAGTTTTTCTACAATGAACACATCAGTCTGTAAGTCTATGTAATTATGTAACAGAAACAAACAATATAGATTATGCACAATACTTATTGAAATTCACTCTTTTGTTAAATAACAGCTTATAATAATGTTATCACAATTAACCACACAAAACAAATTAGAAATAGCTTGGTAGCGATCACCTCATTCCCACGGGTTATTATCATCCATAAATTCCTTAATATTATAATAACCCGTTTTATACAAACTATCTGTAATAAAGTTTTTGAACTTTGAGCAGGTTAAGTTTTGTATATTTTCTGAGATTTTTTTGTATAAATCGCCTCAAGAATGAATTACTGACTCGATGAAGTCGAGTAACTGGTAGTAGTAGCTTGTGTGTGTTCCTAGTACTTACAGAATGAATATCACTTATTTTTGTATAACTACCTTTATTTTTGTTTACGTACTTCCGTACATTACGTTTTCATAAATGTATTGAGAGGCCAAAGTTAATTTATTAATATCCTTAAATTTATTTTGGAGCAAATCTTTAGGTTTTTATTCATAGATTGCTCTTATGGCTCTCTTCTGTAAAACAAATATAATGTCAGTGTCAGTCACGGGTCCACAGCAAAATACCACACGATTTTATGCTATGGAAATAGCTAAAGTAAACTAGTCTAGCTGTTTCCACACTGGTGAGATTTCTAATATTTTTACAGAATATGCTGCAGAACTAAGTCTGCTTGCTAATTTTGATATATGGGGTCGCAATTAAAGCTTCGTATCCAGTGTTATTGCAAGAAAAATGGTGGTATCGACAAGACTCAGTTCCTCCCCATTAAAAGTTACATTGGTATTTAATTTTTTGACATTTGGAGTCATGAATTTCATACATTTCGTTTTAGTGACTTTTAAATGCAAGTTACTAACATTAAACCAATTTACTAATCTAGATATAGCATTATTTACGTCGACATATTTTAATAACTGTCGTTTTAATTTGAAAACTTATGAAATCCCATCAGCAAATAATACTATATTATGGGTACTACCCTACTATGTAGGGTAAGTCATTAATATATACAAGAAACAGAAAAGAATTGAGTCTTGAGGGACACCCATTTGTACTATCGACCCGGAAGAGCTCATACTATTAATGTAAATGTAATGTAATAAAATAAATGTAATGAAAAATTTAAGAGCATTACTTCTTACATAATAGTGTTGTAGTTTCCTGATTAATGTTTCACGGTGAACACTATCCAAAGCTTTGGATAGGTCACAAAATATACCCAAAGCATCCTGTGAATTCTCCCATGCATTGAAAATATATGTAATCAGCTCAACACCAGCATCAGTTGTCGAGCGACCTCTTGGAAAACCGAATTGATTTTTATGAAGTAAACAATTTACATTAAAAAAAATTGACATTTAATCAAGAATATTTTTTTCAAAAATCTTACTAATTATTTATTAAAAAAAAACTAAAATAATTGTCATGCCTTTCTTCAAACTGCTCCTTTGACGCCTTAAGTTCTTGATGCGCCATTTGAATTTGGTTCTCCAACTGGTGCGTTTTGGTGTTGGGTGCATTCATTTAAAATATTAAAGGGATAACAAGAATTACACTTCAGTAAGTTTAAACAATGTTCGTTACAGCTGTCACTTTTGGTTGCAACACTAAACAAAATTTTATTAAAATACTTTTACTAATTTAACAAATTTAAATACTCCGTTTTTAACAACTGTGACTCAAAATTGAGGTGGATATTATTGTTAAGAGCTTGGGATTCGAGACAACTAAAAACTGCCGATTGAATTACCAAAATTGATACTTTAATTACAAAACACTAATTACAACTTAAAATCACATTAATTAACCGACGAAAAAACGGAGGTTCTCAAGTCGACGTGTATATTTTTTTTATGTTAGACCACGCATAACTTTTTACATAGTGGACCGAATTTGATAATTTTTTTTATTAGATAGGGTATACCCCGAAATTGGTCCCATATAAATTTGAAAACAAAACGTCTACCCTAAGGGTGGTAAAATAGGGGTGATTTATTGTTTACTCACATATTCTAATGCTGAGTTGTGTATTACTACATTACATAATAATTACATTACATTACATTACACAAAACCTCACGATGAATGAGCTTCAGACCTGTCAGTTTCTTGTGTGTGGTCTACACTCAGTCAGGTCATCTCAGTGTCTGCATTTCTGCTAAAGCTCGTTCATCCTGAGGTTTGTGTAATACCTTATTTGGCTCTAGATTAGATAAAGCAATACCCTCAAGTTCTTGTACTCTACTCAGTGCCACATTTACCTGTGCCACATATACAGTGTTTGCCCTTTGGCAAACACTTTCTTTCCGAGGTCGATTACAGCTTTATCAAGGGTCGTACCTTGTAATTTGTGAACCGTGACGGCTCAGCATAAAATTATCGGCAACATCCTGCGCTCAGAGTCGCCATAACCCTTCGTACTTTGAAAAATTGCTACCACTTCACACAACCATAGCTATCTTTTAGTCTGCTTCTTATGCTTACAGTCTTTCCTCGCGATGATCTTAACTCTCGTGTTAACGTGTTAATCTAATTCTCTTTCGATTTGCTTGCCACCTTTTTTTTTTCACATTATTACATTCTAAATATCTCTTTCTCATTCGAGCAGCATTTTTGGAGGCCTACCCATGGTATATAAAGCCTGTTTTTTTAAAAAAGTATTTATATTCTACAACAAATAATAGTAAAAGTAGGATTATATAACAGTTAATAGCTATAGTAAGGTAGGTAACTAATTTGAAAGTATTCAAACATTAAGCATTTAGTAATTAGTAGATTATAGCCACGAAAAATTATAAAATAAAAACTTTTTAACAAAAAAAATTATACCGCCGAAAACACTAAAAAGCAAAAAATAATAAACCTTTTTATTTAACCTTAATAACTAAGTTCTTAAACTAATTTAAGTATACCTAACTATATATTTTTGTAATTATTTTGAGTTTTTAATTAACCTTAATAACTAAGTTCTAAAACTAATGTAAGTATACCTAAGTAATTTTGAGTCGGCGCCAAACAAGCAAATTAATTAATTATGTAAAGCGTGATGCGCGGCATTGTTAATTTGATTTGGTTATTTCTTTAAATTTAAGGTAATTTACTGGTCTTTGTTCATTGATTGTTTAGCGCCGACTCAAAATTACTTAGGTATACTTTCATTAGTTTTAGAACTTAGTTATTAAGGTTAATTAAAAACTCAAAATAATTACAAAATATATACTTAGGTATACTTAAATTAGTTTAAGAACTTAGTTATTAAGGTTAAATAAAAAGGTTTATTATTTTTTGCTTTTTAGTTTTTTCGGCAGTTTAATTTTTTTACTAAAAAGTTTTTATAATAAAACACGATTGCACCACTGATCACTTTAGTTCGCAGTTGTATCGCTTCGAAGTATTCGCTTATATCGCCAGTTCAATACTCCCTCGGTCGGGGTCTATACCGGCCTTATATAGGGCCTCAGATAGTTTTCAGAATCTTCTACTGTAGAAACATTTAGTATGTTCGAGTACATATCGGTCCCGAAATTTCTAGAAGGATCTTGACTCTATTAGCTCTGCTATTCGATACTAGAGGGCGGTAGTGTTAACTAGTGTTGCCATGTACAAGGCATTAATAGTGGCGCGCAACACTGCCTTATCCTAAAACATGCTCGTCCCGAGCATTACTGGCCCCATAATAACGCGCCCAGTACCCGCCAGTTACCCTACTGCTGTTGGGCGGTGCTGTTAGCCGCACTACCCTCTTGAAATAGGTTACCTCGAGAGGTAACCTATTTCGAGCTGCAATTGCCCTAAGCAAACTGTAGAGACGGGCTCTACAGTTCGCTTAGGGCAGTTGGATCGAAGATGGCCCCTTTTCCCACAGCCGTAGCACCTAGGGCTGTCTCCTTTATTAGGATCGCCTGAGCGTCACAGCAGCTCTAACTTCAAGGTCACGGATGCCGTCGATGAATGTCTGCACCAGGGTCCCTACAATGAGCACAAGTACAGACTGGTATGCTTTTTGAACCAGCTTCTCCACCTCAAGGGCCCACTGCTGCAGGTTTTCGTTGCTGCGTTGCACGCGATCTTCGAACTGCACACGAAAGACGTGTTCCAGGTGAGCGTTGCCATATCTCGCCCCCAATGCCTCAAGGAGCTGCTCGTAAGTCATTCCTTAGCGAGAGTTTCCAGAACAGTTAAGGCCTGCTCTCGTGGGCCTAGGGTAAGAGCACTAATGGCCTGACTTTTATTCCAGCCGTTCGCCTTCATAACAGCCTCGAACTGGATTTTGTAGGCCAACTAGGAAGAAGTCCTGCCGAATGGCGGCACTTTGAATAATCCACCTTGTGAAGGGGTTGTAGGTTGGGGCATGGGAGCTGTAATTTCATCTTCAAGTTTGAGGTCCTCCAGTGTTTTCTTCACTTCAGCCATCACGTTGCCAACCCGATTGTTCACTTGGTTGATTCAGGTTTCAGCTTCTGACAGCCGGTTGTCATGTTGAGCAACCTTATCTTTTACCTCCCTTATATCTTTCCCGAATGTAGCATGAAGGTCCTTCATGAGGAGCATCTGCTCTTCCATACCGCGCTGCAGTTGCTCTTCCAACCGACGGGCCTGTTCCTCCTGTCGGCGGGCCTATTCCTCCTGTCGGCGGGCCTGTTCCTCCTGTCGACGAGCCTGCTCCTCTTGTCGGCAGGCCTGCTCCTGCAGCATCATTATCAGAGCACCTAAGTCATGTGTTGCAGATGCAAGAACTGCTGATGGGCCGGCCTCCGTTGTCGGCAGCTGTCACTCCGACGTCTGCGACGTTGCACCACCAAAACGTCTCTGGTCAGTCTCCTGTTGGCGTTGACTTCGAGTACGGATACCCTCCATGTTGTCTTTAGGTAAAATGGGCATGATTTAATCCCACTTCTGTCACCAATTGTTATGAGCTTGGGGTTGGAGACAACTAAGAACTCCCGATTGTATTACCAAAATTTATACTTTAATTACAAAATACTAATTGCAACTTAAAATCACACTAATTATAAAACATTATTGTACCACTGAAAACTTTAGTTCCCAGTTGTATCGCTTCGAAGTATTCACTTATATCGCCAATTCAATACTCCCTCGGTCGTGGTCTATACCGGCCTTATAATATAGGGCCTCAGATAGTTTCCAGAAACTTCTACTGTAGAAACATCTAGTATCTTCGAGTACATATCGGTTATCGTGATTTCTAGAAGGATCTTAACTCTCCTAGTTCTGCTACTCGATACTAGAGGGCGGTAGTGGTAACTAGTGTTGCCATGTACAAGACATTAACAGTGGCGCGCGACATTATCAATTTACGATATAAAATTTTTAAAAATAGTTGGGAGCAAATATTTTACAACTTGTCACCGTGGTTACCACACAGTAAAAGAAGTGGATTTAAAATACATTGCAGTGTAGCGGCGGTGTAAAGGGTTCATGACCACATACATTGCTGGTGCTGTAGAGGCTACAGGGGGAAATAGGGAAATAGGAAATAGAGCATTTTTCTGAGTCAATAATAACAAAAAACTAAAGTTGTCAACCCACCCGCCAAACGTAGCAGCTATAGCAAATACCCCCCTTACATTATGGCGGCTATGTAGCTCAGCGGCTCACTCAACATAAAGCTCAAGTCTTATGTCCAGCCGTGAGATTTTACGAGCTAGTAATAATAATGATGGTTATGATCATCAGAAATGTTAAGAAACAGAAACTAAATTACTCAGAACAAAGGCAAGGACAAAGAGGGCGAAATTCGCAACGAGTAACACACAAAACACCTCAAGCATGAACTACTGCAGAGTAAGCACACATCAGCGAGTAAACCAATACTAGCATAAAATGGTGTCTACGTATTTGAACGATAGCGCAAAGTAACTCTGAGACTTTCGAGAGAACTTCTAGCTATTTTTTTGTTTGTTTAAAATGTTACAATAGAGGCAAAATATATTGTAAAGCATTTAATTTTTATCAATGATACTCGTACTTACTTTTAGTAGATTATTTTCATTATCTATATATCTTTCACTTTTTATTGTAATTTAAAAAAAATGGAGAGCAACTTTAAGCACTTCTTAAATCGTTGATGATTCTTTGAGTCAGCCCGTAAATATGCAATAATAATATAAGAGTTTAAAAAGACCTATACAACACACATTGATCATGAGATGTGATGATCCTGATAATTATTTTATTTTGTCCTGTTCATCCTGATCAGGATACTAGGATAAATTTTTTTTAATGGAAAGCGCTATCAAAACTGTGGCTTAGCGTGATTTTGACCAAGTTAACAGCAATCTTCTGTAAGGTTTCTTTGGACATGTGCCAAGGCATGCCGGCCGAGTCCGAACTGTATTTACGTTGGCATTTCTCGAGAAAGTTACTCAGGGTCCTGCCGGTTTCACCGTCAAATGTACGCAGCCGAATACATCGGAACAAAAAGGAAGTGAGCAGCGTAAGTGGATTTTCCTAAAAATATTAAATGATGATTAGTTCGTGTTTATGGTAAAGAAAATGTGAAAAGATCTACGTTGAGCCTCTGCCGAGCCTGGGTTACTTGCTGGTTCTATCCAGGACAGAGGTTTTTTCCGAACCAATGGTAAAGCTTAAATGACTTTCAATAAGTAGTCTTGAAATCTATATCTATATTGAATAAAAAATCATTGCAAAATCAATTCAAATTATTGCACTGTCATCGGTCCTTAACACGAGTGCAAATTTTTAAGTCAATCGCCCGTGTATGAATATTACAGTAAAAGATTCCGTTATATATAGGTAGACACGCGGAGCTAAATACAAGCATGTTAAAAATACGATTCACACAAATTTATTGAGAATGTTTTCATATACACGTAATTTCTTGTCTTTATTTAAAAGTGAATTGACAAACGAACGTACGGTCTATCTGATGGTAAGTGATCATATCCATAGACTGTATTATACATGCAACCCACTTCAAACAAAGAATGCTTCAGATGGATTATCACATTTAGGACTTAAATAAAATGGTGAGAGCTGAATGAGCTCAAATTATACTGGCTCTCTATACTCTTTAGACCGGAACACAGCAATGCAAGCACTACTATTAAGTGGCAGAAATAGGTAATAGGGTACCTAGACGGAGTCCTAGGCAAAAAAGTCCTATTTATTATTATATAGAATATGAGTGACAAATGAGCATACAGTCCACATGATCGTAAGTGGATGCTGTGGCCCATAGACATTTACATTTGTCCTCGATTAAGAATCTAAATGCAGATGCAATATCACTTATGAGGACTAAGATGGAATGCCTCATTTCCAGTAAAAATGGGTCTCCGGTTCTATACACTCACTATAAGAAACACAGCAGCATTAAACTGCTATTTTACTCCGGTATTCTGTGAGAGCGTGGTTCTTCCCTGGTCGCGCCTACTCATTCGTTCTACAACCATAATATAGCTGCAGCGTCGCTGTACCACGTAAAAAAACAATACCTCTCTCGCTTCTTTCAAACCACATTCAGGTTCCAATGTACCGGACTTCATTTATTTAAGATATTTTAACTACTCTACACGTAGTATGTGTAGTGAATAAACAAATAAACATAACATAACATGTGAAATAAATATCATACCTTTATTCTTTAAATTACAAACATTGAACCAATTCCGAACGCATTAGAGTTTAAAACTTGTAATTGCCACATTTTCGGGTTGGCCCAATTTGTATCATGACCAAGTTTTGAACCCGTTCGGAATGTTAAATTGAATTCAACTTTCTTTACTTGTTCATACATTTTAAAATTGCTTTTTACTTATTTAGTCTAAAACAATAGAACCGTAATACAAAACTTGTTTTTGCTTCGTTGTTTAAGTTACTCATTTAGGTTTAATTGCTTCATGATCCGTGATGATGATAGAATTAGAAATAAGGACATCTGCAGTAGAACCAGAATACGACATAGCCCAGCGGATTAATAGGCTGTAAGATGAAGTGGCAATAGGCCGGCCATGTAGCTCGAAAAAACGCAAACTGATGGTGAAAAAAGGTTCTCGAGTGGAAACAACGTACCGCTAAGTAAAGTACCGTGCGCCGCCCTCTAGTGGATGTAGTGATATTGATAAAATATGCGTGTAAATCAGGATTATGATTTGTGGCATACTTTGGGCTAGGCATAAATCAGCAGTGGACTTGTGAAGGGCTGCAATTACGTTGATGATGATGATGTATTCGTTGATAACATATTCTAATAAATAGTTAAGCCAATTATAGGTATTTTTTTTAATTCTGCTGGCTTATGTAAAAGAACCTAAACAATAGGTTGCTTAGTGATAAAAGTACATAAGAGCGAGAGAGTTAGTACACCACAATACCCATTAGACAAGATCGTAGTGTGCCAGTTAACCATTGTTTCAAGAATTATATAAAATCAATAAATAACTGATTGCAGAAAACTCGCAGGCTATCAAAGTCTACTGCAAGAATAGGTCTTCCCCTTAGATTGCCACATGGGGGCATTTTGCCACAGCTGCCACGCTTAAAAGGCGGGCTGGTAACAGGATTTGTTTTATTACTTTGAGTTGTTATTAGAAATATGCTGCAACACAACATTCAAAGTCTATCAAAGTTTCATAATTTGTTAGTAATAAAAAGGGCTGAGGAAGTAAATTAAAATGTTTAGAACTTGTTCTTTCAATTGCTCTCGGCTTCCCTACCGAACCGAACAGCTAATGATAGTAAATGTGCCGAAGTTGTAGCAATAAATAGAGGAAAACTTATAAATTAACAGCACTTTATCATTCCCTTTTTGCAAAAGAAGAAATTACCTTCGTATATACTTTATGTAGTGTATAATTGTCAATTATACATTACAGATCGAGAGAGAATCGAATAAAATAACAGATATTATAGTAAGTACTCTTATGTCTAGAACAAAATAATATAACACAATTATATCTATTATAGTATGTATTTAGTATGTTTACGTAGAAGAGCCATGCTGCTGCTATACATTAAGAAAGCAGTACGAATGGATTAACTTGACCGGGGTAGGAAAACGCTTTCACAGAATACCAGCGTGAAACAGCAGAATAAGTCTGCTTATAGTATGGTGAGTGTAGAGAACCGAAGACCCATTTAGCTGGTAACGAGGCATTCTATCTTAGTCCTCACGGCTGACAACGTATCTGCATTTTCATTCGCGAACGAAGATAAATGTAGATGTCTATGGGCCACAGCAACCACTTACCATCATCAGGTAGACTGTGTGCTCGTTTGTCACCCTAATTCTATAAAAAAAGCCTAATTGACTACATAAAAAGACTGTCGAAGAAAGAACTAAATCAAAACATCGGGTTTAAACTACAATTAAGAAAATCATAAGGATTTTATTGATAGCTTATTTCTTATACTAATATATTAATAAACAACGTGTTTTCTGATGTTGTACTTCTTTTATGGCGTTTGGAAAAAATTATGAGAGTGAATTTTTACACCTAAAAATGACGTCATGAAGTTTTTACGATGCGCACACACATTGACACATAAAAGTGACAACTTCAGTGCGTAATTGTCTCTCAAGTATTTTTTGTTTTGTTACGCTAAAGAAATATAACTATATATATATATATATATATATATATATATATATATATATATATATATATACGTGCGTATATAAGTACACAGACACTTTTTTTATCTTTCATAATATGTCAAAACAAAATGTGGTTAGGTTTGTTAGGTTTGGAATGAAACTGTGGATTAAAAAAACAAAGTATTCTCATTATTAAACTTGAATCTAGCAATTCATGACTTCTAACGTCATAAGACATTTTAACAGTGGTAGAGCCACGCGGCAGCTTTTGCTGTCGCACGGATGGGCCGGCTCGAACCGGGGTCGTACCACGACCTCACAGAATACCAGCGTGAAGTAGAGGTTTACCTCTGCGTTTCGCTTGGTGAGTGCAGGTGGCCGGAGGCCCTTTTTACTGGAAATGAGGCATTCCATCTTAGTCCTCACGGGTGACAACGCATCTGCATTTTGATTCGCAAATAAGGATAGATGTAGATGTGTATGGGCCGCAGCAACCACTTACCATCAGGTGGACTGTGTGCTCGTTTGTCACCCTTATCCTATATAAAAAAAAGACTGATAAGTGTTTAATGTCGGACCTTGTAGTGTACCAAGTTCTTATTTAAAGCATCACATATCTCCGTAAGCGTGTAACTGTAAGTTTCCACTATCCTAGTTCTTTTATTTCTTTTGTATTATTTGTTTGCGTATTATCCTCAGACGACAAATATAAAACCAGTCGTCGAAACTAGCACAGAACATTGTTGGCTAGGATTTATTTTATACCACTTCGCATCGAGTTCGTATATTTTATTTAATATTCTTGTAAGAAAACTGTTTAGAATATTTGGAAAATGTTACTCTTAAGCTCGTTATGTGCATAATATGTTGTCTAATTATTTTTATCAATTATTTCTTCTATTTACGCGAATACTACACATTATATAAAACTAGTTTTTACAGATTTCATCACGTATATTAACTTAAAACTTACTAGAAACTAGTTTTATTTAAATATTTTTTGATTATTTGTAACCATTATAGGTCAGAGGCTAAGCGCTTGCTGTATTATTTCTCATTACGAAAGTATTCCAGATTCGACTCCCACCAGCACCAATAAATTATAAATTGCAATTTTAAGTGCTCATTATCCATCTGTTTGTCAGTAAGGGAACAAATCTTGAGAGAATCTGTAAGTTTTAAGCAATGAAATATTTCAATGACACGTGAAGTCCGCCAAAAACACTAATCACTCCATAAACCTCTCAGAAATAGAAGGTCTGTTGCTCAGCTGTGTGACATACGTATACTTTATTAACTGTACATTTTTAGGTAATGTTAAATTAACCGACTTGGTATTACATGGATCTCACAACTTTTAACTGTAGAAGAACTGAGTTGCGAGACTTGGCATTTTTTACAAGTTGTTTTTTTTTTTATGGCATCTCATTTCTTTTTGTAGATAGTTATATCTAGGTAGCTATTTACACCTATTATTCCATTACACATATATAGGTACAGATTCATTCCCTGCAAATGTAACTTTGTAACTGCAATGTAACTTTGTAATACTATATGTTTATATGGATTACAACGTTATTTATACAGTTGGTGTATCTCGAAAACCGGACCGAAATTGTAAAATATTTTAATTTTTCCTTAATTAATATATTAAACAATAATTTTATTCCCAATTTGAAGTTTCTATGTCTGCTAAAAGTGCCTCAGAGTTTTGATGATCGGTCAGTCAGTGAGTGACAAAATTAAGAAACTTTGACTAGTTATATTTCTTGAACTACTTATTCAAATTTAATGAAATTTGAAATATACTGAGTTTATACAATGCCTACTTGGTTTGTAATTCAGACTTCTAGTTTTATCCATAACGAAGTTATAGGGTTTCGGAAATGGCCTGAACTGCTTCGAGAAAAGGATGGTACGGCCGTGCCGCTTTTTTGCTCGACTTGGCGGGGGCACTGCAGTGCTCCCAGAAACTGTGTGTAATAAAACGGTTATTTAACGGTTATAACTCAACTATGTCGCGATGTGTATTCACAAGTACACAAGATTATTAATTTTAATGCAACACCCTGAATCCGAATGAATTAAGAGAGAAAAGACTAACACAACAAACATCATCGAAATCCAGGACACCAAAGCAGCCTTGTATTTTTTTATGGAAGAGTAGGAAAACGAGCATGCGGCTCATCCAGTGGTAAGTGATCACCGTCGCATATGAACAACTGCAACACTAGAGGAACTGCAGGTCCAATGCCGGCTTTTTAGATAACAGTAGACTCTTCTAGGATTTTATTAAGTAACTGTGGATGTCCATAAGTGGCAGAAGCCATGTACCCTCTGATAGAACGTAAGCTCATTTGTTACTCTAATATTGTAAGAAATACTAGAAACTTAATGTCAGGTTACATACATAAATAAAGTACAATTGTTTTATATATTTTACGTTTACCTTTAAAAGCTTTGTTTGTCATGATATAGTTCAAGGACTTAGGACAACGTAGGAAATATAAGGGCTTTTTGTATTAATATTCAGGTGAAACAACACAACGACAATCTTTAGTCATGGTAATAATGACTGGCTTACATACGCTAGCCTCCGTCCTCAAATTACAATTTTGTCTGTAACAAAAACAAATATATTATTCTGCCAATATTAACCACTCACGCCATTTGTTTCCACATGAAAATGTTTGTTGTTAGGAACTTTCAATCTAGGTTATCTATTTTATGTTCATGGAACTTGTGCAAATATATTTTTTTGTTTTTGTCACAGTAAATATATAGCTAAATTATTAGCTGTAATTCAGAATTATACTTTGTGTTAACATTAGAGTAACAAATGACAAACCAACTTGGTAACCAGCTTGGTAACCAGTCACCCACGCTGAAATAAATGTACCTTACAACGCTGGTTTGTGGTATAAGGCCGGCGCGAGGTGACCGCTCCGAGAGTGTGGGCGACAACATACAGCATTTGGATTTACGTTGACTATGAGGGGAGTCATTTACTCTGCCGTTTTCAATCGATGGGTAATAACAGATTTGTATATGCAGATTTTCTCTATGAAGGAATAATAGTGCGAAACGAGCTCGCAACTTCTGTGAATATGGATGCATGCAGCTTCAAGCAAAGAAAAATGCGGGTGAAAAACCCAGAAGACTAAAACAAACTCGTAATCCTAACTATTATTACAGTAGTACACCGATTATATTATCGATATCGATTGACTGCTAGTGTCTAGTGGTAGTAAACGTGGCTGCTGGTTTTGAAGTCCCGGGTTAAATCCTGGAAATCCCATGTCGAGCCAAAAACAACCGTTACTAAGTATTGCGTCAAGAAATTCTTAGTCATTTTTTAATGCCCGGAGTCAGGAAGTTGGCGGTGTTTCACCTCTGTGCCTCGGGAAGCGCGTAAAGCCGTTGGTCCTGAGCCTGATCTCTCTCCGTTTGTGTCGGTTTACCGTGCCATTGGAATATGAGAGTGAGAGAATAGAGAGTGCACCTGTGCTTGCGTATACACTGAGGCACTATAATCAAGTCCAGCAGCGATGGCTAGACTCCATGTGAGAACGCGAATAATCCCGAAATCGATCCCTGCCTGTACCAAAGAAATTTTAAAGTGCTGTTAAGGAAAACGTCGTGGGGAAACTGCATTGCTGAGAAATTTCATTGAGGCAGTTCTAATACCTAAATACCCTATAAAAAAACACGAGGAAGCCTGTTATAAGCTGTGGTAAGTATAATATTACAACTTATTGTGAACTACATATGTGCAATTTATTTTATTTAAATTCTCAACCATCTGTTTTTACGTTAAAAGTAATGGAATTATCTCTTTTGTATTCAACAATCAACTTAATTGTACGAGTAGGCCGAAGTAGACACTTTAATGATATACGTTAATGTTTTATGAAACAATTTCACCATAAATAAAAATTCAATGTAACATTTGATATTATTATAATAGAAAAACTTTAATTGTATCCACTGAATGATACTTAACGCAGTTAAAGTAAAAAAAAAAACTTATTTTTCACAATATCGTGTCTATGACGTTAAAATGCGGAGTAGATACAAGTGGATACTACCAAGGTTTCCACATTAAAAATTAAATGCGAGTCAGTGATAAAAGTGTCCTCACAACACGTTCGAAATACATCTTTGTTGATTTTTGTGCGGTAAGAGCTCTTACTTGTCGGGTTTTAGCATTTAGCCAATTTAAGAAGCAAGAGCAAAGATTACAGCAGTTAATATACATAATATGTAGTTTCATATAGAATTAGCTCTTAGGGGCCGCAGTTTTCGAATAGTGAGTATTTTATTCATAAACGACGTAGTTAATATAAGAAAGCAAATACTTGTTATATATAACAAAATAAGAATGCGAAATGGATTTATGATTGAGCCAAGGTTTTTTTTTATAGAATAAGGGTGGCAAACCAGCACACAGTCCACCAAATGGTAAGTGGATACTGCGGTTCATAGACATCTACATTTACCCGCAATAAGAATCAAAATGTAGATGTCACTCCTGAGGACTAAGATGGAATTCCTTGTTTTCAGGAAAATGTTTTTCCGGTTCTATACGCTCGTCATAGAAACAAAGCAGTATTAAAAGCATAATACAGTTGCGACGTAACTATACCACATATAATTTGGTCTGCAATTTTGCAGCAATAGTGGCTAATGTTATCTTATTAACGATCTTGAAGTGTTAGAAAGATAAAATAAATTATTATTATTATTATTCACCGCACTTAATGCTCGCCTGGACACAAATCTTGAGTACGATCTGTTTGCGGATGAATAAACGGTAATATTTCGAAATGCCTGAAGTTTTGTGAGCAAGAAGAATTGATATTATATTGTGTTTAATTTTTTTTATAGGATAAGTGTGACAAACGAGTGCACATTCCACCTGATGGTAAGCCCATAGAAATCTACATCTATCCTCGATTACGAATCAAGATACAGATGCGTTGTCAACCGTCAGGACTAAGGTGGAATTTTTCATTTCCAGTCAAAAGGATCTCCAGTTCTCTACACTCACCATACGAAACACAGCAGCGATAAGCTGCTATTTTACGCTGGTATTCTGTGAGAGCGTGATGCATCACCGGTTGAGTCGACCCATACGTGCTACAACAATACTACTAATGTAGCTGCAGCATGGCTTTACCACGTAAAATGTAATTGTAAATTAATTAATGTAATTGTTTTAATCGTTTCAATAAAATTAAAAATATAAATAAGTGGTTTCTTGCAAGTATACATAATGCTATACCTTTTATAATTAATTGTATAACCTCACTGATTTCTTGTATTTATTTAGTTATAAATTATAATGTTGTTATTATATAAGATAGTTTCAAACCGCACAGTGGCGGTGTAAGAATGTCTTATATAACCTACACGATGTCGTAATGTGGTTGCTGTAAGAGGCGACAGAGAGAAACAAACCAGGAGATGGGCAGCAGTGTGTTCCTATTGGCTACTAAAAAAACCTACGGTTGCCAACACTCCTGCCGATCTGGGGTAACTATGGCAAATATGCTTTTTAGGGTTCCGTAGCCAAATGGCAAAAAACGGAACCCTTATAGATTCGTCATGTCTGTCTGTCTCTCCGTCCGTATGTCACAGCCATTTTTTTCAGAAACTATAAGAACTATACTGTTGAAATTTTGTAAATAGATGTATTATGTGAACCGAATTAGGATTTTTATACAAAAAAAGAAAAAAAATCAATAAATTATGGGGGTCCCCTATACTTAAAACTGAAACTCAAAAATGTTTTTCATCAAACCCATACGTGTGGTATGTATGAATAGGTCTTCAAAAATGATATTGAGGTTTCTTATATCATTATACTTCCAAAGTGGTAAATGTGTATCCCCCCCCCCCCCCCCATGTAACTTCTAAAATAAGAGAATGATAAAATTAAAAAAAAATATATGCTTTACATTACCATGTAAACTTCCACCGAAAATTGGTTTGAACGAGATCTAGTAAGTAGTACGTCATAAATCGTAAATTATGTTACTTGCTACTACGGAACCCTTCATGGGTGAGTCCGACTCGCACTTGGCCGCTTTTTATGTTATACCAACAGCTTAAAAATCTTAGTAAATAACATTTTTAATTAATAAGAAACCAATAACAGGTTCTCACTAATAGAAATACGATAACATAATCATTCATCGTCTAAAGGACAGCACAATACGAGCTTCCAAAATAGTCTTGTTTAAATGTACAAAATGCATAAATTTAATTTTAAAACAGACAATAACAGCCAAAACGAAAAGAAAAGCAAAACTATGCAGACCTCATTAAGCAAACTATTATATAGCATCCCCGCTTATGTTCAACAGTGGACTTTTGTTAGACTGTGTAACAGTAACGGTTTTAAATAGAAGCCAATGATCGTGTTAGTAAGCCACTTGAATGGTATTTCAATTATTCATATATATTTCTTAGAGTGTTCTTTCCGTTGGTGATTCTAAGAAAATAAATGAGTAAATAAATAAATACCATTTCCTGGACATGTACTTCGAAGCCTTGTTCTTAAGACGATCTTACGTAAATGAGAAGTGAGCTTAAAGCCGCTTATGAGATTAAGCGTTTGGTGAGAATGTTAGCGAACATATAATTTTGGCCAGAATATACAATAACACTTAAGCTGTATTGAGTACTTTTCCATCTTAATTAAGTATCCCTAAATCGATAAACATTTAATGTATTTAAAACTATGTAACTCATTAATGTAATTTCCAGTCATTTCTGTATTTTTCTAAGATCGAGCATTATTTTTTTTAATTATTCTGACTTGTGCTTGATCACTTTGCCACCTAATGGTAAGTGATGATGCAGGCAAATATGGTAAAGTGTACTGAGTTAGCTTAACAAAAGCCTGTTAACTCTTGCCTTGAAAATACATACTTACATTG
This sequence comes from Parnassius glacialis, assembly GCA_033319125.1. Lineage (NCBI taxonomy): Eukaryota > Metazoa > Arthropoda > Insecta > Lepidoptera > Papilionidae > Parnassius > Parnassius glacialis. Next base: position 2,719,160 of record JAVANC010000026.1, on the reverse strand, counting down.
TAATTAGATGGAAAGACATGCTGGCATATTACTCCACTCTTTTCGAAGCAAAGCATATGGTTTGAATGTGTGGTAAGTCGACAACAAAGGGGTGTAGACAAGCCGAGTGTTTGGTTGTTTGATGGTGAAAGAGAGAGTGAGGTATCAAAACAGTGTGCATTTTTACTTGAATAAGCTGGAGTGTTTAAAAATAAAACTAATAATGTAAAATTAATCTTCTCACACTGACAATCCTTATCAATATTATACTAATGAATCTTTGAATCTGTTAACATTTATTGTATAAATTAATTTTCCATTCATTTTTTATAATGGAATTTTAAAAGAAGCCCCTCTGTACTAAATACAACGAACACAGGCCGGTATGCGTGAATTGATTCTATGTCAGCGCCCTTCCCTTACGAAATAGATTGAATAATTGGCTGTTTATATGGCTTTGGAGGGTAGGTTGATTTTCAAGAACAATTTTGCAACGCTGCCTGCACCTACAATGTCTATTAACGTGATTATTTAACCGAAATCAAAAAAGGAGGAGGTTCGAAATCCGAGTGTTTATTCTTTCTTTTTGTGTACATGATATGCGATATCTTCGTAAATTGTGAACGAACTGAATGATTCTTTTTGTCATCCAAATCATGCATCACAATCTATAAGAGTTCACTGCTAAATATAGGCCTCCCCCATAGATTGCATCTTAGGGGGCTTTGGCTATATTTACCACACTCGGCAGGCGGGTTGGCAACCGCAGTATTTATAACTAGGAGTTGTTGTCAGATAGGTGCTGCTGCCCCTTTCCTATTTCAGATGCCCTCTGTCGACTCTTACGACACCCAAGGGACTTTATGTGTTAGTGGATATTCTTACCGTCACCACGAGATTGCATTCCAAATAAATTTGAAATAATTCTCACAATTCTGAAAAAAAATCCACACATAATATTGAAAAAATGGGGGATAAAGTTTTAATGTAAATTTTTAAAGTACCAATATTTATACGAGATTCAAGATTGTGATATTCTTTGATTAACTCAAAAGAGCCAAATAATGGGCTCGTAATGATAATAAATTCTGATTTTAAAGAAACAAAAAGATTCAAATAATTTTCACATACGAGTAATAGCTTCTGAAGTCGATGTTTTAATACTTGTACACACTAGTGTTGCCAACTTCTGATCTGAAAAAAAGAAAATTACTTCGAATTTGGCTTTTGCTTTATATTAAAAATATTTTTTTTTGAAGAGATAAATTTCTAATAATTTATTTTGTAATGACACTGTAGCCTATGTTATAAAAAATCATATCAATCATAAAAAATCAATCAAAATAAGTTTAGAAAACTTTCAATAGTCGATACAAATAAAATCATTTTTCCACGAAACATTAGTAAATAGCGATTGGCTAGCAGAGATCGCTTCTAAGCGATAAGGCCACCAATTGTATATTAAATAAATTATTGTCTCCTTTTTTCTTCCTCTTATTTTTTTGGTGGTATTCATTATTATGTTATCTTATTAAATATGAAAATAATTAGAAAGTCCATGGTAGTGTTTTTCTTTGTTTATTTTCAATCATGTTTTCCTTATTAGTACAATAACGGTTTTTAAACTACTACTGCTTAATAAAATTTAATAATTTTCGATTGATACGGCTTGTATATTTTCCGAAACTTTGTTGTAAAAGCTTTGTCCAATGAAGAAACTACTGATGCTTAAGAGGCGGGTAACTCTGTTTCACGTGATAGAATCATCCTGTAGCTATGTTATGGTTGTAGCGTGAATGGATCCGCTCGGGTAAAGACCACAGTCTCGTAGAATACGAGCGCAAAATAGCAGATCATTGCTGCTGTGTTTCGTATGGTGATTTTTTTTACACGGAGACCCTTTTTACAAGAATCGTGGCATTTCATCTTAATCCTCAAGGGTGACAATACATCTGTGTTGTGGTTTTTAATCGAGAATAGATGTAGATGTATATAGGTCACAGCATCCACTTCCACCAAGTGGACTGTATGCTCGTTTGTCTATTATACTACAAAAATAACCTACCGTGTGCTTGTTCCTAGGAATTTCAGAATGAACATCACTAATTTTAATAAAACATAAGCAAATTTTAAGAAACGATAATAATAAGATACTTCAATACGAATTCCGTTCTCGGCGGCGGTCTTAACGGAGACAAGCCATCTGCGCAGGAAAAGATTATATTGCACAAGTGTGTGCGCAAGTACGAGTGCACTCTCTATTCCCTCATAGTTTGATGGGAGGGCAATCGGATACGACCAGAAAGAGATCTGGTGGTAGGCTTTACGTGCTTTCTGCGTGCCGGGACTACAGAATCAGCAGTCACGTTTCCGACCATTAGAAAAACAAGCGTAAATAAAATGAGAGGCAAAAGACACTCTTTTTTTTATTGGATAGGGTGACAGACGAGTACACAGTCCACCTGATGGTACGTAAGTGGTTGCTGTGACCCATAGACATCTACATCTATCCTCGTTTGCAAATCATAATGCAGGTGCGTTGTCAACCGTGAGGACTAAGATGGAATGCCTCTTTTTTCCGTAAAAAGGGTCTCCGGTTCTCTACACTCACCATACGAAACACAGCAGTTTTAAGCTGCTATTTGACGCTGGTTTTCTGTGAGAGCGTGGTCTTTCCCCGGTCGAGCCGACCCATTTGTTCTACAACTATACTACTAATATAGCTGCAGAATGGCTCTACCACATATGAACTGTCGGATGTAGGTTACAAATTGCACTCACGGCTGTCTTTTGCAAAAAAAACACAGTTTTAGTGTCAGTTATATTACCATACTAAGATTCCATACGACATTTTGCTACGGAAATAACTTAAATAAAATAACCCTTTTATTACTTGGTCTCACACGACCTCCTGCTACAAAAACTCGAAAAGCTTGGGATAAGAGGACATACTCTTCAATGGATATCTTCATACCTTAGTAACAGACAGCAATGTGTTACGGTCATGAAAATAGATGAAAATAAAGATCTCATACCGTATTCGTCTGAATATAGATTCAATAGATATGGCGTTCCACAAGGAAGTGTGCTCGGTTCTATTTTATTTCTATTATATATAAATGACATTGTTAATGTAATAAATCATAAATGCATATTATTCGCGGATGACATTTCAATAATTGTGACCTCTAATAAAAAATGTAATACTATTAATGACCACGAGACTGACATAAATAATACTATAGATAATTTAATTGATTGGCTTGACATAAACAATTTGAAAATAAATCTTGACAAATCTGTATATATACAATTCAATAAATGTAATAATAAGAAATATAATTTTAATCTTAACATACCAAAAATAAAAGCAGTAACAAATAAAACATTTTTAGGAATAACTATAGACGAAAATTTAAACTGGAAATTGCAAGTAAACGATGTATCTACGAGATCAAATAAGTTTGCATACGCCCTTAAACATTTAAAAAACGTTACAAACATAAAAACGGCTGTTCTGTCCTACCATGCATACGTGGAGTCAATACTGCGCTATGGACTTATAATCTGGGGTAAAAGCACGGATCAAAATAGAGCATTTAATGCACAAAAAAATGCATCAGAGCAATATGTGGGTTTAAACCAACTGAATCATGTCAACAGATGTTTAAAAAACTTGACTTATTACCCTTCCCGTGTCTTTATATTTATGAAATATGCATGTTCGTATGGAAGCATAAATATTTATTTAACACGGCAAATGATGCAAATCCTCGAAACCGGCGAAATCCATACAAGCTCATTTTAAGTAACATACGTTAAAAGTTAAAAGGTTAAATACTAAACTATTTAAATCTAAATTGCAAGAATACCTAACTAAGAATAATTTCTACACCATTATAGACTTTTTTAATCATAACCCTTAATGTACAAAACAAAACCTTTGCATGCTATATGTAACTGTAGCAAAACATGTTGTTCAATTGTATATTATTTGTAAAACCTTTTCATACCATGTTTTAAGCAAATAAATATATTATTTTTATTATTATTACTTAAAGGGTTACGAAACTGATAGGCGTGGAAGAAGTGAGAGACCAAAGTAAAATGTCTTTTTTACTTTTATAATATTTTTGATAAGAGCTGTGGTAGATCAGGGGTTAAGCGCTCGCTGTACGCAAGCAATCCGGGTTAGATCCAGACGGCACCAATTAAATTGTTGAATGCATTGATTTATCACGTGCTCGGTGATGAAGGAAAACATCGTGAGGAAACCTGCATGTCGGAGAAAAAAAACTTACAGACATTTAAGTTCGCCAACACTATTAGGGCAGCGCGGCGGACATTTTTCTTGCCCTAAAACCCTTTCAGATATGAGAGGAGGCCTATGCCCAGCAGTGGGACGTTTATAGGCTGTAAATTTAACTTTAAACTTTAATACTTTTAATATTATTTGTAGAGCTTATAAGCAATTGTTCTTTTTTGGATTTCTCCTCAATCCAATTTTATCGAAAATCATAAACTCTTACGTTGCTACATTACCAGTGTAGTTGTATATGACGTATGATTCCACTGTATTAAAAAAATCGTAGTGTTTCTAAGTATTTTCTTTATAAAGACCTAATTTGAAGTGTTTTCAATCGATATCAAAGCTTAACCAAATATCAAACGTTACAAAATATATTTAATCCTGGGAGTTTATAAAGGAGTAGCAATTGATTCATTAAAAAAAACATTTTTTTTGATTGGATGTCTGTTTCGCAAGTTGAAAATGAAATACAGAATAAAGGCGAGCAGCTGCCAGTAGCGAAACCAAAACCACAGTCAAAACATTGTTAGATTCCAATGACAGGTTTTTAACTGTGAGATCAAACAACAGTCTATAAGGTATTTATTTACATTCAATTTGTGATTTTTTTTATTGTTTATGCGGACTAGCAGCTGTATATATAACAATAAGATTTTTAAATAGTAAAACAGATTAAAAAACACTTTAAATAAACCTAGCAAGCTAACAGCATAGCAAAGTGGCGAAGCAATCAGCTTCGTAGCGGTTTCTAACGGTTGCCGTTGAGCAATCAGTTTCAAAATAGGAGGTTCAAATGCCTGGGTGATAGTAATCGATTGCTGAAAACTGAATTTGAAAATTCGAAACCGTTCTTGAGATAATCGTGGGGCAGACGGACAGACGGACGGACAGACGGACAGACGGACAGACGGACAGACGGACAGACGGACAGACATCGTGAAATCAATAAGTGTCTTCGCAAGCTTTGCAACTTAATAATAATATGATTGTCATATAATTTAATGGCTTCTGACGTCAATGCTTAAACAAATTTTATTAGAGTATTACATACATATACTCATACACATATATACACGTACAAAAGACGTACGTAATTAAACTTAAAAACACACATATATATATATATAAATATATATATATATATATATATATATATATATATATATATATATATATATATATATATACAGGGTATATTTGGAACGCTCCCGAAAACTAAGACAGGCGACAGCACCAAGTATGCCTTTGATCATGGGTCACAAATAAATTTGATCCTGATGATAAAAAAAACCTTATTTTTACAACGTTTTATTAGCGTTATTCACGCGCCATCATGTTAGTACAGCTAAATGAAACGATAATTTCATAAAAAAAATCATGAAAATACTGAAACATAAAACCAGCAGTGAAAACTGAATTGATATCACCTGACTAATGGAGGTTAATGTACGCGCGAACGGTGAAAAAAGAACGCTGGCCTTGAACTTGGGCACAGCGATTTATCACATATTGGTACGAAGGGGGCGCGACGGGGGAACAATCCGCCAGTATTACTGTGCCTGCATGCTATTGGTTCCCGCGCTTTCTTCGCTCCAAAAATACAGTCGCATACACAGCTTACTTTGCGACTCGCGACGATGTTTTAAAAAGGAAGGAAAGAAAAATTATTTATATCTATTGTTTTATGACTAAACTAGTGAACGAAAAGGTAAATATGGTAGGAGAAGGTGAATGGGGAAAATTATGCAGTAAATTTAAAAGTGTTGAGGAAGAATACCGAAAAAATTACCATGTGATCGACCTGATGACGGAAGCTCAAGCGAAGATGAAAGTGATGATGAAGTAGCATCCAGTAACACCAACACACCTTCAACATCTGGCTTCCATGTGACCCAAGACGACATAATGGACGGCGTGCCACCCTTACCTTAAGTTTTCTTGTTACAAACTACTTTATATTTTACGATAGAAATAACAAATAATGCTCAAGTAAACATTATCCATTTTTAATTCCAAGTAAGGCACCTATTATGATTCTACAATAAAACAATTAATTACTTACTATAATATTATAAAACAATATCCCAATACCATGTAGTACTTTAGAACGCGACTGTAACCTCCCTCCACTCGACCGCATCGCATCACGCTGTGACGCAGTAGGTTTCAGTTTAATTGTAGTTTTTGAAACAGTTCCGTGTTGATTTTGTTACTTGTTGTTACGTTTTTTGTTTTAATAATGCTTAACGCGTACGCTTATAGTGATTGTGAATACGACAACATGTTATGTATCCGAACCTAGGTACACGAAGTATCGCTAAATAAATTGTTAAGACGTCGGGATGGAACAAGTGTGTCATACTGTGCAGTGCACAAAGTGTTGAAGCGTAACCGAATGCGCCCATACAAATTGCACAAAGTGCAAGCTTTAGTTCCCGGCGATCACGACCGCCGACGAGTTTTCTGCCGTTGGTTATTATACCAGCAACAACGTGTGGCTGGTTCCATTGAGCACATTATCTGAACGGATGAGTCGACATTTACCAGAAACGGCCTGTGGAACCGAAGAAATACACACGTGTATTCAGAGGTTAACCCGCACGCTGTTCGACAAACCGGGCACCAAACCCGATGGTCGGTTAACGTATGGGCAGGTTTATTTAAGGATCGCATACTGGGACCAGTGTTTCTGGCACAGCGACTGAACGGACAGCGATACCTAAACTTTATAAAAGAACAGTTGACAGACATTTTAGACGACCTATCGTTGGCTGAATATCGCCGCACATGGTTCCAGTATAATGGTGAGCGCCTCAATGAGTTATTTGATGATCGCTGGATTTGGCGGACTAGGACCACACGCTTGGCCACCTCGCGCACCAGATCTGACCCCGTTAGACTTCTTTCTGTGGGGTATGTGAAAGAAAGGGTTTTTAATCGTGAGTGTGATAGTGCTGACGAAACTACAAAAGGATCGTGGATGTTTTCGACAAACTACGTACGGACTGTGTCGAAGATCACACGATGATGCCCCGCCTCCATGAGGAGACGCAACACCGAGCCCAAATCTGCCTTGAAATGAATGGAGCACAATTTGAGCCGCATCTCATAAGACCACGGAGGATTTAGAGCGGTAAGCTGTTTCATAACTAATTCTTTTAAATAACTTAGTACTGAACTAATCTGAATACATACATAACTGAATACATGAGAATAATAAACATACCTACACGATGAATAAAAACGCATGACTTTAACCTTGGTTACATTTCATTTATGTATTTTGTTATTAGCGGGAAATCGAACCAGTTATTTGGGTTATTTAACCTGTAAATTCGGATTAAAATGGCTACGTGGAGACAAGTACAGTGGCAAAATAGTATGTTAAGTAGATAAGTTAGGTATTTAGACAAGTGTTGTAAATTATTAGGTATTGTGGTATAGCCCGCTAGTTGCGGACCGCGCGAATTTGCGTTCGCGCGTACATTGACCTTTAATCAGCTGATATGAATTCAGTTATTCCACTGCTGGTTTTAGGTTTCAGTATTTTCATGATTTTTTTTATGAAATTATCGTTTCATTTAGCTGTACTAACATGATGGCGCGTGAATAAATCTAATAAAACGTTGTAAAAATATGATTTTTTTTCATCAGGATCAAATTTATTTGTGACCCATGATCAAAGGTATACTTGGTGCTGTCGCCTGTCTTAGTTTTCGGGAGCGTTCCAAAAATACCCTGTATATATATATATTATCTATTTATTTGTTTTGTTAAAGTTTTTGTATTGTGAAGTGAATCAAATTTCATTCAAAAATATTCCTTACACTTGTCAATTTAAAAAACTAGTCAGTACAAGCTTATAAAAATCAAAATTAAAATTAAAATTTACACGTTTATAAACCACTTTACCTAAAATATATTGATTTTACATGTTCATAATATTTAAGTATATTAAGTGTGTATTTTATAAAATTTTATCTCAAGGAATACTTTGTACGCTCATTTACATCTTGCCGTCTCATAGCCGCGTGTAATTGACTAGAAGCTTTCGATATGTACACTTCACTGCAGATCATAATCAGATATTTATTTCTTGCCAGATTATTGTAAATATAAAATGAAAACTAAAAATTAAATAAAACTATAATCGTTATACTGCTGAGAATCGACTTCCTAGCCTGTTCTTATTTAGCAAATCTTTACCCCAGCAATGATCCTTCTTTAATGTAAATAAATACAGCTTCCTCGCGATCGATCAAATTTATGGAGTACCTGAACTACTACAAAATAGTTTGATTAGGTGTCACACTATTTTTTTTGGTCTTTAATCGACGATAGGTCTAGGTGCCTAATGGCTATTAGTATTTCACTACTAACAGGTGAACGGCGAATCCGTTTGTCCTTCCTACTTCTATATAATATAGTGTTATGGTACTTATATATCATTTTACACTATTTTAAATTTATTTTCCCATTCTATTTTTGATTTTCTTTTTGCATCACCTTTATTTCCATAGGATCCTGTAACGTTTTTAGACCATAACAAATCATTTTCACTTCGTATTTTCACGCTGTCAATGGAGTCTACTTTTTTCGATCTTTTATTTAGTTCTCCGTAACTCTGAAATTTCGGGTTTCATGCGCGCTGTTGCGCTACCTTTTTTCCTATATCAATAATACCTCATTTCTTAATTAAATCTTGCCGTTTTTCAATTATGAGCCTGAAACCAAAAATTTACATGTTTTGACATCGTTGTTTATTTGGTTGTCATGGCAATTTTTATTCAAATTCGTTACCGGTCTGATGTTTTTACTTCAATATTTCCACATAAATACTCTTTTCCTCTGGGCCATTTACAAAAATTTGCTTTTAATTTGAATAATTTCCCGTTCTCTCTAAAAAGGTATAAAAGCCGAACAATCGGTCAATACGGGGAGTCTCACTTCTGCTTCCAAACTTGAAGCATCTCCTAAAAGCCTTATCCCGGGGCCGCACTGCCCCGGGATCCTGCAGGCCAGGCGCTGCTGCCGTTGAGAAGATCCTCAGTTCTGTGGGTATTGAGGCAGACTCCGAGAAACTGAAGAAGGTCATCTCGGAACTCAATGGCAAGAGTGAAGAGCTGATCGCGCAGGGTAGTGAGAAGTTGTCGTCCATGCCCGACGGTGGAGTAACGCCCGTGGTCGCGGTCGCCGCTGCTGCAGCGCTGGCAGCTGAGGAGAAGAAGGAAGAGAAAGAGACCAAGAAAGAAGAATCTAGTCTGACGATGAAGATATGGGCTTAGGTCTCTTCGACTAAGCTTGCTTGGGATTAAGTTCTTTATCTTTATCTTCACTTGGGAGCGGCTGATTACTCCCTTAATTTTCTTTATCTTTATCTTTACTTGGGAGCGGCTGACTACTCCCTTAATTTTCTTTATCTTTATCTTCACTTGAGAGCGGCCGACTACTCCCTTAACTTTTTTTTCTCCACGCAGGAGCGGATGACAACTCCTTAAAAAGCCTGAATGTCCTTTCGAAAACACACTTTTAGAGTGGTGTCTCTTCGACTAATTTTTTTTCCACGCAGGAGCGGATGACAACTCCTTAAATAAGCCTGAATGTCCTTTCGAAACACACTTTTAGAGTGGTAGTCATTGAATGTGAACTCCACCCTTACCTGAATGCAGATGATGAATGTAAGAGATAGTATATCTGATTTTGCCTGTTGATGTCTGTTTCTGCAAAGCCGTGTTTTTATGGTTTATTTTAGAATGTACAAGTAAAAATTTTTGCTGAGTCAAAAATTTTCCAGGGTCGGGGGGAAAATGTAGTGTTATGGTACTTACATATCATTTTACACTATATTAAATTTATTTTTCCATTCTGTTTTTGATTTTCTTTTTGCATCACCTTTATTTCCATAGGATCCTGTAACGTTTTTAGACCATAACAAATCATTTTCACTTCGAATTTTCACGCTGTCAATGGAGTCTACTTTTTTCGATCTTTTATTTAGTTCTCCGTAACTCTGCAATTTCGGGTTTTTCGTGCGCGTTGTTGCGCTACCTTTTTTCCTATATCAATAATATCTCATTTCTTACTTAAATCTTGCCGTTTTTCAATTATGAGCCTGAAACCAAAAATTGACATGTTTTGACATCGTTGTTTATCTGGTTGTCATGGCAATTTTTATTTAAATTCGTTACCGGTCTGATGTTTTTACTTCAATATTTCCACATAAATACTCTTTTCCTCTGGGCCATTTACAAAAATTTGCTTTTAATTTGAATAATTTCCCGTTCTCTCTAAAAAGGTATAAAAGCCGAACAATCGGTCAATACGGGGAGTCTCGCTTCAGCTTCCAAACTTGAAGCATCTCCTAAAGGCCTTTTCCCGGGGCCGCACTACCCCGGGATCCTGCAAGCCTCTGTCTTCATCTGAAGTCGTCGCCTAGCCTACTCCAAGCGCGGAGCCGCACTGCTCCGAGATCCTGCAAGCCTCTGTCTTCACCTGAAGTCGTCGCCTAGCCTACTTTAAGCGCGGGGCCGCACTGCTCCGGGATCCTGCAAGCCTCTGTCTTCACCTGAAGTCGTCGCGTAGCCTACTCCAAGCGCGGGGCCGCACTGCTCCGGGATCCTGCAAGCCTCTGTCTTCACCTGAAGTCGTCGCCTAGCCTACTCCAAGCGCGGGGCCGCACTGCTCCGGGATCCTGCAGACCTTTGCCTTCACCTGAAGTCGTCGCCTAGCCTACTCCAAGCGCGGGGCCGCACTGCTCCGGGATCCTGCAGACCTTTGCCTTTACCTGAAGTCGTCGCATACGCCTCCACCTACTAGTGCCCGTGCTATCTTTAGCCGCTGTACGTGCTTGCTCCAGGCGCTGCGAGCGTTTACTCCAGGCGCTGAGAGCGCCTAATCAAGGCGCCGCGTGTTCCTACTCTGGGCGCTGCGTGTGCCTACTCCAAGCGCAGCGTGTGCCTACTCCAGGCGCTGCGTGTGCCTAGACCAGGCGCTGCGTGCCACCACCGTCAAGCGTAATAAAAGCGTAAATAAGGTACTCGTAAATGCTTCAAGGGTGCTAATTTTATACGTACAGGTAATAATTTATGATATAAGAACAATGTTGATAATATGGTGAAAACATGAATTCATTTAATTTAAAATTTTGTTTTAGAAAGATTGCCAAATATTTCTCATGCATGCATGCGATATGATTTGGATTCTTGTTAAGTTTTTTTACTGAAATTTTATAAGAATGAAAAATGAGCATACACTCCACCTGATGGGTAAATTAATGCCATTGCCCATAGACATCTACATCTATCCTTGATTAAGAATCAAAATGCAGATTGCTTTGTCATCACTAAAAAACTAAGAAGGAATGCTTTATTTCCGGTAGAAAGGATCTCTAGTGAGAGCGTGGTCCTTTCTTTGTGAAGCTGACCCATTCATTTTATAACCATAATAGCTGCAGCATGGCTCAACCACGTAGAAACTTTTGTATGTTGAAAATTTTTACAATTGCGAAGAGAAAAGAAAATGTTGAACAGTATAACGGAACAGGTTTTATTTAAAATAATTCACAAAGAATTCCTCTCGGGTGAATCGCTGACGCAGTATTCACAAATGAAGGTCCTCATTTACGAAGGTGTGTGTTTTCTCTTTACTTACCTTTCAAATGAAGCTGGACATATTCAACAGAATAAAAGGGCGGTTGTTTGTTTAAAAAGTTATCTCTATATGAATTTATTTTTCGGAAATACAAAAAATGATTTCACTATAAATCTCTTATAGAGGTACATTTACATTTACATTATAAAGACGTAAAGAGATTCACTATTAATTTTCGACGGGGTTCCTGCAAGTGATTTTAATTTTAACAACCAGCAGCTAACGAAATACGTTTTAAAATCTTTATATATAATAATTTAAAATTAAATATTTTGTACAACCGACTTCAATATAAATTACTAAGAGTATCTGAAAAACTGTTTGTCAAATATTGATGGAATTTATATGAAACCACATGAGAAGCACCAGCTTTCAAATAAAAAAAGAATCATCAAAATCGGTCTACCAAGAAAAAGGTATGAGGTAACATATTAAAAAAAAGAACATTCATTCAAAATTAGTACCGTCTGCTTTTTGAAGTCGGTAGAAAATTGGAAAATTGTTAATAATGCCAGAAGATATATTTTGACAATTTTAACAAACAAGGAAAACATTTTTTATTTATTTTATACAACCACAGTTTACTTATTATGTAGATACTAAAAAGAGTTACTTCGTTTATTACTATTTCATAATACCACATGTAAAGCCAATCATACATTAAATACGTGGTATAGCTAATACGAAAGCTATGTCACTGTGATTGTAATGACAATTTTTTCTGAAAACGCGGCATTCCACTTTAGTCCTCAGGGGTGACAAAGCATCTGTACTTTGATACTTAATTGAGATTAGATGTAGATGTCTATGGGCCACGGCATCCACTTACAATCAAGTGGACTGTGTGCTTGTTTTTTTAAACAGAAACAGAAACAGAAACTTTTTTATTCAATATAGATTATAAATAATACTTATTGAAAGTCACTCTTTTGTATAATTACCACTGTTTCGAAAAAAAACCTCTGTCCTGGGAAGAACCAGCAAGAAACCCAGCGGGACTTTTTTTTTAAATAACAGCTTACAATAATGTATGTTACACAAATTAACAACACAACAAATTAGAAATAGCTTGGTAGCGATCACTTCATTTTCAGGGGTTATTATCATGTATAAATTCTTTAATACTATAATAACCCTTTTTATACAAACTTAGTTTAATAAAGTTTTTGAACTTTGAGCAGGTCAAATTTTGTATATTTTCTGGAATTTTGTTGTAAAAGCGTATACATCGCCCCAATAATGAATTACTCACTCGATGGAGTCGAGTAACTGGTACTACTAGCTTGTGTCTGTTCCTAGTATTTACAGAATGAATATCACTTATTTTTGTAAAACTACTTTAATTTTTGTGTAAGTATATTACATTTTTATAAATGTATTGAGAGGCCAAAGTTAATATATTAATTTCCTTAAATTTTTGTCGCAGCGACTCTTTAGGCTTTAAATCATAAATTGCTCTTATGGCCCTCTTCTGTAAAACATATATAATTTCAGTGTCAGCTGCGTGTCCCCATAGCAAAATACCATACGACATTATGCTATGGAAATAGCTAAAGTAAACTAGTCTACCTGTTTCAACACTAGTTAGACTTCTAATCTTTTTTACGGCATATGCTGTAGAACTAAGCCTGCTTGCTAGCTTTGATATATGGGGGCTCCATTGAAACTTCGCGTGTAGTGTGATTCCAAGAAAAATGGTGGTATCTACAAGACTCAGTTTCTCCCCATTTAAAATTACATTAGTATTTAATTGTTTGACATTTGGAGTCATAAATTTCATACATTTTGTTTTAGTGCTATTTAAATGCAAATTATTAACATTGAACCAATTTACTAATTTAGATATAGCATTATTTACTTCGTCATATTTTAGCAAATGTCGATTTAATTTGAAAATTAAAGAAGTGTCATCTGCAAATAATACTATATCATGGTTATCTCCTACTATGTAAGGTAAGTCATTAATGTATACAAGAAACAGAAAGGGGCCGAGAATTGAGCCTTGAGGCACGCCCATCTGTACCATCGACCCGGAAGAACTCATACTGTTAGTGACAACTTTTTGCGTTCTCTTAGTTAAATATGAAATAATTAATTTAAGAGCATCACTTCTTACACCGTAGTGTTGAAGTTTCCTGATTAATGTTTCATGGTGAACACAATCGAAGGCTTTGGATAGGTCACAAAATATACCCAAAGCATCCTGTGAATTCTCCCATGCATTAAATATATATTTAATCAGCTCAACACCGGCATCAGTTGTCGAGCGACCCCTTGTGAAACCAACTTGATTTTTATGAAGTAAATTATTTATAATAAAGAAATTTAACATTTGATAAGGAATAATTTTTTCAAAAATCTTACTAAGTGTTGTTAGTACAGAAATAGGTCTAAAATTAGCGGGGTCTAATGTACTACCAGATTTAAATAAAGGGATTACTTTACTATACTTCATTAAATCAGGAAACACACCAGATTCGATACTAGTATTAAAAATAATAACTAAATGAGGCGCGATTGTATCTATAGTAGACGCAATAACTTTAACGGAAATCCCCCACAGATCCGCAGTTTTCTTAACATCAATAGTTTTAAAATATTTTACAATATCTTCTGATGATACTTTGTGAAATGTAAAATTCTTTGTACACGCATTTACATTTTGTTTAAGTAATGATTCGGCGACCGCAGGAGAAGAATTCAGTGACTTAGCGGTTAATATCGGAATATCAGTAAAATATTTCTCGAAAAACATTGCAACGTACTGATCTGATTCGGTTAATTTGTTATTAACACTTAACTGGTAGTTTGAATTGCGAGGGTTGATCTTACCAGTTTCGCTATTAATTAAACTCCATGTCATTTTAATTTTATTAGAAGCCGTCTTAATTTTGTTGCTCAAATACAAAGACTTGGCTGTGGAGCACACTCTTTTAAATATTTTTGAATATTTTTTTACATATTCCCTAAATTCGACGCTATGATTATATGACCTTTCATGGTAAAGATCATATAACCTATGTCTGCTCTTATGGACTCCTACTGTCGCCCATTCATTAAATGACTTCTGACTGTTCAAGGAGAATGTTTTAGAAGTAAAAGTATTATTAAATTCATTGCAAATAAGCTTAAATAAGGTTCCATACAAAAAACTTGGATTATTTTGGTATGAAAGTGATGGAAGTTTTTTCACTATGTTACTTCTAAATTTCTCCAAGCGACGTGCATTTACTGGAACAAATACAACTTTCTTATCTACTTGCTTTTTGTGAACATATGGTGGTAACCAAACTATCATGATCAGAACTAAATGTTATCTATACATGTTGCACTAGATTGAGCAATACGCGTTGGCTCTAAAAATAAATTAAAAAGACCATATGATTTAAACAATGATTTAAATTTAATATTGATTGAGGAAGCTTCTAGGAGATTGATGTTAAAATCTCAAAAAGTTTGTTAACCTTATTAAATAAGCTTCGTGATGGCATATTTTTCAAGCGTTTTGTAATTTTTTGAGTTTTGAGCTCGCACACACACACACACACACACACACATACACACGCACTCACACACACCCACTCACATCCACACTCATCCACATACACCCACACATACCCACACACGCTTACACACCCACGCACACCCACACACACCCACACACACGCACACACACCCACCCTCACCCACATACACCCACACACCCCCACAAACCACCACACACCCACACACACCCACACACACACACACATCCACCCACCCAACAGCACATGAACGTACACCCACCCACATACACCCTTTCTTTGTGTTTTGATTTTTTATATCTAATAGTCGGATTTTTCCCCAAAATTCAAGTAAAATATTATTTTAGTGTTATATTTAAAAATTTAATAAATCTGAATTTCATTTTATACTTATTTTTACTTAAAACCCCTTATTTTTCATCATAATGCAAAGACAGATATTTAAATCATCACTTTCTTTAAAAAACACTACATAAAATACGCGGCCTCTCAGGCCTCACGTCGGTACTAACGTTACAAAAAATGCACGTCGGTACTTAAAGGTTAAAATGACTTAATAACTATCAACTCTTTCTTTAAGTTTGTGACGACTGGAGGGGAAAAAGACGCAGGTGGGCTTAAGAATTGCAAAATATATTTTCATGAGGAACAATTAAACAGAGCATTTAGAGATATACTCTTTATTAAGAACATTAGAAGTATCGTTATAATTGCGCCAGTTGGGTTTAAGACTGCAATAAAAAAAGAATAAAACATAAATTTTATTTTTGTTCAAAATTTTAACGTTATTTCAAATATACTCTACTATTTTATTTATTTAGTTTTCTATGTATATATTTTTATAGAATAAGGGTGACAAACGAACACAGCCCATCTGGTGGTATCAAATACTGTGTACCCATAGACATCTATAACTATCACGGCTCTCCCTACTCTCAGCGGCCGAAACTTGGTTGGCATCGGAGCCAGAGACCAGAATCGCCGCTGGGGCCGGGAAAGCGAGTGCTACTGAGTGCTCGAATTTCCTGGCCCTATGGTCTCCGCGTATTGGACTCGGGGGTGTACGTAACGCAGGTAGAATTGGAGCCCGTGGAGGGGAGCGTGCCTTGTGTTCCTAGTGCGCCTTACCTGAGAAAGAAAATGGGGAGAGGTCCTTCCCCGAAGAATAGCTGCCATGGGGCGGCCGGCGCTGGTGGGACCGCGGATGTGTGCGAAAGCGTTCCCGTTGCCCTGCCAATATTCGGCGAAGGTGGAACAGTATGGGGTTTTAGTTGGTGCAAGTTCGACACAATCCGTCCCTGCCCCCGCGAGGTGGGTATGCGTAGGCATTTCCCCAAGTAAAATAAAAAAAAAAGAGAGCCTGAGTCTCATTAGTTAATCAGAACGGTTTAACGCGTGTATATTTTAGTAAAACTGATGTAACAAACTTGCATATGTTTCCGAAGATGCAGACTTTTACGTGGTCGGGTCACACTGTATTTTTTCTTTTTTTTTTGCGTGAAGTGAATATTGTATGAAGCTCGCACTTTTTTTTTGCGCCCGAAGCAATTGGAAAAGGGCTACCCCGTAGGGAGGCGGAAAATGCATTACGCATACCACGATAGCCGATCTATCGTGGTTATGGGGGCTCACTGCCTACTAGGGGAACCTAAGTGATACCCCCTAAAAACCGCCTTTGGGGACTGGCAACCAGCTGTTTAAAGCTTCTTATGCCGTATCTAAAGCGACTCTCTTTTGGGAAAAGAGGGTGCAGGCGGCTACAAGCCGCTGAGGAAGTGCCTACGAAGGCAAATTAATTTTGAATAATTTAATTTAATTAGAGTTGGCCTGAGCCACCAGGAGGCAGTTCAGGTCGTTTGAGAATTTATTAAGCGGGTCCGAGAGAGAGTTTCTCGTCCTGCGGACGCGATAGTGGGAGGGAAATTGGGCTGCATAAGTAGGTGTGTTTGAATGCGACTCTGAGACTTTGAAAAAGTTTTCAGAGAGTTTTTTAAGACATTGCTGAATTGTAGGAAGCTCTAGGTCCAGATGAAGGTCGGCATTACGGACGTACCAAGGTGCGTTCGTAGCTCGACGACAGAAATGGTTTTGTATTATTTGAAGTTCATTTATTATTTTGTCATTAGTGTGTGCAAATATGGGGGCCGCGTAAGACATTACCGATCGTATACAAACCTTATAAAGGGTTCGCTTATTTCTTAAAGACATTTTACTATGTTGGCCCAACATACTGTTAAGCCTACCTAGGTAAAAACGAGCTAGGCAGGTTACTCTTTTGACATGAGGCCCGAAAGTGAGCTTTGTGTCAAGAGTGACACCTAAGAATTTAGCTGACGTATGCCAGGGGACAGAGGTCCCTAGCATACGTAATGGTGGAGTATTTTTATTGATACGGCGACGATTAAAATTGAATTGAACTGCGGAGCTCTTCTCCGGGTTCACATCGATGCGCCATTTTTTGAACCAAGCTCCTAGGTCATCAACTGACTTTTGGACCTTGTTCCGTATGAAAGCTAGCGAGATACCTTTACAGTATAGAGCAGTGTCATCTGCAAAAAGGGAGAGCTGTACACCATTCGACGGGATTGGAATGTCGTTGGTTTACAAGATGTACAGGAGGGGAGGGGGTACAGGGGGAGCTAGTACGGATCCCTGAGGAACACCAGCTTTAATGGGGCGCTGAGAGGAAATCGTGCATTCGTGTCTAAAACGAAAGGTACGATGTTCGAAGTAAGAGGCCACGAGACGTACTAGACGATCGGAGAGTCCTATTCTATATAATTTGAATATAAGGCCTTCATGCCAGACTCGGTCGAAGGCTTTGGCAATGTCGAAAAAGACCGCGATTGTCTTTTCACGACGTGGATAAAAACCGTCGAGGATATATTCCACAATGCGGTGTACTTGTTGGGGACAGGAGTGTTTTTGGACAGGATGAGTGTGGATGTGAGTGGGTGTGTGTGGGTGCGTGTGTATGTGTGTGTGTGAGTGTGTGTGTGCGAGCTCAAAACTCAAAAAAATTACAAAACGCTTGAAAAATATTCCATCACGAAGCTTATTTAATAAGGGTAACAAACTTTTTGAGACTTTAACATCAATCTCCTAGAAGCTTCCTCAATCAATATTCAATTTAAATCATTGTTTAAATCATATGGTCTTTTTAATTTATTTTTAGAGCCAACGCGTATTGCTCAATCTAGTGCAACATGTATAGATAACATTTTTACAAATGTGAAGCCGTTGCATAAATGTATAATTCACAAATTAAGTTCTGATCACTGTGGACAAGTAGTTTCGTTACCATATGTTCACAAAAAGCAAGTAGATAAGAAAGTTGTGTTTGTTCCAGTAAATGCACGTCGCTTGGAGAAATTTAGAAGTAACATAGTGAAAAAACTTCCATCACTTTCATACCAAAATGATCCAAGTTTTTTGTATGGAACATTATTTAAGCTTATTTGCAATGAATTTAATAATACTTTTACTTCTAAAACATTCTCCTTGAACAGTCGGAAGTCATTTAATGAATGGGCGACAGTAGGAGTCCATAAGAGCAGACATAGGTTATATGATCTTTACCATGAAAGGTCATATAATCATAGCGTCGAATTTAGGGAATATGTAAAAAAATATTCAAAAATATTTAAAAGAGTGTGCTCCACAGCCAAGTCTTTGTATTTGAGCAACAAAATTAAGACGGCTTCTAATAAAATTAAAATGACATGGAGTATAATTAATAGCGAAACTGGTAAGATCAACCCTCGCAATTCAAACTACCAGTTAAGTGTTAATAACAAATTAACCGAATCAGATCAGGACGTTGCAATGTTTTTCGAGAAATATTTTACTGATATTCCGATATTAACCACTAAGTCACTGATTTCTTCTCCTGCGGTCGCCGAATCATTACTTAAACAAAATGTAAATGCGTGTACAAAGAATTTTACATTTCACAAAGTAACAAGAATCCAAATCATCAGAGAAATCATTTGAAAGGTAAGTAAAGAGAAAACACACACCTTCGTAAATGAGGACCTTCATTTGTGAATACTGCGTCAGCGATTCACCCGAGAGGAATTCTTTGTGAATTATTTTAAATAAAACCTGTTCCGTTATACTGTTCAACATTTTCTTTTCTCTTCGCAATTGTAAAAATTTTCAACATACAAAAGTTTCTACGTGGTTGAGCCATGCTGCAGCTATTATGGTTATAAAATGAATGGGTCAGCTTCACAAAGAAAGGACCACGCTCTCACTAGAGATCCTTTATACCGGAAATAAAGCATTCCTTCTTAGTTTTTTAGTGATGACAAAGCAATCTGCATTTTGATTCTTAATCAAGGATAGATGTAGATGTCTATGGGCAATGGCATTAATTTACCCATCAGGTGGAGTGTATGCTCATTTTTCATTCTTATAAAATTTCAGTAAAAAAACTTAACAAGAATCCAAATCATATCGCATGCATGCATGATAAATATTTGGCAATCTTTCTAAAACAAAATTTTTAATTAAATGAATTCATGTTTTCACCATATTATCAACATTGTTCTTATATCATAAATTATTACCTGTACGTATAAAATTAGCACCCTTGTAGCATTTACGAGTACCTTATTTACCTTATTAATTAAAGGTATTATAATTTATTATATGTGAAAATACGATTTCGCAATAAATTGTTTCCATTATAACATTTTACTTTATTCCTTGTAATTCAGTCAGAGATTGGAAAACACAAAATGCGTATGGTTGTGTTGTCGACTTCCTATTTGATGACATATAACATAAATTTTTTCTTTATTTAAACAAAACTATTGAATTTATTTTAATGATAATCATACTTTGCCTTGTGTAGTGAGGGTGTTAGAATATTATTCGCTACCCGATAATATCAGGAAGAGAAAATTAAAGCAGAAGGTTGTGAGCAACATCTTCCAAATAACAACTAACTAATAAATGACATGGGCGCTCTATAACTAGAAGCTATCAACAGTGTTAGAGCCACGCGGCAGCTTTTACTGTCGCACGGATGGGCCGGCTCGAACTGGGGTGGTACCACGACCTCACAGAATACCAGCGTGAAGTAGAGGTTTACCTCTGCGTTTCGCTTGGTGAGTGCAGGTGGCCGGAGGCCCTTTTTTACTGGAAATGAAGCATTCCATCTTAGTCGTCACGGGTGACAACGCATCTGCATTTTGATTCGCAAACGAGGATAGATGTAGATGTCTATGGGCCGCAGCAACCACTTACCATCAGGTGGACTGTGTGCTCGTTTGTCACCCTCATCCTATAAAAAAAAGAAGCCTTGCGAGTTGCAACGTATTTCTTTTATTAGGTACGTGCGGAAATATAAAAATGTATTTAATAAAAACGGACTGTTGCATGTAGAACGTGTGAAGGTGACACGATAGAGATTTCTAAATTTAAAATAGAAAAGTACAATCTAGAAAATTATTTTGAAAAATATTTAATTTAATATAAATTTTCAGTGAATTCTCTTAAAAATATAATTTAACGGTCTGACTTAAATTAAAAAAATTGTTAAGCAAATTACGTAAAAATAGTGCTTTACTTCTCTTTCTCCTCTTCTTCATTGGCCTTTAAAAGTCTTGAACATGGGTCTCACCCGTTGTATAAAGGTTTTGCCTCAATCGTCACGCTCAGCAGGTAGATTGACGATCGCAATATCAGACGTGTCGTGCACCATCATTGTTTTCTCCTTCATCACTTCAAACAACAGCAATTCATATTTCATTACAAAGTCTAAAATATAGTTTTGAACAAAACTACTACTAAAGAATGAACACAGAACCGAAATATTCATTTAATAGTTTTTTAATTGTAAATTAACTTGTTATAATTTTAAAAGTAAAAAGTGCATAGCGTTTAATAATATAAAGAGATGGATTAGACTTTAAACTGTCAAATGGGTTTATATTTTTAAAATTGAAAAAATTAAGAAAAATCTCCCTTATGATGCAATCTGTGGGGAGGTCTTTTCAGCATTGGACTTTCGATAGGATGTAATATGTATATGTATAGGCAATAGACCGACAGTAAAAAATATTATGTAAAAACTATTAGACTATAATAAAAATATTATGTAAAAACGGCAGAAGTAGCACGAGAGTAGAATAAACGCTGTAGAAATGCGGTCATTAAGGAGTATGTTAGGGCTTAATCTGAATGACAGATTGAGTAAATTGTGTGATAAGAGTGTGGTTTGCAAGATGTGATTAAGAAAGAAATGCTTCTATGGTTTGGTCATGTAGAAAGATTGAATGAGGAAAGACTGACAAAGCAAATTTATGTTGCAGACGCGAACGGCAGAGTCGGTAAGGGACGCTTTAAGCGAAAATTTATCGACCAAATTGGCGATATACTGAAAATGGGCCAAATTAAGTGTGCCCTTAATCGACGAGCGTCGAATTATATTTAGACCCTATCACTGTATCCAATGATGAGATCTCATCCCTCATCAAAGGATTTAAGCCCAAAAAGTCTCCGGGCGCGGATGGCATATCCAACCAAGCCCTTAAAAACTTTCCAGAGCAGGTGTTAACCCTCCTATCTATTATCTTTAACGCCTGCTTCAATCTTAGCTACTTTCCCATTACGTGGAAAGAGGCAACTGTCATTGATATTCCCAAGCCAGGCAAGCCGCTTAACCTCCCCTCCAGTCATCGTCCTATTAGCCTCCTAAAGGCCATGAGCAAGCTCCTTGAAAGAGTAATTCAAAATCGAATGAGGCGCCATCTGTTTCCCACAGACGGTGACCCCCTTGTCATCCCACACCAATTTGACTTTTTATATCATTTATATGTATAATATGATTGCTAGATACGACTTCACGCGATAAAACTTTGGAATCTTAATTTTAGGCGCTAGTAGAACATACCTCCGAACATAAATACGCTCTTTGCGCTTAAGGCATGCAATAATTAATCATCAGAAGAATCAGGTGCTACTTTGCGGAAATCCATTATATTAAAGTTGGTTAAAATTAATTTACATCCGACCAATAAAATAAACTATTTGTCTTACCTAGTTTGAAAAGCAACTCGCGCCTTCCCTCAATTGCGTGCACTATTCCTGTCACCACTACTTCCAACACCACTATACTAGGAAAGACACATCACCGCCGACAATACGGCTCACATCAACGCACACATACGCATCGCATAGTTTATCACCATCACTTACAGTAAAATATAATGATTCCGAATCTCATATAGTAGGCAGTTACAAATTCTTAGGAATAACCGATGACAAAATTCGTCAACGTTATTTGCAATAAATTGGAACGTTGTGTATTCACATTAAAACGCTTGAGGCTAATAGTGTCTACAGAGGCCGCGCTATTCGCCTATTACTACTACGGCAGAGACAAGCATTCAGATAGTGGCGATGGTATCGTACGTTTTGTGCATTCGTGAAGTTTGGCGGTTGGAATTAATCCGAACAATGCACACACATATTCACATTCATAAAGCACTCCCCGCGGTAGATGTGATAGAAAATGCAAAAGGATGCGATAGAATGTGCCAGTAAATTGAGCCTATCAGAAAAAACTCGGTGGTCGACGATTCGAGCCGCTCTGCGCTAGATGCGGTAAAGTGGAAGGAGCTGGCACTGGGGTGCCCCGACCCACAGATGAAAACAGTATTCCATTTGAAGTCGAACTTGCGCCTTAGAATAGACAGAGACTATGGACATCCATTTGACATGATCATAACACTCTTCTCTAATCTCCTTTACATCCATATATCTACGCATAAATGCTCGTCCATTAAGAGTACACTTACTGTTATAACTGCGTACATGAAATTTCATCAAATTATTTTTTTTTAGACTTTGCACTTAAACATGTTAAGATGGAATTATTATTCTCTTTGAATAATGTAGATATTACTGAAAATGAAAAGTAAGCATATACAATATATGGATACAATAAGGTACAAATTATTTATTTTCTTTTTTTCCTAGTTTGGCAATTTCCAATGAAATCTAACAGCGACGAGTATTTCATGCTCGTGTACATTTCTCAATTCGACTGTATTTTCTTATGTGCGTTGTTTCTAGGAACTGATTTTGATGATTCTTTTTTTATTTGAAAGCTGGTGCTTATTATGTGGTCCCATATAAATTTGACCAACCAGTAGTGTTTAAGTTATACTTAATAATGCGTATTTAATTAACTTGACTGTATTGATCATGTTCTAATTTTTTATAATGAAGTCGGTTGTACAAAATTTTAAAATTTTTACCACTTGTTTTATTTAAAAGTGTAATGTTTTGAACCTTTTGAGTGGACTAAGGAATATTATGAACTCAAGGTATCAACTGAAATGTCGTCTAATTATTTATTGAACAAGGGTGACAATCGAGCATACAGTCCACCTGATGATATGTGGATGCTGAGGCCTATAGACATCTACAAACTCAACTAGTTGTTCCCTGCGACTTGCGAAAGTCCCATCCTAATCGGTTTACAGGTTTTTGCGTGATGCGTGTTCAGACAGACATCGTGTCTTTTTCCGACATACTTAACATTTATCATCATAGCTTGTGCAATTTACATAATTTATTTATTAATAATAGCTTATGTGTTATTTTGATGTTTGAGCTATATAATTGTAATTTTTTTTTATTTAAATCTATTTAGTAAATTTTGTTTGAAAGAGTAACAAATATCCATACATCCTCACAAACTTTCACGTTTATAATATTAATAGGATTAGGAATCGATATGTTAGGCGTGTTCACCCCTTAGAAGTAAGGTGTAACGCCTCTTTTCCAGTAAAAAGTGTCTCCGGTTCTTTACAATCACCATACGAAACAGAGCAGCATCAAGCTGCTATTTGCTTGTATTCTGTGGGAGCGTGGTCCTTCCCCCGCTTGAGCCGACCCATTTGTCCTTCAACCATATTAAAGCTGTAGATTGCCTGCTGTTTTACGTAGGTATTCTGTGAGATTTACTTCATAAATTTCATCTTTTATTTTTACACCCACAGGGGTGGAATTTTATCTCTAAGTTTTTTTTTTTAATGGGAAAAGCCCACGCTTGCACAGAACACCTGCGTCATACAGCAACGTTAGGGCACTGTACTCGTATTTCGCTTGGAAAATGAGGAGTTGAAAGAGATAAATGAGATAAAAACTGTGATTATCAACACACCTCCCAAGCATAGCAATTATAGCATGAGATATGGGATATATTGCCTTTGATGCAATTTTTGGGGGAGGTTTAGCAGTGGACGTTTAATAGGCTGTAACGAATAGATAAAAACCTATTTTCACATACTTTTATACATTTTCACGAGGTATAAACTTAAAGTAGCACCGATAAAAGCAGCTTCTAACGCGTAAAGTATGGAAATGAACCACGAGTTGTGCACAGGTTTTCATGGCTCAAAGGCCGTGAAATTCGCAATTTAACTTTTGTATAACGTTGAACGATTCAATTTACACGGCAGTTCTCTAAAGTATAATAAAAACTTTATCAGCAAATTGTTACGTTCATCATGAAGGTGAAATATGTATAATTATAGTCTAATTAGTCCCACTCTTGACAGACATCTCCTAATCCATGAGAGAAGTATTGTCCATTTAGTCCACGGCGTTGTTGCTGTTGTTGACTTTGACTTCATATGTCTTTGAAGAAAATTGTTCTTTAGACATGCAGGTTTCCTTAGCATGTTTTCTTTTAATGTCGGACACGTGGTAAATCAGAACTTAAGATTCCATTAACAATTTCATTAGTAGCGGCGGGGATCGAACTGGATTCGCTCGCAAAATGTGAAATATACGGTGAGCGCATTGCTGATTAGTTATTTTTTATCATCATCATCATCATTACAGCCCTTAACAAGTCCACTGCTGAACATATGTCTCCATCAAGTAATGCCACAGAGCACGGTCCTAAGCCACCTCTTACCAGCTTGTCACATATATTGCAGGGTCGCCTTACATTTCGCCTACCAGTACGAGGCTGCCACTCTAGAACCTTTCTTCCCCATCGGTTGTAGGTCCTTCGAGCAGGGCAGGCCCATTGTTACTTCAGCTTACCTATTCGGATTTTACAGTTTTACGGATATTACGGACCACTGCTTATGAAGTAATGAAATATAAATTGCTGTTGTAAGAGGCGTTAAAGAATTATTTTGGCAAAATTATACAAACAAGCTTTTTCTTAATTTAAGTCAAACTGTTAAATATATTTTCAGAGAATTCTAAACTTAACCAATTTAAAGATTTCTGAAAAGTTTTTCTAGTTTGTGCTTTTCTATTTTAAATTTAGGAACGTCCGGGGTATTACATTGACCCGTTCTAATAATAATATAAATAATAATAACTTTAATTAATGGACTGAATAAGGTACTCGTAAATGCTACAAGGATGTTAATTATATCCGTATTACTAATAACTTATGATATACCAAGAGTGTAAATAATACGGTGAAAATATGAATTCACGTTATGAAATATGATATGGTTTTAGAAACACATTGCGAAATGTGTTTGAGCCATGCGATCTGCCAATATTTCAAGGACTTTTAAAGTCACTCAGAGAAAAGATTCTTTTTTTTCAACATTTATACGATGTTTTACGCTAATGAAGATTATTATAATTATTATTCTTCAGTTTTTTTATTGAATAAGGGTGACAAACGAGCACACGATTCACTTGATAGTAAGTGAACGCTGTGGTCAATGAACACCTACGTCTATCTTCAATTAAGAATCTAAATGCAAATGTGTTGTTACCCCAAGACCTTGAGGACTAATATGGTATGTGAGGCATTCCAGTAATAATGATCTTCGGTTCTGTACACTAACCATACGAAACACAGCAGTATTGAGTATTTATTTTAGTATTTTCTAAGAGCGTGGTCCTTTCTTGGATGAGCCGTCCTATTCGTGCTACAATGTAATTTTTATCACTAATTGATGTCGATACACGTGAGAATGTACGAACGAATACATAGGCATCTATTTAAATCATTAGAATGGGGCTCGAGAGACCATAAACGTAGTAAGGTAAGTTTCATCTTTACCATTACAGCCCTTCACAAGTCCACTGCTGAATATAGCCCTCCAAAGAATGCCAATATGCGTGACGGTTGTATTTACCATAGTTGCCATGCTTATAAGGCGGGTCAGCCGCAAATTTTTCTTAAAATTTTAATATTTTTATTCAAGTTTAGTTTGTTTAAAGCTCTTCCAGTAAAGCCTATAAAATTTTATTGCTGAACATAGGCTGCTCCCATAGATTGCTTTACGTATATTTACGGATATATACCTACCATTTTTGCCACGCTTGACAGTTGAATAGGCAACCACAGTTTATTATTTTTAGATATTAATAGGATATTCCCCAGTATCGTGGAGGCAGTTTACAAACATAAGTTGCACTAGGACAAAAACATCCAGACCCGAAACAATTCTTAATAGGCTATACAAATACTTGTTCCAAGCGGGATTCAACTGGGGGGACAAAACTGCGGTATCGAGCGCTACAACTCATAAGCCACTGCGCCACGGAGTCGTCAAATGTTTATTTCAATGTTATGTAAATTTTAGTGCCAATATTTCAAAATATCATATCTACTAAATTCTATTAATCATCCGTTTTGAAGAAAATCTGTCGTTTTTTTGCTACTAAAGATATTCTGTGTTCTATGTAATGTATGTATATAATCTCAAACGTGTCAAAGAATTCTGTTAATAAAATTCTCAAAGAAGGTATACGTCGGATAAGGATTCCATTTCGCCTTTGTGACATTTTGAGGTTGTGTGACATAGTGAGGTAACGTCATACAGTTGTCACAAGTATGACGTTAGTAGCAGCTGTCGCCTTGTTTGAGTGTTGAGAACCGGAGAACCCTGTTACTAGTAAGAGGTTAGACATGTGTCATTCATCCATTGCTAGTGGCACGATCATTCAAGTATTGATTCGTTTAACGAATCGGGATATTCGAGTCGATCATCCAAATGGATAATTTCAAGTTTAGTACTCTGTGATTTGTAAGACCCGCCCGATAATGTCCGTCGTCGGATATTACTATATACACTCTTTGGTCGCATGTCCTACCAATAGTTTGATCCCAAAACGTTAAAAAAATATAATTTCAATCATGAATAATTTGATGCGAGCCGGGTCAAATGAACTAATCATTCACGATGAACACAATGTCTACACATGTATTTAAGTGGTACTTTTCATCTCAGTCCTTTCGTTGACAACGGATCTGCAATTTGATTTTAATCGAGGATAAATTTGTCGGCTCAGTGGCGTAGTGGCTTAGCAAAGTTGCAGTGCCAAGGGCCGCAAGGGCTTTGGATGTTTGTACTTATGAAATGTATATATGTAAACTGTCCCCACGATACAGGACAAAATCCTAGCGTGGAGATAACGTTTTTTAAAAAAGAAAAAGGAAAAGAAAAATGTAGAAACTATACAACATTCACTTACCATCAAGTAGGTAACAGTGGTAGAGCCACGCGGCAGATTGCTGTCGCACGGATAGGCCGGCTCGAACCGGGGTGGTACCACGACCTCACAGAATAGCAGCGTGAAGTAGAGGAACCTCTGCGTTTCGCTTGGTGAGTGCAGTTGGCCGGAGGCCCTTTTTACTGGCAATGAGGCATTCTATCTTAGTCCTCACGGGTGACAACGCATCTGCATTTTGATTCGCAAACGAGGATAGATGTAGATGTCTATGGGCCGCAGCAACCACTTACCCTCAGGTGGACTGTGTGCTCGTTTGTCACCCTTATCCTATAAAAAAAAAGTAGGACTGTGCTCGTTTGTCATTCTTGTAAACAACTTGTAAAAAAAAACTAATTATTCTGGTAAAACTACTTCCCGAAAACAGTCAGTGAAGTTTAGTGTAGAGTGGTTCTAGATGAATTTTCACATCGGTCATCGCTGTAGCGCCTAACCCCCGTTGTCATGCATAAGTGTACTGCTCGTGTGTATTTTAGTAAAACTGATGTAACAAGTTTGCAGATCCGTGTTTTTTACGTAGTAGAGCCACGTTTCAGATATTAACCCTTTCGCTGTCCCGTGCACTACATATTGGTCATTGCTATTGTCTTACTATTGTGTTTGAAAACCGGACAGTGAAAGTGTTAAATTATGGTTGCAACACGACTGAGTCGGCTCGACTGTGGAAGGACCACGATCTCACAGAATATCAGTATGAAACGGCTGCATAATACGGCTGTATTTCGTATGGTAAGTCTTAAAAACCGGAGACATATTTTACTGAAAATGAAGAATTGCATCTTAGTATTCAGGGGTGAAAACGCAACTGCATTTGTTTTTAAATAGATGAAAAATTTAATTTGGTCCACAGATTTCACTTACTATCAGGTGAATTGTGTGCTCTTTTATACTATTTTAGCTTTTCAACTCCGGTATATATTGGTGATCTTATTCGTGTAAGAAGGATTTAACCATCTCATTTGACGTTTACTGCTACTAATCTTTTTGTATTTACTTAATTACGCAAAAATGATTATTGAAAATGATAACAACATCCGAATGTCTTCAATTTAATCAAATTTGCATAGTAATGAAATGTGAGTTAAATAAACATCATTCTCAAGATCATTTTGTAATATTTACCTATATTAAGCTACAATGAAATCGAGCCGGTTTAATATCAAAATACCCAATTTTTGTAAGCTGCTTTATAGCCGATGGAATTATTCCTGCCAATTCTCAATATCGGAAACGTTTTCCCAAATTACAAATAATCTTGACCCACAGTAAAAGTTTTTATGCTATTCTTGGAACTGAATGTTATATAAGAGTATCTTGCATTAAACCAATACAATTTCTTACATTTCATATAAAGGAAAAACTGATATAATAATGTATACAGGAAAGTAATAAATATAAAAAAATAAAAATGGATTTGAAAGAATCGTAAGATTTTTTTCTGAAACCTTTAATAATGTGGCCCTTGTGTGCGCTGCTGGTGAAATTAAGAAGCAGCGTCAATTCCTTCAGGTGCCCATGCGACGTGGGAGCAACAGAAAAAGGTCTATACTCAGCAGTAACTGGTTGATGATGACGAATAAAAGGTAAATCAAAGCACTTTTTGCATATTACTTCTATAAAAAAAATGGTGTGTAATAAACTATTTAGATAAAATAAGTTCTAGCCGTCCTACAATTGCGTAAACTACCACTTTATTTTTAATAGAATAAGGGTGACAAACGGACACACAGTCTACCTGTTGGTAAGTAGATGCAATGACCTAAAGACAATTACGTTTCTATGCTCGATTAAGGAACAAAAGTCAGATGAAGATCAGACGCATCTGACTTTTGTAGGCAAAGGCATATTAAAAGGCATTCCATCTTAGCCCTCACGGGTGACAACTTATCTGCATTTTGATTTGTAATAGAGGATAGATGTAGATGTCTATGGGCCGCAGCAACTACTTACCATCAGGTGGACTGTGTGTTCGTTTGTCACCCTTATCCTATAAAAATAAAAATAAAATGTTACTAAATTTTTTGAATAAAACATTAAACAACTCTACGTTGATTTATACATTGTCTCTCTTGTAGTTAGTTATACTGTCGTTTCCCATCTATCAGTGTTTAGTTAATACGAGCTGCAACAATTGACAAATACAGAAATAGCTTAAATCGTAGAGCACAGTGCTACCATAATTTATAGCCATTTTAAGTGGCTGCCTCAGACCAACAAAGGTAGATAGACAGTACACTTTTAAAGATTTTTTATATAGAATAAGGGTGACTAACGAGCATAATGTGGACTGTATGCTCATTTACTACCCTGAGGTGGACCTGATAATAAACGGATACTTGGCTCAGGGAAATCTACCTTTACTATAGATTAACGATCAAAACGCAGATGCCTGGTCACCCATGATGACTAAGATGTAATGTCTCATATCCAGCAAAAAAGAGTCTCCCGTTCTCTTCACTCATCTTACGAAACCAGTAACATTAAACTGTTACTCTGTGAGAGTGTGGTGTATCCTATTCGCACTACAACTATAATATAGCTACAGCAGGACTCTATCTAAAGCTATGCTGAAAACATATTCAAATTCTTGACATGCTTTCAGTTACACATATTTATTCTTTCTTTCTTTACCAGGCCCTTAAACGTCCTCTGCTGGAGGCACATATACCTGTGCATTTACAATCATATTGTTGTTTTTTATATAGATTAACTGTGATAAACGAGCCCACAGTCTACCAGATAGTAAGTAGATGCTGTGGCCCATAGACTTATAAATCTATTTTCGATTAAGAACCAAAATGCAGATGCGTTGCCTCTCCTGGGGACTAAAATGGAATGCCTCGTGTGTGTTCATGTTGTTAATAGGTTAAGCATGGTTTCAGCGTCACTTTAATGTGTGTGGTGTTCTGTCTATTTGTCTTTGTTGGGCTAAGATTGCTGTATACTATACACAACTGTGGTGACTAACGAGTAAGTAAGAAGCCTTAGTCGTAGATTATAGTGGGTTCTAGCAGAGTTCTAGTGTAGGATTAAGGACTACAATACATTTGTCAATATATAAATATTTCTATTTACATAAGGCTTTAGTAAATTAATAAATATTAATTGAACATTCTAAAAGACAAGTTACATATGAGAATCTTCTATGTCTTGTGGATATCGTAAGGGGCGACAGAAGGAAACTGAAACAGGAGATGGGCAGCAGCAACTTCCTGATAATGACTTAACTTTTTATTGATATTCCACGCACTCGAACTAAATGGTTCCGCATTCTATACGCTCGCAGTATGCCCAGCGTGGGAACGGGAGCGGACAATCCTGGTAAACTGCATTGGACGGAACCTCTCTCTGCCAGCAGTCGTGTCGGCAATGCTGAGCGGGGATTCAGCGTAGAGGGCCGTAGCCACATGTGAATCTGTTATGATTCAGAAGGAGGCTTCCGAGTGGGATCGGGAGAGTGCGGATCACGCTCGACGACGACGTCGCTAAGGTGTTCGTTACGGCCCTCCTCTTGAAAACGATGTTACTAGAAATGGAGCCTCTGGGGTTGCAGACGCTCAAGGTGGGGGGCTTCGTACGCTTAGTAACTGTAACTGTAACCCTCGAGGAGGACGATGACTCAGAAGTGGTCTCGAGACATCGTGGTTTCACTGCGAGGGTGCTGAGGGCAGCAAGTACTGGCCCCGTGATGTGATATTAGTTTATCAAAGCGATGAAGGGGCCCCAGTTGCATTCCGAACGGAGATCACAGGACTCTCGTATACGCTGATGGTGACCACCTTGAGGTTTTAGTCGTTAGGAGTCTGGCAAAACCTTCTCATAGCCCTCATAACAAATGATATCCGTGAAAATTTTCTCAATAAAAAAGGTGTTAAAATGAGCTAGATATTACATACATATAAACCAGTAAAATAACAAGTTTTTGCTCCATTATAACTACAGCATAAGGACCGTTGGACTGAGTTCACGTGCTGGTTGTTCTAATAGTAGCTTGCTAGGCCCTGTAAATGTCAAACTTTTTATGAAATCTTCGATTTCAGGCAAAATAAATGAATCACATGGGGGCGAGGTCTGGACTGTGTGCAGGATGGGTCACGAGAACCACCTTTTCAGAAGCCAAAAATAACTTTTTCTAGTTCTCAGTGTATGCCCAAGCATTGTCATGGTGCAATAGGAAATTTTAACTGCAGTTTTTATTGAATATTTTTGTATATTTTTCGCTCAATCTCTTCTCAAATACGAGTTGTATTGAAGTTTCAATTTCATCTCCTGTCTAATATCCATTAGATAAAAAATGTGATCGGTGAGTAATTAGTAAAAAAAAAAAGTTACTCCCACACTAGGATTTTCTCCCGTATCATGGAGGCAGTTAACTTTCATAAATTTCACAAGGATTCCTGACCCGTAACAAACATTTGTACAGAAACCACCGCGCCACGGAGCCGTCAATCTTAGGTTCCATAAGTTTGTAATATATATTGTCCTGTAAGCTTGTATTTTATATTATCTAACACAGAAGAATCATGAACAATCATCAATCAGAACAGTGGTAGAGCCACGCGGCAGCTTTTGCTGTCGCACGGATGGGCCGGCTCGAACCGGGGTGGTACCACGACCTCACAGAATACCAGCGTGAAGTAGAGGTTTACCTCTGCGTTTCGCTTGGTGAGTGCAGGTGGCCGGAGGCCCTTTTTACTGGAAATGAGGCATTCCATCTTAGTCCTCACGGGTGACAACGCATCTACATTTTGATTTATAATAGAGGATAGATGTAGATGTCTATGGGCCGCAGCAACCACTTACCATCAGGTGGACTGTGTGCTCGTTTGTCACCCTTATCCTATAAAAAAAAATCTAGGAACTGAACATTTTCTGTGCATAGGTTTAGATCAGGAGCTCACCGTTCGGTCATCGCTACCAAATTTCACCTCGCAATCGCTTGAGACGTCTTTGAAAATTTGTCGTCTGGTCGTAATGAAGTCACTACATTGGACTGCAGAAAAGGTATATGTAGAGATAGTATACTATATATATCTTCTCTATATATTTTTATTTTTTTAATCAATTTATGAATAGAGAAATACAGAATGAATGACAAAACATTTTAAAATGAAGCGAGTTACAGGCGATCTTAGGCGCAGTGTCGACAATATTCATTCGAAGCCAAAAGGAGTTACAACAGTCAGTCATTCAAGCCCTTCACAAGTCCACTGCTGAACATAGGCCTCCCCCAAGGAATGCCACAAAGCACGATCCTTAGCCACCAGCATCCATCGACTTCTTGCATATCTTACCAGGTCGTCACTCCATCTAGTGGGGGACGCCCTACACTTTGCCTGCCGGTACGGGGTTGCCACTCGAGAACCTTTTTTCCCCATCGGTTGTCGGTTCTTCGAGCTATATAGCCAGCCATTGCCACTTCAGCTTACTAATCCGTTGGGCTATGTTGGTCACTCTGGTTCTACTGCGGATATCCTCATTTCTAAGTTTATCACTTAGAGAAACTTCGAGCATAGCCCTCTCCATAGCTCGTTGAGCGACCTTGAGCTTCCTCATCCGGCTAGCAGTGAAGGACCACGTCTCAATTCCATATACCATTACTGGCAACACGCACTGGTTGTATAGTCTCGTTTTCAAGTTTTGAGGTATACCTGACGAGAAGATGTGCCGTAATTTCCCGAACGCTGCCCAACCGCCTTGAATCCGTCGATTGACTTCTCGGTCGAAGTTGGACTTACCTAGTTGGACTAGTTGTCCCAGGTAAACATACTCCCCCCCCCCCGAACGGGTTCCCCCCCCGAACTGGTTCCCGCCTTGTCTGGCGGGGGGGCTTAGTAGCCGTGGCTTGGTCAACCGCGGTGAACAAAGAGGAACCCCTTGGCTGGCCCGTGGTGTAGGGCCGGCCCGAGGTGGCCAATCCGAGTGGGCTTGGGAAGCCCACTTCGGATGTGTGTCGGGGAGCTGCGGTGAGAGGGGAGTCCGCACCCTCTACCGCTGCAGCCGAGGTGGAGTCGCGGAGGAAGAGGAGTGCTGGTATGGCGATGTGCCACTCGCCCTATCCTCCGCGACCCAGACGGGGCCGCACCGTTCATTGATGCGGTGGTGGTGGGGCTGCGGGGGGTGAGGAGTGCCGGTATTGCGAGGCGCCGCTCTCCCTACCCTCCGCAGCCGAATCATGGTTGGCGGCGGAGCCATAGACCAGATCCGCCGCTGGGGTCAGGAAGGCTGGTGCTTCTGAGTGCCAGTTTTTCATGGCCCCATGGCCTCCGCGTATCGGACTCGGGGAGGTCCGATACGCAGGTGGAGTTGGAGGCCGTGGAGGGGGTAGCTGACCACCTCGCTACCCCGTGCAGGAGACGAGGCCCGGACAGACCGGGCCAGCACTAGTGTAGGGCTGCGGAAGAATTTGGATTCCCGCGGCCCCGCGCGCACGTTCGAGGAGGCACCGTGGGGTTTTAGCCGGTAGGAGTCCGGCATAACCTTCCGGTTGTCCCCGCAGCCGGAGGTATCCATGAGGATTTCCCCACGAAAAAAAAAAGGTAAAACATACTCGTCAACTACTTCGAGCTTAGTGCTCCCAGCCACTACTTTTTTTCCCAACCACTACATCTTAAAACATAGTCTCTGAAATTTAATTCTCCAAACACGCACCCACGCACACGCACCCGCACAGGCACTCGCACACGCACACGCACACGCACACGCACACGCAGACGCACACGCACACGCACACCCACACGCACACGCACAAGCACACGCACACGCATACGCACACGCACACGCACACGCACACGCTCACGTTCACGCACACGCACAAGCACACGCACACGCACACGCACACGCACACGCACACGCACACGCACACGCACACGCACACGCACACGCACACGCACAATCACACGCACACGCACACGCACACGCACACGCACACGCACACGCACACGCACACGCACACGCACACGCACACGCACACGCACACGCACACGCACACGCACACGCACACGCACACGCACACGCACACGCACACGCACACGCACACGCACACGCACACGCACACGCACACGCACACGCACACGCACACGCACACGCACACGCACACGCACACGCACACGCACACGCACACGCACACGCACACGCACACGCACACGCACACGCACACGCAAACGCACACTCACACGCACACGCACACGCACACGCACACGCACACGCACACGCACACGCACACGCACACGCACACGCACACGCACACGCACACGCACACGCACAAGCACACGCACACGCACACGCACACGCACTCGCACACGCACACGCACACGCACACGCACACGCGCACGCACACGCACACGCACACGCACACGCACACGCACACGCACATGCACACGCACACGTACAAGCGCACACGCACACACCCATACACGCACACGCACAAACACGTGCACACACGCACACACACGCACACACACGCACACACATACACACACGCACGCACACATGCACTCACGCACGCTCGCACACGCGCGCTCACGCACTCACGCACGCACACAGGTTTGCACGCACGCACGCATGCACGTACACACACACGCACTCACGCCCGCACGCACACACATACACACACACACACGCATACACACACACACACACACACACACACTTTTTTTGGTGTAAAATATTAAAATTAATAAACCAACAGGCATGGTAATAAAAATGCGCGAAGTGTCTGTGTTATACAGGGTATTTTTGGAACGCTCCCGAAAACTAAGACAGGCGACAGCACCAAGTATACCTTTGATCATGGGTCACAAATAAATTTGATCCTGATGAAAAAAAAATCATATTTTTACAACGTTTTATTAGTTTTATTCACGCGCCATCATGTTAGTACAGCTAAATGAAACGATAATTTCATAAAAAAAATCATGAAAATACTGAAACATAAAACCAGCAGTGAAAACTGAATTGATATCACCTGACTAATGGAGGTTAATGTACGCGCGAACGATGAAAAAAGAACGCTGGCCTTGAACTTGGGCACAGCGATTTATCACATATTGGTACGAAGGGGGCGCGACGGGGGAACAATCCGCCAGTATTACTGTGCCTGCATGCTATTGGTTCCCGCGCTTTGTTCGCTCCAAAAATACAGTCGCATACACAGCTTACTTTGCGACTCGCGACGATGTTTTAAAAAGGAAGGAAAGAAAAATTATTTATATCTATTGTTTTATGACTAAACTAGTGAACGAAAAGGTAAATATGATAGGAGAAGGTGAATGGGGAAAATTGTGCAGTAAATTTAAAAGTGTTGAGGAAGAATACCGAAAAAATTACCATGTGATCGACCTGATGACGGAAGCTCAAGCGAAGATGAAAGTGATGATGAAGTAGCATCCAGTAACACCAACACACCTTCAACATCTGGCTTCCATGTGACCCAAGACGACATAATGGACGGCGTGCCACCCTTACATTAAGTTTTCTTGTTACAAACTACTTTATATTTTACGATATAAATAACAAATAATGCTCAAGTAAACATTATCCTTTTTTAATTTCAAGTAAGGCACCTATTATGATTCTACAATAAAACAATTAATTACTTACTATAATATTATAAAACAATATCCCAATACCATGTAGTACTTTAGAACGCGACTGTAACCTCCCTCCACTCGACTTGTATCTAGCTCGATGCGAAATAATGTAACCCACCCGGCTCGTGTCGCATCACGCTGTGACGCAGTAGGTTTCAGTTTAATTGAAGTTTTTGAAATAGTTCCGTGTTGATTTTGTTACTTGTTGTTACGTTTTTTGTTTTAATAATGCTTAACGCGTACGTTTATAGTGATTGTGAATACGACAACATGTTATGTATCCGAACCTAGGTACACGAAATATCGCTAAATAAATTGTTAAGACGTCGGGATGGAACAAGTGTGTCATACTGTGCAGTGCACAAAGTGTTGAAGCGTAACCGAATGCGCCCATACAAATTGCACAAAGTGCAAGCTTTAGTTCCCGGCGATCACGACCGCCGACGAGTTTTCTGCCGTTGGTTATTATACCAGCAACAACGTGTGGCTGGTTCCATTGAGCACATTATCTGAACGGATGAGTCGACATTTACCAGAAACGGCCTGTGGAACCGAAGAAATACACACGTGTATTCAGAGGTTAACCCGCACGCTGTTCGACAAACCGGGCACCAAACCCGATGGTCGGTTAACGTATGGGCAGGTTTATTTAAGGATCGCATACTGGGACCAGTGTTTCTGCCACAGCGACTGAACGGACAGCGATACCTAAACTTTATAAATGAATGGAGCACAATTTGAGCCGCATCTCATAAGACCACGGAGGATTTAGAGCGGTAAGCTGTTTCATAACTAATTTTTTTAAATAACTTAGTACTGAACTAATCTGAATACATACATAACTGAATACATGAGAATAATAAACAACCTACACGATGAATAAAAACGCATGACTCTAACCTTGGTTACATTTCATTTATGTATTTTGTTATTAGCGGGAAATCGAACCAGTTATTTGGGTTATTTAACCTGTAAATTCGGATTAAAATGGCTACGTGGAGACAAGTACAGTGGCAAAATAGTATGTTAAGTAGATAAGTTAGGTATTTAGACAAGTGTTGTAAATTATTAGGTATTGTGGTATAGCCCGCTAGTTGCGAAACGCGCGAATTTGCGTTCGCGCGTACATTGACCTTTAATCAGCTGATATGAATTCAGTTATTCCACTGCTGGTTTTAGGTTTCAGTATTTTCATGATTTTTTTTATGAAATTATCATTTCATTTAGCTGTACTAACATGATGGCGCGTGAATAAATCTAATAAAACGTTGTAAAAAATGTTTGTTTTTCATCAGGATCAAATTTATTTGTGACCCATGATCAAAGGTATACTTGGTGCTGTCGCCTGTCTTAGTTTTCGGGAGCGTTCCAAAAATACCCTGTATATATTTTATCATTACATTATAGTAAACATCGTCATTACAATATTTACATATCAATTCACAAATCCACTGCTGAACGCATATCTCTCAAAAGTAATACCACAAAGCGCAGTCTAACTTGCTACATGTACCGGTACGAGGGTATCACACCAGAACCTTTCTACCCTACCGTTAGTCAGTTCTTTGAGCTATATAGCCGCAACTAAAAATATATGCACTTTTCAAAAGAGTTCTTAAATTATTATCATTTTTGCTCTTTACTTTATTTCAGCTTGCTGCACTCTGTCAGAGCAGCCGGTGTAGTAAGCAACTTTCGACGCGCATAAAAATTCATAGACATTTAAACTGCCTTTAAAATAAAGGCCTCGTCCTAAAGTGTATTTTGTTTTGATTACGTTATCTTTACACTAGGATTTTCTTCTGTAATATGGGTGTAATTTATATACATCAATTTTACACGGACAAACATCCAGACCCGGAACAATTATTTCTAGGACATACAAATATTTGATGATATTAGCGCTGTAACTTATTGCTAAGTTACTGCGTACAGTGACGTCATATATATATTTGATGATTACAGCAAAACTATTAACAATAATACCGCCGTGGTATACTGCAGCTATATTGTTGTAGCACGAATGGGTTGGCTTGACCGGGAAAGGACCACGCTCTTCAGAATGCCAGGCTGAAATAACAGCTTAGTGCTCTTGTGTTTTGTATGGTAAGTATAGATATCAATGTTAGTCTTTGGTGGTGACGACTAATCTGCTTTTTGTTCCTTAATCGAGCATAGAAATGTAGATGTTTATAGGCCGTAGCGTCTACTTACCAATAGGTAGACACGTGCTCGCTTTTCGCCCTTCTTAAAAAAATAACTAAGCTGAAAATGTTTTTATATAATGCGTAATATAAAGGTTAATATAGGTTGACGTCAACACCATACAATTGCAATTAATAATTTCATTGGTATCAGCGGGAATCGAACTTGTACTATGATATCGCGTAGGTACTTTGAAATTTACTGCGGATGTTTATCTTAGCCACCACAATACTGTAGTGAGTATAGGTTGCCGTGTAGTGGCGGTTAAGAATATCCACTACCCCATATCTTCCCGTGGGTGTCGTAAAAGGCGACAAAGGGACACAGGCAGGAGATGGGCAGCAGCATCTTCCTGGTAACGGCAAAATACAATAAAAAACTGCGGTTGCCAACCCGCTTGCCAAGCGTGGCAACTATGGCAATATACCCCCCATAATGAAAGTTACGAAGAGACGGCCCCCAGTCCCCGGCGGCCCCGCTATTCCTGGCTACGGTGGCGACCATGGTAACGGCGGGGCAGGGGGTGCTAAGAATCTCCGGTGGAGGTTCGGTTGCCACCTACAACGACTTGACCTGGCAACATACAACGCACGGACCCTGAGGACTGACGAGAAGATTGTGGAGCTGGAAGAAGAGATAGACAAGTTACGCTGGCATATTATAGGATTATCCGAAGTCCGAAGAGAGGGGGAGGACACGGTAATCCTCGAATCCGGCAACTTGTTCTATCACCGGGAGGGCGACCATCTGTCCCAAGGAGGTGTCGGATTTATCGTCCACAAGTCTCTCGTTAACAACGTTGTAAAGATTGAGAGTGTGTCGAGGAGGGTTGCGTACCTTATACTCAGAATCACCAAACGGTATTCGCTGAAGGTCATACAGGTTTACGCACCAACCTCGGCACACCCCGATGAGGAGGTGGAGGAAATGTATGAGGATATCTCTAGAGCCATGCATTCCTCCAAAACCCAATATACGGTGTTAATGGGAGACTTCAATGCAAAACTAGGCACAAGAGAGAACGGTGAGCTGAAAGTGGGGAAATTTGGAATAGGGCAACGGAACCCAAGGGGCCAGCAGCTGGCCGACTTCATGGAGAAAGAGGGACTCTTTATGATGAACTCTTTCTTCCAGAAGCGGCCCCATAGGAAGTGGACCTGGTCGAGCCCCGACGGTTCGACAAAAAATGAGATTGACTTCATTATGACGACCAAACGACAACTGTTCAGTGATGTCTCAGTGATCGCGAGGGTGAAAACCGGCAGCGATCACCGAATGGTTAGAGGCACACTGAACCTAAACGTTAAGTTGGAGAGGTCTCGTCTAATGAAGTCAACGCTCCGTCCCCCTCGTGCTCTAATCCAAAGTCCCGAAACCTTTCAGCTCGAGTTACAAAACCGTTTTCAGTGCCTAGAAGACTGCAATGAAGTGGACGATTTGAATGACAAGCTCGTGGAAACTGTCCATGCGGTCGGAGCTAAGTTCTGCAACACCCGCCGCAGAAGAACACAAAAACTCTCCGATCACACTCTTAATCTCATGGCTGTTAGACGGGAGATGAAGCTACATTCTTCAACAGATTTGACAGCATACAGGCAACTGAACAGACAGATCTCCAAATGCATGCGGCGGGACTTACGCAACTTCAATACAGCTCGTATTGAAGAAGCGATCGAGCGGAACCAAGGCTCCAAAGTCTTTGCCAGAGATCTGTCTGCCAGAAAGAGCCAACTGTCAAAGCTGAAGACCGAATGTGGCAGCATCGTTTCCGGGGCACCTGAGATTTTGAGTGAGATTGAGAGGTTCTATGGGCAGCTGTACACGTCATCGTTGGAGCCACACGCAAGTGTGAGTAACGATCCAAGAGCAAGTCTTATCCGACATTATTCCGATGATATCCCGGTCGTCAGTCTGAGCGAGATTAGAATGGCTCTCCAGCACCTTAAAAACGGCAAGGCCCCAGGCGAGGATGGAATTACAGCGGAGCTTCTGAAAGCGGGTGGAAAACCGGTACTAGAAGTCCTTCAGAGGCTCTTTAATTCCGTCCTCCATGGTGGCATTACACCGGAGGCGTGGAGCAGAAGTGCGGTGGTCTTGTTCTTCAAGAAAGGCGGCAAATTGTACAGAAGTCCGAGGAGTACAATTTGCCACTATGTCTGGCGTATGTGGACTATGAGAAAGCCTTTGATTCCGTCGAAATTTGGGCGGTGCTGCAGTCCCTTCAGCGGTGCCAAGTTGACTGTCGGTATATCGAAGTGTTGAAGTGCTTGTACAGTAGGGCTACGATGGCTATCCGAGTACAGAACCAGAGTACGAAACCTATCCAATTGCAGAGAGGTGTAAGACAGGGTGACGTCATATCCCCGAAACTCTTCACCGCTGCATTGGAAGACGTATTCAAGCTTCTGGACTGGAAAAGATACGGTATCAACATCAATGGCGAGTACATCACTCACCTTCGATTTGCCGACGATATAGTCCTTATGGCAGAATCGCTGGAGGACCTAAGCACTATGCTCAATGACCTCAATAGTGTTTCCCAACGGATAGGTCTTAAGATGAACATGGACAAAACAAAGATCATGTTTAATGTCCATGTCACACCTATGCCGGTAGTTGTTGGGAGCACTAAGCTCGAAGTTGTTGACGAGTATGTTTACCTGGGACACATAGTCCGACTAGGTAAGTCCAACTTCGACCGAGAGGTCAATCGACGGATTCAACTCGGCTGGGCAGCGTTCGGGAAGCTACGACACATCTTCTCGTCAGACATACCTCAAAACCTTAAAACGAAATTGTACAACCAGTGCGTGTTGCCAGTGATGACTTATGGAACTGAGACGTGGTCCTTCACTGCTGGCCGTATGAGGAAGCTCAAGGTCGCTCAGCGAGCTATGGAGAGGGCTATGCTCGGAGTTTCTCTGCGTGATAAACTCAGAAATGAGGATATCCGCAGTAGAACCAGAGTGACCGACATAGCCCAACGGATTAGTAAGCTGAAGTGGCAATGGGCCGGCCATATAGCTCGAAGAACCGACAACCGATGGGGAAGAAAGGTTCTCGAGTGGCAGCCTCGTACCGGCAAGCGAAGTGTAGGGCGTCCCCCCACTAGATGGAGTGACGACCTGGTAAGATATGCAGGAAGTCGATGGATGCAGGTGGCTCAGGACCGTGCTTTGTGGCATTCTTTGGGGGAGGCCTATGTTCAGCAGTGGACTTGTGAAGGGCTGTTATGATGATAATGATGATGATGATATAGGTAATTTATACTCGCATAATATTTTTATATTAAACTTTAGAACCTGTGAGCTTGAAAATAGTTGATTGTAATAATTATGAATATTGTAATCGTGTAGTGGCGGGGTAAAAATATTCACTGCCCCATATCGTCGCGAGGTTGTCGAAAGAGGCTACGGACGGTAACAAACCAGAAAATGGAAAGAGATCCTTTTAATTTTCTTTATTTTAATAACGTTATCTCCATACTTATATTTTCTTCTGTATCGTGGACGTAGTTTACATATATAAATTTACACGGACAAACATCCACACCCGGAACAATTATTTGTAGGCCATACAACTAAGCCACTACTCCACGGAGCCAACGATCCTGTTAAATATTATTTATTAAACTAAATAATATTTTATCTTTATTGGTGCCTAGCCTGCCAGTATATTCTCTTTAATTTAGAAACATCAAATTGCATTGACGTCCTTTATATTACAATTCGTAGATTATATATACATCATACATTCATACAATCAAAAATGTCTGAAAAATAATTGAACTGATCGAATGGGGTATTGTAAGGCTAGTCGTGGCAGTTATTTAAATGATGTTGTCTTCCATTCCTAAATAGAAACATTTATTCTTTCTAATAATCTCATATTTTTGAAAAAATATTCATTAGTTTTTGTTTTTATAGCAGGTTAAAATTCCAAATCCTAAAGGGGTGGGCACTTACATATTGATATCTAAGAGAGAATAGGTACGACACATTTTACGACGTAAAATATAAAACACGCTCTAGTTGTGAAATAGCAGGGTAGTAAATTTGAACTAAAGTTTGGTTATTGGTTCATAAAATAAAGGTACCTTACCCTATTGAATATTCACTGTCGCATATAATCCCGAGGGTCGTCAGAGGGAAACTGAAACAAGAGAAGAGCAGTACAATATCCACAATAACAGCTTAAAATATTTAAAAAAAAACTGTGGCTGTCCGCATACTAAGCGTAACAACCATAGTATAAATTGTCTGTCCTTTACTGTTTCATATGTTTAGCATACCAAAGCTCTTGATAGGCCGTAATAGATCAATGAATAAAAATATTTCAAGAGCTTGTAACCCTTAAGTCTTTCAACTCGTTAAAAAAGGTGGATTTCTCACCCTAAAGCTCGAATCGTTTTCTGATGGTTTCCTTAAGAAAACATTGTATATACAGTAAAACTTGGGTAAGTGTGACCTGGATATGTGAGAGCTTTCCATAGCTGGAACTCATGCTTAGGTCCCGACACTTTAGCACTGAATTACCTCTGTTAGTGGGACAAAACAAACATCTATATCTGCGATTAGTTCTTTCGATTTTATCGTCATAATTACTTCTATCCTTGAGACAGGGAATGTATTTTACCTCTTTTACTGAGACTATATTTTAGGGATTAGTTCTTTCAATTTTATTCTTCACAATTACCTCTATAATTGAGACAGCGAGTATATTTTACCTCTTTTACTGAGACTATGTGTTGTGTACCGTTTTGTTTACTAATTCTTATTCTACCCGCAAATTCCGCACTTGGCTAATTGTGTAAAAGTGACGTCTAGTTTTAGTTTGGTTTTGTTTATTTTTGCTTGTCACTTAAATTTTGTATTTGACATTGACAAGTAGTTATTTCTATATTCTATATTAATTTTATTCATCTTTCAGTCATTACGGCCCTTCAAAGTCCACTGCTGAACATAGGCCTTCATAAATTGCCT
The DNA here is from genome assembly GCA_033319125.1 of Parnassius glacialis. Lineage (NCBI taxonomy): Eukaryota > Metazoa > Arthropoda > Insecta > Lepidoptera > Papilionidae > Parnassius > Parnassius glacialis. Next base: position 2,675,407 of record JAVANC010000026.1, on the reverse strand, counting down.
TGTATGGAGTATGTTATCATAGTTTTTACCTTTATCTGGTGGGTTGGCAACCGTAGTTTTTTTTTAATTTTTTAGTTGTTATTAGGTTAACACTGCAGCCAATCTTCTGGTTTGTTTTCTTCTGTTGCCACTTATAACAGCCTCGGGACGATATCGGATAGTGGATATACTTGCACCGCCACTACACGTTGCTTTATAATATATTTTACTTAAAATATCTATGAAGTTTGCTTTATGTCCCGCATCATGAAGTTTGGCTGGTTTTCCTGCACAAATAGTATAGGGAACATAGAATACAAGCACAATTCCTAACATCAAAATATGGAGAACTTGCTTAATAATTTTAATAAGTGAAACAAACAATTATAGCTTACAAAAATAAGAAAAGGAGGAATAGTATAAACCCAATATAAATTGTAATACAGGTACACAAAAACATTAGTTATTAGTTTTTTAAAACGTTACCCATACACTAGAATTTACTCCTGTATCGTGGTGGCAGTTTACATACATAAATTTTACAAGGAAAAACAGCCAAAGCTGGAACAATTATTTTTTTGGCCATATAAGTTCTTGATACATGTGGTATTCGAACCTGCGGTCCTCAGCGTTGCAACTCATTGCGAAGCCACTGCGCCACGAAAACGTCAAATTAATGCCAACATATAGCCTCCTTGCCAAAAAATAGTTCTTTAGTCAGAAAGTCGATCGTTTTAAAGAAAATACTTAACCGCCATTTTGAAGATGTTCCTGGTTCGCTGCTAGAAAGATTTATTAAGGCAATTAAAGTTGAAAACGCAATACGTTTTTTCTTATTCAGCAGCATGTCTTTGCGGAATCGAATCTTTCACGTACTGCAAGGATCGCATTTGAATTAAAATATACTCATATTAAATAAATATATTCTTATATATTTCCGGAGACTATACTTTTATTAGAATATTTTTTCCGTAGTCGACCGCGTTTTATGATTACTTATTTTTAATACCCGACGAATCGAACACTTTAGAGATAAGATTCAAATTATATGTTATAAAATCCGTGAAAGTTAGTTATATTATACAAGAATTTCTGAATTTTATTTCTTAGTTTCTTCTGTGTTTTTATACTCGTATGTATAGACATTAAATTTGTTTTCTTTACTATTACGTAAGACTCGATAGCTCGCAATGAGCCTCTTCTGTTTTTGGGAGGATTTTTCTTTTCACTACGTACAATAATTATAGTGCCAAAAATTTTTGTCTTCGACACTGCTTGCTGTTGAAGTTTTTGGTAAACCCGATTGTTGTACCGCCATCTAACTGAGTACGTTAAGTCTTTTTGATATTTCCCATAGTTCCGTACGGTGCTTCCCATAGTTCCGATATTATGATGAATTGTATTAATGTGATTTAACAATGAAATGAGAGAAAGTCGAACGATCGTTGTATAATAAATTAATAAGATCCCAAAAATCAGGCTAATATACAAACACAAGTAGTATAACTTTGAAAGCTTATAAATTAAATATTTGTAAGAAGTCTTCGTGGTTTCAATCGACTAATAAAAGAGTGATGAAATTTTAAACCAAAAGTAATGATAGATCTTTCATTTTCGACTGCATTTTAAATTAGTTAAGAATATTTTTATTACCATCATTATCATTACAGCTCTTCATAAGTTCATTGTACTATTGGAAACAAAGGCTTCCCAAGGAATGCCACAAACCACGGTCCTGAGTCACTTGTACCCATCGACTTCTTTCAAATTTTATCAGATCGTCACTCCATCAAGAAGGGGACGAGAGGGGCGAGAAACTTTCTTCCTTATCGGTTGTCAGTTCTTAGAGCTAATAAATCCCGGAACCGCATTGTCTATGTCGAATGCGCTACGGTCAGCGGGTTTGACCCGGTTAGTGGGGGCGTAAGATAATCCACCACCCCAGAGCATCTCGTGAATATCGTAAGAAGTGACAGACGAAAATAAACCGGAGATGGGCAGCAACAAATTACTAATAACTTAAAATAACAATAAAATGCAATGATTCGCCTGTCGCTTGCATGGCAACTATGGCAAATATCGCCCCTACTAGTTCAGTAGTGGATTTTTGATAAGATGTAATGAATTACTGAAAAGTATTGTCAGTTATTTGTAGGCTATAAAATTCTAGAACTGGGGATAAGTTCTTGTAATTATTAAATTTTTTTCATAAAAAATTCTTTTTTTCTTTTTTGTAAAATATTTTTCTATACTTACTTTGAATCATTGAGTAATGAGAATGGAGATGATGTTTTGAAAAGGAAATAAAGGAGTATTTCATACAAATCTAGTAATTCAAAACCAAAACATGAAAGTAATTAAAATAATTAGTTACCATCATCATCATCATCATTACAGCCTTTCTTAAGTCCACTGCTGAACATAGGCCTCCCCCAAGGAATGCCACAAAACACGGTCCTGAGCCACCTTCATCCATCGACTTCCTGCATGCCTTACCAGGTCGTCACTCCATCTCGTGGGGGTTCGCCCTACACTTCGCCTACCGGTACGAGGCTGCCACTCAAGAACCTTTCTTCCCCATCGGTTGTCGGTTCTTCGAGCTATGTGGCCGGCCCACTGCCACTTCAGCTTACTAATTCGTTGGGCTATGTCGGTTATTCTGGTTCTACTGCGGATAAACTCATTTCTAAGTTCTCCTCTCCATAGCTCGCTGAGCGACCTTGAGCTTCCTCATACGGCCAGCAGTGAAGGATCACGTCTCAGATCCGTAAGGCATTACTGGCAACACGCACTGGTTGTAGAATTTCGTTTTAAGGATTTGAGGTATGTCTGACGAGAAGAGGTGTTGTAGCACCCCGAACGCTGCCCAGCCGAGTTGAATCTGTCGATGGACGTCTCGGTCAGTCCTAGGTAAGCCCAACTGGACTTACCTAGTCGGACTATTTGTCCCAGGTAAACATACTCGTCAACAACTTCGAGCTTAGTGCTCTCAACAACTACCGTACCGGTATGATATTGACGTTAAACTTGATCTTTGTTTTGTCCATGTTCATCCTAAGACCTATTCCTTAGGAGACACTATTGAGGTCATTGAGCATAGTGCTTAGGTCCTCCAGCGATTCTGCCATAGGGACTATATTGTCGGCAAATCGAAGGTGAGTGATGTACTCGCCATTGATGTTAATACCGCATCCTTTCCAGTCCAGAAGCTTGAAAACTTCTTCCAATGCAGCGGTGAAGAGTTTCGAGGATATAAAGTCACCCTGTCTTACACCTCTCTACAATTGGATAGGTTTTGTACTCTGGTTCTGTACTCGGATAGCCATCGTAGCTCTACTGTACAAACACTTCAGCACTTCAATATACCGACAGTCAACTTGGCATCGCTGAAGGAACTGCAGCACCGCCCAAATTTCGACGGAATCAAAGGCTTTCTCATAGTCCACATACGCCAAACATAGTGGCAAATTGTACTCTTCGGACATCTGTACAATTTGCCAAAGGGTATGTGTGTGGTTTATGGTGCTAAAGCCCTTTCGGAAACCAGCTTGTTTGGGAGGCTGGAAGTCGTCAAGTCTGCGCACGAGATGATTCGTAATGAATCTCTTAAACAGTACGTAGACGCGCCTCAGAAGGGAAATCGGTCTGTAGTTCTTCAAGAGAGCTTTGTCACCTTTTTGAAGAACAAGACAACCGCACTTCTGCTTAACGCCTCCGGTGTAACACCACCATGTAGGACGGAATTAAAGAGCTTCTGAAGGACTTCAAGTACCGGTTTTCCACCCGCTTTAAGAAGCTCCGCTGTGATTCCATCCTCGCCTGGGGCCTTGCCGTTTTTAAGGTGCTGGAGAACCATTATTTTTCTTTTATAGGATAAGGGTGAAAAACGAGCAAACAGTCCACCTGATGGTAAGTGGTTGCTGCGGCCCATAGAGATCTACATCTATCCTCTGTTACAGATCAAAATGCAGATGCGTTTTCACCCGTGAGGACTAGGATGGAATGCCTCATTTCCAGTAAAAAGGGCCTCCGGCCACCTGCACTCACCAAGCAAAACGCAGACGTAAACCTCTACTTCACGCTGGTATTCTGTGAGGTCGTGGTACCACCCCGGTTCGAGCCGGCCCATCCATGCGACAGAAAAAGCTGCCGCCTGGCTCTACTTTTGTTGAAAATTCTAATCTCGCCCAGAGTGACGTCCGGGATATCTTCGGAATAGTGTCGGATAAGACTCGCTCTTGGATTACAACACACTTGGGTGTGGCTCCAACGATTACGTGTACAGCTGCCCATAGAACCTCTCAATCTCACTCAAAATCTCAGGGGCCCCGGAAACGATGCTGCCACATTCGGTCTTCAGCTTTGAAAGTTGGCTTTTTCTGGCAGACAGATCTCTAGCAAAGACTTTGGAGCCTTGGTTCCGCTCGATCGCTTCTTCAATACAAGCTGTATTGAAGTTGCGTAAGTCCTGCCGCATGATTTTGGAGATCTGTCTGTTCAGTTGCCTGAATTCTGTCAAATCTGTTGAATCTTCATCACCTGCCTAACAGCCATGCGATTTAGAGTGTGATCGAAGAGTTTTTGTGTTCTTCTGCGGCTGATCTTGCAGAACTTAGCTCCGACCGCATGTACAGTTTCCACGAATTTGTAATTCATATCGTCCACTTCATTGCAGTCTTCTAGGCACTTAAAACCGTGTTGTAACTTGAGCTGAAAGGTTTCCGGACTTTGGAACGAAGCACGAGGAGGACGGAGCGTTGACTTCATTAGACGAGACCTCTCCAACTTAACATTTAGGTTCAGTGTGCCTCTAAACATTCGGTGATCGCTACCAGTTTTCACCCTCAAGATCACGGAGACATTACTGAACAGTTGTCGTCTGGTCATCATAATGAAGTCAATATCATTTTTTTATGAAACCGTCAGGGCCCGACCAGGTCCACTTCCTGTGGGGCCGCTTCTGGAAGAAAGAGTTCATCATAAAGAGTCCCTCTTTCTCCATGAAGTCGGCCAGCTGCTGGACCCTTGGGTTCCGTTGCCCTATTCCAAATTTCCCTACTTTCAGCTCACCGTTCTCTCTTGTGCCTAGTTTTGCATTGAAGTCTAACACCGTATATTGGGTTTTGGAGAAATGCATGGCTCTAGAGATATCTTCATACATTTTCTCCACCTCCAAATCGGGGTGTGCCGAAGTTGGTGCGTAAACCTGTATGACCTTCAGCGAATACCGTCTGGTGATTCTGAGTATAAGGTACGGTGAAAGAACAAGTTGCCGGATTCGAGGGTTACCGTGTCCCCCCCTCTCTTTGGACTTCGGATAATCCTATAATATGCCAGCGTAACTTGTCTATCTCTTCTTCCAACTCCACGATCTTTTCGTCAGTCCTCAGGGTGCGTGCGTTGTATGTTGCCAGGTCGAGTCGTCTTACGTTAAATAATTAGTTCACATACTGGAAACTAAATGATAATTTCGTTCATAACATATTTCATCTTCTTCATACCGAAATAGTTGCTTCTCGAAAAGTTTGCTACTCTTATAAATCCTTGACAAATTTTCCATTGAGTGTGCATGCACCTCCGTCTAAAGTCAAAGCTAGTTGAAAGCTCATATTCCCATATGGTATTGAAATATCTTGACAGCAAATTGGAGATCGTATTGTCAGATATGTAGCACGTTTAATTTGTAGTCTATCTGGAAATTTCACATACTGCAGTTATATAAGATGATTATATTACAGCTAGGTTCACCAAAATTTTGTGTCAATTATAGTATTTTCGGGGCGACTTATAAAAATAAAGTGGATTATGAAAAAAAGCATATGATGTTTCAAATTTATATTTTTTAATGACGCTACTTGTGTAGCCTTCTTCGTTTGTAGTTGGTGGCAGATGTCCATGGACTGCACTATACACTTACAATTGGGTGGACTTCATTTTTCATTTCATTTTTATAAAAAAACATCTATATTCAGCAGTTAGTTGTAATGATTTTGATGATGATATACATATTGAATTTATATAGTAAGTACTCATAATAATATGTTGTTCAAATCATGCGATAAAATTTAAATCAAATTGAAAATAATATTTGTTAATTATTAAAGTGAAATGAATGCAACAATATCGAAATTTAAGCATATAATTTTGAAATAAGTAGCAAAAAAATAATAATAAATAAAGTAACGCATACGTGGTGATGATGATGTGATGACATACGGAACTGAGACGTGGTCCTTCACTGCTGACCGGATGAGGAAGCTCAAAGTCGCTCAGCGAGCTATGGAGAGGGCTATGCTCGGAGTTTCTCTGCGTGATAAACTCAGAAATGAGGATATCCGCAGTAGAACCAGAGTGACCGACATAGCCCAACGGATTAGTAAGCTGAAGTGGCAATGGGCCGGCCATATAGCTCGAAGAACCGACAACCGATGGGGAAGAAAGGTTCTCGAGTGGCAGCCTCGTACCGGCAGGCGAAGTGTAGGGCGTCCCCCCACTAGATGGAGTGACGACCTGGTAAGATATGCAGGAAGTCGATGGATGCAGGTGGCTCAGGACCGTGCTTTGTGGCATTCTTTGGGGGAGGCCTATGTTCAGCAGTGGACTTGTGAAGGGCTGTAATTATGATGATGATGATGATGATACGTGGTATAGCCATGTTACAGCTATATTATAGTTGTAGCACGAATGGGTCGGTTCGATCGGGGAAATTCACACTCTCACAGAATATCAGCGTGGAATAGCAGCTTAATGCTCCTCTGGTGGAGCACATTACATACAGGAGACATTCCAACTTGGACACCAGGGGTGACAACGCATCTACATTTACATTCTTCATCGAAAATTAATGTAAATGTTTATGGGCCACAGTATCTACTTACCATCAGGTTGACTGTATGCTAGTTTGTCACCCTTTATTCTAATAATAAAATTCTAATAAATTCTTATTCTAAAATAAAAAAAATAAAAAGATCTTAAAATATTTTTTTTATATAGGATAAGGGTGACAAACGAGCACACAGTCCACCTGATGGTAAGTGGTTGCTGCGGCCCATAGACGTCTACATCTGTCCTCTATTACAAATCAAAATGTAGATGCGTTGTCACCCGTAAGGACTAAGATGTTATGCCTCATTTCCAGTAAAAAGGGCCTCCGGCCACCTGCACTCCACCCCGGTTCGAGCCGGCCCATCCGTGCGACAGCAAAAGCTGCCACGTGGCTCTACCACTGTTGCGTGGCTCTACCACTGTTGATTTTTAACATTCTGTAACAGTTGATTTGTAACACAATCGCTAGATTCGAATTTACTAATTTTTAGGTTTGAACGTACCTATAACCAATACATATTAATATACATTGTATTATAATTAAATTATAATGGAATATAAATAGTAATAATGTGTATTTTCTTTTCTTATTAAGAAATAATAGCATCTCTATATTGTTTTACTTTGATATCATCCGTTATTATTTCAATACATTTTTAAGATATTTCCCCATATTTTTTTTTACATCGTCGCAGTGAGGTAAAACCAACGCTGTCCATCTGTTCTAGACAATTGGTTTGTTTAAAAAATCTACTAAATTTAACCGGTACGCCTTGCGGAGTGCTTTTTGACGGTAACGTTTCGTTTTTTTAACGTAGAATTTGTTTGTGTTCGACGGGTGCTGGCACTTTAATTGAATATAAAATTTTCCTGTGGTATTCCTATATACAGGGTATTGTAATACATAATACAGTTTCGTGATTTAGGATGAATTTTACTAAATCTCGATTTATACACGATTAACTATTCCAGAGTTAAGCAATTCGTGTATCCATTATTCCGTGCAATTTAATGCATAGCTAAGCTTGGAGTAAAGGCCTGTTTTCACTTTGATTAGTGCGAGTGCAGGTGATTAATAATTGCGATTGATTTGTGCAGGTGTGTAGTGTAAGTAGTGTCCAATTCTGTTTAGTGGCTGTGTTATGTACATTCAGTTGTTAGCAGTCGACCAGGAAGTATGGACATTTTTTTAACAGAAGCGAGCGTCCGACGCTAAACGCTAAACACTTAGCACTGCTGTCCAAAGTGTTTAGTGGCAGGCATGCTGCGAGTGAGGGGAAAGCAAGGGCGCGCGGGGCGTGACACTCGCAGTCCACTCGCAAAAAATAGAACACGCTCCTAATCACTTTACTACACAGGTTATTAATCACTTGCACTAATCAATCGCTGTCCACAGGTGTTTACTCCTAAACACTAAGTACCTGCACTAATCACCTGCACTAATCACTAATCAAAGTGAAAACAGGCCTTAACTATACGCGAGTGGCAGAGTGAATGATGAACAAATGTAAAATCGGGCAAAAATATTATTGTATTATAGGGCAATAAAAAGCTTATATGATTTTCACTCCCTTTTTTGTGTCTAAATTAGTCTCAGTGTCGATTTGTTTGCAAGGTTTGAAGTTTTATACGTTTTGTCTGTTTTTATTGTGTGTATCATTAGTTGTTATAATTCGGCTTTTTTTAAAAACAAAATAAGTGAATATAAACGCAAAATATAATAATATTCTTGACTAAAGGAGTTTTACATTTACACTGACATTACCAGCGAAAAAATATAAGACACCATTAAAATATTTTTGGAATAATCCAAATATTTCGTGCCAAAATGGGCTTTAATAACTGTTCCCAAAATAGGCTCTCTATTCTTAGAATTGCTAATTTTTTTTTAAATCTTTAATTACAAAAAGGGTGTTTTGTCACATAGTGACTTTGTCACCCCCGTAATATACACACAAATAATAACAGGAAATAAGCTAATGGATACATCAATATTACAACAACAATATTACATATAACGTACCATCGACAATAACAGATCGTGCGTGAGTTTCTTGCACTACTATTGTATAATTTTTGATTATTTTAGAATTGTTTTGTTATATATGACTGTAAAAGAGAAACTCTATAAAGTTATTTAATGAACTTCATTAAACAACTTTCACTACTTCGGATTAAATAATATTGATTTTTTTTTATAGGATATGGGTGACAAACGAGCACACAGTCCATCTGATGGTAAGTGGTTGCTGAGGCCCATAGACATCTACATCTATCCTCTATTACAATTCAAAATGTAGATGCATTGTCACCCGTGAGGACTAAAATGGAATGCCTCATTTCCAGTAAAAAGGGCCTCAGGCCACCTGCACTCACCAAGCGAAACGCAGAGGTGAACGTCTACTTCACGCTGGTTTTCTGTGAGGTCGTGGTACCACCCCGGTTCGAGCCGGCCCATCCGTGCGACAGCAAAAGCTGCCGCGTGGCTCTACCACTGTTGATTTTAAATATTATACAAAGTTTATACAAAAGTATGAAAACATAATAATTTTCATATTAAGAGTGAAAAAAATATATAAATATCACTGATGTTGACAGTGTGTCGAGGCTGTTTTGCTACAATCATTTGGCTTACGAGTGAACTCAATAGAGGTCATGATAAGATGCAAATATTTCGCGCTGCACAATTTCTTCTTCTTATCTCCAAATGTATGTAGCTTTTAATTATTCATAAAATGCCTATTGATAAAAGTAACGTATTCATTTTGACCTTGTCTGAATTAAAATAAATAATAAGCTGGAAAACGAATTCTCACTACCATAATTAGTAGAGTAATAAAAATTAAGTGAACGAATGAAACAGTAAGTTGACTCCGACTTATTGAGAAATATATATTTTTTTTATCCTAGTCGCATCAGTGGTAGAACCACGCTGCAGCTATGTTATAGTTGTAGCAGGAATGGGTCAGAAAGACCACGCTCTCATAGAATACCAGCGTAAATTAGCAGGTTAGCGTGTTTCGTATGATGAGGGTAGAAATGTAGAACAAGTAGAAAGGATTCAAAATAAGTTTCTGAAAAGACTTAGTTACAAATTTAAGGATCATTCTGCGCTACATTATTCATTAGAATTACGACGTGAACATAGAGATCAGGTGTTTTTGTTTAAACTTTTACATAACTATATAGATTTCCCCTTCCTTCTAAGTCGTATTTCATTTAGATGCCCTAGGTTGAGTGCTCGCTCCAACGCAGTTTTCTCTACTCCTTTTTGCAGAACTAAGTATTCGAAAAACCGGTTTCTGGTTCGTACTTGCAACACACTACGTGAGCGTTATAACCATATTGACATATTTAACTGCAAACTAAACGGTTATATTACATCTATTAAGCAAGTTGATCACGCATAGGTGGTATGTGTACTTCTTGTCCTCTATCTGAATATAAATTGCTATTACGTATGCAGTAAGTATATCTTTTTCTTTGGCAAAACACACATATGTACTTCATTTAATTATGTTTAAAGTTTTTGCAATGTAATTGTTAACGTTGGAAACTGTTCTGGTTGATGTATTGTTAACATTCATCTTACATTCAAATGTAATATAAAAGCTGTAAGTTTATTTAAATAAATAAATTAAAATAAGAAAAACCGGAGACCCTATTTGCTGGCAACGAGGTATTCTTTATATGTTACTAGCGGTCCGCCCCAAAATGCACACAAAAATTTATCGAAATCCGTCGAGCCATTTTCGAGTTTTGGCGGGACTAACTAACATCAATTGATTTTCATATATAGAGAAACAAAATTTGTTATTTTTATGAGGCATTTTGATTCTTCATCGAGGACGGATGTAGATGTCTATAGGTCACAATATCCAATTACCATTTCAGGTGGACTGTGTCCTTGTTTGTCACCCTTATTCTATAAAAAAGCACAAGTAGTCCCGCAGGTGATCTCTTTAAAATTTCCTCGTATATTTAAGGCAGAATACTAATAACAAGTCTAACCAAATAAGCCGAATAATATGTCTATATCTATAAAACTAGAGTTTTATTGAACACTATAATAACTATCCTTTCATTTGGTAATTTATATTCAAATAAATTATTAAGTATGTTTTTCTTATCTTTTTTATATTTGTATTTGTTTTTATTTTTTTTCCACAAAATCGCTACATTGATTATTTTGGCATTAGCTTCTTCTGGCCTATCTTTTTTTACGGTCACCTTTTAGCTTGAACACCCGAATCTAACCTAGTCACTTTGATGAATTTAAGCTTAATTAAATTCTACAATGTTTATTTTTCTACTTCTGTTAAAGTTAAATTACATTGTATTTTATTTCTGTTTAAAGATAGTTTGTTTGTTTGATTATAAACATTTATTATGTTTAATTTGAAAAAAAAATGTTACCTCCACACTATGATTTTTCACGTCGACTAACATCCAAACCCGGAACAATTATTTGTTGGCCTTACAAAGACTGGTTCCGTGTGAGTTTAGAACCCTCGGTCCTTAGCGCTGCTACTCAGTACTAAGCCACTGTGGCACGGACCCGTCCTCACATTGCTATTTAATTGCAACAAATAAACGACCGTTTAGTGGCAGTGTAAGAAAATCCACTACCCCATAATTATCCTAAAAGTAGTAAGTATCGAAAAACGCGACAAATGGAAACAAGCCAGGAGATGGGCAGCAGCGTCTTTCTAGTAACAACTAAAAAAACTACGGTTGCTAACCCGCCTGCCAAGCGTGGCAATTATGGAAAATATCATCCCTACGAGGCAATCAATTGAGGAAGCCTAAGTTCAGTAGTGGACTTTGAGTAGGTAGGATTGGTAGTATTCTTTACTAATAATGGCCAAAGTATTTTGGAGATGAGTTCTCTTACATCATCACAGAGCAACGGGAGTTTTAAACACTATTTTTAACGTATCAGTGACTTAAAATACATTTTACTACAAGTCTATTAGAAAGTGAGACCAGTCAAAAAGTTTAATAATGTTGATTTTTCTGAAGATATTTTTTGAAGCGAAATTAGGACTGACTGGTCTTTATACAAAAGTACAAAACGCGGATAACGAGCGAGCGGAATTTCTTTTATGAAATCATTTTAAAGATTTATCTTTGCAGATAATCAAATTAAGAAGACTCTGTGGAAGTAAGAAAGTAAAAAAATATAAAGTCTCAGAAGAGCAAGATCATGAAAAACTTCACGGTAGTAAAAATGCTTGATTACTCATAAGTACCTTATTAAAAAAAATAACTTCCCCTGCTTGGTGGGCTTGGCAGGTCTTCCTCACTGTTGAGAGGAATATGGAAATGTCAATCCGTTGCGCTTTTAAGTGCATGTAATTGATATATAATATAGTTGGAATTTTTTTATTTCTTAGACGTACAAGTTAGTATCTATTTCACTTTCTTACGATGTTTTCCTTTCCCAACGAGCAATTTCAAACTACTGGCTTACGTGATCTAGTAGTTTGAAATTGACATAGACATATACATGTATTTATTCAGCAACTGAGACTCATGCAGTTTTGATACAGAAAATAAAATGATACATAAAAACATCACATATAAAAATAAATAAGAAAAATCAGACATAAAATGATCCGATTGCATGAGTGATGTGGTGCTGAAAAGGGCACTGACTCAACATAATGCTATCGCGGCATTGCGATTTGCAATTGCAATTATCAATTTCATTGGTACCGCTAGAGATCGAACTCAGGTTACGGTGAGTGCTTAGTCCCGAAGCACATATTTATTTCAATTTAGATACATCCTTAATTTTATAGTTTTGATAAAACGACTAAGTTAGCGGTCATGTTGGGCGTAAGCTCATAACCTTACTACAGTTACAGTTAATGACTTTTCGTATCATACTAAAATTCTCACTGCAGAGCAACCAGGAACTGACAGACTTATTGCCCCATACTCAAACGCTCCTTAATTTTAGATGTCGTTAAATCTCGTGCTATCACAGTTACTTTGACTTAAAGTGATGAAGACAGCACGAGACTTAACAGCATCTTAATATTGAGTAGTGTTTGAGTATTTGGGTATAACAATTTTAAGCAGCGTATACATACCAAGCAAAGATGTGAAACTTATTCATATAACTAAGTGGATCTTCCGTTCTTTCTCGCCATTCGTTGTAAACACCATATCTATTTGCAAAAAGGTCGTCTGGAACAAATCGCTTCTTTAGCGATAAGACCACCTTTAGTACCTTCTAATGGTGTACAATAATGAATATATCGATTAGCTGATAAACATGTCTGAATTAAGAAATGGTGAGAACTGGAGACATTTTTTACTGGTATCTTAGTCTTCCATCTTAGTATTCAATAACGCATCTGCAATTTGATTCTTTATCGAGAATAGGTGTAAGTTACTATAGGCAATAAAACTAATTTACCACCACGTGGTTTGAATGTTGTGCCCTTAGTATTATAAAAGGTAATCACTTAGCAATTCTGATAAAGTTGGTGCTAACTATCTTTAGCGAACTTTAATTTTCAAACTGTTATTATAAACAGGCAATATTGCTTCCTATTATATGATAATGCGTGCAACAACCGCGATACTGAAAGACCTAATGGCACTTCAAAATATCCTAAGGAATTAAAACTCTCGTTACGTAGCGCACTTCGCATAATTAACAGAAACCAGCTGGGTTTATTTTTTCAAAGTAATAAACATTTAATTTTATGAAATATACACAACGTAATTGCAAAGTGTTGCAAATGTTCACGTAAGATGCAACACGAACTAAACTAAAAAATAAAAAAAAATGTTTTGTAAGTGGCACAGCTGTATTAAGGCTAAGGTTAGACCAAATACGATAGACAAAGATCTCACAGAATACCAGCATAATGCTGTTGTTTTTTATAGTTAGGTATGAGTTTCTGTAAACCCTTATTTATTGGTAAAGAGGCATTTCATATAAGTTCTCAGGGTGACATCTAAATTTTAATTCTATACTTGGGAACACATGTGTCACCTATATAAATGTCCTCGCAACTTAAACAACATTCAGTATTCCATGTGAGGCTGAAACTGCGATATGCCGGTATGAAATACCATCCCGCTCTACGTAGCACGCCAAGATTTTTAGAGGTCAATTTTGACTTCTCTTCCAAGCAACAGAAACAGAAATGTTTTTATTCAATATAGATTATAAATAATACTTATTTATAGTCACTTTTCTGTTTAACTGCCAACAAAGTGACAACGAAACTGCACGTCATTCGATATGTCGACGGGAAGGATTCCGATACTGGATAAGGCAGCAGGGGGAGTGGCCTGAAATTGAAGAGATGCGACAAAGGGGTTTCTATTAACGGTAAACCCGCAAATTGTGTCATCTGGGGATTGAACTGGACAAGATTTAGTAGCCCTCAATCCGACTTTGTTCAACAAAGACTTGACTTCAGACAGAAATTTGTTCCGGTTCTAGCCGATGTTTTCCCAAAAAATATTGGCACGGCCACAAAGAAATGAATTTTATTGGTTTGCATATATTGATGAAAGAGTATTTTTATGAACGCTTACTTAGTATGATTAGGGAATATGTTACAAAACCATTCAATGTTAACCTCCTCGTTACTCGCGGTTTAAAAGAAATTGAAATTAAAAGGAAGAATATTACAGCGCTTTTAAGACTTTGTTCAGAGCACATCTTGTCAAATATGTTCTGATACCTGATGGGAAAATCAGGTTCCACTTACTGTATGCGTAGAAGATGTGCACCATGATTTGACGGAGTATGTTCGCAACGAGGTACTAAGACAAGATATGACATTTTTGCATAATCGCAATGTAGACATTTTGTAATACTTTTTTTTTTATTCTACTAAGCCAGCGCTTATCTACGATCCCACCTGATGGTAAGTGGTGATGTAGCCTAAGATGGTGAAGCGCACTGACTTAACAAAAGCCTATTCACTCTTGCCTTGAAGACACTCACACTGTAATCGGATGGAAAGACAGATGCTGGCAACTTATTCCACTCCTTTGCTGTACGCATGATGAATGACGTGGCGAACCGTTTGGTTCGAATGCGTGGTAAGTCAACAACGAAAGGGTGGAGACTGGCCAAACGTCTGGTTGTCCAATGGTGGAAGGGAGAGGGTGGAATTAAGTTATGTAATTCCTGCGCCCACTCTCCGAAATGCATCCTGTAGAAAACCGAAAGGCTGGCTACTTTACGTCTGTGTTCGAGGCTAGTAAGATTGGTTTTAACCAAATTCGGGTCACCAATAAGCCTCATAGCACGCCTTTCCATTGAGTCCAAAGCTCTTAGGTGGCATTTTGCAGCACCAGCCCATATATGGCAGCAATACTCTATGCACGACCGGACTTGCGCTTTATATAAAGTAAGCAGCTGTCCCGGCGTGAAGTATCGCCGCACCTTTGCAAAAACTCCCAGCTTCCTTGCAGCTGCTTTGGCCTTGGACTCAATGAACCGCCCGAAGTTCAAATTTGAGGATATTTCAAACCCTAACAACTGAAGGCGGTCGGTATACCTCAGTGATACATTTCGGAAAGAAGGAGCCAAGGTGAGTTGGCTCCTTTTTGCAGTGAAGAGACACGCTTGTGTTTTGGAGGCGTTGAACTTCACAAGATTGGCATCGCCCCAATCGGAGACTGCCTGTAATGTGAGATTCACACGCCCTACCATAGCTTCTCTTTCGGACTGGATTTGATCCCGACTGGCCCGAGGACTTGGTTGGTATCTCTCAACCACTGTGCTATCGTCTGCATACCCATAGATACCGGGCATAAGCAGATCATTTATATGCAGCAGGAAGAGAGTTGCGGAGAGAACGGACCCCTGAGGAACACCGGCGTTAGTTGCCATAGGATCGGATGAGCAGCCATCGACGACGACCCGGAGAGACCGTTCACTCAGAAAGTCCTTTACCCATTCAATCAGACCAGGGGATAAGCCGTACGCTGGAAGCTTACCCAAAAGGCTATTGTGCCAAACTCTGTCAAAGGCCTTCGAGACATCAAGGGAAACAGCAAGTGCTTCCCCACTGTTCTCGAGTGCCTCGCCCCATATGTGTGTGGCATACGCTAGAAGGTCCCCAGCTGACCGATTTCGGCGAAACCCATATTGCCGGTCACTAAGGAGGTCAATCTGTTCTAGGTATGCCATTAAGCGGGCATTCAATATTCTTTATTAATTTCTTTTACTTTTTTGCTATTTTATCCTCTCCATGTTGTCAAGAGGCCAAAATGCTAATCAAACTTTATTTACATATAGTGTGAATTCAGAGAGATGTAATCATTTCCTACTTGTGACCCATATCACAGGATTTTGCAACATATCTGTTTTGTTTTGTTGTAAAATTTACTTTTATCGTATTTAAATATGTTACTGTTGTTTTGTTGTATGTAATATTGTTGTGTAATACTGATGTGCCGTGTAGTGGCGGTTAAGAATATCCACTACCCCATATCTTCCCGTGGGTGTCGTAAAAGACGACAAAGGGAAACAGGCTGGAGATGGGCAGCAGCATCTTTCTGGTAACGTAAATATACAATAAAAAAAACTGCGGTTGCCAAACCGCTCGTCAAGCGTGGCAACTATGGAAATATACCCTCCATGATGAGAGTTACGAAGAGACGGCCCCCAGTCCCCGGCGGCCCCACTGTTCCTGGCTACGGTGGCGACCATGGTAACGGCGGGGCAGGGGGTGCTAAGAATCTCCGGTGGAGCTTTGGTTGCCACATACGACGACTAGACCTGGCAACATAGAACGCAAGCACCCTGAGGACTGACGAGACGATTGTGGAGCTGGAAGAAGAGACAGACAAGTTACGCAGGCATATTATAGGATTATCCGAAGTCCGAAGAGAGTGGAGGACACGGTAATCCTCGAACACGGCAACTTGTTCTATTACCGGGAGGGTGACCATCTGTCTCAAGGAGGTGTCAGATTTATCGTCCACAAGTCTCTCGTTAACAACGTTGTAAAAATTGAGAGTGGGTCGACAAGGGTTGCGTACCTTATACTCAGAATCACCAAACGGTATTCACTGAAGGTCATACAGGTTTACGCACCAACCTCGGCACACCCCGATGAGGAAGTGGAGGAAATGTATGAGGATATATCTCGAGCCATGCATTCCTTCAAAACCCAAAATACGGTGTTAATGGGAGACTTCAGTGCAAAACTAGGCACAAGAGAGAACGGTGAGCTAAAAGTGGGGAAATTTGGAATAGGGCAACGGAACCTAAGGGGCCAGCAGCTGGCCGACTTCATGGAGAAAGAGGGACTCTTTATGATGAACTATTTCTTCCAGAAGCGGCCCCACAGGAAATGGACCTGATCGAGCCCCGACGGTTCGACAAAAAATGTGATTGACTTCATTACGACGACCAGACAACAACTGCTCAGTGATGTATCAGTGATCGCGAGGGTGAAAACCGGCAGCAATCACCGAATGGTTAGAGGCACACTGAACTTCAAGCATAGCCCTCTCTATAGCTCGCTGAGCGACCTTGAGCTTCCTCATCCAGTTCTTCAAGAGAGCATTGTCACTTTTCTGGAAGAAAATGTTCACTGCACTTCTGCTCCACGCCTCCTGTGTAATGCCACCATAGAGGACGGAATTAAAGAACCTCTGAAGGACTTCAAGTACCGGTTTTCCACCCGCTTTCAGAAGCTCGGCTGTAATTCCATCCTCACCTGGGGCCTTGCCGTATTTAAGGTGCTGAAGAGCCATTCCAATCTCGCTCAGACTGACGTCCGGGATATCTTCGGAATAGTGTCGGATAAGACTCGCTGTTGGATCGTTACTCACACTTGCGTGTGGCTCCAACGATGACGTGTACAGCTGCCCACAGACCCTCTCAATCTCACTCAAAATCTCAGGTGCCCCGGAAACGATGCTGCCACACTCGGTATTCAGTCTTGACAGATGGCTCTTTCTGGCAGACAGATCTCTGGCAAAGACTTTGGAGCCTTGGTTCCGCTCGATCACTTCTTCAATACAAGGTGTATTGAAGTTTAGTAAGTCCCGACGCATGCATTTGGAGATCTGTCTGTTCAGTTGCCTGTACGCTGTCAAATCTGTTGAAGAATGTAGCTTCATCTCCCGTCTAACAGCCATGAGATTAAGAGTGTGGTCGTAGAGTTTTTGTGTTCTTCTGCGGCGGGTCTTGCAGAACTTAGCTCCGACCGCATGGACAGTTTCCACAAGCTTGTCATTCATATCGTCCACTTCATTGCAGTCTTCTAGGCACTGAAAACGGTTTTGTAACTCGAGCTGAAAGGTTTCAGGACTTTGGAACAGAACACGATGGGGACGGAGCGTTGACTTCATTAGACGAGACCTCTCCAACTTAACGTTGAGGTTCAGTAGCCTCTAACCATTCGGTCATCAAATAATGTTTTATTTTATTACATTGAATAACACATATACCAAATAAATTTTAGCTTTCCGCAATCTCATATAAATCTCATACATTTCCGTGCGTGAAATATGCTTAAAAAAGGTACAAATATTTCGCTTCACGTGTTTAAATATAAATGACTATTACAGTAGGTTAAGATCCAGTTGCGGTGCATTCTTCAAAACTTTTATATTTGTATTAATTATAATTAATGCGGACTTTATCGAATTCTAAGTTTTACAAAATGCATGCGGCTGCACCCAGTTATAGCCGGTTTTTTTATAGGATAAGGGTGACAAACGAGCACACAGTCCACCTGATGGTAAGTGGTTGCTGCGGCCCATAGACATCTTCATCTATCCTCTATTACAAATCAAAATGTAGATGCGTTGTCACCCGTGAGGACTAAGATGGAATGCCTCATTTCCAGTAAAAAGGGCCTCCGGCCACCTACACTCACCAAGCGAAACGCAGAGGTAAACCTCTACTTCACGCTGGTTTTCTGTGAGGTCGTGGTACCACCCCGGTTCGAGACGGCCCATCCGTGCGACAGCAAAAGCTGCCGCGTGGCTCTACCACCTAGTTAAACCTAGGTGCATACGCATTTTATCGAAACGTAATATATAAATAGTTATCTATTTATTGGCGTATTGTTTCTTCTTATTGTAAGACGCCTTGAAAATATTTTTACCTAAAAGCCTTGTGGGCTAATGAAATTTTTTTTATAGGATAAGGGTGACAAACGAGCACACAGTCCACCTGATGGTAAGTGGTTACTGCGGCCCATAGACATCTACATCTATCCTCTATTACAAATCAAAATGCAGATGCGTTGTCACCCGTGAGGACTAAGATGGAATGCCTCATTTCCAGTAAAAAAGGCCTCCGGCCACCTGCACTCACCAAGCCAAACGCAGAGGTAAACCTCTACTTCACGCTGGTATTCTGTGAGGTCGTGGTACCACCCCGGTTCGAGCCGGCCCATCCGTGCGACAGCAAAAGCTGCCGCGTGGCTCTACCAGTGTTAAGAATTTATTATTATTTTGCTTTTAAAAGTAACAAAACATGGAATATTTATGCGATATTATTACTGTTTTATCTCTTATCAAAGGAACCTCTTTAATAATCCGCATCAAATTCAATAATACGGAATACTTACGGAATCCACTCGGCATTTCATTTAGATGAATGTATTTTGGCGTCGTAATTAAATATGGTTACTCAAATATGGATGAGATGAAAAATCGAATTTAAGCTCAAAATTTATTAGTTTAAAAAGCCTTATTATGTAAGCATCAAAGCTAATCCTTTTTACGAAAACTGAACGAAAATTTCAGAGGGTGAAAATAGGAACATCCAACAATAGGAAGGTAACATTTTAATGTTTAATTAATATTTTCAATACTTTTTTTATAAGTTTTTCTGCAACGAACACATCTGTGTCTATGTAATTATGTGGATTTAAAAATACATTGCAGTGTAACGGCGGTGTGAAGAGTTCACTACCACATATATTGGGTGTTGTAGAGGCTACAGGGGGAAACAAAGAAACAGGAAATGGAGAGAAGCACCTTTCTGAGTTAATAATAACAAAAATCTGAAGTTGCCAACCCATCCGCCAAGCGTAAGAGCTATGGCAACCCCCCCCCTTCCCCTAAATATATGGAGGAGACTTGTGTTCTGAAGACGAACGAATGCATGTTAGTTACATAATGGCGGCTCAATATAAAGCTTAAATCTTATGTCCAGCCGTGGGATTTTCCGAGCTAATAATAATATTGATGGTTATGAACATTGCAAATTTAAAGAAACAGAAAGTAAATTACCCAGAGCAAAGAAAATTCGAAACGAGTCACTCACAAAACACCTCGAGCATGAACTACTGCAGAGTAAGCACACACCAGCGAGTAAACCAATACTAGCATAAAATGGTGTCTACGTATTTGAACGATGGTGTAAAGTAACTCTGAGACTATCGAGAGAATTTATAGCTATTTCTTAGTTTGTTTAAAGTGTTACAATAGAAGCAAAATGTATTGAAAAGCATTTAATTTTTATCAGTACTACTCACACTTTTAGTAGATTATTTTTATTATCTATATATCTTTCACTTTACATTGTAATTAAAAAAAGAGAGCAACTTTAATCACTTCTTAAATCGTTGATGATTTCTTTGAGTGAGTCCGTAAATGTTCAATAATAATATAAGAGTTTAAAAACACTTATACAACACGCATTGATCATGAGCTGGGATGATCCTGATAATTATTTTATTTTATCCTGTACATCCTGATCAGGATACTAGGATAAAGTTATTAAATTATTGCATTGTCATCGGTCCTTAACACGAGTGCAAATTTTAAAGTCAATCGCTCGTGTATTACAGTAAAAGATTCCGTTACATCGATGTATATAGGTTAGACCACGCTGAGCTAATAAAAGCGTGTTAAAAATGCAATATACACAAATTTATTGAGAATATTTTCATATACACGTAATTTCTTGTCTTTATATGAAAGTGAATAGTCTAACTGACTTACAGTCTATCTGATGGTAAGTGGTCATGTCCATGGACTGTAGTATACATGCAACCTACTTCAAACAAAGAAGGCTTCAGATGGATTATCACTTTTGAGGAATTAGATGAAATGCCTCACAGCTCAAATTATACTGGCTTATTGTACGCTTTAACACAGCAGTGCAAGCAATTGCTAGTCTGCTATTAAGTGGGGGAAATAGTTAATAGGGTACTTAGACGGACTCCTAGGCAAGTCCTTAATATTATTATATAGAACATGAGTGACCAATGAGCGTACAGTCCACCTGATCGTAAGTGGATGCTGTGGCCCATAGACATTTACGTTTATCCTCGATTAAGAATAAAAATGTAGATGTGATATCACTAATGAGGACTAAGATGGAATGCCTCATTTCCTGTAAAAAGGGGCACCGTTACTCTACACTCACTATAAGAAACACAGCAGCATTAATCTGCTACTTTACCCTAATATTCTATGATAGCGTGGTCCTTCCCCGGTCGAGCCGAATTATTCGTACTACAACCATTGTATAGCTGCAGCGTGGCTCTACCACGTATACTCTACACGTAATATCTGTAGTTAATAAACAAATAAACATAATATGTGAAATAAATATGTACATTATAACATTAGTCATACAAATATAACATTGAACCAATTCCGAGGGCGTCAAAGTTAGAAGCTCGTAATTGCTATATATTCGGGTTGGCCCAATTTAAATCGTGACCAAGTTTTGAACCCGTTCGCAATGTTAAATGGAAACCAACTTTCTTTACTTATACATGAATTTAAAAATTGCTTTTTACTTATTTAGTCTGAAACAACAGAACCGCAATACAAAACCTGTTTTTGTTTTGGTATTTAAGTTACTCATTCAGGTTTAATTACTTTATGATCCGTGATAGAATTAGAAATAAGCACATACGCAGTAGAACCAGAATACGACATAGCGCAGTGGATTAATAGGCTGTAAACTGACGTGGCAATGGGCCGACAAAGTAGCACGAATAAACGCAAACTGATGGTGAAGAAAGGTTCTCGATTGGCATCAACGTACTGCTAAGTGAAATATAGGGCGCCCCCCTCCACTGGATGGGATGATAGTGATGAAATATGTGGGTAACTCAGGATCGTGATAAGTGGCATTCTTTGGGGAGGCCTAAGTCAGCAGTAGACTTGTGATGGGCTGCAATTATGTCGATGGTGATGATGTATTCGTTGACAACGTATCCTAATTAATAATAAATCCAATTATAGGTATTTCTTTTAAATTCTGCTGGCTTATACAAAAGAACCCATAACATGAAGTTGCTAAATGTTAAAAGTACATAAGAGCGAGAGAGTTAGCACACGACAATACCCATTATACAAGAACGTAGTGTGCCAGATGACCATTGTTTCAAAAATTATATAAAATCAATAAATAAACCGAATGCAGAAAAGTCACAGTCTATCAAAGTCTACTGCAAAAATAGGTCTTCCCCTTAAATTGCCACATAGGAGTATTTTGCCATAGTTGCCACGCTTGGCAGGGGGGCTCGTAACAGGATTTTATTAATATTTTAAGTTGTTATTAGAAATATGCTACAACATAACATTCAAATTCTACCAAAGTTTTATTATTTGTTAGTAATAAAAAGGGCTGAGGAAGTAAATTAAAATGTTCAGAACTTGTTCTTTCAATTGCTCTCGGCCTCCCTACCGAACAGCTAATGATAGTAAATGTGCCGAAGTTGTAGCAATAAATACATGAAAACTTATAAATTAACAGCACTTTGTCATTCCCTTTTGGCAAAAGAAAAAATTACCTTCGTATAAACATTGAGACATATAATTGAGGATAATCAAATGATATTATAGTAATTACTCGTATATCTAGAACGAAACTATTTAACACATTCATATCTATTATAGTATGTATTTTATTATGTTTACGTAGTAGAGCTATGCTGCAGCTATATATTAAGGAGGAAGCACGAATGGGTCGTCTTAACCAGGGAAGGGAAACTCTCTCACATAATACCATCGTGAAACAGGAGAACAAATATGTGTTTAGTATGGTGAGTGTAAAGAACCGAAGACCCTTTTAGCTGGTAATGCGGCATTCTATCTTAGTGCTCAGGGTTTATCTACATTTTGATTCTTAATCAAAGATAGATGTAGGTCTCTATGGGCCGCAGCATCCGCTTATAATCAGTTGGACGATCTACTATATAGAATTGTAATATTTTAGAAAAAGTCTTATTTATTACATAAGAAAGACTGTCAAAGATAAAACTTAATCAAAACATCTGGTTTAAACTACAATGAAGAAAATCATAAGAGTTTATTTATAGTTTATTCCCGATACTAATATATTAATAAACTACGGTTTATGAGGTTATGCTTCATTTATGGCGTTTGGTAAAAATTATGAGAGTGAATTTTTACGATGTGCGCGCACACCGACACCTAAAAACGACACCATGAAGTTGTTACGATGCGCGCGCACACTGACACATTAAAGCGATTCAGTGGGTAGTTGTCTGTCAAGTTTTTTTTGTTTTGTTACGCTAACAAAATATATTTCCTTGTTAAGACATAGACTTAGAATATATGTTTAATATGAATGAAATTATTGGCGAAAATATACTTACTATCTTGGGTTTATTATTCTTACGGAAATACTAGGTATAGTAAAGTCCAAATAATAATTAAAACTAGTGGTCGCCTAGTAGTCAAAATTCGATCACAATTCCTTAAACTTTTAAGTTTCTATACTAACAAGCTGTATTAAAGTTTAACACGAACATAAAAAAACGCAATCTAATATACAAAATGTAATTAAAACGTCTTTTTTTGCCTTATTTCACGGACTATTGAAAAGTAACATTTGAAATCACTTAATATTCACAGTTCATGCGATCAACCTTAAAGTAATTAATTATTATTGGAAAAACGTTAAAATTCTTTGGTGTTTATTTATACGCATAGTGATTTATACTCCTTGATTTCAGATTGACCACAGACTATTGTGTGTTGGACATGGGCAATGTCAACGTAAACAATTAATGTTTTATTTTATTGAATGTGTTTGTAACAAATATATCAAATAAATTTCAGCTTTTCACAATCCTTCTTCATCAAACTTAAACAATGCCTAATCTCATACTCTTACCTATGTGAAATATGTTTGATAAAGTTACAAAGATTTCTCTTTGCGTGTTAAAATACATATGACTATGACAGTAGGTTAAGGTTCGGTTAGGGTGCATATCCCAAAACTTCTATATTTGTATTAATTATAATTGATGCGGACTTTATCCAATTCTAAGTTTAATAAAATGCATGCGGCTGCACCCAGTTGTAGCCGGTTAAACCTAGGTGCCGTGTAGTGGCGGTCAAGAATATCCACTACCCCATATCCTCCCGTGGGTGTCGTAAAAGGCGACAAAGGGAAACAGGCGGGAGATGGGCAGCAGCATCTTCCTGATAATAGCCGAAAGTACAATAAAAAAACTGCGGTTGCCAACCCGCTCGCCAAGCGTGGCAACTATGGCAAATACCCCCCCCCAATGATGAAAACAACAAACAGACGGCCCCTAGTCCCCGGCGGCCCCGCTATTCCTGGCTACGGTGGCGACCATGGTAACGGCGGGGCAGGGGGTGCTAAGAATCTCCGGTGGAGGTTCGGTTGCCACCTACGACGACTCGACCTGGCAACGTACAACGCACGCACCCTGAGGACTGACGAGAAGATCGTGGAGCTGGAAGAAGAGATAGACAAGTTGCGCTGGCATATTATAGGATTATCCGAAGTCCGAAGAGAGGGGGAGGACACGGTAATCCTCGAATCCGGCAACTTGCTCTATCACCGGGAGGGCGACCATCTGTCCCAAGGAGGTGTCGGATTTATCGTCCACAAGTCTCTCGTTAACAACGTTGTAAAGATCGGGAGTGTGTCGACGAGGGTTGCGTACCTTATACTCAGAATCACCAAACGGTATTCGCTGAAGGTCATACAGGTTTACGCACCAACCTCGGCACACCCCGATGAGGAGGTGGAGGAAATGTATGAGGATATCTCTAGAGCCATGCATTCCTCCAAAACCCAATATACGGTGTTAATGGGAGACTTCAATGCAAAACTAGGCACAAGAGAAAACGGTGAGCTGAAAGTAGGGAAATTTGGAATAGGGCAACGGAACCCAAGGGGCCAGCAGCTGGCCGACTTCATGGAGAAAGAGGGACTCTTTATGATGAACTCTTTCTTCAAGAAGCGGCCCCACAGGAAGTGGACCTGGTCGAGCCCCGACGGTTCGACAAAAAATGAGATTGACTTCATTATGACGACCAGACGACAACTGTTCAGTGATGTCTCAGTGATCGCGAGGGTGAAAACCGGCAGCGATCACCGAATGGTTAGAGGCACACTGAACCTAAATGTTAAGTTGGAGAGGTCTCGTCTGATGAAGTCAACGCTCCGTCCCCCTCGTGCTCTAATCCAAAGTCCCGAAACCTTTCAGCTCGAGTTACAAAACCGTTTTCAGTGCCTAGTAGACTGCAATGAAGTGGACGATATGAATGACAAGCTCGTGGAAACTGTCCATGCGGTCGGAGCTAAGTTCTGCAAGACCCGCCGCAGAAGAACACAAAAACTCTCCGATCACACTCTTAATCTCATGGCTGTTAGACGGGAGATGAGGCTACATTCTTCAACAGATTTGACATCATACAGGCAACTGAACAGACAGATCTCAAAATGCATGCGGCAAGACTTACGCAACTTCAATACAGCTCGTATTGAAGAAGCGATCGAGCGGAACCAAGGCTCCAAAGTCTTTGCCAGAGATCTGTCTGCCAGAAAGAGCCAACTGTCAAAGCTGAAGACCGAATGTGGCAGCATCGTTTCCGGGGCACCTGAGATTTTGAGTGAGATTGAGAGGTTCTATGGGCAGCTGTACACGTCATCGTTGGAGCCACACGCAAGTGTGAGTAACGATCCAAGAGCGAGACTTATTCGACACTATTCCGAAGATATCCCGGACGTCAGTCTGAGCGAGATTAGAATGGCTCTCCAGGACCTTAAAAACGGCAAGGCCCCAGGCGAGGATGGAATTACAGCGGAGCTTCTGAAAGCGGGTGGAAGACCGGTACTTGAAGTCCTTCAGAGGCTCTTTAATTCCGTCCTCCATGGCGGCATTACACCGGAGGCGTGGAGCAGAAGTGCGGTGGTCTTGTTCTTCAAGAAAGGTGACAACGCTCTCTTGAAGAACTACAGACCGATTTCCCTTCTGAGCCGCGTCTACGTGCTGTTTTCGAGAGTCATTACGAATCGTCTCGCGCGCAGACTTGACGACTTCCAGCCTCCCGAACAAGCCGGTTTCCGAAAGGGCTTTAGCACCATAGACCACATACATACCCTACGGCAAATTGTACAGAAGTCCGAAGAGTACAATTTGCCACTATGTCTGGCGTATGTGGACTATGAGAAAGCCTTTGATTCCGTCGAAATTTGGGCGGTGCTGCAGTCCCTTCAGCGGTGCCAAGTTGACTGTCGGTATATCGAAGTGCTGAAGTGTTTGTACAGTAGAGCTACGATGGCTATCCGAGTACAGAACCAGAGTACGAAACCTATCCAATTGCAGAGAGGTGTAAGACAGGGTGACGTTATATCCCCGAAACTCTTCACCGCTGCATTGGAAGACGTTTTCAAGCTTCTGGACTGGAAAGGATACGGAATTAACATCAATGGCGAGTACATCACTCACCTTCGATTTGCCGACGATATAGTCCTCATGGCCGAATCGCTGGAGGAACTAAGCACTATGCTCAATGACCTCAATAGTGTCTCCCAACGGATAGGTCTTAAGATGAACATGGACAAAACAAAGATTATGTTTAATGTCCATGTCACACCTATGCCGGTAGTTGTTGGGAGCACTAAGCTCGAAGTTGTTGACGAGTATGTTTACCTGGGACAAATAGTCCGACTAGGTAAGTCCAACTTCGACCGAGAGGTCAATCGACGGATTCAACTCGGCTGGGCAGCGTTCGGGAAGCTACGACACATCTTCTCGTCAGAAATACCTCAAAACCTTAAAACAAAATTGTACAACCAGTGCGTGTTGCCAGTGATGACTTACGGAACTGAGACGTGGTCCTTCACTGCTGGCCGTATGAGGAAGCTCAAGGTCGCTCAGCGAGCTATGGAGAGGGCTATGCTCGGAGTTTCACTGCGTGATAAACTTAGGAATGAGGATATCCGCAGTAGAACCAGAGTAACCGACATAGCCCAACGGATTAGTAAGCTGAAGTGGCAGTGGGCCGGCCATATAGCTCGAAGAACCGACAACCGATGGGGAAGAAAGGTTCTCGAGTGGCAGCCTCGTACCGGTAGGCGAAGTGTAGGGCGTCCCCCCACAAGATGGAGTGATGACCTGGTAAGACATTCAGGAAGTCGATGGATGCAGGTGGCTCAGGACCGTGTTTTGTGGCATTCTTTGGGGGAGGCCTATGTTCAACAGTGGACTTGTGAAGGGCTGTAATGATGAAAATGAAACCTAGGTGCGTCCGCACTTTGTCGTAATGTAAAATATTAGGTCCCTACATATGAAATTGGCATTTTGTACGGGAGAAATATAAAGTAATTTTTATTTGTAAAATATATTTAATTAATCAAAGTATGCACTGTTCTTATTTATGAACTTTTGCCATCTTATATGTAGTTCATTGATCCCTTTGCTAAAAAAACATGGAGGCGGGAATCAATAAACTCTTTGAAGGCG
Source organism: Parnassius glacialis (assembly GCA_033319125.1). Taxonomy (NCBI): domain Eukaryota; kingdom Metazoa; phylum Arthropoda; class Insecta; order Lepidoptera; family Papilionidae; genus Parnassius; species Parnassius glacialis. Next base: position 2,647,880 of record JAVANC010000026.1, on the reverse strand, counting down.
GTTTGAACTTCCGCATCGGAGATTAATTTTTTTCTTGTAAGAAGTTATCTAAATTCCGGAAAAAAATGGTAATCTGTTGGAGCAAGGTCGGGCGAGTACGGTGGATGTTGCAGATATTTCAATTGTAGCTCATCTAATTTAGTGGTTGTTTGTTGTGCAGTGTGTGGTTTTGCGTTGTCGTGAAGTAGCAGTGGCCTAGAGCGGTTGACCAATCTCGGTTGTTTAGCAGCTAGTTCTTCCTTCGAGGTTTGCAGTTGCTGACAATAAATATCTGCCATAATCGTTTGGCTAGATTTTAGAAAGCTGTAGTGAATAACACCGGCGCTAGTCCACTAAACACTCACAAGTATCTTTTTCTGAGTCAATTTTCGTTTAGGGCAGGATTTCGCTGGGTCTCCAGGGTTCTGTTATTGCGACGAGCGCTTTTGATTATCGTACAGTATTCACTTTTTATCACAAATTATGACTCGATTTAAAATCCCTTCATTATTGTGTTGGTTGAGCAAAGTAACACAGCAGTCGACGCGTGTTTGCAGGTTAGATTCACTCAATTCATGAGGTATTAGGAGGTAGGTAGAGTGGATTAATACAGTTTTGTCACTTACCCGAAAGCCTGCAGCTATCTCTGAAGTGCTTTGTGATGGACCCGCTTCCAAAATTGCCTTTAATTCTTCATTTTACACTTTGGTCTCCGGCCGTCCACGGGGTTGGTTCTGAAGTTCGAAATTTCCAGAACGAAAACGTTAAAACCAAAAACGTACCGTGCTTTCTTTTAAGACACCAGCACTGTACACATCATTAATCCTTCGAGCTGTTTTTGCAGCACTGGTACCATAGTAGAACTCGTACTCGTAAATATACCGATATTAAATATTTTACATTGTGCGGTAATAAACGACGCCAAAGAAAAAAATAATGAGGAAAAAACAAACGAATGACTGTTTCAAAATCAAGTGTACCAGTTAAATGAATTTATAAATTTGATTTTGGAATTCATAATCAAAGAGAAGATATTTCAGATGAAAGTGGTCAGTTCGACAAAACTCAAACTTTAGATGTAAGTAATATAAATTGATAAATAGTTTTCTATTTATTGGGATATTGTTTCTTCTTATTGTAAGACACCTTAAAAATATTTTTATCTAAAAGCCTTGTGGGCTTATGAAATTTATTATCCTTTTGCTTCTAAAAGTAGCAAAACATTGAATACCTGTGCGATATTTTTACCATTTTATCTCTAATCAAAGGAACATATTTGCTATTTCGCGTCAAATTCAACAAAACGGAATATTTACGGAATCCACTCGGCTCATTTTTTCTGTTTTTCTCCGAGTGCATTTCATTTAGATGAGTGTATTTTGGCGTCGTAATTAAATGTGGGTACTCAAATATGGATGAGATGAAAAATTGAATTAAGACTCAAAGCTTATTAGCTTAAAAAGCTTTATTATTTAAGCATCAAATCTAATCCATTTTACGAAAATTGAACGAAAATTTCAGAACGTGAAAACAGAACATCCCACAATAGAAAGGTTACATTTTAATGTTAAATTAATATTTTACATACTTTCCTTATAAGTTTTTCTACATTGAATATATCTGTAAGTCTATACTAGGGTTAGAAATACATTGCAGTGTAGCGGCGGTGTAAAGGGTTCACTACCACATATATTGCTTGTGTTATAGAGGCTACAGGGGGAAATAGGGAAACAGAAAATGGAGAACACCATCTTTCTGAGTCAATAATAACAAAAAACTAAAGTTGCCAACCCATCCGCCAAGCGTAGCAACTATAGCAAATATCCCCCCTATGAGTAAATATATGGAGGAGACTTGTGTTCTGAAGATGAACGAACGCATGTTAGTTATATTATGGATGCTATGTAGCTCAGTGGCTTAAAATAAAGCTCAAATCTTATGTCCAGCCGTGGGATTTTACGAGCTAATAATAATAATGTTGGTTACGAACATGAGAAATGTAAAGAAACAGAAACTAAATTACTCAGAACAAAGAGGAAGAACAAAGAGAGCGAAATTCGTAACGAGTACCTAACTCACAAAACACCTCGAGCATGAACTACTGCAGAGTAACGTAAGTGTTCGTGAGCACGTAAATGTTCAATAATAATATAAGAGTTTAAAAAACCTATACAACACACATTGATCATGAGCTGTGATGATCCTGATAATTATTTTATTTTATCCTGATCATCCTGATCAGAATACTAGGATTAAGTTATTTAATTATTGCATTGTCATCGGTCCTTAATACGAGTGCAAATTTTAAATCAACCGCCCGTGTATGAATATTACAGTAAAGGATTCTGTTACATCGATATAGGAGGTAGACACGCGCAACTAATCCAAGCGTGTTTAAAATACGATATACACAAATTTATTGAGAATGTTTTCATATACACGTAATTTCTTGTCTTTATATAAAAGTGAATTGACAAACGAACTTACAGTCTATCTGATGGTAAGTGGTCACGTCCATGGACTGTGGTATACATGCAACCCACTTCAAACAAAGAAGGCTTCAGATGGATTATCACTTTTGTGGACTTAGATAAAATGCCTCACAGCTCAAATTATAGTGGCGCTCTTTACCCTTTAGCCCGGTACACAGCAGTGCTTGCACTGCGGTGTTGCGGTCTAGATTAACTGGCAAAAATAGGTAATAGGGTACCTAGACGAGCTCCTAGGCAAATTAAGTTATATTTTATATTATATAGAATATGAGTGATAAATGAACGCACAGTCAACCTGATCGTAAGTGGATGCTGTGGCCCATAGATATCTACATTTTTCAGCGATTAAGAATCAAAATGCAGATGCAATGTCATTAATGAGGACTAAGATGGAATGCCTCGTTTCCAGTAAAAAGGGTCTGCGGTACTCCAACCTCACCTACAGCAGCATTAACCTACTATTTTACCCCGGTATTCTGTGACAGCGTGATCCTTCCCCGGTCGCGCCGAATTATTCGTACTACAACCATAATATAGCTGCAGCGTGGCTCAACCACGTATACTCTACACGTATTATGTGTAGTGAATAAACAAATTAAGATAATATGTGAAATAAATATCATACCTTTATTCTTTAAATTACAAACATTGAAGCAATTAAAGAAAGAAAGAAAGAAAGAAATAAGTGTATTTGGGACATAAATTAAACAAAAAAAATCAAATAGAACAATTTTTACTCGTAACTTAACAAAAATATTTAAAAAAAAGAAATAATAAACCAAAATGGTCTCCACTCAGCTTTAAATCACGAATTGAAGATATACATACATCAATTCGTAACGCTGATTTTCAGTGGAGCCAGGAGTACGAGGCAAATGACAATAAACAGCAAGAGAAAAAATATTAACAAAAATATAAAATAAAGGTAAAATAAAATGAACAAATATGTCAAAATTCCATGTACCAGTAATACATTTATAGTGTAGTAATAACAAAAGGTGGTATACATACAGAAAAATAAAATAAAGTGTGTGTGTGTGTGTGTGTGTGTGCGTGTGTGTGTGTGTGTGAGAGAGAGAGAATGGATGTGTGCATGCGTACGTGAGTACGTGCGTGCGTTAGTGTGTGCATGTACGGTGCTAGCATTGAGAGTGTATTATTTATGCCTATTTGCTGGATTTTTGTACTGATATCAGAAACTTTTTTAATAAAGTTTTGAAAGTGGCAACTGATTTACTATTTCTGATCGGTGGGGGTATGTCATTCCAGCACTTAGTGGCAGCAAAGCGGAAACTGCCACGGAAGGCAGCTGTGTGATGCTTAGGGTATATAAGTCGTGATGCTGTCTTAACCGCACGCTGCGAGAAAATGAGCTTTTGGTACAAGTATGATGGTTCCCCGGTATTTATTACTCCAAAAAGCAATGACGCAAGATGGAGGGTACGTCTAGCGCCCATACTCATCAGGTCGTGTCGATTTAAAAATGGGGTTATGTGTGATCTCTTAGGGATTGTGAAGCAGAAACGTGCACAGGCGTTTTGAACTCTTTGTATTAATCTTTTGGTTCTAGCGAGCAAACACTCACCAAATACTGTATCCGCATAAGTTAGCTTCGACAGAATGAGTGCTTCACACAACCTAATGCGCATGTCCACTGTCAAATACTCTTTTATCTGGTACAAGACTTTGAGTCTATAGAAACAGTTACGCATGGTTTCTTGTACATGACCCTCAAAACGCAACCTTCCATCCATAACGAGACCTAAGTTCCGAGCTTCCAATACACGTTCTAAAGGATTACTCTTGATGTTAATTTGCGGATTGAAAGTTAGAATAGTATTTGTCTGGTTATGCGTTCCCAGTAACATATACTTAGATTTAATGGGGTTTAATACCAGATTATTTTGATCACACCAATCGGCTATGTGGTCCAAATCTGAATTGATTTTTGTTACTGTAATGTTTGTGTCACTGGGCTTAAAAGACATGTACAATTGAAGGTCATCAGCATATATATGATACCTACAGTTTTTTATGCTGTTCACTATATCTGAGCTATATAATTTAAAAAGTATAGGCCCCAAAATGGAGCCTTGAGGTACACCTCTTGGAACTGGCAGCGTGGTAGATATACATTCTGATCCATTGTTTTTATTTATTTTAACAAATTGTGTACGACTAGTGTGGTAACTTGCAAACCATTATATTATATATTATTATATTGCAAACCAATTACAAGCGCGTCAAAGTTAGAAACTCGTAATTGCTACATTTTCGGGTTGGCCCAATTTGCGTCGTGACCAAGTTTTGAACCCGTTCGCAATGTTAAATTGAAATCAACTTTCTTTACTTGTATATGAATTTTAAAATTGCTTTTTACTTATTTAGTCTAAAACAACAGGACCGCAATACAAAACCTGTTTTTGAATTAGAAATAAGGACATCTGCAGTAGAACCAGAATAAACGATATTGTCCAGCGAATCAATAGGCTGTAAGCTGTAGTGGCAATGGGCCGGCCATGTAGCTCGAAAAACCGCAAACTGATGGCGAAGAAAGGTTCTCGAGTGGCAACAACGTACCGCTAAGTGAAGTGTCGGGCGCCCACCTCCAATGGATGGAGTCCAGTGGAGATAAAATATGCGAGTAACTCAGGATAGTAATTTGTGGCATTCTTTGGGGGGAGACCTATGTCAGTAGTGGACTTGGAAGTGCTGCAATTATGTTGATGTTGATGATGTATTTGTTGATAACATATCTTAATAAATAGTAAAGCCAATGATATGTATTTTTTTAAATTCTGCTGGCTTTTGTAAAAGAACCCATAACATGAGGTTGCTTAATGTTAAGAGTACATAAGAGCGAGAGCGTTAGCACACCACAATACCTATTAGACAAGAACGTAGTGTGCTAGATGACCATTGTTTGAAGAATTATATAAAATCAATAAATAACCGATTGCAGAAAACTCACGGGCTGTCAAAATCTATTGCAAAAATATGATTTACCCTTAGATTGCCACATAGGGGGATTTTTGCCACCGTAGCCAAGCTTGGCAGGGGGGCTGGTGACAGGAATTTTTTATTATTTTGAGTTTTTATTAGAAATATGCTGCAACACAACATTGAAATTCTACCAAAGTTTTATAATTTGTTAGTAATAAAAGGGGCGGAGGAGATAAATTAAAATGGTAGTAAATGTGCCGAAGTTTTAGCAATAAATACATGAAAATTATTTTCTTTTGGCAAAATAATAAATAACCTTCGTATATACTTTCTGTAGTGTATAATTAACAATAATAATATAACAATAGGCCCCCAGCGTAGCAATAAGGATTGTGTTTGTTGTTTTTAATTAAATTATTTTAAGACAGATAGCAAATGTGCTATCTTATTGTTTATATATTAACTCAGCCAAGGACTTGGCTACACATACATCTGCACCTTTTGGGCAGTATAATGACTTAATATGTAATTTGGAATCAGTTCTAAGTAATTTGAATTAGAAAATGAGACGATAGAGGTAATCTCTAGCAGTTGCAATAATTTAAATAATTTAGAATGTAGCTTACAAATCTTTAATTGTATGACTCCACAGAGTGATAATGAAAATTGTTTACACCTGGTGCATCAAAATATACAAGGCATGGTAGGCAAAGAGCTAGAAATTGAGTTGTTCTTAAATAGCAACAATATTCATATTTTATGTATTACTGAACATTGGTTAAAAGCGTTTAACTTCAGTAATCACCAGGTGGTCAGTTCTTTCAATAGAGAAACGGTTTTAAGAGGCCACCTCCTAAATATTAGCTAGTAAATTATTGTCATGTAAAGAACGTAAAGATATTGTGAGCCTCTCTGTTGAGCGAACTGTACAAATGGCATGTGTTGAGTTTGAGCACCTAATTGTTGTGAGCGTCTACAGACCCCCATGTTCTATATACGATACTTTTGAAAAAATTATGGAGGAAGTTTTTGCTAAGCTTAGTAAACAGAATAAATCTGTTGTAATCAATCAAAATTAATTTTAGATTATTGTTTAAATCATATGGTCTTTTTATTTTATTTTTAGAGCCAACGCGTATTGCTCAGTCTAGTGCAACATGTATAGATAACATTTTTACAAATGTGAAACCGTTGCATAAATGTATAATTCAAAAATTAAGTTCTGATCACTGTGGACAAGTAGTTTTATTACCATATGTTCACAAAAAGCAAATAGATAAGAAAGTTGTGTTTGTTCCAGTAAATGCACGTCGCTTGGAGAAATTTAGAAGTAACCATTTACCGCTACCGCGAAGGCGCTTTTACAACAAAATTCCAGAAAATATACAAAATTTGACCTGCTCAAAGTTCAAAAACTTTATTAAACTAAGTTTGCATAAAAAGGGTTATTATAATATTAAAGAATTTATAGATGATAATAACCCCTGGAAATGAGGTGATCGCTACCAAGCTATTTCTAATTTGTTGTGTTGTTAATTTATGTAACGTACATGATTGTAACCTGTTATTTAAAAAAAAAAGTCCCGCTGGGTTTCTTGCTGGTTCTTCCCAGGACAGAGGTTTTTTTCGAACCAGTGGTAATTATACAAAAGAGTGACTTTCAATAAGTATTATTTATAATCTATATTAAATAAAAAAGTTTCTGTTTCTGTTTCTGCTTATACGGTACCTGAGGATCACCAGCTGATTAGTGACCGCCAGTACGGTTTCCGTCAAAGTCGCTCAGTTGCTGATCTTTTAGGTTACCAAACTCATAGATGGGTGGAGGCAGTGGAGTCCAAGGGGGAGGCGTTGGCCGTTAATTTGGACATAGCGAAGGCCTTGGATCGGGTTTGGCACGAAGCACTTCTTTCGAAGCTCCCTTCCTATGGGCTTCCTGAGAAATTGTGCAATTGGATCACCAGCTTTCTTGCAGATCGGAGCATCAAGGTCGTAGTAGACGGTGCATGCTCCGATTACAAGTCCATTAACGCTGGTGTTCTACAAGGCTAAGTGCTATCACTAACGCAGTTTTTTCTGCATATCAATGATATGTTGCAAACCAGTAACATTCATTGCTATGCGGACGACAGTACTGGTGATACTTTAGTACCGAAATAACTTATATCTGAAGTTTACCGCTAAAAAGAACCCCTTTGTCGTATCTCCTCAGTTTCAAGGCACTTCCCTTGTTGCCTCAGCCAGTATCGGGATCCTTGGTGTCGACATTTCTGGTGACGTGCAATTTCGTAGTCACTTGGAAAAGAAGGCCAAATTGGCCTCTAAAAAGCTTGGCGTGCTCAGCAGAGCGGGACAGTATTTCATGGCGGCACACCGCTTGCATCTTTACAAGGCGCAGGTTCGGCCTCACATGGAATACTGTTCCCATCTCTGGGTAGGGGCTCACAGTGCCAGCTCCTTCCACTTGACCGCATCCAGCGCAGAGCGGCTCGAATCGTCGACCACCGAGTTCTTTCTGATCGGCTTGACTCATTGGCACTGCGTAGAGATGTTGCATCTCTTTTCGTATTTTATCGCTTCTATCACGGGAAGTGCTCTGAGGAATTGTTCGGACTAATTCCAGCCGCCCAATTTTACCATCGCACATCGCGACAAAACTCGCGATACCATCCATACCATCTGGATGATTGGCGGTCCACCACTGTGCGATTTAGAATAAGTTTTCTTCCTCGCACAACTTTCTTGTAGAATTGATTACCACCAGCGATTTTTCCGGACCGATACGACTTAGGGACCTTCAAGAAAAGAGCCTACTCCTTTTTAAAAGGCCAGCAACGCATCTGGGAATCCCCTGGTGTTGCAGTTGTTCATGGGCGGCGGTAGTCACTTACCATCAGGTGAGCCGCATGCTCGTTTGCCCCCTCTCCTATAAAAAAATCTTCTAGGCACTGAAAACGGTTTCGTAGCCCGAGCTGTTAAGTTTCGGGAATTAGTTTAATTGGAATAGAGCACGAGGGGGACGGAGTGTTGACTTCGTTAGGCGTGACCTCTCCAACTTAACGTTTAGGTTCAGTGTGCCTCTCACTATTCGGTGATCGCTGCCGGTTTTCACCCTCGCGATCACTGAGACATCACTGAACAGTTGTTCGTCTGGTCGTCATAATGATGTCAATCTCATTTTTTGTCGAAACGTCGGGGCTCGAACAGGTCCAATTTCTTTGGGACCGCTTCTGGAAGAAAGAGTTAATCACAAAGAGTCCCTCTTTCTCCATGAAGTCGGCCAGCTGCTGGCCCCTCGGGTTCCGTTGCCCTATTCCGGATTTCCCTACTTTCAGCTCACCGTTTTCTCTTGTGCCTGGTTTTGCGTTGAAATCTCTCATTAACAACGTGTGATGGATTTTGGAGGAATGCATGGCTCTAGAGATATCCTCATACATTTCCTCCACTTCCTCATTGGGGTGTGCCGAGGTTGGTGCGTAAACCTGTACGACCTTCAGCGTATACCGTTTGATGATTCTGAGTATAAGGTACGCGACCCTCGTCGACACACTTCCAATATTTACAAGGTTAACAAGAGACTTGTGGACGATAAATCCGACATCCGAATCCGATTTTGGATGATCGCCCTCCCGGTGATAGAACAAGTTGGAACAACGGAGTCGAGGAATACCATGTCCTCCTCCTGTTTTTGGACCTCTGATAGTCCTATAATATTTCAAGGCAACTGGTCAATCTCTTCTTCCAGCTCCAGGTGCATGCGTTATAATTTGCCAGGTCGAGTCGTCGTAGGTGGCATCCGAACCTCCAGCGGAGATTCTTAGCACCCCCTGCCTCGCCATTACCATGGTCGCCAACGTAGCCAGGAATAGCGGGGACGCCGGGTACGGGGGGCCGTCTCTTAGTAACTTTATTCATTTGTGGGGATATTGCCATAGTTGCCACGCTTGGAGAGCGGGTTGGCAACCGCAGTTTTTTTATTGTGATTATTGCTATTTTTAGGAAGATGTTGCTGCCCATCTCCTGACTGTTTCCCACTGTCGCCTTTTACGACACCCACGGGAAGATATGGTGTAGTAAATATTCTTAACCGCCACTACACGGCAAGTACTAAGATTACAAGAGTTATTATACATATTACGTAGTTTCATAGGGAATTAGCTCTAAGGGGCCGCAGTCTTCGAATAATGAGGGTATTTCATTCATCAACGATGTAATTAATATAAGAAAGGAAATACTTGTTATAAATAAAATAATAATAATGGGAAAGGGATTAATGATTGAGCCAAGGTTTTTTTTATGGAATAAGGGTGGCAAACGAGCACACAGTCCACCAAATAGTAAGTGGATACTGCGGTTCATAGACATCTACATTTACCCGCAATAAGAATCAAAATGTAGATGTCACTCCTGAGGACTAAGATGGAATTCCTTGTTTCCAGTAAAATGGGTCTACGGTTCTCTACGCTTATCATAGAAACAAAGCAGTATTTAAACCATAATTCAGTTGCAACGTGGCTCTACCACTTATAATTTGTTTGCAATTTTGCCGCAATGGTGGCTAATGTTATCTTATTAACACTTTTTATGTCCTAGAAAGATAAAATTCATTATAGTTATTATTATTCACCGCTTTTAATGCTCTCCTGGTCACAAATCTTTAGTACGATCTATTTGCGGATGAATGAACGGTAATATTTTCAGAATGACTGAAGTTTTGTGAGCGAAAAGAATTAATATTATATTGTGTTTAATTTTTTTTATAGGATAAGTGTGATAAACGAGCGCACATTCCACCTGATGGTAACCGTTTGCTGCAACCCATAGAAATCCACTCTATCCCCGATTACGAATCAAAATGCAGATGCTTTGTCAACCGTGAGGGCTAAGGTGGAATGCTTCGTTTCCAGTAAAACTGGATCTCTAGTTCTCTACACTCACAATACGAAACACAGCAGCGTTTAGCTGCTATTTTACGCTGGTATTCTTTGAGTGTGATCCTTTACCGGTTTAATCGTTTTAATTAAATTAAAAATATAAATAAGTGGTATATTGCAAGTATACATAATGATACACACACACACCCACACACACACACAAACACTTACGCCTGTCACCCGGAGGGGTAGGCAGAGACTACGGACTTCCATTTGACGCTATCCTGACACAACTCCCTCGCCTCCTTTATATCAATATATCTACGCATAAACGCTCGTCGGTTAAGGGTATTCCTAATCTGGCCCATTTTTAATGTATCGCCGATTTGGTCGATAAACCTTTTATAATTAATTGTATATCCTCACTGATTTCTTGTATTTATTTAGTTATAAATTATAATGTTGTTTTTATATAAAATAGTTTAAAACCGCGCAGTGGCGGTGTAAGGCTCAACTCACACTGGCGCAGAGTCGAAGCAACGCGACGCATCATATTTTTAAGCTTACAGCATATTCAACTCTATTGTTCTATTATTTAAGTACAAATTTCTGCTATGTAAATATGGAAGTGCGCGTCGACGTGCGTTGACGCTCGGCTGAAGTCGTGTGGATTTGCGAATCGCCGCGTGTACTCGGACGCAGTGACGCGTCAGACGCCGACCTCAACGGACGGACGACAGTGCTGAACTACAACAACAATGGGCGAAGTTGAAAAATTAATTTATTTAGTGCAAAAATATGAATATCTGTTTAACGTCAAGGTGAAAACCTACAGTGATAAAATTGTAGGAAAAATGCCTTTCAAAAAGTAAGCGGATTACGAGCATCGTCGCGCGCAGACGCGCGTCGCCATGCAAAACATGACGCGTCGCGTCGCTTCGACTCTGCGCCAGTGTGACCTGAGCCTAAGAATATCTTTTCTAAGCTACACGATATCGTATTGTGGACGCTGTAAGAGGCGATAGGGCTTAGCTTTCCATTGACTCCCATCGAGTTGGGGGTTGATACGTATTTTGACAGAAAAGTTACACTACTATAAGCACACACACAAAGTTACAACATGCGGAAACTCGTAATTTTTGAGAAAAAAGTTATTGAAAATCAATTATTCTTGCATTGTTTTTAACAGTGGTAGAGCCACGCGGCAGCTTTTGCTGTCGCACGGATGGGCCGGCTCGAACCGGGGTGGTACCACGACCTCACAGAAAACCAGCGTGAAGTAGAGGTTCACCTCTGCGATTCGCTTGGTGAGTGCAGGTGGCCGGAGGCCCTTTTTACTGGAAATGAGGCATTCCATCTTAGTCCTCACGGGTGACAACGCATCTACATTTTGAATTGTAATAGAGGATAGATGTAGATGTCTATGGGCCGCAGCAACCACTTACCATCAGGTAGGACTGTGTGCTCGTTTGTCACCCTTATCCTATAAAAAAAAAATCTAATCCTACCATAAAACCGACGCCATTTTGTAATGTCATTGTCGTCAGTAGGGATGTCGATTCTTTCCGAAAAAGGTTTGGTTTTAAATCGATTCAAATCTTAAGCTGATGTATCGATTCACAAAAAATCGATTTCTAAAATATCTATATTTTTTTATATTTGCATATTTGCATTTATATTGTAAATATAATTCCATTTTATGAAAAACAAGAAGAACTCTTATTGAAATTTGTTTTATTTTAACAGTACCAATTAGGGCAGATAACAAATAAAATAGGTTAGGTTCAACTTATGTCAAAGAACCGAATTGATTGACCACGACTCCACTTGGTACGAGTCTGTCCTACCCCTAGAGTGGTTTTAAAGAGCCGGAGGCGCATAGCGGGAGCAGCCTCCGCCTGCTGTAACAAATCGTAGGCATCAGACGAGGAGGGATGCCTGCGATTTGTTACGCTAAGGCGTAGAGGCTGCTCTTCCCGCAGCGCTGGAGACGTAGCAGTCTCAAAATAGATACAGAAATCCTTCTGAATCAATTCCCCTATATTTAATGATGAAGGGGATTTTTTTCTCATAAAATGGATTTATATTTACATTATAAATGCAAACATCAAACAAAATAAAGATATTTTAGAAATCGATTTTTTGGGAATCGATACATCAGCTTACAATTTGAATCTATTTAAAAAATCGATCTTTTTCGGAAAGAATCGATATCCCTACTGACAATAACAATAAAAATGGCGTCAGTTTTATTGTAGGATTAGACATAAACAATGCAAGAATAATTGATTTTCAATAAATTTTTTCTCAAAAATTACGCGTTTCCGCATATTGTAACTTTGTGTATGTGCTTATAATAGTGTAACTTTTCTGTCAAAATACGTATCAACCCCCAACTCGACGCGAGTCAATGGAAAGTCGTGCCGGCGATAGAGAGAAACAAACCAGAAGATGGGCAGCAGCGGGTTCTTCTTAACTACTAAAAACCTGCGGCTGCCAACCCGCTTGCCAAGCTTGGTAACTATGACAAATATACTTTTTATGTTATATCAACAGCTTACAAAACTTAAGTAAATAAAATGTTTAATTTATAAGAAACCAATAACAGGTTCTCACTATATATAATACTAAATATAATAATATAATCTTTCGTCGTCTAAACGACATAGCACAATAAGATCTTCCCAAATAGAGTCTTGTTTAAATGTACAACATGCATAATTTTAATTTGTAAAACAGACAATAATATCCAAAACGAAAAGAAAAGCAAAACTATGCAGACCTCATTAAACAAACTATGGGGATGCCTATGTTCAGCAGTGGACTTTTGTTAGACTTTGTAACAGTAACGGTTTTAAATAGAAGCCAATGATCGTGTTAGTAAGCCACTTGAATGGCATTTCAATTATTCATATATATTTCTTAGAGTGTTGGTGGTATTTCTTAGACTTTCCGTTGGTGATTCGAAGAAAATAAATGAGTAAATAAATAAATACCATTTGCTGGTCAGGTACTTCAAAGGTTTCTTCTTAAGACGATCTTACGTAAATGAGAAGTGAGCTTAAAGCCGCTTATGAGATTAAATGTTTGATGAGAATGTTAGCGTACATAGAATTTTGGCCAGCATAAATAACACTTAAGCTGTATTTAGTACTTTTCAATCTTAATTAAGTATCCCTAAATCGTTAAATATTTAATGTATTTGAAACTATGTAACTCATTAATGTAATTTCCAGTAATTTCTGTATTTTTCTAAGATCGAGCATTATATTTTTAAATTATTCTGACTTGTGCTTGATAACTCTCCCACCTAATGGTAAGTGATGATGCAGGCAAATATGGTAAAGTGTACTGAGTTAGCTTACCAAAAGCCTGTTAATTCTTGCCTTGAAAATACATACTTACATTGTAATTAGATGGAAATACATGCTGGCATATTACTCCACTCTTTTCGAAGCAAAGCATTTGGTTTGAATGTGTGGTAAGTCGACAACAAAGGGGTGTAGACAAGCCGAGTGTTTGGTTGTTTGATGGTGAAAGAGAGAGTGAGGTATCAAAACAGTGTGCATTTTTACTTGAATAAGCTGGAGCATTTAAAAATAATTACTAACTTATAATGTCAAATTAATCTTCTCACACTGACAATCCTTATCAATATTATACTAATTATTCTTTGAATCTGTTAACATTGATTGTATAAATTAATTTTCCATTCATTTTTTATAAAGGAATTTTAAAAGAAGCCTCTCTGTACTAAATACAAAGAACACAAGCCAGTATGCGTGAATTGATTCTATGTCAGCGCCCTTCCCTTACGAAATAGATTGAATAATTGGCTATTTATATGGCTTCGGAAGGTAGGTTGATTTTCAAGAACAATTTTGCAACCCTGCCTGCACCTACAATGTCTATTAACGTGATTATTTAACCGAAATCAAAAAAGGACGAGGTTCGAAATCCGAGTGTTTATTCTTTCTTTTTGTGTACATGATATGCGATATCTTCGTAAATTGTGAACGAATTGAATGATTCTTTTTGTCATCCAAATCATGCATCACAACCTATAAAAGTTCACTGCTAAATATAGGCCTCCCCCATAGATTGCATCTTAGGGGGCTTCAGCTTTTTTTGCCACACTCGGCAGGCGGGTTGGCGAACGCAGTATTTACAACTAGGAGGAAAAAACAAAAAGAACCAAATAATTTTCACATACGAGTAATAGCTTCTGAAGTCGGGGTTTTAATACTTGTACACACTAGTGTTACCACCAACTTCTGATGTAAATATGTAGAAATAAAAGAAAAAAAAAAGAAAATTACTTCGAATTCGGCTTTTGCTTTATATTAAAAATCTATTTTCTTTTTTGAAGAGATAAATTTCTAATAATTTATTTTGTAATAACACTGCAGCCTATGTTATAAAAAAATCGTGAAAGACATAAGTTTAGAAAACTTTCAATACTCGATACAGATAAAATCATTTTTGCACGAAACATTAGTAAATAGCTTAAATAAATTATTGTCTTCTTTTTTCTTCCTCTTATTTTTTTTTGGTGGTATTCATTATTATGTTATCTTATTAAATATGAAAATAATTAGAAAGTGCATGGTAGTGGTTTTCTTTGTTTATTTTCAATCATGTTTTCCTTATTAGTACAATAACCCTTTTTAAACTACTACTGCTTAATACAATTTAATAAGTTTTGATTGATACGGCTTGTATATTTTCCGAAACTTTGTTGTAAAACCTTTGTCCCATAAAGAAACTACCGATGCTTAAGAGTCGGGTAACTGTGCTTCACGTGATAGAATCATCCTGTAGCTATGTTATGGTTGTAGCGTGAATGGATCGGCTCGGGGATAGACCACAGTCTCGTAGAATATGAGCGCAAAATAGCAGATCATTGCTGCTGTGTTTCGTATGGTGATTTTTTTTTACACGGAGACCCTTTTTACAAGAAACGTGGCATTTCATCTTAATCCTCAAGGGCGACAATACATATGTGTTGTGGTTCCTAATCGAGAATAGATGTAGATGTATATAGGTCACAGCATCCACTTCCACCAAGTGGATTGTATGCTCGTTTGTCTATTATACTACAAAAAATAACCTACCTTGTGCTTGTTCCTAGGAATTTCAGAATGAACATCACTAATTTTAATAAAACATAAGCAAATTTTAAGAAACAATAATAATAAGATACTTCAATACGAATTCCGTTCTCGGCGGCGGTCTTAACGGAGACAAGCCATCTGCGCAGGAAAAGATTATATTGCATAAGTGTGTGCGCAGGCACAAGTGCACTATCTATTCCCTCATAGTCTGATGGGAGGGCAATCCGATACGACCAGAAAGAGATCAGGTGCTAGGCTTTTCGTGCTTTTTGTGTGCCGAGACTACAGAATCAGCAGTCACGCTTCCGACCATTAGAAAAACAAGCGTAAATAAAATGAGAAGCAAAAGACACCCTTTTTTTATAGGATAGGGTGACAGACAAGCACACAGTCCACCTGATGGTATGTGGTTGCTGTGGCCCATTAACATCTATATCTATCTCCGTTTGCAAATCATAATGCAGATGCGTTGTCAACCGTGAGGACTAAGATGGAATGCCTCTTTTTCAGTAAAAAGGGTCTCCGGTTCTCTACACTCACCATACGAAACACAGCAGTTTTAAGCTGCTATTTTACGCTGGTATTCTGTGAGAGCGTGGTTCTTCCCCGGTCGAGCCGACCCATTCATGCTACAACTATACTTTTAATATAGCTGCAGCATGGCTCTACCACGTATGAACTGTCGAATGTAGGTTATAAATTGCACTTACGGCTTTCTTTTGCAAAAAAAAAACACAGTTTTAGTGTCAGTTATATTACCATACAAAGATTCCATATGACATTTTGCTACGGAAATAACTCAAATAAACTAACCCTTACTTAAAGGGTTACGAAACTGATAGGCGTGGAAGAAGTAAAAGACCAAAGTAAAATGTCTTTTTAATTTTATAATATTTTTCATAAGAGCTGTGGTAACTCAGGGGTTCAAGGTTCGCTGTACGCAAACAATCCGGATTCGATTCAGACGGCACCAATTAAATTGTTCAATGCATTGATTTATCACGTGCTCGGTGATGAAGGAAAACATCGTGAGGAAACCTGCATGTCTGAGAAAAAAAACTCACAGACATTTGAAGTTCGCCAATACTATTAGGGCAGCGCGGCGGACATTTTCCATGCCCTAAAACCCTTTCAGATAAGAGAGGAGGCCTGTGCCCAGCCGTGGGACGTTTATAGGCTGTAAATTTAACTTTAACCTTTAATACTTTAAATATTATTTGTAGAGCTTATAAACAATTGTTCTTTTCTGGATTTCTCCTCAATCCAATTATGTCGAAAATCATAAACTCTTACGTCGCTACGTTACCAGTGTAGTTGTATATGACGTATGATTCCACTGTATTAAAACAATCGTAGTGTTTCAAAGTATTTTCTTTATAAAGACCTAATTTGAAGTGTTTTGAATCGATATCAAAGCTTAATCAAATATCAAATGTTACAAAATATAATTAATCCTGGAAATTTATAAAGGAGCAGCAATTTATTCATTAAAATAAACATTTTTTTTGATTGGCGGGTTAATGTCTGTTTCGCAAGTTGAAAATGAAATACAGAACATAGACGAGCAGCTGCCAGGACCGAATCCAAAATCACAGCCAAAACATTGTTAGCTTCCAATGACAGGTTTTTAACTGTGAGATCAAACACAATTTTAGAATTGTTTTTTTGACAAAGCACAACAGTCTTTAAGGTACTTATTTATCTTTAATTTGTGTTTTTTTGTTGTTTGTGCGTACTAGCAGCTGTATATGTACTAATAACACTTTAAAATAGTAAAAAAATATTAAAAACATTAAATAATACAATTATTTTCACATAATTAAATGGCTTCTGAAGTCACTGCTAAAACAATTTATAATAGAGAATTAAAAATTCGACTTTAGAAGGCAATATAAAATCTAGATACAATTTATTACTTTTTGTATTCTAAAGTTTACTTTTAAAAATTTGATTTAGAATTTTTTTTTTGACAAAGAACAACAGTCTATAAGGTACTTATTGATCTTTAATTTGTGTTTTTTTGTTGTTTGTGCGTACTAGCAGCTGTATATGTACTAATAACACTTTAAAATAGTAAAAACAGATTAAAAAAATTAAATAATACAATTATTTTCACATAATTAAATGGCTTCTGAAGTCAATGCTAAAACTATTTTTATTAGAGAATTAAAAAGTCGACTTTAGAGAGCAATATAAAATCTAGATACAATTTATTATCTTTTGTATTCTAAAGTTTACTTTTAAAATTTTTAAGTCCCGTTTTTTAATCAGTTTAATTATTTGGCCTTTTCGAGTAAGAATTTATTATTTTTTACTTGATTTAATTTCTTTTGATTGACTGCTTTCTGGTAGAAATGTTTTACCGACTGGGTAGGTACTACCTTATTGCCTATTTCTGCACCAAATATTAGTGCTTGTACTGTTGCACTTGTTGCAGTGAGAAGGGTAAAGAGAGTCATAATAATAAGCAGAGAGGCGTTACATCCTTAGTCCGCATATCTTTGGAGTGGAAATTGTTATTATACGTAATTTATTTGTTTCGTTAAAGTTTTTGTATTGTTAATTGAATCAAATTTCATTCAAAAATATTCCTTGCGCTTTTTTATTTTAAAAACTAGTCAACACAAGCTTTTAATAATCAAATTTAAAATTGAAACTTACACATTTATAAATCATTATACCTTAAATATATTGCTTTTACATGTAAATAATATTTAAGTATATTAAGTGTGTATTTTATAAAATTTTATCTCAAGGAATACTTTCTCCGCTCATTTACATCTTGCTACTCATTTTCGCGTGTAATTGACTAGAAGCTTTTGATATGTACACTTCACTGCAGATCATAATGAGATATTTATTTCTTGCCAGAATATTTTTAATATAAAGTGAAAACGAAAAACTTGACTTCCTAGCCTGCTCTTATTTAGTAAATCTTTATCCACGCATTGATCCTTCTTTAATGTATATAAATACAGTTTCTTCGCGTTCTATCAACTTATTAGAGTGCCTGAACTACTCCAAAATGGTTTGATTAGGTGTCACACAATTTTGATTTTTAATCGACGATATATCTAAGTATCTAAGGGCCATAGTATTTCACTTACTAACAGATGGACGGCGAGTCCGTTTGTCCTTCCTACTTCAATATAAAAAAGTAAGCTCTCCAAACAATAAGTTTTCACATACTTACATACATAAACACACACGCCTGTCACCCAGAGGGGTAGGCAGAGACTATGGACATCCATTTGGCATGATCCAGACACACCTCTCTCGCCTCTTCCACATCCATATATCTACGCATACACGCTCGTCGATTAAGGGTACTCTTAATTTGGCCCATTTTCAGTATATCGCCAATTTGGTCGATTAACTTTCGCTTATGGCGTCCCTTCCCGACTCTGCCGTTCGCATCTGCAACATAAATTTGCTTTTTCACTCTTTCCTCATTCATTATTTCTACATGATCAAGCCATAGAAGCATTCCTTTCTTGATCCTAGTCACAACATCATCTTGCAAACACTCTTCTCTTATCACACAATTTCTCACTCTGTCATTCAGATTCAGCCCTAACATACTCCTTAATGACCGCATTTCTACAGCATTTATTCTACTCTCGTGCTTCTTCTGCCGTTTTTACATAATATTTTTTATTATAGTATAATAATTTTTACATACACAAAACTATTAAATAAATATTCTAGTTCTGTGTTCATTAGTTAGTAGTAGTTTTGTGTTGTGTTTGTGTTTGAGTTGCTTAGCTGTGAGCATTTTATTTTATCTAGGCTAAGGACGTAGTTTCCGAGATTAGTATGTTAAGTTTGCACATTAAGAGTTGCGATCATTTAGGATGTTCAAAGGTGTTTCTTCCGTTAAGGAACAGAATCGGTACTTTGTCCTAGCCATGTGCTTTTTTTAAACAGCAATGTCTAGTCAGGCGCTTTTTTTTCAAGGAGTGTTTGTTAAAAAAACATTTATTTCATATTTTATTTTTTAATAATTAAAATTGTGCAGTTTTAAGTAAAATACAGCTTTCTTAATACACACTTGTTGTAAAAGGAAAAAAAAAATACAATGAAACAAATTTTGAAACTATTATATTACATATTTTTACATTAATTTGGTGGGTAGTAAAATAGGTATGAAGTTTTTTTATGTAACTATTTAGGCGATATTAAAATTCTAATAGTCCTTAGTCCACTCAAAAGTTTAGAAAAATAACTTCTCATAAAAAGTGAAAGCCCGCTTTAAAGATATAAACATCTCCGTAACGGTAACCAATTCTCTAATTTAGTTAGAGATTGCAAAAATATGTATGGTTGTGTTATCAACTTTTTATTTGGTGAAATTATACATTGATATGAAAATGATATTACAATTATTTATTTTACTAATAAAAAACATTACATAGTTAATACATACATATATAATCACGCCTCTTTCCCGTAGGGGTAGGCAGAGACCACTTCTTTCCACTTGCTACGATCCTTACATACTTGTATCGATAGTTAAAAAAATAATAACATAAATTACTGCCGGAATGAAACACTTCATTGTTGTAACTTAATTTAATAATTGAAAATTGCCCGCGGCGGCCATGTCAAATTCTGCCAAAATCCATTAGGTTGAATGAGATACTCAATCAAATTGCTTGTTCGTGTAGCGCGAGTGAATTGCTTTTTATAATCATTCAAATTTA
The DNA here is from genome assembly GCA_033319125.1 of Parnassius glacialis. Taxonomy (NCBI): domain Eukaryota; kingdom Metazoa; phylum Arthropoda; class Insecta; order Lepidoptera; family Papilionidae; genus Parnassius; species Parnassius glacialis. The sequence goes on along the minus strand of JAVANC010000026.1, from coordinate 2,627,775 downwards.
ATATCTATAATAATAATAATAAAATAATTTATTCATTTATGTATTATTATGTTGTGGCACAATTTGACAAACGACCGGAATGAAATTTGAGTTCTTTGCATCAGAGCGAAATCCTAAAAGGTAAAATACATAACAACATCTAAAAATAATATCTTATTCGGATATAAATTCCAATTACACCGGAAAATCCGAAGAGAGGGATACAGATGCAGGCATAGCCGTTTATCAGGGCGGCTATGACGTAACTGGATAATAACCAATTGCTATTTACTCATTCGCATCTAGCAACTCGGCATGGGTTTGTCACCAAGTCGTAAAAATATAATTATACGAATTGATTATAAAATGTAAAACATTTCTTCAAAATGCTACCTAAAATATAGGTTTATTTTCTACAAAAAACTTTTTTTTTATAGGAGAGGGGGCAAACGAGCATGCGGCTCACCTGATGGTAAGTGACTACCGCCGCCCATGAACAACTGCAACACCAGGGAGGGAATTGCAGATGCGTTGCGGACCTTTTAAAAAGGAGTACGCTCTTTTCTTGAAGGTCCCTAAGTCGTATCGGTCCGGAAAAATCGCTGATGGTAATCGATTCTACAAGGAAGTCGTGCGAGGAAGAAAACATCTTCTAAATCGCACAGTGGTGAACCGCCAATCATCCAGATGGTGTGGATGGTATCGGGAGTTCTGCCCCGATGTGCGTTCGTGAAATTTGGCGGCTGGGATTAATCCGAACAATTCCTCAGAGCACTCCCCATGGTAGATGCGAAAGAAAATGCAAAGACATGCAACATCTCTTCGTAGCGCCAATGAGTCGAGCCGATCGGAAAGGACTCGGTTGTCGACGATTCGAGCCGCTCTGCGCTGGATGCGGTCAAGTGGAAGGAGCTGGCACTGGGGAGCCCCTGCCCAGAGATGGGAACAGTATTCCATGTGAGGCCGAACCTGCGCCTTGTAAAGTTTCAGGCGGTGTGCCGGCATGAAATACTGTCCCGCCCTGCTGAGCACGCCAAGCTTTTTAGAGGCCAATTTGGCCTTCTCTTCCAAGTGACCACGAAACTGCACGTCACTCGATATGTCGACGCCGAGGATTCCGATACTGGCTGAGGCAACCAGGGGAGTGCCTTGAAACTGTGGAGATACGACAAAGGGGTTCTTTTTAGCGGTAAACGCGCAAACTTGTGTCTTCTGAGGATTAAACTGGACTAGATTTAGTCGCCCCCAGTTCGAGACTTTGTCCAGCAAAGACTCGACTTCAGACACAAGTTTGTTCCGGTACTCGGAGACGTTTTCCCCGAGAAATATTAGCACGGCCGGTGTATAGAGCATCACCAGTGCTGTCATCCGCATAGCAATGAATGTTACCAGTTAGCAACATATCATTGATATGCAGAAGAAACAGCGTTGGTGATAGCACACAGCCTTGTGGAACACCAGCGTTAATAGGCTTGTAGTCAGAACATGCACCGTCTACAACGACCTTGATGCTCCGATCTGCAAGGAAGCTGGTGATCCAATTGCACAATTTCTCGGGAAGCCCATAGGATGGGAGCTTCGAAAGAAGCGCTTTGTGCCAAACCCGATCGAAGGCCTTCGCAATGTCCAGACTAACGGCCAACGCCTCCCCCTTGGACTCTACTGCCTCCGTCCATCTATGGGTCAGGTAGGCCAGAAGATCACCAGCTGATCGACCCCGACGAAAACCGTATTGGCGGTCACTAATCAGCAGGTGATCCTCAAGGTACCGGATGAGCTGGCAGTTAATAATGGATTCCATTATTTTGGAGAACAAGCAGGTAATCGCGATAGGCCTATAGTTGGACGGGTCTGAGCGGTCGCCTTTTTTAGGGATCGGGTGGACAAAAGCTGTCTTCCATGAATTTGGAACTACGCCTTGGGAGTAGCAGTACCGGAAAAGACGCGTTAGGACCGGTGCCAACTCCGGAGCACACGCCCTCAGCACAATTGGGGGGATTCCGTCAGGCCCACTCGACTTCTGGATGTCCAGGGAGAGAAGTGCTTTGCGTACCGAGCGCTGTGAGAACAGCACATCCGGCATGGAGCACTCACACCGCGGGATGGTCGGCGGTGTTTTCCCCCCGTCATCAAGAGTCGAGTTGGACGCAAAAAGGGAGCCTAAAAGGTCGGCTTTGTCCTTTTGCGTCATGGGCCCGTGAGTCGTCCTCCCTGTGCAGAGATGGTAGTGATGGCTTACAGAAATTCCCTTGGACAGCCTTGGCGAGAGACCAGAATGCACGGGTTTCCGAAGGAAGGCGAACTAGTTTTTCGCCAATTCTGCCTATGTGCTCTGACTTTGCCTTGGCAATAACTCTTTTGAAGGACCTGGAGGCGAAGTTATACTTCTTTTTAAGTATGCTGGTGATTAGGTATTAAGTTAAGGTATTTTTAATTGAGTTTTGGGCAGCTAGCCGGAAGAAAATCCCGAACGCACGCAAAGCAGTGAATTTCCATTTACCCTTCGCAACAATCACTTATGTGACAGTGGGTTTTCTTGATCATGACAAAATCAAATACAGAAATGACCACATACAGCGAGTGAGAGAGAGAGAGAGAGAGAGAAAGAGAGAGAGACAGACAGACAGAGACACATACACGAGCGCACACACACTCACACACACACACACACACACACACACACACACACACACACACACACACACACACACAGAGATTTACACGTTTGTCTCTTTCTAGTGTCGCTTTAAACCCCGACGAAAACAGAGGTGTGTTATGTAGTGTGTATCTGTGTACCTATGTATCTTTGTATCAGTCTGTGGCATCATAGCTCCTGAACGGATGAAACGATTTTGATTTTTTTAAAGGTGTCTCGATTAAGACACCTTTGTGTGTTCTTAGCTGCCTTCAAGAAAATCTATTTAGCCGTTTGCAGATCATCAGCTCTTTTGTTTTGGGGTTTTTTTTTTTAATTTTAAATTGAAGTGATTCGTTTCATCCGGTTTCAAATCACAACGATGCTAAAAAAGTTACCACTTTAAAAGTAATTAAAGTAGTAATATCCACATGTATTTTATATTGTTACATCTTTTTATCAATACTTGAAAAGACAATTTTTATATTGTTGCGTTTAGTGACCTGCTAGCCTCGTTCTATTGAAACCGTTCTATGTATATGCGACTCGCATTTAAGCGCAGTAACATTCATAATAAAACTGTTGTTTTTTTTTTTGAGAGGATAATATTATTATTTGATACGTTCATTTAACGTTAATGAATACGCCAATATTAAAAATTTAAGTACCATATAAAGCATTAATTACAAGAGGAGAGATATGAATCTTAGCTTGGTGTATGTAATGTAAGTTAAGTATACGAACTGAACGTGAATGTGTAAACATACACAAGTGAATTTCTATTATGAACGCCTCAACCAATTAAATAAGCATTTTGATCACGTTCATGGTTGTATGAACTAAACAAAAAACCTTCGCCTTAAACATAACTGTACATAAAAATAAACAGACTTGTTTGTCACCGGTAGGCAGAGACTACGAACTTTTATTTGGCACCAACCAGACACCTCTCTCGCCTCCTTTACGTCCATATTCATACGCATACATGCTCGTCAGTTAAGGAAAATTTTATTTGGCCCATATTCAATAGATCGCCAATTTGGTCGATAAACTTTCCTCTACGGCGTCTCTTGCCGATTCTGCCGTTCACTTCTGTAACATAAATTTGATTTGTCACACTTTCCTCACTCATACATTCTACATGACCAAACCAACGAAGCATTATTTTCTTAATCCTAGTCACAGCGTCATCTTGCAAACCAAATTTTCTCTCATCACATAATTTTTCAAATTCAGCCCCATTACTTCTTAATGACTACGTTTCTTTTTTTTTCTTTCTTTTATAGGATAAGGGTGACAAACGAGCACACAGTCCACCTGATGGTAAGTGGTTGCTGTGGCCCATAGACAACTACATCTATCCTCGTTTGCGAATCAAAATGCAGATTCGTTGTCATCCGTGAGAACTATGATGGAATGCCTCATTTCCAGTAAAAAGAGCCTCCGGCCACCTGCACTCAACAAGCGAAACGCAGAAGTAAACCTCTACTTCACGCTGGTATTCTATGAGGTCGTGGTACCACCGCGGTTCGAGCCGGTCCATTCGTGTGACAGCAAAAGCTGCTGCATGGCTCTACCACTGTTAAAAATCTTCAGCATTTATTCTACTCTCGTCCTTCTTCTGCCACGTCCAACTCTCACAACCATACATTAAAGCAGGGACTAACGCAGCATTGTGAATGGCCATAGGTACCATTTTTGATATTTTCTGACTTCCCATATTAGAGTGAAGAGCCCCGTTTACTCTGTGCTCTGCGTTCACTCGTCGCTCTATATCCTTGTTATATTTTGTTTATGGAATAAGGGTGACAAGGAAGCACACAGTCCACCTGATGGCAAGTGGTTGCTGTGACCCATAGACATCCACATCTATTCGCGATTATGAATCAAAATGCAGACGCGTTGTCACTCTTGAGGACTAAGATGAAATGCCTCATTTCCAGTAAAAAAGGTCTCCGGTTCTCTACATTCACTATATGAAACACAGCAGCATAAAGCTGCTATTTTACGCTGGTATTCTGCGAGAGCGTGGTCCTTTCCCCGGTCGAGCCGACCAATTGATGCTGCAACTATACAATTGATATAGCTGCAGCATGGATCTACCATGTATAAATAATAATATATCTACCATCCCTACTAAACACACATCCAAAATACACAAACTCCTTGTTACATCCCCTTGCTTCAATTCTTATTTCTCATATTGTCTCACTATCTTCTCTATCGGAAACCTTCACCTTCACTACATGGGAAAATATAACAAGATAGATAAGCAAATCCATACTTAGTGATGATTTACAACTGGTGGAATTTCGAACACGGGCTTAGTTAAATAATTATAGATAATATAAACAAGAGTAGTTTTTGCCGATATGCTGTTTAAAATTTTGCAGACCATAAAACTAACCTTGAAAAATTTTAACGATTTTTGTTTGAAACATGAATAAAAAATAATTGAGGTTGCAAATGTCTGTTTAATTTTTGACAATACTTTATAGGTTTAAAAGACATGAACCAATAATGTTAAATGTTTGGAAATACATATGTAAATCTCTTTGATTACCAATACAAGTTGATTGCTTGCATGAGATAGTATCGCCACGTTAAATCAAACGTATGGATTTGCAATTCCACCCAAGATTTCGGTTCAAAACTGAACCTAAATACCAATTTATGTATTTAAAAATAACCATGGTAGAAATCATACTGAAGTATAGTATGATTATGAGTCTTAATATAGAATAAGTTTATTTTTTATACGTTTTTATATTTTGTACGTGTTATTGAATGACGTATATAACGCAATTAGCGTTGCCAGAATCAGTATTCAAACAGATATATGAGTCATTCATTAAGTTATTAATTAATTTATTACTTAATAAAACTCGACCATTAAAAATATTATTTAAATATAAATACATTTTATTTGAAAATTGTTTGTGGTTTTATTACATCTAACTTTGCATAAGTTTAATTCATCGGAAAAGCGGGGTTTTTGACTATACTCTTACTAACCGGCCAAAGCAATTAAAAAAAAATTAAACCACATATAATTTGCAAATAAAATTTTAATTTAATTGTTTTTCGTGTTTCTGAAGTAAAGTTTATTTTCTATACGTTTAAATACTGTCTCTAATAACACAGTTAACATGAATCATAAAATATTTTAAGTTATGTTTTTTGTACTTATAGTCTTAATGAATCGTTGACTTCTTTTTAAAAATAATTTATTTACTATGTGATAAGATACCATTTCTAAATATGTATCCATCTTGGTAAGTAATACCCTCTCACTAATTTTCTGCCCCAAGTAGTATGTTCCACTTTGAAGGGTGTATAGAGTAAGTGTGATTACAGACTGTAAGATTTTCCACCTTATAGCAACAGTTACAATAGCCACTTACCATTAGGTAAGTTGTAACATCGCTTATCACAAAAAAAGAATAAAACCCTATAAAATGAATCGTTTGAAAATAAAATTTAAGCACAAACACAGCTACTCCAGACCCTGACTAAACCTGGTTTATCGTTTGTTAATAACAGTTACCTTTATTACTAATATTCTGCAATGAACTAGGATTAGACTGACTGGGACTTGACGCTCAGGCGCAGTTTACCGCGACGGCTTATTGCATTAACTCAAACTTGCGCCATGGCGCAACAAATTTTACATATATATGTTTATACTCTGTGTCTAAGCACACAGTTGTCAACTCAGCCATCAGTCAAAATAAAACCTTGTGGCCAGTACGCCTTTCAAATTTCCTGGTCCTGCGCTGTGCACCTATACATACAACAGAGCTTCAAGAAATTTCCTGCATGCAATTTTCTTATTTAAATTATTTTGCAGGTATATTACAAACGTGTTAATACCTGCTAAATTTATTCGGCTAAAAAATTACCACGGGCCACCTATCTGTACATCGAGCAGCGTTATATGTCTCACACAATATATCGACAATGTCAACTCCTCCTTAAAAGGTTAAAATTCTCTGGAGCTTTGATAATTCTCCTCATCCCATCCGACTCTTCGTCACCTTTTACTTCATCGTTTTTGTTTGGTATCATACTTTTCTTCTTGGACTTGGACAGAATCTTCCACTTCGCTCTCATATCCATCTTCGTAGCCAGAGCCAGAAATTTCATCCTCCATCAGTGGTCTGATTTGCTCGTCATCCCTCTTGTAGCAAAGTAAAATTTATAAAATAATAAAACTCGTCTAATCATTCATAACCACAAAGTAAAAAAAACACAAAAGAAGCAATACACACATAATTTAATACTCACATAAAAAGTTGCACCTATACCCGCGTCGGTATTACAGACCGATTGGCGCCAAATACACCAAAACGTGTCGCGCATAATTGCGCCATGAGTTTTGAAATGAAGTTAATAACAAATACGGCAGCTAATGAAAGACTCGAGTTGTCAGCGTTCTCAGAAAAAAAAATGTACAAAAGTGTTTCATCGGTCCCACAGACCAATGGGCGCGTATACTTAGGTTAAAATGTATAGGTGCACAGCGCAGGACCAGGAAATTTGAAAGGAGTACTGGCCACAAGGTTTTATTTTGACTGATGGCTGAGTTGACAACTGTGTGCTTAGACACACACATGCTCGTTTGTCGCCCTTATCCTATAAAAAAAAAAACTAAACTATAACAGAATGAAGCAAGCTACATCCGCTCTTAGAAACGAGGGGAGGTTTGTGCCCAGCTGTGTGATATATGTAGGTGTTAATTTAATTTATATTTGATAAAAAAATTGTATCTAAACCTACCAAAATTCTATTCCTGAACGTAGGCCCCCCATTGCCTTTCAGGGGAAATATTTATCATACTCGTAGTTGCCAGTCTTTGCTAGCGGCTTTTCAATCACTGTCTTAATTATTTAAAGCTGTTATTAGGAGATGCTGTGCCCATCTCCTGTTCCGGATTGGATAAGGGACAGTAAATTGAATGCACCTAAATAATGAAACAAAAACAATCAGGGTGCTTTGTTTCCTTGCGTGATAAAGTTTACTTTTCATTTGGTACATATAAATAGAAACGATGAATACAATTTTAATTAATGGTACACAACATTTGTTGAACTTTCATTCACATGTGTTTATAAGAAAATATGCTTTAGTCGTATTTGAACAAATATTTAATATCTAAAGGTATATTATTTGTTACATAAATTAAAAGCACTACTGCACAGTGCTTTTAATTTATGTATATTCAAAGATAAAATTTTATCAATATATTATAACAGTATTGTATCTAGATATTGTTTATAAAGCAATCCCAGAATTTCAGTGGTAATTTAAGTAAATAAATTTGCTTGTGTTACTTAATTGTACAAAGTTTTGAGAAGATAACCTTAACTTAACAAAATCTTATAAGGTTTAAATCAATTTTTATGATTTCATGAAATTTTAATATTTCAAACGAGCGTAATATTGATATACGATTAGTTTTATTTTTGAATAATTTTGATAAAAGAGAAAATAAAATGCCCATGTGTTCTTATAAAAATGTATTTAACAGTATTTTATTTCATTCCAAATACTGCTAAGAATTTTTCAATGTTAAACCTATGTGACCGTCAATTCTATTGAGGTCATCGGAGACCACAGGAGCAAGGCCTAGTGGCGCTGCCGAGCGACAAAACAGATACAGAAGGAAGAAAGAACAACGCCCAGATGCGTAGTGCTCCACGCTCACGCGCATCAAAATAACATCATTATTTTTTCGTTTTCCGATTATCATACGTCTTGATGTCTTCCAGACCGATTTCGGCCAGTCTCAAGGGAGCCTATAGCCATGTGCGCAAGACAAGATTATAGTGGCCGAGTATATACGCAAGTACTCTTACAAATACACTTTGTATTCCTTCACTCTCAAAGTCCGATGAGACGGTAACCGACATGACCGGAGATTCATCAGGCGCATGACCTAAATCTTTAGGTCCTTCCCAAAGCACGGGGGTTTAAACACCGCCAACTTCCTGACTCCTGGCTGCTATTGTGATATTCTTAACAGAAAAACCCAATAACCGATTTTGGCCCGACCCGGGATTTCAACCCAAGACCTCATCATCAACAACCGCGTTTGCGACCACTGGACCAGCGAGGCTGTCGTCATTGTCGTACTTTATCACATTATGTACCTAATATAAGAACAAATAAATCCTTGCATCGAGAATACAATTATTTATTTAATCGTACAAACGGTCTGCAAAATCTCTCTATATTTTAATTTAAGATACAATAATTACACACTGTCAGTAACAAAAAAGGTGTTAGGGCTGTTAATGTTCTTATATTAGGGTTAAATGTACAAAAGTTCATCTACATTTATCCTCGTTTCGGAATCAAAATGCAAATGCGTTGCCACCCGTGAGGACTAAGATGGAATGCCTCGTTTCCAATAAAAAGGGTATCCAGTTCTCTACATTCACCATAGGAAACGCAGCAGTGTTAAGCTGCTATTTGACGCTGGTATTCTGTGAGAGCATGGTCCTTCCCCGGTCGAGCCGACCATTCGTGCTACAACTATACTACTAATATAGCTGCAGCATGGCTCTACCACGTAAATTGTATACCGATGAGTATACCATTTTTGATGTATTAGATTGTAGAATACTCGTTGGAGCTCCTTGGGTGGCTCAGTTAGACGGGTACACGGCCCATGTAAGATGCTGCCATTCAGCAAGGAAATTCTGCTAGAGAGAAGGTGCAAATGAAAAAAAGCAAATGAGACATTAAGCCACTATTTGGATTGTACTGGGATTAAGTCCGTCCATTGTAATCCTTACTTTATTGTATCTTATAATAAAGACTAAAACTTAAATGTACATGATATGCCTTTTTTCTTACGATGTAAGTATAGTTCGAGCTAATTTAGTTTATTAACGATGTAACTTGTTAACAGAATAATAACCTTTCGATTCGCTCAATTTACATCGGAACTAAGTTTTGAAACTGAAGTCAAAGTTTCACTCCGATAAAGTTAAAATACTAAATACTCGTATAATAACTGAAAATCTAATAATACTAAAATTAAAGTTGTTGATATAACATTACATTATAGTAAAAATCGACTTCAATCAAGATCGTACATACAGTTACTTCGATCGTGTAACTCTGTTGGGAATCGTGGCTGGTTTGTTTTTGATGTTTGACGTTTGTAAAGAATGGCAGAGCGTAGAAGACCAGAATGAATCCATAAAAGAAAGTAAGAGAGGGGCGTATAAAGAATGTAAGAAGAGAGCGAAGAAGGAAGTTGCTATTTGTAGGGCAGAGGCGCAAGATAAATTATATCGGTCCCTTGAAAGCCCCGAAGGTCAAATACGACTTTTTCAAATTGCAAGAGCGAGAGAAAGGAATGGAAGAGATGTCTCACATGTAAAATGTATAAAAGATGATTCTGGAAGGATTTTGACTGACGACGAAAGTATAAAGAAGCGATGGAAGGAGTATTTTGAGAAATTGATGAATGAGGAGAATGAATGGAATGGTATGCTTGAAAACCCACCAGTGAATATGGGCTTAGTGAGAGAAATTAGTGTGGAAGAAGTAAAAATGGCTGTTAGGAATATGAAGAATGGGAAGGCGGTCTGCCCAGATGGAATACCAGTAGAAGTGTGGAAGTTGCTGAGGGCGGATGGATGGAAGTGGTTGAGTTTATTTTTCGGTAAATTGTTGCAGGAAGAACAAATACCTGAGGAATGGTGCAGTAGTATACTGGTCCCCATTTTTAAAAACAAAGGAGACGTCCAAAACTGCAGCAGTTACCGGGGAATAAAACTCATGTCACAAACGATGAAAGTCTGGGAAAGAATAATAGAGAGAAGAATGAGAGAAGAGTGTAAGATAACACAAAACCAGTTCGGATTCATGCCCGGTCGAGGTACGACAGATGCCATTTTCGCATTACGCCAATTGTGCGAAAAGTACAAGCGCGTGCATAAAGATCTGCACATGGTTTTTGTCGACCTTGAAAAGGCGTATGATCGGGTTCCCCGTGAGGTTTTGTGGTGGGCGTTAAAGATGAAAGGTATGCCTGGGAAGTATGTGAGGTTAGTCCGTGCTATGTACAGAGCATCCCGTACATGTGTACGATCTGCCGCGGGAACTACGGGCAGTATCGGTGTGGCGGTAGGGCTGCACCAAGGGTCGGCATTGAGCCCTTACCTCTTCCTACTGATTATGGACGCTTTGACGTCGGACCTGCAGGATGAGGCACCCTGGTGCATGCTCTTTGCCGATGACATCGTGCTTGTCGGGGAAGAAGGCATCGAGGTACAGAGCAGACTGACGGGGTGGCAACGGAGGCTGGAAAGTGTTGGCTTGAAGATCAGCAGATCCAAAACCGAATATCTGTGCTGTGATTTCGGCGGTCTTTCCAGTCCTGTACCCATGTCGTTGGATGGCGTTATACTGCCTATCTGCTCAGATGTCAAGTACCTCGGTTCCCTCATTCAAGGCGACGGCGGAATAGATAGAGCTGTGCAGCATAGGATTAACGCAGGGTGGATGAAATGGCGACAGGTCACAGCCACAACGTGCGATCCCCGAATGCCAATAAGGCTGAAGGGGAAAATTTACAAATCGATCATCCGACCTGTCGTCATGTATGGAAGTGAATGCTGGGCCGTCAAGAAGAAGGATGAAAATAGACTGCATGCGAATGAAATGAGAATGTTACGATGGATGTGTGGTGTGACAAGGATGGATAAGATAAGGAATGAGTATATAAGAGGAAGCCTGAAAGTAGCGCCAGTGGTAGAAAAGGTGAGAGTAAGCAGATTGGCATGGTTTGGGCATGTGATGCGGAGGAATGAAAGTCATGTCACAAAACGAGTGTTGAATATGAATGTAGAGGGACACACGGGCAGAGGAAGGCCGAATAAAAGATGGATCGATTGTGTGAAGAGTGATATGAGAATCAAAGGAGTAAGTATGGAAATGACGGCTGATAGAGAGGAATGGAACAAAAAGATTTACTGCGCCGACCCCAGATAATGGGAAATGGTTGAGAGAATGATGATGAATACTGTTATAATATATTGATAAAATTTTATCTTTGAATATACATAAATTAAAAGCACTGTGCAGTAGTGCTTTTAATTTATGTAACAAATAATATACCTTTAGATATTAAATATTTGTTCAAATACGACTAAAGCATATTTTCTTATAAACACATGTGAATGAAAGTTCAACAAATGTTGTGTACCATTAATTAAAATTGTATTCATCGTTTCTATTTATATGTACCAAATGAAAAGTAAACTTTATCACGCAAGGAAACAAAGCACCCTGCTTGTTTTTGTTTCATTATTTAGATGCATTCAATTTACTGTCCCTTATCCAATCCGGAACAGGAGATGGGCACAGCATCTCCTAATAACAGCTTTAAATAATTAAGACAGTGATTGAAAAGCCGCTAGCAAAGACTGGCAACTACGAGTATGATAAATATTTCCCCTGAAAGGCAATGGGGGGCCTACGTTCAGGAATAGAATTTTGATAGGTTTAGATACAATTTTTTTATCAAATATAAATTAAATTAACACCTACATATATCACACAGCTGGGCACAAACCTCCCCTCGTTTCTAAGAGCGGATGTAGCTTGCTTCATTCTGTTATAGTTTAGTTTTTTTTTTATAGGATAAGGGCGACAAACGAGCACACAGTCCACCTGATGGTAAGTGGTTGCTGCGGCCCATAGACATCTACATCTATCCTCTATTACAATTCAAAATGTAGATGCGTTGTCACCCGTGAGGACTAAGATGGAATGCCTCATTTCCAGTAAAAAGGGCCTCCGGCCACCTGCACTCACCAAGCGAAACGCAAAGGTAAACGTCTACTTCACGCTGGTATTCTGTGAGGTCGTGGTACCACCCCGGTTCGAGCCGGCCCATCCGTGCGACAGCAAACGCTGCCGCGTGGCTCTACCACTGTTAAAAAAGTATAGTATTTATTGTATTTCAAATCAACATTATTCCAGATCGCCTTTGCCGAGGGACACCCGGACAATATCGAAGCAGCGATGGTTTGCCTAATGTCTGTGCTCTGTCCTGATGACAGGCCTGATCGTGACATACCTTACCACCAGCAGGTTCACCTACTGGCGGCAATCAATCCATCTGGTAGAGCTGCGTCTCCACCTGCAGTTAGACTTAGGCTGTATCGTCAAGGCCTTACCTAACTTGGCTCCGGGACTTGATGGAGTGAGTGCGAGAATTGTGAGGAATGTTTGGATGGCAGCACCGAGGGAACTTCACTCAGTGTACGCCAAGTGTGTGGTAGAAGGGGTTTTCCCCAATATATGGAAGGACGAAAGACTGATTGTGATTGTCAAGGGTAATAATAAGCCGCTCACTGACGCCAAGGCATACCGTCCGATAACGCTCCTCTATTATTATTTTTTTGGGAAAAGTAGTGGAACGCGTAAAGCTAAGATGTGCTCCTGCGATTAGTCGCGAGATATCTGAGCACCAGCATGGTTTTTCTCCGGGGCGATATACAGTAACAGCGCGCATGTCTTGTTCAGCACGGCAAGGTATTTTCGGGCAGGTGCAGGCAATATTTTTAGATAATTTCGGCGCCTTCGACAACGCCTGGTGGCGGATGATTATGGTCAAAGCGAAACGAGGTGGTTGTTCACCCAACATTTACAAAATGCTTGTGGACTACGTCACCTCCAGATGTGTGGGCTTCTATATCGGCGATCGGGTAGAGTGGAAAACGTCGACCACGGTATATTGTCAAGGTTCCGTGCTGGGCCCAACACTGTGGAACGTACTGATGGACGATCTACTCCGACTCCCTATGCCTGAGGGAGTAGCCGTGACTGCCTATGCTGGTGATGTTGATTGAAACAAAATCGGGTGTCGAATCCAGAGCCAGAGTCACTCTGTACCTTGTATGGGAGGGGGGGGGGCTAAGGAATAGACCGGAGTTTTCCTCATTAAAGTCGACCATACAGACACATATCTGAAGTGAGCTCGCCAAGCCCACTCAGCGCGCCCACCTCGGGCTAGCCATGTGGGGTGTCTTCTTATTTCACCACGGGCAACCAAGCCACGGCTACTAACCTCCCCTCCCCCCTCCATGACAAGGCGGGAACCCCAAGTGCCTAGTGGAGCAATTAAAACATATTTCGTGTCATCGCAGTCTTTGGAGGAGGCCTATGTTCAGCAGTGGACTTTAAATAGACTGTAACGGTAATGGAAACTGTAGTCAAAGATGGTAAATCCCTATGACTTAACAAAAGCATATGCACTCTTGCTTTGAAGAGAACCACATTTTAAAACTATTGCTCGCAAATTATTTCACACGATTGCTGTACACACGAACGAAGAAGCAAACCATTTGGTACGAATGACTAGATGACTAGGTCGACTAAATGAACTCTGAATTTTGTGTGATTTCAAATTTTTCTTTTTTGATAGCCAGTGTATGTCAAGAAAAAAGCTAGTATATTATGTATTTTGCATATTCCATATCTGTGTTTTATATATTAATTTTAAAGCGTATACATACGTGATAAATACTGTTTAGCTTGCCTAATATACAAACTTAAAAATTCAATGAAGTACAAGTACACTATTATTATATTCCATACCTATTAAGACTATAAAATATTTTCAATCATATAATTTTGGTGACATCCTAGAGAAGCTCAAAATATCTTAAACATATCTTGCCGACGAGAGTTCTCTTCTAGCGTAATGAAATACTCATTTGCTCGGCTAAGTTTCAGATAACGTTTCCTTGATCTATCTCTGATATCTTTCCGCACCATAAACGATATTCGTTACAACAGACTGGAGTTACTTTACACCATGACGTAGACATAAAATTTCTTCACTATATTTACTTTGAGGTTTGTAGCCCAGAAACCTTAACTCATATAAAAATCATTTATTGCGTAACAAAACTTACTACGGCGTGTTTAACAATACTACTAACTAGGTGGTATGACTTCTTTTATGCCTGGGTGTTTGTATGAGAATGTACCACCCTCTTACTTATTTCTGTCACCAAATAACAATACCTGTATAGCCGTCTTCTGGTCTGAAGCGTATATAGAGCCATTATACAGACTGCTTTAATGTTACCCCATTTTAAAAATCTATCAATTACATAACCAACATACATACTTAAACTCCCATGCCTGTTACGCAGAGGGATAGGTCGAAACGACTACGGACTTCCAGTTAGTACAATCTTGACACACCTCGCTTTTTTCACATCACATTCACGCTCGAAATGTACCGGACTTTATTTATTTAAGATATTTTAACTACTCAGAAATGTTTCAATACCGTGAGTGTAGAGAAACGTAGACTATTGTAACTCGAAACGAGGCATTCGATTTAGTCCTCAGTGGTGACAACGCATTTCTATTTTGATTCTTAACTAAGGATAAATGTAGATGTCTAGGAGTTACTGTGTACACTTACAATCAGGTTTATCATTGTGTGCTCCTTTTTATAGAATAAGGGTGACAAACGAGCCCAAAGTCCACCTAATGGTAAGTGGTTGCTGTGATCCATAGGCATCTACATCTATCTTCGTTTGTGAATTAAAATGCAGATGCGTTGTCAGCCGTGAGGACTAGGATAGAATGCGTCTTTTCCAGTAAAAAAGGGTCTCCGGTTCTCTACACTCACCATACGAAACACAGCAGCATTAAGCTGCTATTTAACGCTGGTATTCTGTGAGAGCGTGTTCCTTCTCTGGTTGAGCCGACTCATTCGTGCTACAATTATACTATTAATATAGTTGCAGCATGGCTCTACCACGTATAAAACTTTGGGCAACCTTATTCTAATAACAAAAAAAATCTTACTGCTGTGTCGAATTGAATGTTAAATGTGCCAGTATAATTATAACTAAGCATCATACCCCAGCCCTTAAGAAACAAAGTGCACCTGCGGCCTTTAGTTAAAGATGTTTCCGAGAAACTTTAACGGTGTGCTGGATTATTACCTCAATCGTTATTTTAACTATGAAAAAACAAAAATTGTGCTGTAGTAAAAAAATGTTTTATAATTAAAAAAGTAATAACCACGTACCATGTAGTGGTGGTATAAGAAAATGCCCTATCTCATATATTCCTTTGGGTGATGTAAGAGGCGACAGAGGGAAACAAATCAGGAGATGGGCAGCAGCGTCTTCCTAATAACACTACTTAAAATAAAAACTTTTTAACAAAAAAATTAAACCGCCGAAAAAACTAAAAAGCAAAAAATAATAAACATTTTTATTTAACCTTAATAACTAAGTTTTTAAACTAATTTAAGTATACCTAAGTATATATTTTTGTAATTATTTTGAGTTTTTAATTAACCTTAATAACTAAGTTCTAAAACGAATGTAAGTATACCTAAGTAATTTTGAGTCGGCGCCAAACAAGCATATTAATTAATTATGTAAAGCGTGATGCGCAGCATTGTTAATTTGATTTGGTTATTTCTTTAAACTTAAGGTAATTTACTTACTGGTCTTTGTTCATTGATTGTTTAGCGCCTACTCAAAATTACTTAGGTATACTTTCATTAGTTTTAGAACTTAGTTATTAAGGTTAATTAAAAACTCAAAATAATTACAAAAAATATATACTTAGGTATACTTAAATTAGTTTAAAAACTTAGTTATTAAGGTTAAATAAAAAGGTTTATTATTTTTCGCTTTTTAGTTTTTTCGGCGGTTTAATTTTTTTGTTAAAAAGTTTTTATTTTATAATTTTTCGTGGCTATAATCTACTAATTACTACATGCTTAATTTTTCAATACTTTCAAATTAGTTACCTACCTTACTATAGCTATTAACTGTTATATAATCCTACTTTTACTAAAAATATAAATACTTTAAAAAAAACAGGTTTTATATACCACCATGGGTAGGCCTCCAAAAATGCTGCTCGAATGAGAAAAAGATATTTAGAAGAATGTAATAATGAGAAAAAAAAGGTGGGAAGCAAATAGAAAGAGAATTAGATTAACACGTTAACAGGAGAGTTTAGATCATCGCGAGGAAAGACTGTAAGCATAAGAAGCAGACTAAAAGATAACTATGGTTGTGTGAAGTGGTAGCAACTTTTCAAAGTACGAAGGGTTATGGCGACTCTGAGCGCAGGATCTTGCCAATAATTTTATGCTGAGCCATCACCGTTCACAAATTACAAGGTACGACCCTTGATAAAGCTGTAATCGACCTCGGAAAGAAAGTGTTTGCCAAAGGGCAAACACTGTATATGTGGTACAGGTATATGTGGCACTGAGTAGAGTACAAGAACTTGAGGGTATTGCTTTATCTAATCTAGAGCCAAATAAGGTATTACACAAACCTCAGGATGAACGAGCTTTAGCAGAAATGCAGAGACTGAGAGGTCTACACACAAGAAACTGACAGGTCTAAAGCTCATTCATCGTCAGGTTTTTTGTAATGTAATGTAATGTAATTATTATGTAATGTAGTAATACACAACTCAGCATTACAATATGTGAGTAAATAATAAATCACCCCTATTTTACCACCCTTAGGGTAGACGTTTTATTTTCAAATTTATATGGGATCAATTTCGGGGTATACCCTATCTAATAAAAAACAATTATCAAAATCGGTCCACTATGTAAAAAGTTATGCGTGGTCTAACATAAAAAAAATATACACGTCGACTTGAGAACCTCCGGTTTTTCGTCGGTTAATAACAAGCTGTGGTTGCCAAGCCGCTTGCCAAGCGTAATTAAAATGGCAAATATCCCCGCTTTGAGGCAATATGTGGGGGGGGGGGGGGTATATATGTTCAGCAGTGGAACTTAATAGGCTGTAACGGTAACGGTGAACGCGTGAATTAGATGGAAGTTCTTTTTTAAATTAAAATAACAATAAAAACTTGTCTAAGTACAACGTGATCTGGAACATAATTCACTACTTTGTTTATTAAATCGAAAATGGAAAATTTACAGCTATTTTACTTTTTACTAGAATAAAAATAGACAAACGAGCATAGTCCAACTGGTATCATGTCAACATATTTTAGCCTATAGACGCCTATATCTATACTCGATAACAATCGAAATGTGGAATGACGTTGTCACCCCAGGAGTCTGAGATGGAATGCCTCGTTACCTAAAAATAAACTTAAAAAACGTAAAAGCCGACTTCAAATAACTAACAGTAATATAGTAATTTTACCATTATGACCGCTATTATGAATGCGTTGCTAGACTTACGGCGAAATATTGAGATGTCGTTAAGCCTCGTGGTGTCACAGTCACTTACACTTAAAATGATAAAGACAGCACGAGCATCTTAAATTTAAGCAGTGTTTGAGTAGTTGGGCAGTAGAGTATAGAAGATAATGGCCCCGACTTCTGAATGTGACATTATACCTTTTAGTTGTTTGAAGTATATTTTCACATTTTTCTTTCAAAAAGTTTTATTTTTATTTTTTAGCTGGACTAAATGTAATCCATGAAAAACTTCATCTCGTAATTTGCTGGATTATTATGGTATTAAATATGTTACACTTGGGGTGAGGTTCCTGGAGTATAACTGGACTGGAAAGGATATGGTATTAACATCAACGGCGAGCACAACACTCACCTTTGATTTGCCGACAATATAGTAATTATGGCAGAATCGCTGGAGAACTTAAGCACTGTGCTCAATGACCTCAAAAGTGCCTCCCAGTGAATAGGTCATAAGTTGAACATGGACAAAACAAAGATAATCTATGTCACACATATGCCGATAGTTGTGGGGAGCACTAAACTCGAATTTGTTGGCGAGTAAATTTATCTGGAACAAATAATCCGACTGGGTAAATCCAACTTCGACCGAGAGGTCAATCGACGGATTCAATTCGGTTGGGCAGTGTTCGGGAAATTACGGCACATTTTCTCGTCAGGTTTATCTCAAAAATTGAAAACGAGACTGTATAACCAGTGCGTGTTTCCGGTGATGACCTATGAAACTGAGACGTGGTTCTTCACTGCCGACCTTATGAGGAAGCTCAAGGTCGTTCAGCAAGCTATGGAGAGGGCTATGCTCGGGGTTTCTCTGGGTGATAAACTGCGAAATGAGGATATCCGCAGTAGAACTAGAGTGACCGACATAGCTCAACGGATTAGTAAGCTGAAGTGGCATTGGGCCGGCCATATAGCTCGAAGAACCGACAACCGATGGGGGAAAAAGATTCTCGAGTGGCGGCCTCGTACCGGTGGACGAAGTGTAGGGCGTCCCCCACTAAATCGAGTAACAATCTGGTAAGACATGTCGGAAGATGATGGATTCAGATAGCTCAGGACCGTGCTTTGTGGCATTCCTTGGGGGAGGCATATGTTCAGAAGTGAACTTGTGATGGACTGTAATGATAATGATAATTCTGCAAGAGTGTAATCCTTCCCCGGTGGAGTTGATCCATTGATACTGCAACTTTACACAACAAAATATAACACAGCTGCATTGCATCTCTAACACGTATAGTAGATTAAAAAACATGTTGACGTTGACAAACAAAATTTTAATTTGTAAGGTCGAAAAATAAAAGGTTTTCAAGTTATTTCATTTCGTTACCGTTTCGTTTCGTTATAGCTTATTGCCATTTGTATTTGTTCACAAGTTAAATAGTAAATTTAAATAGCTATCTGATACTTTTTTGAAGTTTCATTTCTTTGTATAAATGATGACATACTTATTTAAGATAATTTTAGTGTAATAGAAATTTCAAAAGTAACCTCAAGTAAATAGTGGGTGTTTTAGTTTCAGTGTTTATATTATTTTATGCTTACCATAAATAAGTTTGTAAATGGTGTTTTATACCAATAATATTCTTAGTTTTTGTGTGTAAATATGATACATGCTACTATCAAAAGAATCTTCGCATTAAATACGAAAGCAAAAATCGTTTTATCACTTTGTCCGACAAAGCATGTTTGATAGGCTAATATACAATATTTCTCGATGCCCAGTGTCGAAGATGATATTTTTTTTTATAAAATAGGATAACTTCTTATATAAAATATTTAGTTCCATGTAATGGCACGGTTTCAGTAATAAGAGCCTCCGGTTCCTTACACTCGTCATACGAAACACAGCAGCATTAAGCTGCTATTTTACGCTGTTATTCTGTGAGAACATGGTCTTAACCCGGTCAATCCAATCCATTTGCGCTACAGCCATAATGTAATATAGCTGCATCGTGGCTTTACCGCGCATGGCAGGGGTGGCTAACCGGACGATCGCAATCGAGCCTAGATGACTCATTTTTTCATCTTCATCCTCTGATGGATTGAATAGTAGCTCTTAATCAAACATTTGACTCGCACTTCTTAGATGTACCGAAAATTTTCAATATTGTTCAAATATTTTTATAGGATAAGGGTGACAAACAAGCACACATTCCACCTGATGGTAAGTGGCTATTATGACCCATAGATACCTACATCTATCCTCGATTATGATTCAAAATGCAGATGCGTTGTCACCCATGAGGACTAAGATGAAATGCCTTGTTTCCAGTAAAAAGGGGTCTCCGGTACTCTACACTCACCATACGAAACAGCAGCGTTAAGCTGCTATTTACGCTGGTATTCTGTGAGAGCGTGGTCCTTCCCCCGTCGAGCCGACCCATTCGTGCTACATTTATACCAGTATTATAGCTATAGCATCGCTCTACTACGTATTTTTTATTATCTAATAACCATATTAATGCCCAGAGTATTCTTGCACATTATCCAGACATTTTCTCATAATTTGATAACAAAAATATACATCCTATTTTAAGCTCTGAATCTTGGCGCAAGCCTTGTTTGTCCTTCACATCATACACCTTCCAGGCTTTCAACTAATAAGAAATGAACGCGTTGGTGGATATGTTGCCATCTACTTTCGCTCGCACTTACCATTTACAAATATAAGTATGTCAACTGACCAGGTCATTTCAGAAGCTCAACATTTACTTATTGCGGTTGTTTCTTGTGGTACCAAGCTATTAATTGGCGTATTTTACTATCCTAGTCTTACAATTGATTTCTCTTCGACGTTTGAAAGCCTCTTAGACAAATATATTCCACTATATCAGCACTCTATCATCATGAGATATTTTAATACGTGCCTTCTAAAGAGTAACTGGCGCTCCATTCGAATGAAATCTGTAGTTCAAGCAGCTAACTTACATACTCTCCTTCTTTCTGCTACTCACTTTTTTACAAATTGTTCCCCATCTCTTCTGGATCTTATACTTGTTTCTTCCATTGATCATGTTGCTAAACATAGTCAATGTCCTGCTGATGCATTTTCATATCACGATTTGATTTACTTATCACACAAAATATGACGTAATTTATTGGTATGAATTTAAGTCGTCTGAGAGATGATGCTGTAATTAAAAAAAAAAAAAATAAAAATCTTTATTGATTAACTAAAACTTTACAATTATCTTGAAACATGGTTGGAATCTTCTTTTAAGTGTAAAAACACCTGTGCCAGAAGATCCCGCTCCTCCATAGCCATAATACAGATAGTGATCAACTTAATCCGTAAGATATAATAATCTATTAAAGAAAAGTGTGTAGTGTGTGTGTGTGTGTGTGTGTGTGTGTGTGCGTGTGTGTGTGTGTGTAGTGTGTGTGTGTGTAGTGTGTGTGTGTGTGTGTGTGTGTGTGTGTGTGTGTGTGTGTGTGTGTGTGTGTGTGTGTGTGTGTGTTGTGTGTTTGCTTACTAATATTGTAGTGTCTAACTAATGCATTGTAAAATAGCCTCTGCTTTTTCATAGTTTAATTTTTTTAACCATTTTATCAATAACTGTTTACAATTATATCTATTCATTTTATATATATTGAGATTTTTTTTTATTTTATTGTAGATAAAAACTGATTGTTTTTTATATTGATGAAAGGCAAATTTTATATTTACTTTCTGCGCTACAATTACTGTACCTCTTCTTTTTCGCAAAATGTTCGAATCATAATTAAGACTACTATGAATTTTTAAAACGGTTTGTAAAATGTATAATTTTCTTACAGTAAGTAGCTCACATATTTCGTATAGCATTTCTGTACAAAATCCATACGGATTAAAAAACATTACTTTTAGTAATGCTCCTTGAGCCCTTTCCACTTCTAAAAATTTGGTTTTGGAGGCGCCACCCCATATAGGAATGCAGTATGCCAATTTAGATTGTACCAACGCAATGTATACTTTAATTAGTATATTTTTCATGCTACATGTCTAATTTGCTTAAAAATCCAAATTTGCTTTCGGACCCTACCTATAAGATGTTCTATTTGGTTGTGCCACGTCAAACGGTGGTCTATAATTATACCTAAATACTTAACAGCCGATGCTTTGTTTATATGGTTGGACAAGTACAATGTGTATCACTAAAGTTTTTACATTTATGAATTTTTATATTAAAATCATTTTGTGGTTGGGTCCGGTTATTGATGGTAAAGCACAGGTAATTAGTTTTTTGGTCATTAAATGTAAGCAAGTTAGTCCTAAGCCAGAAGGCTATTTCGGCCAGTCCCTGTTCAGCGCGTTTGCGAACTGCTTCCCAAGTTGTATCATGAAAGACAACAACCGTATCATCCGCGTAAGAAAAAATTTGAGCTCCGTCTATTTTTAGCTTGCATAAATTGTTAATACAAACAAGAAACAAGGGCCTAGTACACTACCTTGTGGGATACCGTAGGTAACAAAAGAGTCATCACTAATATACTGTCCAATTGTAACTTTTTGTTTCCTTTCAGACAAGTAGTCCTTCAATAAGTTAAGTGGTGTACCTACGATGCCAATTGTTTCTAGTTTTTGTATAAGTATGGGAATCGAGGCAGTGTCAAAGGCCTTTTTAAGATCTAGAAAAACGGCTAGGGTTTTCCTTCCTTGATCTAGTTGGTCAACGATTAAGGAGGTGAAAGCTGTTACAGCATCTTCTGTAGATTTTTCTTGTCTAAAACCAAATTGCATATCAGATAGTATTTTAAATTTATTAATGAATTGTACTAGTTGTTTATTTATTAATTTTTCTATTACTTTTGAGATACTGGAAAGAACAGAAATAGGCCTGTAATTATTAATATCATCTCTGCTCCCATTTTTGTGTACTGGAGTTATTATGGCTTGTTTTAATAACGACGGGAAAATACCTTGCTTAAAACATAGATTAACCAAATGACAAATAATTGGTACTACTTCATTTTTAGCAAGCTTTAGGAATTTGGTTGGAATATTATCATATCCGGGTGCACTGTCTGATTTGAGGCTCATAAGTATATCATGTACCTCTGTCATATCAGTGTCTAAGAACACAAACGAATTGGACTGTGTACGATTAGTGTCCAAATGATTTTTTGTTTCTGTATTCATTTTTAAAAGATTATCCGCTATAGACTTGCCAGTGTTAGCAAAAAAGTTATTAATGTAATTAACTGATTCCTTGGGAGATGACTTTATATTTAACAAAATTGTATTATCCTTATTTGAGCTATTTAAATGGGCTATTCTTTTTATGTTGTTCCAAAGATTCTTAGAGTTCTTAGATGCTAGTTGCTGTGTTTCATATATGCGTTTTAATTTTTTTAGTAAATTGTTACAATAATTTCGATATCTTTTATAACTTATTTTTATAACTTTATTATGAGGATCAACACGAAGTTTTTTCTGCATTTTATTTCTATTCCTAATACAGCGTAATATTCCAGGAGTCACCCATTGTTTCATGACACGTTTGCTTTTGGGTACGTGAATTTCAATAGTGTTATGTTGTAATGACTCAGTTATTTTGTTTATTAGCATTTCTATCACAAAATTGGGGTTATCCAAAACAATATCTCTGAGAGATGTTTTTCAATTAAAGTATTATGTGCTTTTGTAAAATCAGTCCGTAACTTTGTATTTACACATTTCCCATTTAACCTAATGTTTGACAAGGTTAGCAATATCATGGAATGATCAGTGATAGTGGTTTTTAAAACAGAAATTTGGGCATTATTTTTACTTCTATCTAATTTGAGCATAAAATGATCTAAGCAATTACCACCTCTTGTTGGCAAATAGTGAGCAACGAGTAAACCATGCGTGCTCGTCGTGTTTAGGTATTGAAGCCTATTGTTGCGCTCATCATTCTGCTCTTTACCTTTAGAAATTACATTTATATTTAAATCACCAGTCCCTGCAATGCATTTACGTGATTGAATCGTTTCCAAGTATAAGCTTAAAGAGTTAATAAAGATGTCAGCATTATTGTTAGAGCGATATATACCTAAAATGGTAGTGTCATGAGTATCAATCTGTAAACATGAAGCATGCTCAAGTCTTATTTCTTTGACATTTCCTTTGACACCTTTTCTCATATACACCACCACTCCATCACTTTGATTGAGATGAAAATTTGTAGCGAAACATGAATAATTTGTTATATTTGGAATTATTTTGTAGTCCGTAAGCCAACATTCTGGATCAAAATTTAAGTGTGTAGATTTTCAATATTACTGTAAACACTTTTAATATTTTGAGAAATAATTGTTAAATCACTATTTTTTACGCAAATATTTTTTGGTATATCCTCTACATCACAGCGAACAGCCTGTGCAGTCTCCGTGGCATCAAGATCATTTAGAATTCTTATGGAACTATCCATTCTCATAAAGAATATATATGCGAGTGTAACTAAGACCACGTTGGAGAAGCCTGTCACAGTTTTGACGTTGCCAATAGACAATCTGTTCACAATTTATATTAAGTGAAAAAATAGATTTCGGAGCTATTAATTTACGAGGATTAAAGTTTGCAAAATGAAATGAGATGTCTATTATTTTAAGTTGTATGTAAGTGTGTATGGATTTTAGATGAATAATTGACAATAACATATAAGTATAGTGTATTATTTGTATGCAAAGTATGAAAATAAGTGTGTATAATGTAACGCTGAGGTTTGTGTGACAATAAAATTGTATCAATAAAAAATAAATAAAAAACAATTAAACAATTCATGAAAATAAAGTGTACAAAGAGCATAATGAACATTTGTAGATACAAAAAAATTATTAATATTATGTTTCTACAAAAATACTCTATGGTTAATACGGACCTAGTCATGAATCCTGTTGGAGTTGTTGAATTTGTGTTTCAGATTTAATTATTATTATACGAGAGTTTTCGTCTTTTCTCACATAAACTTTACCATAAGATGTCCAACAAAATTTATATTTCTTGGATCTGACCAGGTCTCGGGCGAGGAAGTGTAGTCGAGAGCCTTTTGTTGTGAGCTGCTCTGAAACAAAGACGGGAGTATCTTCTTCTGTATGAAATTCCAGGTGCTTTGCACATAGCTTAATCTTATGCTTGATATTAAAGGCCTTGCTCATTTTCAGTATTTCCGATTTTATAAGTGTTGAACATGTTTCGACGACAATTGGAGTATTGCGTAATCTATCCTGCTTTCCGCGCATCCTATAGATGTCCTTGATATCAGTCTTATTAAAGTTGCACCCAATGTTTTTCGACAAAAATGTCACCATATTAATGAGATCTTCTTTGGTTTCACCCGAATTTTTAGGTACGTTTTTAATTTCAAAATTATTTTTACGGTTGTTCATTTGCATGTCTTCAATTTTGTCCTGTAACAGAGTAATATAGCTTCTGTCCTCTTTTATCTTGCTTTCTAAATGCTCTATTTTCATCCGAAATTCTTCATTTTGCGCAGTTAAAAATGTAATTGAACTTTCAATGTTATTATTTGATTGTTGAATATCTTTTAAAGTGTTAGTAATTTGTTTTAGTTCTTGTTTTTGCACTGCTAATGCGGAGGATATCGTCGACTTCCCTCTTTCGCTTGTTCCGAGAAAAAGCAAAGTTCGGGGGAGTTTTATCTCTTTGCTCTACTTGATTAACGTCGTTTTCCGAGAGAGATTTATTCAATTGGCTGTCCATAGTACCAGGCAAACAGGAATATCTCAAAGCTTTAAATAATGAGTAGCAAATTTGATGAATAAAATCGTAAGGACGCTCGCTAAGATACAGTGCGTAGGTTGTTTCCTTAAATTGGCACCACTTATAAACTAGTACTCACAGAAAACTAGCACAAGCGTGGATATTGGGCGTTACCAGATCAGGATCACAGAAATACGTGCGTCGCTATTGGGCGTTACCAGAGCGTGTTTAAACGTACCACTCACAAAATGGTAATATACTAGGGCTGCATGAAACTTGAAACACACCCATTTATATTAGCTCCTTGAACTTTTGTTTCCTAATTTTATGAAAGATTTATGGATCACAGAATTGTAATTTGTAATTAAATAAAACGGTAGACAAAGTACACGGACACGTTAGCTTCTTACGACGACCGGGGGGGGGGGGGGGGGGGGAAGAGGTGATGATCGAATGGAATTTTATTCTTACTGTTGCTAACATCGACGAAAAGATGGATAGCTTTAAATCTCTTTTGACACATTTCAACGACGTTCTTGCTCCAATGCGACTGGTCCGGCTTAAGCATTTGCCTGCGATCTGGCTTAATCAGGAGATCAAAAATTTGCAATGTAAGAAAAATTCTGCTAAATCTACGTATAAATTTGACAACTCTGATCCCAATAGAGGGATGAATATAAAAATATTCTAAATTACTGCAACAGGTTGAATAGAGATAAACAACGACGCTATACTAATAAATCTATACTTGATGAAGATGATTCCGGCAGAGTATTGAAATTTCTTAAGTCTCTTGGAGTTAAGAAATCGAGTCAAAATAGAAGCCCCATAAATATTGACTTAATCTAGCTTAGGCAGCATTTTTCTTCTTCTTGTGCCATAGATGGTTTAACAAAAACCACTTATACCCAGATTTGAAATCAAATTTTAACCCTTACCCTTCCTCACAGGTTATCATTTATTCTGCAATGTGGTTGTACTTATGAATAATTTGTTCTTTTGTTCCTCTCATATGATTTTGGTGTATAGTAAAGAATATTTCATTCAGTCATTACTTATTTATAAGAGCAAGTATCTAGCTATGGTATACATTTCCAACGATAAATATCAAAATTTAAATAAATGTGTTGAACGATTGCATTCGTGTTTTGTTCAACATATTAATGTGAATCACCATTTTCCTACTTAAAACAAACAAAAGGTTCGCTCATTCTTTTGATTCCTTAAAGTTGGCAATTTCCAACTACAAACCCGATTTTGGTAATCTAGCGGAATATACTCAAAACTAATATAAAATAAGTATTTATTAAGAATAATTTTCAATGTTATAATTTTCCTCTTGATAAAATAAAAAGTGGGAATAATACAGCTATAATCAATTAGCTATTATTGTATTAAAGTTATAAAAATATGGCATTATGATTTAACTTTCTGCTTGCCTTTCTTAAATTGAAAACGTTTTTTTTATGTAGGTGGCCTTGAAAATACGTATAAAAATTAAGTACACCATTACTTGACATTTATTTTTAAGCCAAACAATTTCAAAAATTACACCTGAAGTCTACCAAGTCACAAGTCGTTTCAGTGACTTTACGGCCGTGCTTGTAATTAAACTTTAAGTTACGAGTGTCAGTGTCTGGAATCACCTTAAAACAGATTTTAGAGATAATGAAAAAAGTTTTGGGAAAGCAATCATTTATAAAGGAGTTTCTGTAAAAGGTTTAAAGATTTGGTTGAATCATACTGTGAATAATTAAAATGGTATTTATTTATTTATTTGTTATACTTAAAACTAGTACTTGACCACAATCCCACCTGCTGGTAAGTGGTGATGAAGATCTATAGGGTAAATCGCACTGACTTAGCATAACAAAAGCCCATTCACTCTTGTCTTGAAAACTGTATTTGGATTGTATTCTAACGGGACAGGCACCGGAAAATTATTTCACTCCTATGCTGTAGCATCACGAAAGTCGAAGCAAACCATTTAGTTCAAAGGCGTGGAATATCGACAGCAAATAAATGAAGATCCGCCGACCACCAGCTTATTTTACCAGCTGGGAGAGCCCCAATGTCAATGCAAAATTCCACTCCTAGCGTAGTTCGTCTTATAGTATGAGGAATAGCCAGTCCTGATGACAGGCATTTAAGTTTAAGATGTGCAGTAGGTATAGCAGGTGCCGAGCTACCTAAAAAATCTATGATTAGTGAAACATATTATAAAAATTAAGTGAAAGAAGGGGGTTTTTTGGATTCTTTCGTATATAACGTGCCACAACATGACCGTTAACACTTTGGTAAATGTAAAAAAAAATATATTTGTATAAAATACCCCTTAGGCCGTTCCTCCACCGTCCAATCATAATCTAAAATATTATATTAATCCATTGTATAAAGTGCTATATTATTTGAGATCAACTGTCATTAGTTAAAGTGGATTTGCTTGTATTTTCCAAACTAGTTCACTCTTGTGAATGGATTAGCAATTTAATAAACTTTGTCGAATGATGTAAAAACTATAATTCTAATATTGAGTTCATTTATGGTTACTTTTAAGTGAAACTGATTTGTCGCATTATACCACGTATATTAACTTATTTTATATTCCCAACTTTTCAAGTACTTTACTGCACCCATGGTTATAGCGAGTCTGACTGTTTGAAGTCCCAATGTCATATTTATTCAATTTAAATTTTATTTTTAAAATTCATAATTTTTGATCCGATCTATGCAGAATGAGCTTAAAGTATCTTGAAGTCTTGCAGTTAATGCTTGGGTTGAAATTAAATTTTATTAATTAACTTGCTGGTACCCGCCACGCTGCTGCTGCAGAAGGAATAATTGTGGAAAAATCATTTTAATTTTGCAAGAGTTATGTTGTGTAATTAGTACACTTCACCGTTTTTATTAACTCTTTAACGAAAATAATATCCTCCAACTTCCATCTTTATGCAGACGATTTGCAGCTTTACCGTTACTTTCAGGCATCTGAGGCTAAATTCGCGATAGATGCACTTAATGACGATTTGGATAGAATAAGTCGTTGGTCCAGATCCCATGGTTTAACTATAAATCCAAATAAGTCTCAAGCGTTATTAGTAAGTAGCAGATATAATAGTAGCATTATTGATTACTGCACCCTGCCAAATGTGATTATCAATGGCTAATCAATTGCTTATTCGGAATCTGCAAAGAACTTGGACCTAATTATTGATGATAGGTTATCATGGGGTGCTCATATAACGGACTTAAGCAGAGAAGTTCATTATGCTTTTCACTCATTAAAACGATTTCAAAGTTTTTTACCCTTATCAACTAAAATCTCTCTTGTTCAAACTCTCATTTTGCCAATCTTAGATTACGCTGATTTCTGTTTTTTGGATGCTACAGAGAAGCAATTAAACAAACTTGAGCGATTGCAAAACCTTTGCATTCGGTATATTTTTGAACTCAAGAAGTTTGACCACGTCTCTAAATACAGAAAGCAGCTCAAGTGGCTCCCGATCCGATTTCGCAGGAACACTCGTATCCTTTGTCTTCTTTTTAACATCTTACATAGTCCGAATTTCCCTTCATACCTTCGTAATCAATTTACCTTTTTTAAAACCCTCTTAAAATATATATTTAATTATGACTACATATATATATATATATATATATATATATAGGTAGTCATAATTAAATATATATAAATAATAAAAAGTATAGTAAATATCAAAGATATGGACACTTACATAGAACACAGAGATAAATAATGTTCTTTTACACGTTTATTGGATAATGTGACTGTTTTGATTTCTCGAATGGGAGGAGGAAGTGAATTCCAGAGTCTTACCTCATGTACAGAGAATGAACGGGAATATGAATGAGCTTTAAAGGATGGGAATTTTAAGAGGGTTTTAAAAAAGGTAAATTGATTACGAAGGTATGAAGGGAAATTCGGACTATGTAAGATGTTAAAAAGAAGACAAAGGATACGAGTGTTCCTGCGAAATCGGATCGGGAGCCACTTGAGCTGCTTTCTGTATTTAGAGACGTGGTCAAACTTCTTGAGTTCAAAAATATACCGAATGCGAAGGTTTTGCAATCGCTCAAGTTTGTTTAATTGCTTCTCTGTAGCATCCAAAAAAAAGAAATCAGCGTAATCTAAGATTGGCAAAATGAGAGTTTGAACAAGAGAGATTTTAGTTGATAAGGGTAAAAAACTTTGAAATCGTTTTAATGAGTGAAAAGCATAATGAACTTCTCTGCTTAAGACCGTTATATGAGCACCCCATGATAACCTATTGTCAATAATTAGGTCCAAGTTCTTTGCAGATTCCGAATAAGCAATTGATTAGCCATTGATAATCACATTTGGCAGGGTGCAGTAATCAATAATGCTACTATTATATCTGCTACTTACTAATAACGCTTGAGACTTATTTGGATTTATAGTTAAACCATGGGATCTGGACCAACGACTTATTCTATCCAAATCGTCATTAAGTGCATCTATCGCGAATTTAGCCTCAGATGCCTGAAAGTAACGGTAAAGCTGCAAGTCGTCTGCATAAAGATGGAAGTTGGAGGATATTATTTTCGTTAAAGAGTTAATAAAAACGGTGAAGTGTACTAATTACACAACATAACTCTTGCAAAATTAAAATGATTTTTCCACAATTATTCCTTCTGCAGCAGCAGCGTGGCGGGTACCAGCAAGTTAATTAATAAAATTTAATTTCAACCCAAGCATTAACTGCAAGACTTCAAGATACTTTAAGCTCATTCTGCATAGATCAGATCAAAAATTATGAATTTTAAAAATAAAATTCAAATTGAATAAATATGACATTGGGACTTCAAACAGTCAGACTCGCTATAACCATGGGTGCAGTAAAGTACTTGAAAAGTTGGGAATATAAAATAAGTTAATATACGTGGTATAATGCGACAAATCAGTTTCACTTAAAAGTAACCATAAATGAACTCAATATTAGAATTATAGTTTTTACATCATTCGACAAAGTTTATTAAATTGCTAATCCATTCACAAGAGTGAACTAGTTTGGAAAATACAAGCAAATCCACTTTAACTAATGACAGTTGATCTCAAATAATATAGCACTTTATACAATGGATTAATATAATATTTTAGATTATGATTGGACGGTGGAGGAACGGCCTAAGGGGTATTTTATACAAATATATTTTTTTTTTACATTTACCAAAGTGTTAACGGTCATGTTGTGGCACGTTATATACGAAAGAATCCAAAAAACCCCATTCTTTCACTTAATTTTTATAATATGTTTCACTAATCATAGATTTTTTAGGTAGCTCGGCACCTGCTATACCTACTGCACAGCTTAAACTTAAATGCCTGTCATCAGGACTGGCTATTTCTCATACTATAAGACGAACTACGCTAGGAGTGGAATTTTGCATTGACATTGGGGCTCTCCCAGCTGGTAAAACAAGCTGGTGGTCGGCGGATCTTCATTTATTTGCTGTCGATATTCCACGCCTTTGAACTAAATGGTTTGCTTCGACTTTCGTGATGCTACAGCATAGGAGTGAAATAATTTTCCGGTGCCTGTCCCGTTAGAATACAATCCAAATACAGTTTTCAAGACAAGAGTGAATGGGCTTTTGTTATGCTAAGTCAGTGCGATTTACCCTATAGATCTTCATCACCACTTACCAGCAGGTGGGATTGTGGTCAAGTACTAGTTTTAAGTATAACAAATAAATAAATAAATACCATTTTAATTATTCACAGTATGATTCAACCAAATCTTTAAACCTTTTACAGAAACTCCTTTATAAATGATTGCTTTCCCAAAACTTTTTTCATTATCTCTAAAATCTGTTTTAAGGTGATTCCAGACACTGACACTCGTAACTTAAAGTTTAATTACAAGCACGGCCGTAAAGTCACTGAAACGACTTGTGACTTGGTAGACTTCAGGTGCAATTTTTGAAATTGTTTGGCTTAAAAATAAATGTCAAGTAATGGTGTACTTAATTTTTATACGTATTTTCAAGGCCACCTACATAAAAAAAAACGTTTTCAATTTAAGAAAGGCAAGCAGAAAGTTAAATCATAATGCCATATTTTTATAACTTTAATACAATAATAGCTAATTGATTATAGCTGTATTATTCCCACTTTTTATTTTATCAAGAGGAAAATTATAACATTGAAAATTATTCTTAATAAATACTTATTTTATATTAGTTTTGAGTATATTCCGCTAGATTACCAAAATCGGGTTTGTAGTTGGAAATTGCCAACTTTAAGGAATCAAAAGAATGAGCGAACCTTTTGTTTGTTTTAAGTAGGAAAATGGTGATTCACATTAATATGTTGAACAAAACACGAATGCAATCGTTCAACACATTTATTTAAATTTTGATATTTATCGTTGGAAATGTATACCATAGCTAGATACTTGCTCTTATAAATAAGTAATGACTGAATGAAATATTCTTTACTATACACCAAAATCATATGAGAGGAACAAAACAACAAATTATTCATAAGTACAACCACATTGCAGAATAAATGATAACCTGTGAGGAAGGGTAAGGGTTAAAATTTGATTTCAAATCTGGGTATAAGTGGTTTTTGTTAAACCATCTATGGCACAAGAAGAAGAAAAATGCTGCCTAAGCTAGATTAAGTCAATATTTATGGGGCTTCTATTTGACTCGATTTCTTAACTCCAAGAGACTTAAGAAATTTCAATACTCTGCCGGAATCATCTTCATCAAGTATAGATTTATTAGTATAGCGTCGTTGTTTATCTCTATTCAACCTGTTGCAGTAATTTAGAATATTTTTATATTCATCCCTCTATTGGGATCAGAGTTGTCAAATTTATACGTAGATTTAGCAGAATTTTTCTTACATTGCAAATTTTTGATCTCCTGATTAAGCCAGATCGCAGGCAAATGCTTAAGCCGGACCAGTCGCATTGGAGCAAGAACGTCGTTGAAATGTGTCAAAAGAGATTTAAAGCTATCCATCTTTTCGTCGATGTTAGCAACAGTAAGAATAAAATTCCATTCGATCATCACCTCTTTCCCCCCCCCCCCCCCCCCCCCCCCCGGTCGTCGTAAGAAGCTAACGTGTCCGTGTACTTTGTCTACCGTTTTATTTAATTACAAATTACAATTCTGTGATCCATAAATCTTTCATAAAATTAGGAAACAAAAGTTCAAGGAGCTAATATAAATGGGTGTGTTTCAAGTTTCATGCAGCCCTAGTATATTACCATTTTGTGAGTGGTACGTTTAAACACGCTCTGGTAACGCCCAATAGCGACGCACGTGTTTCTGTGATCCTGATCTGGTAACGCCCAATATCCACGCTTGTGCTAGTTTTCTGTGAGTACTAGTTTATAAGTGGTGCCAATTTAAGGAAACAACCTACGCACTGTATCTTAGCGAGCGTCCTTACGATTTTATTCATCAAAATTGCTACTCATTATTTAAAGCTTTGAGATATTCCTGTTTGCCTGGTACTATGGACAGCCAATTGAATAAATCTCTCTCGGAAAACGACGTTAATCAAGTAGAGCAAAGAGATAAAACTCCCCCGAACTTTGCTTTTTCTCGGAACAAGCGAAAGAGGGAAGTCGACGATATCCTCCGCATTAGCAGTGCAAAAACAAGAACTAAAACAAATTACTAACACTTTAAAAGATATTCAACAATCAAATAATAACATTGAAAGTTCAATTACATTTTTAACTGCGCAAAATGAAGAATTTCGGATGAAAATAGAGCATTTAGAAAGCAAGATAAAAGAGGACAGAAGCTATATTACTCTGTTACAGGACAAAATTGAAGACATGCAAATGAACAACCGTAAAAATAATTTTGAAATTAAAAACGTACCTAAAAATTCGGGTGAAACCAAAGAAGATCTCATTAATATGGTGACATTTTTGTCGAAAAACATTGGGTGCAACTTTAATAAGACTGATATCAAGGACATCTATAGGATGCGCGGAAAGCAGGATAGATTACGCAATACTCCAATTGTCGTCGAAACATGTTCAACACTTATAAAATCGGAAATACTGAAAATGAGCAAGGCCTTTAATATCAAGCATAAGATTAAGCTATGTGCAAAGCACCTGGAATTTCATACAGAAGAAGATACTCCCGTCTTTGTTTCAGAGCAGCTCACAACAAAAGGCTCTCGACTACACTTCCTCGCCCGAGACCTGGTCAGATCCAAGAAATATAAATTTTGTTGGACATCTTATGGTAAAGTTTATGTGAGAAAAGACGAAAACTCTCGTATAATAATAATTAAATCTGAAACACAAATTCAACAACTCCAACAGGATTCATGACTAGGTCCGTATTAACCATAGAGTATTTTTGTAGAAACATAATATTAATAATTTTTTTGTATCTACAAATGTTCATTATGCTCTTTGTACACTTTATTTTCATGAATTGTTTAATTGTTTTTTATTTATTTTTTATTGATACAATTTTATTGTCACACAAACCTCAGCGTTACATTATACACACTTATTTTCATACTTTGCATACAAATAATACACTATACTTATATGTTATTGTCAATTATTCATCTAAAATCCATACACACTTACATACAACTTAAAATAATAGACATCTCATTTCATTTTGCAAACTTTAATCCTCGTAAATTAATAGCTCCGAAATCTATTTTTTCACTTAATATAAATTGTGAACAGATTGTCTATTGGCAACGTCAAAACTGTGACAGGCTTCTCCAACGTGGTCTTAGTTACACTCGCATATATATTCTTTATGAGAATGGATAGTTCCATAAGAATTCTAAATG